>OZ024742.1:42047341-42192341 GCA_964016885.1 Eledone cirrhosa | reverse complement strand
TACTCCCTGTCACTTAAGCCTTTATCATTTACATTACTCTATATTTACTATTGTATTTTCACAGAAATGGCTTTATCTCACATAATATTAAATCCATGAGATTTTGATATTAAGTACAAGCAGATGGTTATGGCTGGTTTGAACAGAAAGAGGTGAGACAATTCTGGCCGGATATGTCTGGTTTAAATGCTAAAGGGTTAAAGACACATGAAACTGGGATAAACCTTCATGCAACCCGTGCCAGGAAAAACAGACATAAAATCAATTAAAAAAATCTAATACTATTTTAATACACAAAACACATCTATAATAGACATTTTATAAATATATTTTATGTGACAACTGATGCATGCATAATCTTTTTAGGTGAAATTTCAAATTTATAAATTTGAAATCGGCTCATTGATAATAATCGGTGAGAGAAAATCAAATATAAATATTTCATTAGAAAATATTGCATTTCATATTGAATTGAGTTTTTTAAAATTAAAATTTAAATGAAGTTTTTTAATTCACTCTTTTCTCAATTGAAACAGATAAATTAGCCATTAAAGGCAAAACATGGTGTTTAAATCAATCTAGTAAATTTGATTCTACTACCAGTAGAGTTCCCTCATCAGTGGATGTTCATCATCATCATCCACCTTTCCTACTTGCAAAGGATGGATAGGTCATCACAGATGAGGTTATTGATCTCTCAGATGGGCTGAGAGCCTGCATCTTGCTTATGTACATTCCTGCATTCTACCAAGTGCATTTTATCATGCCACCAGTACCTGGGAGGTTGTCGTGGGTTTTGACACAGTTGAAGAGTCCATCTGACCCTTTGTTTGGCAAGTTTTCTATGACTAAATGTCCTTCATATCACCAACCACTTTACAGATAGTGGATACATTTATCTTCTTATTTATCATCAACAACTCCAACAGAAACATAAGTTTTATCAATATGAAATTTAAAACCACTTATAAGAAATTAACTAATATTCTTATCCCTGAAATTTCATATATATAATAGACTATGTCATATGTTTAGTTGTGATGTAAAATGTAATTTGATCATTTTTTTTAAAAATCAAAGCACAACACATTTTTTTACAATTGAATGATTCATGTGATTAGGTCATGAGGGCAGTGTAACCTTTTTGTTATATTTCTATTGACAGATGCTGCCTGTAATTTTGGAATAATTTTGAAAATAATCAAGAATTTAGTAATATAACTAACCTTCTCATTGTTAAGTTGGTGTCTAGAGCAGAGGTTTTCAAACTTTTTGAGCCACTTTATATACTATGTATATACACTTTATATATACTATGTATATATAAATATTACATATTATTTTCTTTTACTATACTTATATATATGTATCATTTGATATTTAATATACTATTATATCATCTCTACCGTCCCCTTAGGCCCCAGTGCCTCATTTTGAGTACCTGAGTTAGAGCTTAACTTAATGACAGTTCTTATATAAAATTGTGATGGAAGCTTTTTAAATTAATATAGAGACTTTAAAAGTTTTGCATTGTAGAACCAGAGGAAATTTGGTGTCAAAAATGTTAAAAAGACTCTAAATCATGAGTTTAATTACCTGATTTCTCATTAATTTTCTTTTTCTGAAATTATTTTGTAACGAACAGGAAACCAATCAAATTGCCTTACATAACCGATCATATCGACATCAGTACTAATTACTTGTTTCGTCAATGTGGAATATGTAAACGTAAATACAATTATAGACACAGGGATGAACTGATGAGCTTTGATAGTTTCAGCCAACCAAATTTCACTTACAAGTAATTGGTTAACCCAAGGATTATCCTTTTAGCATTTACATTACTCTATATTTACCATTGTATTTTCACGACAAACACTTTATCTCACATGATTATATCATATAATATCGAATCTACGAGATTTTGATATTATTTATTTTGAGAACAATACCTTAACATAAGTATGAGCAGCCGGTTACAGTTGGTTTGAACAGAAAGGGGTGAGAGAATTTTAGCCGGACACGGTCGGTTTAAATACTAAAGGGTTATAGTAGAAGACACTTGGTCAAGATGCTATGCAGTGGAACTGAACCTGAAACCATGTGATTGCAAAGCAAACACCTTAACCACATAAGCATGCCTGTGTCTTGTTGAGAATTTGATAGTAATTCCTATGAACTGTTGTTGTGATGCTGAGCTATTAATAATGAAACATGACTAATGAGAGATAAACTAAGTGATTAGATATGACTGCATCAAATGTTTAATTATATTATACGTCAATACTGTTTTATCAATTCACTTTTCTATTTAGGTACTAGTATACCTAAGAACTGAAATGTTATTTGTAAGTTGTTGGAACCCTATCTATTATAGGTCACCATGAAAATTGGATGTAAAAAATATGAATTTAGCGTATTTATAATAAAAAATATGAATGTAGCGTATTTATAATTTTAAAAAATGTGCTTCTCTTTACCTCTGCTCCATTCCTATACTTTTAGAAGAAAAAAGGCAGTATCATTACACCTATGGCGTGGTTTCAAGCCTTAACTCTTTAATTCTAAACTATTTTAGCACTACAGTCTCCTTAGAAACAATTCTATGGCTTAATCGTCAAAAACAATAGAAACAGCATTATATATTTAGGTTAATATATCGTCCATGAGTCTTTGGCAACATTGAGTCCGATATATTGGCCTGGGGCCAGAACCAGACTATCTGGTACCCTAGGCAAGGTTAGATTCTGCCCCAAATATAATAGAAATCCTATTCACATTTCATTCTTTCTGTTTTGCTGGCAGTATATGTACACAAACAGAATGTCAGTATATACTCGTATTCTAGTCGCTACGTATATATACAAAATAACCACATTTCTTTATTTCCAAAGAAACAGAAAGTTTCAATTTTCTATATTCTGTCTAGATATTAACTTCCATTTTAGTGGAACTCTCAAATAGGATAATGCCTCATAATGTGGTCCTAGATACATTTTACTGAGAAAAACAAACAAACACGGAATTGTCACTTTTAGATGTTGGTCTGCACAATACAGAATCATAATATTCATAAATGCCGATATAAAGTAACCAAGAGCTACGTATTTTAATATTGCTTAGTCCCAGGCCTGATCGAGCAGATATCATGCCGGTTGTATCAACAGAAGGTATATATATACAGTAGTCGCCCCCCTCCCCCGTATTCGCGGGGGTTACGTTTCTAGAGTACCCGCGAAGAGTGAACAACCAAGAATATTGGACGTGGTCCATAAAAATGCCTATAAGCGTCAAAATATAATTTTTAAAAAGGGGAGCGTCTTATGCGAAGGGGCATCCAATATGGTATCTTGTTATTAATAATTTAGCGTTAAAAAAAAATATATTGTCACGAAAAAAGCCATAAAGAAAATCGCGGAATATATTTACGATTCCGCGAATATGCGGTGGTTTCAACGAACAATTATTAGTTAGATTCTAATGGAAAATCCGCGAATGCCGGGGCTACACTGTGTATATATATATATATATATATAATTTAAAAAAAAAAAAAAAAAAAAAGGCGCGGAGTGAAAGTGAAAGAAAGGACAAGAGGAACCCCAACAAAAGGGGTGTAGAAGGTAGAGGTTGTTATTGTTACATAGAAAGGTCAAAGAAGGGCGAATGGCAGACGTTAAGAGATCATTAAGTACTGAAAGAGAACAAAGTAAAGGTAGTATGAAGGGACAGAGAAAAGTCTCATTGGGAAGTATATAAGAGACAACGTAAAAAAGAAGTTTTAGAAAATAAGTGAGACCAGGGAGGGAAGAATAAATTTATATTGTCGGGGAAATAATTTGAACGTGTTAAGAAAAGTATCTACACGTTGAATATGAGTGATAGGTGCGGAGAGTGAGAACAGAGAGATGAAACTGCATCTCTTCAGCCACCTTCTGGCGGGCAATTTATAAAACTACAGCCGTCACATGCTTTCATTAAGGGTTTTTAGGTACCCACGGAGTCGTGAGATGACACAGATACTCTCCCGACCCTCATTCCCTTGGTGTAACAACTGGGAGGAAAGAGGGCTGCACCAGCACTGGACTGATTCTTTTTTTATTTATTAACCCTGAAAAGATGAAAGGCAAAGTTGACCTCGGCGGGAATCGAACTAAGAGGCCCGGAACAAATATCCAACGCTCTAACGACTCTCAGCCCTGCACACCGAAAAAGAAAACGAGATGATCATAGGAATTTGACCAATGACTGAGTCGTCTCTTTCCCGAGCAGCGTTGGGTACACACATTATCTAAACAAATGTGAATCATTTTAAACATTCCGTTTCAGTAATTGCTAATAGCTTAAGGAGTGTGTAAAGATTTAGAATAACATAGTATCCATATTTATTTTTGGAAATACAAACTTTTCTATTTCAATGCATTAAGAATGGCCGAAAAGACGTTGTGTAGTTCAATCCTTTTAGAAATATATTGGCTACATAGGCGAAGCGCTGAAGTTGAGAATCATGTCTGTCTGCACACACACACACACGCATATATATATATATATTAATAAAATGAATTCCAACTTTGTCTGATTTACTCGTTTTATTTACAATCCTTTAAAATTATAATGGTATTATAATGAAATAGTATAGTAGAATATTAGATGTTAAATGTTAATTGAACACGTGCTTTCGCAATCTTCAGGTTCATATTCACTGGTGAGTCAAGTTTGCAATTTTCTGCAAACTTGACTGTCACCACTGAATATGAACCTGAAGATTGCGAAAGCACGAAAGTACTTGTTCAATTAACATCTAATATTCTACCATACTATTTCCTTATAATATCATTATAATTTTAAAGGATTGTAAATAAAACGAGTAAATCATACAAAGTTGGAATTCATTTTATTAATATAATTTTCTATACACAATCATACACACCCGTGTGCGTATATATATATATGTGTGTGTGTGTGTGTGTGTGTGTGTGTGTGTGTGTGCATACTTGTCAATGTAGAGAATCGAAACCGGGTTACGGAAAAAGATCTTGAAAAATGTACTCCCTCGAAATCACGGCTGTAACTATTACTAAAGCAAAGAAGAAAAAAGGTTTAAGGGTTTAACAAACTATGATTTATTGCAATACAAAATATCCAGTAGTAAAAAAAAAAAATTGTTACAATATCATGGCAATAAGGAAACAAAAAAGAAAGAGGAAAAATAAGAAGAGTAAGAAAAAAATGGAATTAAGCAACGAATAAAAGGCAGGCTCTACACACCAGTCTGGGCGGTGTTTCAGCTGCGCCCCGCGGATAAAATGGGTTTAACTGAGACTTATAAGCTCGTCTTTTGTGTATGAGAGTATACATGAATGAGAGCAAGGTTAACAAGACCTCCTTCAGACACAAATAAACTGCAAGATGCCGCAGGTAAGTAGGTAACAAGCATGAAGGTGTTCATTGATGAAGAAACATTCCCCACCCTTCCTACTATGACTTACGAGCTCGTTATTTCACTGTTCTTTTCACTTTATTTATAAGTCAAACAGGCAAACTTTCTCTTTCTTTCTTTACTAATATATTTTTTCAATTTTACTGTATTGCAATTTGTCTAACGAGCGGAATATGTGAAGATAAATAAACAAAAAGTGAATTACAAAGAGAGACGAAGAAGGCAAGTTAGGATGGATAAAATATAACAGCGTAAGAAATGTGAAAAATTTAATCGATTATAATAATTTTATTTCAAATTTTGCTAATAAATCATTTGGACTTTATATATGAAGATAAATCAGATACCGTTCAGTTTCATTTTATGGCAAATTACTGTCAATTTATTCCATTTTATTATTTCACTTTAATAGTACTTAAAACGAAAGATTACCTATGATCACCAACTATAAAATAATCATTTAGCCTGACAACTACTACTATTACTCTATAGAACTCACTTTCATTTGTTTTTCATAAGCGAAATAAAATAATAATTTCAAATTGTACAGGACTTAACAGAAGGAGACTGTCTTTCAACTCTTAAAATACTGTAGATTAGACTCGCTCTACATGTGAAACACTAAGATTTGTGGATTTGTCTTGTCCATTGAACACCTCTCTCTGAAGATAATACACTTGTAACCAGGGCCTCCAAGAGAAATTTTGCAAGGCGGTGGTCCGAAGCAGGCAAAGATTTTTCTCAAAATGGATGTTGCATGGTTGCCTTCTTAGCTCTTGAGACCCCCCCCCCCCCCTCTCTCTCTCATAGGCCTTGTTCGTAACCCAGGTTGACGTAGTTCGTTGGATACAACGAGCTGCCAACTTGCATATCAAAATATCATCGAAAATTCTTTCCGAATCAACGCCAGTCAGATTCGTTACGTTGGATATTCAATCCAACATCTTCTCTTGCTATGTTCTTTTCTCGAAGACACGTGTTCGGATGTTATTTTGGTACAAGAGAAATATGCATTCAGTGTATTTACCATTTAGTCTAACATTCATTAATACTCACATAAAACAAATGCACATATTACATTACATTTTTTTTAAAATTATTATTCTAATTAATATTTGGGTCATTGTGTACACCAGAGGTTCTCAAACCTTTTGAGCCACCGCCTCCTCACAGCCACATAATACACTCAGCGCCCCCTGGGGTGGTAGCACCCATTTTAAGAATCTCTGGTGCACAATAACTGCCTTTTCTACGTAGAAATGTTAAGTTGATCTTATGTAATGTAAATAAAAGAAATTGTAATTTTGTATAGTCTTCCTTACTTGTTTATTCAATAGACATTGTAATCTTCTGATTTCCTCAAATTTAAGTTTTCGTTTGCAGACATTCACTACAATTTGGCTTATCGGCTTACATTTTCATAGAATAATTTTGTAAATATATTTCCACCGAACTAGTTATCGAATCATCTTTTTATCAAAATTATTACTCACAGAACAATTTGGTAAACATATTTTCATCGAAAAAACTTATCTCGAAACTAATTTTCATAGAATAAATTGAACGACATTTTATCGAAACTACTTATTAAATAAGTTTTGTAAATATATTTTTACAGAACGACTTTCTATTGAAATTTTTGTTAATTCCATTCATTTCACACCTTGTTTTCAAAGGCATCCATTAATTTAATTTATTTGTTGTTCTGGGTTATTTTAGTGTACACAATACTTCTTTTGTTTTTTCACATCTGACTGGTGTTAATTAAGGCACTAGACATGTTAAACATTCTACACCGATTTCCCTCTTCCATTCATGCCCCTCACTATTCTAGGCTTGTTTTCAACACACTTGACATTCTCCTTTAATTCAATCCCAACAATAGATTATTAAATAGTTTGGTCACTCAAGACAAAAGTGTTACTTTTATCTATTACTTTAAATCTGTGTCGTATCTGACTTGTCACTGCCCATTCTCATTACACTTTATCTTTTATTCTCCAGAAACAATCTAAAGAAAAGCAAATAAGCCAACTTAGCAGCTTGTGCTCTAATTCAAACACACTGCAGGTGTTTCGGCAGTACTATTAGCTGTTTGGTATAAATAATATATATCCTCTGAGTTAATACTTGAAATTGTCTAAACATCTTAATCAGTAACAACAGATTTATCTCTTATCTATTTAATACCATGAAACCAAAGCTCAAAGGAGTTTAGGAAGAGTTGTTTTACCACAATCCTCCAAGATCCGGCCAAGCACAAATATATTGTGCTATTAATTCCAGGATAACACATTCATAAAAGAAGAAACTAAAGAGGACCTACTACATTTTATACTCTTTAACCCTTTCATTATCTTAATTTTAATGAAAGACACAGCCTAAATTTTTATAATGTTGAAAATAAGAATTTGGAAGTACATTAGATTTAGTAATCTAATGTACTTTCTCATTATGTTTATGTAAAATTATGATGGGAGATTTCTTTTAAATAAATATAAACATTAATAGTAAATATAGAGTTATATGTAAATGTTAAAGGGTTAAAACAGTAATTTCCTATAAATCATTAGGATAGCACTGAAAGTTTGATCTTTATTAAGTGAATTGAAGGTCAACACTGTTAGTTAACAAATCACTTGCCAATTACAAAGTGTTCTGCTGTAGTTCCATCAGTGAGGCCTGTGTAAAACTAGTAATAGTCCCAGGCCAGAAGTAAAATTAGCAACCAGTGGTTACTAAATACATATGATTTATGTATGGGTTACAGATATATACATACATGCTGTATACAAATTAGAAGATTTGGTATTTGAGCTAAGTAGGGCCCTTCAAAGTCACCCTACCTCTGATCTAGCCTGGTTATGGTACCTGTTTATGGCTAAATTGATGTGGTTAGTAGCTGAATGTCCCAAATAAATGAAACCTTTAATATTTAAACTAAAATTACTACATAAAGATGTACAAATGTTGGCATTGATCAAGCAAGGAATGGAGGATAGTAATTGATGATTTAGAGCAGTGGTTGACAAACATTTTTGCAGGTAGGTTGGTTTGGAAATATTTTTATAATTTGAATACAATATAAAACCATCTTACAAGGCTATGAAAACAGCTTTTTTTTTTTTTTTTTTTTTTAATTACTCCAATCTTTTTCATAAGTGTTGTAGAATAAAATAGATGTTTTCCAGCCATGATATAAACCATTTATAGCCAAAAGGTTGATGAAAATATTTCTTTTACTAAGCCAAAGCAAGCTCAGCAATTTAACAGAATAATTCAAAAATAGCAAAGATATTGTGCTAACTATACATTGAAAATATAGAATTTTTGCACACAGTGTCATATATTCAATAAAGTTGCATGAAATGAAACTGCAGGCAGGATTTTGCCCATAGTTAGCCAAAGCTTGATTTAGACTGTTATTGGCATTGATGTTGCATATATTGGTATAGATATATGGATCATATCACATGTCCATACCAATGCAGTTTTCTATCATAAAATTCCTCTTATGCCAAGTTTTTTTCTCAACTTATGCTATGTCATTCATGAACACTGACATTGCATATCCAATGGAGCATACTTGCTTCATTACATTCTAGCCTTCACAGGTCTACAGTAGAGACCTATGGATTTTGTCAAAAGACAATGAAATTAAATAAGGAAAATCAGAAAAAAAAAATGTTTAATTCACAATGACATGGAACAATGAAATTGTCATGAAATAAATTACATTTAATACCCAACTATTCCAACTTTATTACAGTTATACTCAATTGTTGTTTTTTAAAAATACAAGCAACAGCCATTCTTTTCTCCCAAATATTTCAATTAACAATTAACTCATGATAACTATTAACATATTTTCAGTTGATTTAAAAACTTAATTTAAAAAAACAAAAAAATATTGTAATTGATGTTCCAGTCCAAATCTAAATTCAAAAAAAATATCCAGCCAAAATTTCAAATTCAATTCTTATAAATATTTTCATCAATTCTCTGATTGATCTCTCATGCCCTTACTCCCAATTTATATCTCTATTAATCCTTTCATTACCATATTTCTAATAGACTTTATCTGTGATTTAAAAATCATTTTGAGAGATTTAACAATATAACTAACTTACTCATTATTAAGTTGGTATTCCAAACATAAAAAGGTTTTACATAAAACTGTTAAAAGTTTTTCAATAAACATTAACACTTTAAAACAGTTTTGTATAGTAGAATCAAGGACAGTTTAGTATCAATAGGTTTAAATATAGAGTTATATCTTATATTAGTGTGTCTTTTTGCTGTCTAGACATGTAACAACACAAGGTATGTTTTAAAACATTGCTTATTGGTGAGTTTACAGGGTCTTAATTTATTAATTAATATCTATTTCTTTACTGGAATGAATCTGCAGTATAAAGTATAAATTTGGAGGTAAAATTACATTTTTATTTTAAAATTTAATTTTTGCTTGCAATGCTTACTTTTAATATACTGTAAATTTTTACACCTAAATATAATTTGAGAAAAAATGAAGCTCTACAAATTATAGTTTTTACTCTATATAGTATTTGAGATATTTCAGGTATAATATGACTGAAATAGCTTCATTTTAATCTATTTCATATATATATTGTTTTAATTATCAAAACAATAAATATATTTAACTACAAAAATCTAATTTTATCTGTCGTGTAATAATGAGATTTCAATCCAAGAATTGAATTTAAATTTGAACACAATATGTAATAAAGGTGGGTTGGTGTTTAACCCCTTTTTATATCAAACAGCCTCTGATTCTATGATGCAGAATTGTTTGTTTTAAAATATTATATCTATCTAAAATCCTCCATCATAATTTTATGTAAGAATTATGTTAAATTATGTTCCAAACATGAGCTTAATAATGAGAAATTTATTTTTAGTTATATTACTAAATCCTTTCAAAAATATGATTATTTTAATGATTTGAAAATATTTCATTAGAAATATGGGAGTGAAAGAGTTAAAGGATTAACACCACTACCTGGTCTTTGCCTGTCTTTAGTGCAGTCTACTTTGTTGCAAGTATTTGGACCATGTCTCCAATAAGAGGATAACTTATTTCCTTCCTCCTAACAGACATGGAGGGATATGGACACTTCTCTAAGTCATAATAGAAAAATGACTTTATATTTGTACTTTCAAAATATATAGTAAAAACTGCTCTAAGTCAAATTTTTGTTCACCATTATCATTTTATGTTGGCTTTTCCATACTTGCATGGGTTCTTAACAGTTCAGCTTCAATACTGTAGCTTGTGCTAGTCATTTATTTATTTATTTTTTGCAGAAGTTTTCTAACAGGATGCCCTTCCTATCACCAACCATTTTACAGCCTGGATTGGGTGCATTTTATTATGCCACCAGCACTAGAGAAGTTGTCTGCCAGGACTTAAGTGCCCTCTCTACCCTGTATCAGTTTTAATTCAGAGTATCTGCTCTCCTAGATGAATTGCCTTTTTCACAGGTCTAGTTATTTTCAAAAACTTCTAACCTAAAGGCATATTTAATATAAATAAAATGAAAGATTTCAAGTGAACAGATCATATTGATTGACAATGATTTAGCAGAATATTATCAAAGCTTTAAACTAGAAAAAAAAAATGTTATTCCATCACTGGAAATTGACTGAAAATATTTTACTTTACTATTGCTGTTTTCTTTTTAAGTCACGGAGGGAAGGGCAGTGCCCAGGACCATAAGTTTAGTAGAAGGGAATTAGTGTGGGAGGAAGATATCTTCAAGCATGTCTCAGGTGGTGGTGTTAAACTGGGTCACAGATTAAGTAGACCACAGCAGATGATGAACTCAGAATATAAAGAACTAGAACAAATACAGTGAGAACATTTCATCTGACACTATCACTTCCACTACCCTAGATTGGTAATCTATCTTATTGGCCATGAAATATTTCATTCTGAGAGTGCAGAACCAGAAAAAAAATACAAGACTATAATATCGATCTTGCCATTTTCAAACTTAAAGACATATTTAATACCAATAATGATTTCTAATTTAGGCACAAGACCAGCAGTTTGTGCAACTCCATTATTTTACAGATACTTTATTTTATTAAACTCAAGACCTCAGTGGGATTTGAATTCAGAATATAAGGAGCTGGAACAAACTACTCCTAAAGCATTTGTCCAACAACTGCCAATCCACCACCCTTCGTTTTAATATTAATAATAAATAAATAATAAAATGAAAGATTTCAAATAAACAGATATTATTGATTTATTATGGTTTAGCATAATATTATCAAAGATTTAAACTACAAAGAAAAAAAAAAAAATGTCTTTCAAAATATTTCTATCACAGGTACAAATCTTTCTGATCAAATCATCCATAGGATTGATTTTTCTCTACTACTAATAGGAATTAAATGAAATTTACAGCTCACATCTTTCAGGTTAAGCTGGCCTCTTATAAGGTTTCTTGGGTATTTTACATTACTCTACATATACTATTATATTTTCACATAATATCAAATCTATGAGATTTTGATATTTATTTTGAGAACAATACCTTAACGTCAGTATGAGCAGCCAGTTTGAACAGAAAGAGGTGACAGAATTCTAGCCAGATACGGCCAGTGTTAGAGTTTCTAGTCTTATCATGAAAAGCAGCAAAAATGAGGTGTCTTGTTCATGAACACAACACAACACCTGGTCCAGGAACTGAACCCACAACCTTATGATCATGAGTCCAACACTCTAACCATTAGACCACACACACACACACATATATATATACAGGAGTTAGAACGGGATGGAAAAAGTTCAGAGAGCTTATACCGCTGTTGGCCACAAAAGGTTTCTCTCTAAAAATGAAAGGCAGATTGTATGATGCTTGTATACGAACAGCAATGGGCATTACGTGCAGAGGACCTGCATAGACTGGAACGGAACGAAGCATGGATGTGTAATAGTAATATACGTGAACGGCAAAGCATAAATGAACTAAGTGAGAAATTAGGAATAAGAGGGATCAGATGCTGTTTACTCGAGAGAAGACTACGTTGGTATGGCTACGTGATGCGCATGAAAGACGACAGCTGTATAAAAAAGTGCAGGGCGATCAAAATTGATGGTAGTTACGGAGTAGATAGACCCAGAAAAACCTGGGACGATCTGATAAATTCCGACCTTACACACTTGCACCTCTCTAAGACAATGTCACTTTACACCTCTCTAAGACAGTATCATCTTTGGCACTACGCAGTAATACAGAAGACCCGCCTTGCCTATGTGCAAAGCGAAAGCTACAGTCAGTAGGCACCTCTTAACCAAATATACACCCCAATCCACTACCCTATCCTCCCACCAACACCACCCTCTCTCTGTAAAGTTGGTACCACAACATCCAGTCCAAATAAATGAGATAATGAGATCGAGATCGTGTAGGTGTCATGAGAAAAAACACACAGTCCACGCTGTAATGTGGCCGTGTAGGTAACACGGTAAAAAGTTCCCAGCTCCACACTGTAAATGTGGTTGGTGTTAGGAAGGGCATCCAGCCCTAGAAAACCTGCCAGATAGTCCTATATGAGCGAGACACGGTCACCGGGACAACTCCCGTCTAACTCATGCTAGCGTGGAAAATGGACGTTAAACGAAGATGATGATGATATATATATATATATATATATATATATATATATATATATATATGTAAAAGGTAAACAGAAATAACAACACACTCCGTACAGTATATGGAAGGTATATATTAGGTTAACGCTTGATATAGCAGGAAGAGGGTCATAACGTTTCGGATGCTAGTCCTTCATAAGAAGAAAGAATGAGAAATAAAATAGATTGAGGGGACGGGCGGGATGGAATTGGAAAAAATGTCTTTAGATAAAAATAACAAGTCCATTCATGTTGACATCTCTTGCAAAACTGTTGGTGCTGGCATATATATATATATATATATATATATAAACATTTTAAAATAAATAGTTTTGTATTTAGAACCAAGGGCAGTTACAGATGGTTTGGTATCAATTACAAAACAGAAATTTCTGAGTTGGTCAATTTCAATATGATTTACATTTTCTAAACTATTAACCTCAACTTGGTGCTTTATTCCTAGATAAACTCAGTCTAAGTAAATACATAGTTACCTAGGCTGGGTTTGAACTCAGAATCTTTATATCTGATACAAAGTTTCAATGTTTCTAATCATTGTGATAAAATCCTGTAGAGATTTTGAATTATTAGTTCTAAAGCTTCGACTGGATGAATAGATGTGAGTGATCGAGAGAAACAAAGGAATTAAAAAATAATCATTAGTTATAATTAACCCATTTGATACTGAACTGTCTGAAACTAACCCTGGTTCTTTGATATAAAACTGCCTGTTTAACAGTGATCATACATTAAAACCTTCCAGTATAATTTTATGTAACAAATTTTTTACAAACTCCAGTTTAGTAATGAAAAAGTTAGTTATCTTACTAAATTCAGAATGATAACAAATTACAATATGAAGTATCATAAACACCTTACTTCACCAAACTATATTTTCTCCTTTACCCAAGTCAAGAACATATTTTTATGTGGGAACTTTGTCTTTTGTGTGAAACATTTGTGAAAGTTGGCAAGTATTTTTTTTACTAGTATACAGCTATCCGATTTACCATCAAAATAGTTAACATAATTATCTGTTCAAATTCCCATGATTTATTTTGTGAATTGGATTATATAAAAAGAGACAACCACACAATTTTAAAACTGTAAAATTTATCCTAATTTCATGAGAGAGATAAAAAAACAGCAACATTGTAATTAGCATTATACAAAATAAGTTAACCAACAACCAATTTCAAGACCACTACAATATATATACAACAATGATACAAAAATAACTATATGGATGCTAATTTGGAGATTGAACTAAAATTACAGTAAAGAAATTTTATACAAATGAGATTGTTAGACATTTTTGTTTCAGTATTTTTTTATAAGCTGTCATTCATTATATGTTATATTCATCTTGTATTTCATTGCTTCTTACTTAAGTTAGGATGAGTGAATTTGAGAAACTATGTGTTAACAAGTATGTTACTGAGAAACAAATCCTTTCAGAATTCATACAGATCAAGAATCCTTTATCTGGAATTCTAAATCCAAATTTTTTTCTAATATTAACATGACTTGCCACAAACGAAAAATTCCTACCTTCAGGGTATATGTATAAGGTGTACTATGAAATGAAAAGAGATATTGTGTTTACACTTGGGTTCCATCCCCAAGCTAACCCATCTTACAGATACTGTATACAAAGCATACAAATATTCAAATATCCCAAAACACTTCCAGTCACAAGCATAGAGACTTATAATATGGAAGACAACTGGGAGTTTCTATGAGACAACCTGCTATAAGTCAAAAATCTGATCTGTGGATGGAGCAAGGTTGGAGCCAGATGGAAGGTGATATGGTGGATAGAGACATAAAAGTAAAAGACCTTAAAAACAATGGAGCACAAATAAGTTAAGAGAAAAACTGGATATAAGAGGAATCAGATGTAGTGTACAAAAGAGACGACTGCGATGGTATGGACATGTGATGCATTTGGAGGATGACAGTGCCAATCAATCTAAGTAGAAGGAAGCTGTGGAAGAGGAAGACATGGAAAGAAGAAAGAAGAGGTAAAGGCTGATATTAGGAGGCTGAACTTCAAGGAGGTAATAAAGGACTGTAACAATTGATGAGATGTCATGGCAGAGAAGATCTATCTTCCTAATACATTCAAGTATGGAAAAACATGTAAAATGATGATAATACATAACATAAATACCTACATACATTATGATAGGACTGAAGTACCTATAATTAAAATATCCAAGAAACCACCCATGAGATGCTTCACAGGAGGCTTGCTAAATCTGCAAGGTGTGAGCCATAACAATAAAAACAGCTACATACCTTCATATTTGGAGCAAGAATTTTCACTTAGAGATATCATGTCTATTGTTAGTGACTTGCTGAATAATGATCAGGTATGGTTATTGTTTGGCTTATCAACCTTTATCAACTGTGTAATAACCTTCTATTTTGTTTTACAAGATGGAAGCAGAATTCATTTTTTAATTGTTTTTCCTTTTTATCATAGTTCATTTATTATATTATTTACAGATCCACTCTGCACTCCTCAAAAGTGGTTGTGATTGCACAGCTAAAATCTCATAGTAATATCACTTACTGATAATTAGTATAGTCCCCACCTTTCATATATTTGAAGCTTACTCAAGCAGTAGTAGTACTCAGAATATAACAATAAGACTATTCTATATTGAATGGAAGGTTATTCAACAATAATCAACTGTCTGCAGTTGGATTGCTAGAAGTCAATTAACTATCTTAGCAACAACAGCTATATCAAGATATTGAGAGAATATATGTGGTCGTTAACGTTAATGACAGAGAAGAGGCAGAGGGATGCAGAAAAATCTCTCACAAGATCACTAATACCTCTCAATAACATTAATAATAATAGTGATACTAATAATAATTGTTTCTACTTTTGGCACAAGGCCAGCAATTACCCAGTGCATTACTGGTACTTTATTTTATCGACCCCGTAAGGATGAAAGGCAAAGTCAACCTCGGCGGGATTTAATAATAATGATTTCTAACAAGGCTACACATTTTGGAAGAGGAGAAAATCAAGTAAATCAACCTGAGTACTTTACTGGTATTTATTTTAGCGACCCTAGAAAGATGAAAGACAATTTTTACATTGGTTCATAGACAACTTTGTGGGAAGTCTGTTAAATTGACCCCAGAAATTAATTTGTTCTTATATCTCAAATGAATAAAAACCAAAGTCAATATGAGGCTTGAGCAAAGTTTCGTTATTGAAGACCAGCAGTCGTCCATGCATCCAATCTACTCTTTGTTTTCCCAATATATCAATGTTGTCCAAAGAAAAACCTAAGCACAACTAGTGACACTGCAAGCAAACTAAGAAGGCACAGAAGCTTAATGAGATGATACAATTCCACTGGTCCACCAACCTTGATTGCTACTTCATTTATAGACCCTGAAAAAATGAAAAACAAAGTCAACAGCTGAATTTTAATTCAGAGTACAAAGAACTAGAATAAATACTGATACTCTGATACTCTAATGGTTCTTCCATTCCTCCACTTAAACCCTATATTTCCATTCCTCCACTTAAACTCTATATTTACTATTATGTTGTCACAGGAAAGGCTTTCATATAATTATCTCACATAATATTGAATCTAGGAGATTTTGATATTATTTATTTTGAGAAGAATACCTTAACATCAGTATGAGCAGCTGATTACAGTTGGTTTGAACAGAAAGAGGTGAGAGAATTCTGGCCAGATATGGCTGGTTTAAATGCTAAAGGGTTAATAATATTAATGATTTCTAGCACACGGTCACAGAAGGGTATAGACATTTTTTTTTTTTAACCTCCATCAGAATGAAAAGCAAAGTCCACTTTGACCTCAGAACATAGAAATGTAACTAAATGATGCAGTGTATTTTCCCCAAACTGACCAGGATGTATGAAAAACAAATTTGATGCCTCTGCGTGGTTGCTCAACCTGTGAAAAATAGAAGTCAAATATTCTTTAAATCACACTCTACTACTGTCTAAAAAAAGGAAAGATACATTGGACAATGTAGTCCCAGATATACAAGGTGATAGAATGGTCTCGTCATCTTGCTCAAGACTGAATTGAGGCAAAAGAACACCATTGGAGACACCTTCATTGGATTGTTCAGAAAATATTAATAGCGAGATCTGTAAATGATAGAGCAGTCTTAGCTGTTGTAAACCATGAGTATTTGTGTAGAATTCATTATGATTTAATAAAGATAACTTCTGAGGTATCAAAGGAGAAAAGCCACTAAACTAATTGGCATAAAGTTACATATAGACACACTCCAACCTCTAGCCCACTGATATGCTATCTCTCATCTCATTATTATCATTATCATAAGGCGGTGGATTGCCAGTATCGGTAGACGGTCGGACACCATGCTTTGCAGCATAGAGTTACGACCCTTTATGATCTGAGTTCAAATCCCGGCGAGGTTAACTTTGCCTTTCATCCTTACGGGGGTCGATAAAATAAAGCACCAGTCACGCACTGGGTCGATTTAATCGACTTTACCCTCCCCCAAAATTGCTGGCCTTGTGCCATATAAGAAACCATTATTATGTGAATTGGCAGTATCGGTAGAGGGTCGGACATGCTTTCCAGCATAGTTACGTCCCTTTACGATCTGAGTTCAAATCTCGCCGAGGTTAACTTTGCCTTTCATCCTTACGGGGTCGATAAAATAAAGTACCAGTAATGTACTGGGTAATTGCTGGCCTTGTGGCAATAGTAGAAACAATTATTATCATTATCATAAGGGCGGTGGATTGGCAATATTGATAGATGGTCGGTCGCCATACTTTGAAGCATAGAGTTACGGCCCTTTATGATCAAAGTTCAAATCCCGCCGAGGTTAGCTTTCTTTCATTCTTATAGGGTCAATAAATTAAAGCACCAGTAATTCACTGGCGTCGATTTAATCCACTTTCCCCTTCCCCTTCAAATTACTGGCCTTGTACTTAAAGTAGAAATAATGATTATTCTCCTCCTCTTTTTTTGCCCACTTATTCCTGGGATAGTCATGGGAGCAGAACCCTCAGACATGCCTTCTAGAGGGTCCTGTCAGAAGCAACTGTCTCCAATTGATCAAGCTGGACCCTCAAGCGAGACCAACCAAGCTCATTGATGTTATCCAACTATCTTGCCCATGGTCTGTCTGCTTATGGGTCTTCTGTCGGTTGGCTTTGTCTGTAAGATCTGTCCAGCAATTCTTTCCTTAGACAGTATTGGAACTGTGATCTCTTGATTTGGAAAAGTAGCGGCCCTACCTGAAATAACTCACTGATCTCCAAGCTACACACTCCATCAAGTAACGTTACTCCAAAGACCCTTTGGAGGAACCCCAATTTGGTTGCTTTTATTCACTATAATATTCTTTCGGTCATTACCCAAGATTCATGACCATAGGTAAGTGTTGGCGTGTATACTGATTTGATGATAGCAAGTTTGACTTTTACATCTACCTTCCTTCTGATGAATGAATGCTGAAACTGGTGCACTACTGCACCAGCTCCAGCAATTCTACAATTGAAAACTGTTTTGGATACACTATCCATTTTCAAGTTGGGAACTTTGGAGAATATCAAAGAGGACCTTTTAAGCTTCAGTGTGGCTTGTGTTGAAGTTTTGACTGACTGAGTTCCACAGGTACAAGTGGGATTCAGTGAGGTCTATTTTGGTTACAGTGGTTGGTGACATTAGCAAGTAAGTAATGTGAGAAGTTGAGGTTTTTCGACCACTATAATGAATGGTCAGTCAACTGTCACCATTACTAATTGATAACTAACTACCAACCTCTATCTGCCACACTGTTTATTACTATTATCTTCCTCCTGACCTTTAATAGAATGGACAATCTACCAGTTACAACACCTCTACCTCAACAAGAACAGACATTGCTACTTACCTGCTAATGCCACCAACCACCGTAACCAAAATAGACTCCACCAAACCCTACGTGTGTTAAGCATGTACATGGAAGGGTCAGTCAGTCAGAGCTTCAACACAAGCCACGTGGAGGCCTAAAATATCCTCTCTGGTATTTTCTGAGGTTCCAAGAAAACTTTATTTTAGTCGCAATAACATTTATGGAGGGATCCTTGAAATGATGGATGTTACAACAACCTATACAAAACATCAACTTAGAAATATAAAGTCTTGAGTAAAATATGTTAATCTTATATTATTTTACTGGCAAAGTTTTGATAAGTTAATGGTTTGCATAAAAGAAACCTTATAGTTTAAGTTGGTTACTGACACATGAAAGTGATTAAAGGTAAGAATGATATATTAATAATTTATTTCAAAGATATAATTACATAAATGTCCAGAATATATACGAATGTTATTTTACTAAATCAATTGAAATGTTTGATAATTTTCAAAATGATTTAAAACATATAGACGATTTTTTTTATTTGAAATATAGTACTAAAAAGGTTAAGATAAAATTTATAGCTCACATCTATAGCAGGTTTAGATGGCCTCTTATGAGTTTGTATTTCATGGGTTTCTCAGATGTTTTAATGGTAGAGGATACAGTTGAGCTGGTGCCATGACTAAAAGCATCCAGTCCATCATGTAAGTTGGTCATGCTGAAGACACAACAAAAAGCATTCACTCCACCCTGTAAAATGATTAGTGTTAACAAGGACATCCAACCGAAGAAAACCAAGCCAAAAATGGATCATATAAGCAAGACATGGTCATCTGACCTAACTTTATAATGTGACAACCCATCTGATCCATGTAAGCATGGAAAATAGATGTTAAACAATGATGATGATGAGGATGATAATTGTTTCTACTATTGGCACAAGGTCAGCAATTACCCAGTACATTACTGGTACTTTATTTTATCGACCCCATAAGGATGAAAGGCAAAGTTAACCTCGGCGGGATTTGAACTCAGAATGGCAAGGGCCGTAACTCTATGCGTCAAATCATGGTGTCCGACCTTCTACCGATACTGCCAATGAAAGTCTGGAAGTGAAGCAACAAATTCACCCCACCCAACCACAAAAAAAGTAGCAATAGTTTTTAGAATATTCATACCATATACCTGCATGTTATAATATGTGACTCAAAGAGTTGGCATTAAGAAAAGCATCTAGCCATAAAACACTACCCCAAAAAGTCCCACCCAACCCATAGGAGCACAGAAAAGTGGACATACAAATGATGGGGATGCTGATGAATTTAAAGAACTATGTTGAAGTGATAAAAATCTTTAAAGTAATAAATGTTAAAACACAGAACTAGGGACAGTTTCGTACAGGATGACAGCTAAGACATTAGTCAATGTAATCTAAAAAAAATGATATCTGAAAAGACAGGATGGTTATGGCTAGATGGATTTTAACCATAAGTTTGTTTGAGCAGGAGCTAAACAACAAGAACGAATGAAACAGACAGCTGGTTTACTCATAAAGCAATTCAATATCGTTTTTCCTCCCTTTAACAACATCAAAGCTACCTTTCTCCCTTTCGCTCCCACTTCATCGGAAAGAAAGGACAAATGAACATTAGGTCTACCAAATTATAGACAGGATCATGAAACAAATTCTTTTCAAAATATTAAGTGCAATCTATATTATGATAAAAATATTTCTAATATTTATTTATTTAATAGAGGGGACAAAAATGAATTGATGCTTTTGATAACTCCTCTCCCCCACTGGTTCCAGCATATAAAATCTCTCATTCCAAAGTGTCCATATTTAAATTAAAACCCTCTATCATATTTTTTTATATAAGAACCCAGCTTAATAATGAAAAAGCTACTTTACTAAATCAGTCAAACTTCTCGATAATTTTAAAATTAATTAACATGGACAGTGTAATTCAATAGGAATATGGTTGTGAAAGGGTTAATGTATAAATGTTTTAAAGTATTGAATTTACATTGAAAATTTAAAAGGAAAATCATTTATTTATTTTTTTATCAATACAATTAACAGAATGGCTATTAGGTGTTGGAACACGTGGAAAAATGGCTGCCATGTCACATCTTTCCAACCTATATGAACATTTGAAACCCACTCACCTATGATCGCCCCTAGTTTTATGACTCAAAACTGTTCATTTTAAAGTATCACATTTAAATTTAAATGTGCTCTCATGATTTTATGTAAGAAGCCTATTGATGATGGAAATGGAGGATGTTTATTACCAAAATCGAAAATTGGTGATTTCTACTAATTACTGAGATCGATGGTTTGCTTCCTTTTTAATTTCTAGAAACAGATCTGTCTGGGAAACTGTAGGCCATTATACCATCTTCAAGTATGTATATATTTTTTTTTTTTATCAGTAATAACTTTAGTCTTTATTGTGTTGTATCAGATGAAAGAATGGTATTTAACTAATGTATTGGTACGCGATGGGGCCCACCCACAGCCCTGGTGGACAGAATGGAGAAGGCGTTTCCCCGGAGGACGTCAAGGGAGACGTGCTGGAAAAGCCACTCCAACTCGCGGGGCTCACACCTGCGGCTGGCCAGCTCAGTGCCTATGGTGGTGAGTAAGGAGGTAGCCCTGGGGCCGAGGACACCAGAAGTGTCCACTGCCAGGGGAACGACCGCAAACCTGTCAGAGAGCGACCGGTATTTGAGGAGTTTGGCCCCCTCAGCCCGATGTGCAGCAGAACCTGGGTCAGTCGCAGATGCACCAGGTTGCGGTTGCAGAAAGTGTCGGTGCAAGTGGCATCCCAGACGAGGGGTTTGCCACCGCGGAACGGGAAGATGGTCATGCCATCTGGCCGTTTGCCGTCCCCTCAATCCAGCCCCACCGGCTCGAGTTGGGAAGGGAAGCCTGCAGCGTCTAAGCCATCCTTAATGACCTCGTCGAGGGCAGCATGGCGCGGAATGCAGCCGCCATTGTCGCGACAGGAAAGCGGGTGGAGGCCGAAAGAGTCCACGGTGGAACCGCAGCGACATTGGTGTGGCTGGCAGATCCGGAGGCCGAGCCTCAGGGAAACGCTGATTCGCAGGCTATGGTTGTCTAGCTGCATGCCAATGGAGAAGGAGGGCAGGGCATGGAGCCAGGCACCACTGTGGGGTTTGGAGGCCGCACGAAAACAGGCAAGGCAGTGCTGGTCGAGCTGGCACGTGAGCCTGTCTGAGGCCAGGCTGCACTGGATGGCATCCCAAGTGCGTTGGGGGGACTTGACGTCAACAGGGGGAGAAGGAGGAGGGACGTCTACTGGGCTAAGTCCCAGCCGGTCCCACGTCTCACAGGCGGCCTCATGTTCTCTGAACACAGAGGGTTCTGTTGTGTTTTGAAGAACCCTGCTGACGAGGACGCGGCACAAGGTTACCGACGAAAGAAACGCCGGCAGAGCTAGTGAGATCGGAGGCCAAGGCCGCCATACCTGACCGGTAAAGTGGCCTATTGCCACCCTATGTCGTCAAACTTGACGTTGCATATCCCCTTGGCTGCTGCTCGGATACAAGTATCGAGGTCAGCGAGGAGAGATGTCTGGGTGTAGCATGGAGCGTTGCAGAGTGTATAGAGGAGCTTCGGCATGGCGAAGCAGTTCCTCAGCAGAAAGAGAGCTGGGTGGCCGTCAATCAAGCCCAGTCGGCTCGTGAGAGTCTGGAGCTGTTGAAGCCTGGACCTGATGGTGGAGCGGATGGCCGGCGGGTGGATCGGTGACCCGAGGATCAGGACATCCTCTTTGAGGGTCACCTGAACCTGGCGGAGAATGGACCGCACGTCCAAGACGGAGGCTGCAAAGCTCGCAGCATCGAGGCTGACGTTCACCACCTCCGACTTGGCCGAGTTGACCTGGAGGCCGATTCCCGCCAGGGCAGGAATCACCGATTTTGAAGGTCTTGGCAGACCATCCGTACGGGCCCACCCAACGTAGCATCATCCAGATACCAAACGTTGAGAGGGGCCGTGATATTCCGGGTGATGTGGTCAATACCAAGGGCGAACAGGAGGGGTCCCAAAGGGTCGCCCTGTTGGACCCCAGTAACCGAGGGTATGACCGTATCAGCAGCTAGGACCATGCTTGGGGCTCCATATGACAGGTAGGCCAGCGGGTAGGCAGAGGGGGCTCGGCTGAGGCAGGCCTCGAGCAGATGATCCCGGCATAAAGAGTTAAAGGCATTCCTCATGTCAAGCTTGACAATGAGGTCCCTGGATGCTGGTACCGATACGGTGATACATCTGCAAAGAATTGTGACCTGGAAATAACATCAGCAATGAAAAAACCATGGGAAACATTGATTCTATAAGTCGATCCAAAGACTGGCAATGGTTTTTTTCTTTATTTAAACAGTGATTTCGATAAATATATTGATTTGTAATTCAGACATAAGGTTATCAAACTTGAGGAAAAGGCTATGTTACAAAACTCAATCTCGGCACCTGAAGATCAATTTATGTTTTCGTCCAAAGAAAGAGGGAAATCAAAGCTGATTTACACAGGAATTGAACGCAGAATGAAAAGACCTAGAATAAATAGCGCAATGATATATCATACGCTCTACTAATTCTACCAATCCTCCATTCTTAGATTAATAAATATTAATCAAAATATAAAAAGTAGAGAAACAAATACAGTATGTATATTTATTTACACTTTATTTGTTCTGTATATATGTACAAAATACTACTAATTTCTCAATTGATATATATTCTGTTATATATCATTAAATCTAAAATTAGTATATATATATATATATATATATATATTTTTGAATATGTTTTGCAAGATTTCTTATCTGAAAACGTATGTTGAAACAAATATTGTTATACTTTGGGAGGGTCACGCTGCCATTAAAAATGCATGCACCTGTTGGATTTCACTTCAATTTATTATAAATCTCTGGTTGGTTGGTTCAATAACTGGATAGTTGTTTACATATTGTCAAAGATCTTTCGTCACATATTCTGTGATCTCTTCAGTGACTGATTTGTCATTTTATGTCTCTCCTTTGTTCTGTCCCACACCGACCAAGCATGGATGAGTTGAGAGAGAAACTGTGTATAAGAGGGAAATAGTGTAGTGTGTAGGAGAGAAGACTACGTTGGTATGGTCATTTGATATGCATGAATGATGACTGTTGGGTGAAGAAGTGCTAAGTAATTCCAGTGGAAGGAAGACACAGTAGAGGAAGACCACATAAAACATGGGCGGAGGGGGCTGACCTCAGATCACTGAAACTCACAGAGTTGACGACAGACTGTGACAAATGGTGAGATGCTGTGCTAAAGAGGACCCGTTCCACCCTTGCAAGTAGGGAAAAGCAGATGTAAAACGATGATGATACATACATACATATATATATATATATATATATATATACACATACATACATAGGAAAAGGTTCATAACCCCGACAACAGAGCTCAAGCCGTTTCGCCGGCTATTTCTTGACCTTTTCCTATTACCTACTCTCCTACCCAAAGTATCGAGTACTCTGGTGCGTTATGGTCCACCTTCCTTCGTTACATACATATATATATATTCGTATGTAGAAAGCTATATAGGAGAGTGTAATTGCCAAATAATTTTATACAAAACTCAATGTGCTTATATAGTTATTATGGGTTGAAGATATGAGAGATATTTTATAGAAAAATATACAGAAAGATAGACGTAAACACATCTTATCCAACCCCCAAAAATATAGAAAAAGGTTCTTATATTTTATATTTTCTTATATTCTTATATTTTCTTTGGTTTTATATATTTAAATCAGGATGGATTCAGTTTGAAATTGGTTAGACCATTACTCAACAGAGTACTCAATACTTGGGTTAGTAGAGTATAGTTATATCATAAATAGTCAGGACCAGGCAGCTGAGCTCTTGCCATTTCAACAGCTAGTTCCAGAAAGTTTATATATATAAAAATCTATATAAGTTACCTTATATAAATTTTGATGCTTACATGTTTCTAACCTCCCATATTATGTATCCTCCTAATGTTCTTGTGACAAAGTTTTGATCTTAAATTTGTGTTTGACTTTTGTTATCTACTATGATGATTCCGGTCTTGAGCTAGGATGAAACAATCGTCAGTAATTAAATGTTTGGAAGATTAAACACTCTTTGATTATCATTTACATTGTATGTGTGTATATATATATATATATATATATATATATATATATATATCATGGAAAATAGATGTTAAACGATGATGATGATGATGAATAAAAATAACCAGGATTGAATTATTTAATTGATTTACAAACGTTTCAATCAATACAGCAGGAAAATACATTTCTGCTGTATTGATTTATTCAGAATCTATTAAACAACATAAACAACATAATTAGTTACCAAACAATGTCTGAACATCTCAATTTCGAAAAAAAAAAAATTTTAAATACAGTTGGGAAAATGTTAAAACTTTAAGGAAGACTAAACATGCAATTAAAAATTTATTAGTAATAAATCTATAATGTAGTGCCTAAAATATATTTTGCTTGACTTGTACACTTAACCACATATACTACACACTAAGATAATGTTATAGGAAAACTTTTATTTCCTTTTTCCAGTCAATTCTATGCACCAACACACTTCAACTTGTCCTCCTCCGCTTTCAGTCATTTATATATTTTATCTGCCTGTCACTCACCTTGTGGATTATCTCTCTGTTGACTACTGGCCACTGTCCTCTAAGGCATTTTTGCCCATCAGTCTTTGACATTCTGTTTTAACGGCTGTTCTAGCGATGAGTTTTCTCATTTTATAGGTATTCAAATATACTTCAAATATTCTTTGTCTCGATCAGAGACAACTTTGTTTTTTTCATTTAGAATTAATAAGTTTAATAATACTTATTAATTGAAGTAACAACAATTATAAAATTAACATTAATAGAATTAAGAAAAACAAATCAATATTATGAAAGCTTAATTCAGTAATAAAAATATCAATAACTAAAAGATCTAGTTACTAAGAAACTAATAACCTAAACCAGATTAATAGAGGTGAAAAGATTATTTTTAGAATAAAAAGTTATAAGTGTAAAGTAAATTAAACACAATTCAAATATATATATATTTTACAAATGAATACACTTCAACCCTGAGCTTGGTTTGGAGCTGTTTAATGTACAATAATCATTCAAACTCAATTTTGGCATTCATATCAACTAAGTATATTTGCAACAATCATTTACATCTTACAATTTGTTCCAAGTATTTCTTAGTTGTAAATGATGTGCATAATATTGCTTGCATGTCACTTTCCTGTTTGGGACTGTTTGATTTGTATAAAGGTAAATCCAACGAATAGCCATCCTTCCCTCTCCAATGAATAAAAGGATATTGGATCATAGGATCTATGTAATTCATTGATTTTTTTTTATAGTGTTATTTTTATAATTGAAAATGATGTTTCTTCATGGAAATTCAGTTCCAACCATTACTAATCCCAGATTGTTAGATACTCGGTCATTGTACATGCTCACCAGCTGGTACTCTATCTACATAAATAGTTTTAATTTGTCTAATAAGCTCACTATTTTCCAAAAGCATCTCTTGTGTGTCTCTTATAGTAAGCAAGTGTGTTTCAGGAAACCTATTTCTAATATTAATTTGTTCATTTAAATCATCAATAAAATCAATTTGAGCATATTTAGGAATATTATCAATTGTATTATACAATGAACTTATTCTGTGATAAACTCGACTTTGTATTTTGAAAACTGGCATGAATCCCGGCAGAGATTCACTGACTCCAAAGGATGTCATTGAAAACAATTTGTTAGATTTTTTTATGTTCTTCGAAAAGTTTTTGGAATCCTGAGTTTCCTCCAGCATTAATGTATTTAAAGGTTCAGATGGTCTTTCAATCAAATTCAATTTAACTTTACAATTTGAACAACATAATCCTTTCGGTTCATCCTCAAATAGTTTTGCACATTACTTACAAACTACTGACATTGTTCCTAAATTTGATAGATTATAATTTTTACTTGGATCATATTCAAATACTGCATTTGTAAATGATTTAACAGACCTATGCAGTTCAGCATAGCTTGATCTTTTTACTTGAGTTACAATTTCTTGTACCCCCCTAGTCGGAGAATGTCTTGCTTCATTGTGAGAAATTCTATTTTCCTCTCTTATTTCATCCCTTCTTTCTTCTATCAAATTTCCTCTCAACTCTCAGAGAGCTAATCTGTATTCTTCTCTTAATTTCATTTCTCCTTTGAATTAAAAGTCTTTCCTGTCTGTCTTTGATATTCTCGATTTCTTGCTCCCTGAATTTCTCTCTCTTCTTCGCTCATTTCATTTACTTTTTGGCGTTTCCTTGCTGAGCCATTTCAAATTTTCCTTACATCATTAATATTATTGTTGTTCAAGTTAGTAGTTGCATTGAAAGGGTTATCATTATTATGAGCTGTATTAATATTGATAATGTAATTTTCTGAAGGAAGGTTTGGAGAAGAAAGAATAGAGTGGTCTAATTGTTCAAACAACGGAACACTCTGATCATGAAATTAACGTGCAAATGACTTAAGATTTCCACAGATATATTCACTCTTAGCAAACTTTTGCCAAGAACCAAACTCACGACATATATATATATATATATAAAAATAGGGCCGATGCCTATATATATATATATATATACACCTTCTCAGCCCACATACCACAACAAAAAATATATCTTTTGTCACATCACCAGTCTGAAGAGCAGATCGATACTGTAGTCGGGTCCATCACTCCTATGGTCACTCTGCAAAACGCGCGTAACAGGTCGATAAATATTTTTCAGATGTAAACGAAACTTCCTCGTTCTTTTGGATTGGCAGTATCGGTAGAGGGTCGGACGCCATGCTTTGCAGCAAAGAGTTGCGGCCCTTTATGGTCTGAGTTCAAATCCCGCCAAGGTTAACTTTGCCTTTCATCCTTACAGGGTCGATAAAATAAAGTACCAGTAATATACTGGGATAATTGCTGGCCTTGTGCCAAAAGTAGAGACAATTATATATATATATATGTATGTACGTACATATATATATGTATGTACGTTAGACACATGGAAATCAAATTATGTCAATCTTATCTCGAGAGGGAAAACTGTAGATAGCATTAGTTGAAATATATTATCGAAAATGTGTGCAAAGAAACTTGTCTATAACAAATGTATATACAGACTTCGAGAGACATAGATATGCACCTATTATAGATTTGCTCAAGTTTGAAGTGTTACAAGTGTACGACATAAGTTTAGCGCTCCCACCCCCTCCCGGTATTGTTTCCTCATATATTTAAAAATATAATTTCGCAACGATACATTACATTCCTCTAAAAATATCTATGAATGACATTATCTTTATTGATATGATTTATTATCAACATAAAATCGAATATATGATGAAAACATTTCCGAATTTACGTATAACGTAAGTAAGTAACAAACAAGATCGAAAGTATTCAGTAATAACATCAAACGGAACTATACAATATTATGTTCCTTTCGACTTTCCAATAGTAATAAACTTTCACTTTCGGGGAGGTGACTAAAGTGTAGTTTGCCGAGTTCATTTCATCCATACCAGTAGCAAGTGGGTATTTGGCCCCAGATCATCTATAACGAAATACATTCGTCATGACTTTCCCGTCGTAAGTTGTTGTTAAACTCCGGTTAAACTGACATATGATGGGAAAGTTTCAACCATAAACATCCCGTCTTATTTTTAAACAAGTGTATCTAGAACCACCTTATCCAACGTGTCCTTTATTTAAGATGTGCTGCCGGGAAGATATGACTGATTTTTCTCAAAGGTCGAGCAGCCAACACAGAGGCCTCCCAGTGAGCGTTGATGACATTTCTAACGGGTCACTTCCTGTTTTGAAAAATCGGTGAAACTAAAATCAATGTTTACTCCTTTTTATCTTTGTCAACCCTCTCTCTCTATAAATATATATGCGTGTGTGTTTGTGGTGTATGTGCATGTGCGTATATAGGTGTGTTTCTAGTGTATATGTATGTAAAAGAGAAAGATGGTACATCCATTTAATATGCAAAGAACGTTGTAAATGAAAATAAAAACAAGTTAAATTTTCCACATACTCACACATGAAGATATTAATTTATGAATACATACGAATTTAGACCAAAATTCATAACATAATTAATCAATTGCAGTCTTACTAATCATATGTATACACAAATATACACGTGTATGTTTTGTATATATATCTGATCAATCAATATAAAACATTGATATTATATTTTAGTAAATTCGCAAACTAGATTATTAATCATTATCGTTGAAAAATTAGTACGTCGATGTACCACTGTATATCACAACACACAACAGAATTGTTAGATGTTTATTTGAATTCAAATTTTTTAACACGCTAGATAACAAAATAACAATACCAATAACAAACATAATAAAATATATTGTTTCACGTGAAATAACAGTTGATCGTTATGGAACAGACAGATATACAACCTTGAGCACGTCATCTAGACGCCTTGGCTTAAAGTAACGTAAAGAAAATAAACAAGCTTTTATGATATGACAATCGTATGAATAAAATATTATTACAGATGTTACATCAATATAATACTCGTTTTTTGTGTGTTTCATTTCGTAAGTGGAACTAATTTTTCTGTTACACTTTTAGACTTCCATAATTACAAACTACCCCCTCTCTCTCTGCCATACCGACATTAACAACGAAATAAAATCATGCTTCTTGAAATCTTTGGAGATTTGATATAATGTAATCACAAAGTAACAATGGTTTGTTTATACACTATAGTGTTAAGAAATATCTTCATAAATTTATACTTACCAACAATCGAAGTCCATTGATATATATATATATATATATATGTTTATATGTATGTATATATATATAAAATATATATTGTGTGTGTGTATGTATATATTTATGTATGTGTATGTATTTATATTTATATTCTGTCGAGTGATCCTATTGTGACGAGGGTAAACTAAAATCCGCGGTCAACACATGATGTGATCATCTCACACAGAAATTAACTGGCAGCGTTCAGCAGCTGAAGCTGTCAACCGCTTTCTTTCGCCATCTACCGGTACGGTACAAAACAAACGAGGGGGAATAACTTAATAATAATTTTCTTTTTAATATTACTCTTCCACTATATCACGAAATGTGATTGCTGCCACATTGCTTTGTGGTATTTGTTCCAGCTCTTTACGTTCTGAGTTCAAATCTCGCCGTGGTCTACTTTGCCTTTCATTCCCACCCAGAGTCGATAAAAATAAAGTATTAGTCAAATACTAAGTTGATATAATCGACTTTCCATTATCTACAAATTACTGGCCTTATGTCTAAATTAGAAAACATTGTATATTTACCACGTTCTTTCGTTTTAAGTAAACAGCAATCGTCGTACATGATTAAAAATGATTAAAATGAAAATGGACGGTACTTGATGTCAATTCCGAAAGATTTTTTTAATAAAAGAAAAGGAAATATTGCAACATGTATGGGTATAAGTTTTCCACGTATCAGCTGGAATTTTATAAATCAAAATTCAGAATGCTAAAAGAAAATGTTTAAAATTAAATTGTCTGATAATGATTAAAGAGATATGAAGAAGAAAAAAAATTGTAAAAGGAAATTATTGATCGGAGATTGTCGTCTACTTAAAACGAAAGAATGCCTTTATATAAGAACGCATGTTTGCTCAAATACGCTCATATGCCCACATTCTTCCCATCGGACAACATACAACTACTGACAGTGGTCACTAGTTTAATTAAAAATGATTAACTTTTCCTAGAATTTATTTTAAGAGATACTTCCCTATACCCAAGGACTGCAAATGTTCATTATAAAAATAAACTCTTTTTTTTTTAAATATATATATATTTTTTTTTTCAGTCGTTCAAAAAATTGTTTATTCACTGTTGTATAAAAGGGATATACAAATACAATACTTACAGAACCAAAACACAAACAAATATAATATAAAAGAAAGGGAGAGGGAAAACAAACAAAAAAAGAAAGGAAAAGAAAGAGAACACACACAAAAGGCAGGCGAAAGCGGTGGACAACCGAGCCGCTACCAGAGTAAAAAATAACAGTATCGCGAGGAGAGTTATCGCGGGTGATGGCGAGGCTGATGCGTTGAAACAGCCAAGTGCCCTCACGAGCTTCACCAGTCACCTGTTAGGCGAGCCGCCAGTGAAGATAGCAATCTCGCAGTCAGTAGCCCGACTCCCCCAAACGTCTCGGACGTCACAGGCTGGAAAAAGTAGTTGACTGACGGATCTCGGTATTTTAGGATTTTGTTCCGTTCGGCTGCGGAAGCTGTGGCTCTCGCCCTAACCGCAGCATCCAGGATGTGGGAAGAAGCAAAAGAGTCACTAACAATGACGTCCCAGACAAGGGATCTGCCTCTCGACCAGGGGCACAGGGTAAGGCCGTCAGGTCTTTTCTCATCACTTCTGGACAACCCAGATGGTTCCAAGATTGAGGGGATATTTGCCCGGGCCAAAGTTCTCTTGAGAATAAGGTTTAGCTCCGTGTGAAGCGCGAAGCGACCGGCATTCAGGCGGCAAGACCGCGGAGGCCTGTGGAGTCGAGGAGGTTTCGAACCTAAGTAAACAGGTTTTGCTTATCAACCGTAAGAAGTTAACGTTTGATATTTCTTAGTCCTAGACCAACTCTGATCAAAGGCATTCCATTCATAACCAACTCGTCTTTTAAAGAGTATTTAGGACTACATTATCTAATGTGTTCTTTCTTTATTGATGAGCGGAGGGCTTTGTGGGAGATTTGGCTGCTATTTTTAACAAGTCGCATGTTCACGTAGAAGATCCCAAAATGTGTTGTTGTTATTGTTGTTTAGCCCTAGGTCAGATACATCGATTAAATAGATTCTAGCGACCGCCATCCGGTCCTTATTTTCAAGCATAGATATGTCATAGATATCATGACGTTATGGGAAATTTTATTGCTATTATCTAGTCGTGTGACCACGAAGAATCTCCCTTGTACAAGTACAAAGAAGAGCTACTTAACTGGTACCTGAATATGTATGTCTTCAGAAATATTTTCTGATGTGAAAAATCTCATTTTATCATTTGTGACGCCACAGCCGGTGACTCTTTCGCTCCTTCCCACATCCTGGATGCTGAGGTAAATGTGAGGGTCACTGCTTCCGTAGCCGAACAGAATTAAATTTTTAAATAACGGGAATTATTGATAAACTATTTTTTCCAGCCTGTGGCGTTCGAGACATTTAAAGGAGCTGAGCCGTTAACAATGAAGTTCTTGTAATTATTGGCAGCTGGCCTTACCGAAGAATCATGTGATGCCCGTGTAGGTGCTTGGTTGTTCCAGTGCTTTAACCACGCTATCACCCGCAGTAACGTTGCCGGAGCCCCCCTCTAATACTTCTCTCAAAAAGTATTAGAGGGAGGCTCCGGCAGCCCTTATTGTGTGACTGATTGACACACTTAGTGTTGACTTTATATTTTCTTTCGTTTTAATTTATATAATCAAGAAATAGATATATGTGTTGATTTTTGACAGCTATGGCATTTATGTTTGTAATTTCAAACTATGTTGTCAGCATATTTGTTTGGGGGGAAAATGTGAACTTTGCTATTATGTAATTTCACGTACAGCGTTTATTTTTCATCAATAAACTTATAGATTTCTTTTTTAAAATAAGTTACATTTTTAATACTGTGTGCTGACTACATATTTTAAATTTCAGTTGTTTACGTGTACTCCAATTGTTCGTACTTTAAATTATTTGCAGTGGTTGAGTACATTACATTTTCTAATAAAGTATTCCAACAATCTACCACTCTTTCAGAAAAGAAAAGTTTTCCTAATGTGAGTTGTTACATTTTCCTTGCGTATTTTATGTCCATGCCCTCTCATTTTCCTTCTATTTAAGCTGGGAAAACTTCAAGCTATCGACCTGTTCCTCTCCATTAATAATCTTAAAATGTTCAATTAAATCACCTCATACTTCAAGAGTAGTTAGTGATGGGCTCATTAATTTTTCTTTGGTAATAATACGAAGAAATTTTAAGACTTTTTAATTAAAAGGAACAGGTCAAGTTTTCCCAGCTAAATAGAAGGAAAATGTGTGAGCATGGATATTCAAGAAATATGAGGAAACTTTTTCTTTTCTGAAAAAGTGATGTACACAACCTCTGTAAATAATTTAAAGAAAAATTATTACAAATTGTTAATTCTATTAGATAGAATATTAAATTTGGATATTAGTGAATAAGGCAAGCAACGAAGCAAGAGTAAGGTGCATATTTCGTGAATTGTTGGATTAAACTCTGGTTGTTGAGGTTGTTTAACCCAATCAAAGACATTATAGCTCGGCTAAATATCCCCACAGTATTGGAGCCAGCTAGATTATCCTAAGTGATGGGAAGAGACCAGACGGCCTTACCCTTTGTCCCTAAGTAAGAGGCAGGTGTTTCATCTGGGACGCCACAGTCAGTGACTTTTTTGCTCCCACATCATGGATACCACGGTTAAATCTGAGGGTCACTGCTTCCGTTGCCGAACGGAATAAAATCCGAAAATACAGGGAACTATCAAACAATAATTTTTTTCCAGCCTGTGACGTTCGAGACGTTTGGTGGAGTTGGGCCGGCGAAGTTATTGTCATCGATAGCGGTTCGCTTTACCGAGGTGTCAGGTGATGCCCTTGGGGGTGCCTCGTTGTTTCAGCGCCTTAACCTCACCATCATTCCCGGTAATACCGCGAGCATGTTGGCTTGTCTCAAAATTTTCCATTGGCCCTTGTGATGTGCTGTCGATTGTTACACTTCGTGGTGAATCGATGGCCGTTTTTGTTTTGGTTACACTTTTCCCTTTTTTTTTTTTTTCGCTTTGATTGTATATTTTGATGCGTTGTATTTGAAAGCTTCCTAGCAATAGTTAATTTCATTTGTTATATGTGTTTATATTTGTATTTATATTTTCATTGAAAGAAATATGAACAATTTGTAATATTATTTATACAACCGTGAATAAAATGATTACTTACATAAAAAAAAAGAAAAAAAAACTATTTCCCCCCTCTTGTCTTGATTTACTTACTGGCAGAAGACAGCTCAGATATAGATCGCTTTGATCGCATTTTTTTCTACACTTATGATATGATAATTATTATTAATATTTCATTATTTTCACCACTATATTTACCCGTGGTCTTTAAAGAACTGTGTAATTCTCTTCCCCCCACCCACTTTCTCGCATTACTTGATTTACTCGCTCATAAGAAGACAGGTCAGATAAGATATCTTTGATCGCTTTTGTTTTGTTTCTTTCTTTACACTTTTCATATTGTATAACATGTCTTTTGAATATGTATATGTATTATGTTTTGCGTTTCTGTTTTCGTATCTTTTATCATTGTGTTTATGGTTGAGCGTTTATTTGATGTGTCTTGCCTAGTATAATCATCTCAACGGCTATCCTTGATGTGCGAGCTGCCTTCCCTATCTTCAAATCTTTAATCGTTTTATCTACCAAACTGCGGTGTACTTTGATGGTTGGTTCCTTAATTAATTGATTTTACTTGGGGGGGGTCAGCATTTATTTTCTCCTGTATTCTCCTCGTTTAGCATCTCATAATAGTACTTCCATGTTTCTTTTTCATTGGTGCCAGTAAATATACAGTTATGGCCTTGCAATCCGATACTCATGCCGCTCCCTAATGCTCATGTTGAAAAACACCAGCAAACATTGTACTCTCCACTTTTCCCTTTTTTTAAAGTAAACCTGGCGTCTAACTACACGGTACTGTTCCAGACTTTCCAAGACTGCCTCCTACCGTTTATTACCCTGTTCTATATCACTAGTCACCCGAGTGGTAACTTGCCCCAGCCATAAATCTTATCTGTAACCCTCAGTAGGAATATGTTATCTCCTAAGTCCTCTATGTTGTAGGACTTCAGTTCCTCCTCTTTTTGGTGTAAAACTTCATCTAGAGTTATTCCATATCAAATCACCTAGTTTCAGAAAAATTTCCTAGGTCACCCCCTCAGATCCCCCTGAAAAAATTCATACTAGCTCCTGTACCTATATGATGGGAACATATCAAGTATTAGGTCAATATCTTTGATAGTTTTTAAATTGTAGGTCTTTAAAATATTAATTAATTATACATTTTTTTTCCGAACGAATCACTCGGACCAACTTGAGACAGCCATTTCTCCTCTAATAAGGTAAGCACAACTTTGAAATCACTTTAGTCTTTATTGTGTTGTATCAGATGAAAGAATGGTATTTAACTAATGTACGCGATGGGGCCCACCCACAGCCCCGGCGGACAGAATGGAGAAGACCATGTGTTTGGGGCTAACTTTTTCTGTAGAGTTCAAATATCTTATCAAATCTTAACCCTTTAGCATTTACATTACTCTATATTTACTATTTTATTTTCATGGTAATCACTTTACCTAACATAATTAATTATCTCACATAATATCGAATCTATGAGATTCTGATATTATTTATTTTGAGAACAATACCTTAACATCACTATGAATGGCTCACTACGGCCAGTTTTAAGAGGTGAGAAAATTCTGGTTGGATATGGCCAATTTAAATGTTAAAGTGTTAACCTAACAGCCATTTTACTCACTATTAAAAATTCTCTTAGCCAAGCCTGTAATATCATCTTCATATAAGTTGTTTATTTGCTCATGTATGTAATACTGTTCTCCCATCTGGGCTGATGTCTCTTCTGGTGCTCTTTCTCTCCATTCTAACATGGTCAGTTCTGTTTTGGAAGTTATCCCTTCAACATTTACATTACTCTATATTTACGATTGTATTTTCATGGTAAACACTTTATTTCACATAATTATCTCACATAAGATCAAATCTAAGAGATTTTGATGTCGTTTATTTTGAGAACAATACCTTGAGCAGCCAGTTATGGCCGGTTTGAACAGATAAAGGTGAGAGAATTCTGGCTGGATACGGCCGGTTTAACTGCTAAAGGGTTAAACTTCAGTTCTTTCACCAATGGGAGTTGTTCTATCCAATTTTCTTCACTTCTTCCTCTTTAGGTTACTTATCGTCAAGTGACTAGGCCTTCTGCTAATTTTTCTCCTTTCACTATGGTTTTCCCCCTTGTTAGAAAAGTTTCTACTCTCGTGATTTATTTTCTCAAACATCTTCATTCTTTTTTTGTTTGTTTCCCTGATGAACATAATCTGCAGATCATTATCTGATTTCAAAGGCACTGTAAAGTGGTAGTTGTGGTGCCACAAAAAATGTTCCCAGTACATAATGTAATATGGTTGGCATTAGGAATGGCATCAAACCATAGAAACCATACCAAAAAAACATCGTATAAGCAAGAATGGGTCATCTAACCTAGCTAACCTCATAACAAAAAGGATCCTTTGTTGAATGTGAATCCTATCATGGGGCTAGCAAGAATAATCTTTGCTCTAGTAAAAAACCCAGCTCTAAGATGCTTGTTAGTTTAGTAGTGTCTACTAATTTCTCTAAAATGTTCAAATATATATATATATATAATGTTATTAATATCTAAAAACGGGAAAGGCAAGGGCTCTAAGGTCACAGAGGAATGGGAGAGGGAAGGGGTGATGGGCTCTGGGCCTAGGGCGCGGCGGTGTTGGGGGTGCTCCCTATGGACATGACGACAAAAGCATTTTCGCGGACAATAGCCAACGACACCCACGCTACCCCAACTCGCGGGGCTCCTTCCTCAGACGGGCTACCGGTGTTCAGATCCTGCGGAGGAGCTCGGCAGTACGGGGTGCAAGTACGCCTAAGGTCTCGGCGGCGACCGGTGCGAAGAGGAAGTGGGTGGACTTTCACCGGTATTTGTTTGTTTTCTTTTCCTCAGTATTGCAGGCCGCAGTATCGGGGTTTGTGACCGAAGCGACTAAGTTGAAGGCAGAGAACGTGTCACTAAGCTTCACCTAAACTTATTTAATTGTGACATCATTATGACATCATTAATATACTTCTCACTCATGTTATGACATCATATTACTTAACCGTCTCAAATGTCTGCCTCTTCAATAATTTCGGTGGAGAAGAAGCCAGAGTTATCAAATAAAAAAAAAAAGCCTGGTAGGTCTTATTTTATTCTAATACTAGCAGCAGGACCCGGCGTTGCACGGGGTAGGAAACGTGAAATAGCAACACGCATATGCAAAGATTGAGGAATGTAGCTGTGTACTTTTTTAATTCCCTTATTTTCAGGGAATAATTGTTCGTCTACTGGAAACGCAGAACACCAGCAGGCCCGAATCGTGAAATATCTGCATGCATGTGCAAAATCTGAAGTAAATCAGCTGGATACTCTTTAAGCGTACTAAATCTTAGAGTATGATTTTTCTTCCATTTGGAGAAAATTGGTTAGGTATTTTTTGAGTTTTATAGATTCGCACCCAGTCATCCGGACAGACATCATCTGTTATGTCTATTGCACCTGCATACATACTGTACAGAGTAAAGCCTGCAATGCTTGAGTAAGACATGTCATGCAACCGCACAGCATGTTGGGCCTTCCCCACAGGAGACCATAGCCTCTTCGTAAATCTACCCAATCTGATATAGACCGAACTGTTATATCGGATGGCCGAACGCTTCGAAGTTGCTATTGGGCGCCGACAAAAATTTTAAGGTCCTCCTAATTTCCCCCAATCCCCCGAAAATGGTCCTGCTTAAAGTAAGTGTTGTGTCCTCTGTTAAATAAACCAAATTTTTAACGAAATATTATACGCTACTTACGATGTTTAAGTAGCGTTTATATTGAAAATAAAAATGGCATGTAATGCCCAATGCTAATTCGTAAATTTCCTAAAACCCATTAATGGAATCGGTAAGTTACGCCTCAAAAAAAAATTTAAAATGCGGGTTTTCGCCTAATGCGGGCCATAGGGCAGAAAAAGTTAAAATATGTTTAGCCCATTGCTCTTCAAGAAGTAATGCATGTGTAAAGTTTGAAAAAAATCGGTCGGGTACTTCTCGAGTTTTAGGGATTTACACAGACAGACAGACATCCTCTGTTTTATATATATAGAGAGATAAGATTGAAATACTGTACTACTTTGATTAATTTTTCTGAACTTAGGTATGTCAAAACCACTTAAGAAACCTGCATATTTATTGCCATTTGAAAATGAAGAAACTCGCCGACGAAATATAACTAAAAACACTTTCAGTAAAGATATGTACTCCCTTCATCGAGAATCTGTGGTAAAAGGTAAACCTTATCCTGTATTTTCTGTGAGAAATGTGATTGTTTGGTTTCTAATGCAAATCTAATAAACATTGATTTAAGATGTCATATTCAATTGTGTGTGTGTATATATATATATCATACATAAGTAAATTTATCACTAATATACATACTATCTCAATGAAAAGATCGCCAAAATAAATCTAATTCAGAGAAGCATATAGAACATCTTTTACAAAATCACTGACGGGTAGATCCTAGTAAAGTAATCTAAAACAAGAAACCTTCACAAGCATCTTTCCCTTGTGAAGTTTTCTTGTTTTTGATTACTTTACTAGGATCTACCCGTTGGTGATTTTATAAAAGATGTGTATATATATATATATATGTGTGTGGAAGATATACGTTAAACGATGATGATGTATGTATATGCAAACAAGAAAAAAGAAAAAAACTAAATGGAATGGTAACAAACTCTACACACTCAGCTGCGCTCCACAAACGAAATGGTGAAAGCATTTCCTCAAAGAACAGCTAATGATACTCACTGCATCAGACATTCCATTTCACAGGGCTCCTTCCTCAGACGAGATACCTTTCTACTGATTTGACAGAGAAAAGGGCAGTCTGGGGACATCAGAGGTCCCAATGGCTGCCAGCACAAAGAAATGGTCAGTCTGCACCTGGTGGAAATCAAAATATAATTTTCATCCTGATATTTTAATTTATAAGGAGACTTATATGCAGATAATAATAACGAAAATGATTGTGCACTACAACTCATCAAAGGTGCATGTAGAGTACATAGAATAATGGTTTCTTATATAGGCACAAGGCCAGCAATTTGGGAGGAGGGGAAAGTCGATTAAATCGACCCCAGTACGTGACTGGTACTTTATTTTATCGACCCCGTAAGGATGAAAGGCAAAGTTAACCTCGGTGGGATTTGAACTCAGATCATAAAGGGACGTAACTCTATGCTGCAAAGCATGGCGTCCGACGCCCTACCGATACTGCCAATCGACCACCCTAATACATAGAATAATGTACAAATGTCAGGAAAGTGAACAGTGTATGAGTCATGATATACACACACATATACGTGCGTGTGTATGGAGAGTGGGATATCAAGTGCAGTGTTGGCGAATTTCGGGAAGCATGAAAGTTCTGAAGGATGCAGTGTCCAGGCAGCTAACAACTGATGCTAGTAGTTTGTTCCATGTTTCAGTAATTCTGATAATACTCAATACAAGTGCACAAAGTGTACTCAATACTAATATACAAACAGTATTTCATACAGTTGTTGTTTAGTCCTAGGTCAGCATTGATCAAGTAGACCTATGCTTGAAAGTTTTCCAGCTGTTACAATCCCATCTTTTTGTATACCCATGACTACATTACCCAAATGTTTTTCATCCCTCTACAATTTGAATTAACCTTTTCATTACTGTATTCCTAATGAAATACTATGTATTTTAATTAATTAATTAACAAATTTAGAAAAGATTTGTTCTTATATAAAATTATGTTGGAAGGTCTTAATTTCAGTAGGAACCCTTTAAAATGGTGGTCTTGGATGGGTTAGTATCAAAAGGGTTAAAATCTTGCTATGATAGATATTATTCTTCATCCTTCTCAGGGTCACAAAATAGATACCAGGCATATCCTGGATTAATTCAATATACCTCTCCACAAATTTGTGACTTTCTGTCAAAATGAAATTAAAAAAATATCTATTACAAGTAAAATATAGTCAAAGTAAAGTTAACACTCGTGTTACCAAATTTTTTATAAAAATACACTCTCTATACATTTAGATGGATTAAGTAATATAACTAATTTTGACATTATTCAGTTGGTATGTGGTACCTAACTTAAAGGTTTTCATATAGATTTTAACACTTTAATATGAGAGATTGTGTATCATAAAATTATGGACAGTTTCAGGCAGTTTGGTGTCAAAAGGGCTAATCTTAGTAAGATTTAAACACCCCAGTTCTGTAAATTTAAAGAAAGCCCATATTGATTAAACTAAATAATAATTGACATGTGTTTTATTTACTAACTTCAGGCCATAGGTCTACTGAAGCTGAGCTGACTGGAACTATTCAGCAATACTGTCATTTAACCCATTAGCATTTAAACGAGCCATATCCAGCCAGAATTCTCTCACCTCTTTCTGTTCGAACCAGCTGTAACTGGCTGCTCATACTTATATTAAGGTATTGTTCTCAAAATAAATAATATCAAAATCTCATTCGATATTATGTGAGATAAAGCTTTTACCATGAAAATACTATAATATATATAGAGTAATGTAAATGCTAAAGGGTTACTAGATGAAGGTTAGTATATGAGATACCATATAATAATGAAATTATTGTGTACAGTGCTCAGGTGCACTACAACTCATCAAAGGTGCATGTATAGTACATAGAATAATGTACAAATGTCAGGAAAATGAACAGTGTATGAGTCATGATATAATAACAATAACAATAATGAAATATTGTGTACAGTGCCCACGTGCACCACAACTCATCAAAAAAGTGCATGTACAGTACATAGGGCAATGCACAAACATCAGTAAAATGAACAGTGCACGAGTCATGATACACACGTGTGCATGTGTATGGAAGGGGTACATCAGGTGTAGTTTTGGCGTATTTCGGGAAGCATGAGTGTCTTAAAGGATGCAGTGTCTCGGCAGCTAACAATTGACGCAGGCAGTTTGTTCCATGCTTCAGCAACTCTGAGCGTGAAAAAATGTCTGCGAAAGTCATGGGAGCTGTGCTGTTTTCTTATCTTGTAGGCATGTCCACGTGTGTTAGACACATGGAGATCAAAGAGGCGCTCAGGGTTGCAGTTGGCGAGATGGTTAAAAACTTTGTGGGTATTCACCAAGTCCATTGCCAGACGTCGGAGCTTCAATGAATCCATGCCCAGGGAAGCAAGGCGTTCAGAGTATGGTAGGTGTCTGATGGAGGGTATGCGCTTGGTTGCACGTCTCTGAACAGTTTCCAGAAGGTCAATGTTCCGAGCAAGATAGGGGTTCCAGACTGATAGTTTCTAACTCTAAGTTCACTGAGTTAGATAAAGTAAAGTTTTTAATTGTAGAAATGCCATGCCTTCACTATAATGTAAATTTGTGATTTGTGTAAAATAACTAAGATGCTTGACATTAAGGAAGATATGAAATAATTTTAAAAAAACAAAAAAACATTTAGTATAAATGCTTCACTTTCAATTCCTAGTTAATGTTAAACACACAGAAGCAAAAATTCCAACAAAGGCCATTTTGTAGAGAAACTGTTATTGATGCCATGATAAATAAACTTCACAAGCATTTTATAGCCATTTTCTGTGCTAAAGCAGGGGTTAGCCTTGTGTGACCCCATAACAGACATAATCATACTTACAATGGAGTCCTTTATGAGACAATGTTTTATGAATGAATCCCCTTCGTGCTACTAACTGTTTTAATTGCCTCTTACAATACACAGGGTCATGATGTACCTATTCTAAACTGGTTGTACACTGTATTCATATAATAATATTTTCATTTCTTTCATAGCTAAAGCACAAATTGACAACAAAACACCTTTCCCATATCGAAGTATTTCATTTAAACTGGATGATCTAAAGGTATCAATTTCAATTATATTTTCAACAATATTGTTGTTAAGGCTCTATCAATTCCAACAGTGAGTGTTCCAGTTGTTTTAACGGAACAGCCTTCTCATAAAATTAATGTTTAAGTGCCTAAGCATTCCACAGGCATGCTTACCCATAACATAGTTCTCAGAGAGATTCAGCATGACATAGTTCTCAGACAAGGCTAACCCTTTGAAATACATAAGTGGACTAGAGCAGGGGTCACCAACTTTTCTGATCTCATGGACCACTAAATTCATAACTTTAAATCCCACGGACCACTAATATGAATGTTTTTAAAAAGATAAATACATTTGTAAAATAATGATCACAGAATTTCCATTTTATTAATATGAAATGAACCTATTAAAATATTTTTATGCGGGGTTATAAAATATATTTTAACTGAATATTATTTTAGTTTTATTATTAATAAAACATAAAAATTGCAAATAATGTCCAAAATTTTCTTTGGACCACCAGTTGGTGACTGCTGGACTAGAGCAACATGAAATAAAGTGTCTTGCTCAAGAACATAACACTCCACCCATCTTGGTAATTGTACTCACAACTTTACGATTGTGAGTCTAACAACTTAACCACTAAACCACGCACCTTCACTCTCATCAATATACAATGAAATCAGATTGAACTGACTTGAGCAAATCAGTTATCTTTTAACAATTCCAACACTAAGAATTGTTTTATTTTATTTTCTTTCACGAGAAATAAATCCTAGAAATAAGATCACAAGGGTTTTGAATTATTTTAAATTATTTTAAAAGATATAAAGATTAGATCAACTATAAGCTTTTTTTATTGACTATTTAATCAGAGTGTGAAGGGGAAGTGCCCATGACTCCTTTTCTAAAGACACGCAAGGTTGGTGATGTTAAATCTAGTGACAGATTAAGTCTATAATATCTTCAATAGTCATCACTGATTAGTGTTCTTATAAAGTTGCAAGTAAAATCTGTTACTGGTACTGTTAAAATTTATCAGCCTTAAGTAGCTATCATTAGCTGGTGTGCATGGCAAGTTGTGCAAACTGTAGTGGCGTCTGCTGTATTTTGATTAGTTTGGTTGTAATATACTGTTCTATATAGAGTGGTGAATTGGTAGAGCATTGGACATGCTTTATAGCATAGGGTTATGCCCCTTTACGATCCTGCCGAGGTTAGCTTTGCCTTTCATCTTTATAGGGTCAATAAAACAAAGTACCAGTTGTGCACTGGGGATCGATTTAATTGACTTTCCCCCAAAATTGTTGGCCTTGTGTTTACATCAGAAACCAATATATAGTTCTATAAAGTGGTACATACCTCTGTGTATTCAAGAATGATGAACTTGTGGTGGCAGTGTCAGCAGCAGTGGTGGTGATGATGATTGTGATGATAATGGTGGTGGTGGTCTCTAATGGAAGACATTGTCTTCGATTTTTTTAATAATTGAGAATTTGGAGGGATTTACTAATATAACTTATTTTCTCATTATTTAACTGATGTTTGAAGCATAACTTAACAAAGGTTCTTACATAAATTTATAAATTCATGAAGGAAAGTTTTTAAATTAACATAAACATGTTAAAACAAACAGTTTTGTATCATAGTACCAAAGGTAGTTTCCTATAAATTCAAATCCTCCCAAAGTTGACCTTGCCTTTCCACATTATAGTGCTGATGAAATAAAATGCCAGTAATTAGTAATAAAAAGGTTTGTTAATATTTCATCTTTGCTAGTATGAAGTGCAATTGAAATAAAGTGACTCAACTGCGAATTGAACTTGTAAACTTAGCAAACTGGGAGTTACCACAACTCTTCTCAAATACTCAGTAGTTCCCAGCCAATGTGCCTCAACACACGATGAGGTTTAATTAGGTGCACCAAAAAAAAAAAGATTCTATTTAAAAATGAGAAAAATACAAATTGAAATTTGGAACCAAATTCATATATTACTGTCGAAGTGAGAAACAACTAAGAATGAAAATATTGCCAAAAATGCATGTTTCACAAAAACTTGGCTCCATTTATTACTAAAGAATGAAGTACAAATATTTTTTCAGTATTTTTAATTATGTTATGTTAATTTGTATAAGTACCTGTAATGTGGTTATGTAGGTGTCACGACAAAAAGCACCCAGCCCACACTATAAAGTGTTCATGTAGGTGTCACAACAAAAAGCACCCAGTCCACACTGTAAAGTGGCCATGTAGGAGTCATGACACAAAACACCCAGTCCACACTGTAAAGTAGTCATGTAGGTTTCACAACAAAAAACACCCAGTCCACACTGTAAAGTGGTCATGAAGGTATCACAACAAAAAACACCCGGTCCACACTGTAAATGTGGTTGGTGTTAGGAAGGGCATCCAACTGTAGAAACCAAGCCAGAAACTGTTCTGTGTGAACAAGACACGATCACCGGACCCAACTTGCCTCAAATGGGACAATTCATCTAACTCATGCTAGCCTGGAAAAATGGATGTTAAATGATGATGATGACCTCTTTTGAATAATTTTTTTGAATTTAGGTACAGCGTGCTAAAATAATTTTACTTATTCTAGAGTGCTCTGTAAGTGTAAAAAGGTTTGGAAAGCATTGCTCTAGTATATATTCTCAACAGGAGAACTGAGAAGGCAAGGTAGAGTAAAGTTTTCTACTCAGAAACATCAAAATGCCTGCAGTGGATATAATGTAGTGATGGTGCCGCAACAAGAAGTGTACAAGCAGGACATGGTCACCTGACCAGTCAAACCTCAGCACATGATAACCCATCTAACCCATGCCAGCATGGAAAAAAGAGATTGCATGTTCTGATAAATATGATAATGATGATTGTGGTATGGTGGTGATGATGATTATGATGAGAAGACAATACAATACTTTATCTAAACAAGAAAAATTAATCACAATATTTTGAAGTAATACTAAGTAATCATGAGAAACATAGATGAAAATTCAAATTATATTAAAAAACAAAAACAAAACAATTATGCATGCATTAAAGCAACAAATAATTACTATTTTAAATTTTAATGATTTCCATGATTTTATTTTTAGAGAGAGGGTCAACATTTCTTGAACATTGAAAGAATTAACCGAAAGATTTCAGATATAATAGCCAACACAACTTCACAGATAGATTGTTGGAAGCCAGATTATCTACGTTGGAAAAAATGGTCAGTTATTTATTAACATTTAACCCTTTAATATTTAAACTGGCTGTATCTGGCCAGAATTCTCTTACCTCTTTTTGTTCAAACCGGCTGTAACTGGCCATTCATATTTATGTTAAGGTATTGTTCTCAAAATAAATAATATCAAAATCTTGTAAATTCAATATTATGTGAGATAATTATGTGAAAATACAATAGTAAATATAGAGTATGTAAATGCTAAAGGGTTAAATAAGGACAAATATAATTAGTTATGGCTATTTAACCCTTTTATTGCAGTGTTAATCTTTGTTTGAGTTGTAGGGGTGCCGTTATGACATTACAGTCTTGGGTATTTAAACCTAGCAAAACTCAACACTCTCCAGATTGGAGCAGAGCCACTTTCATCGGGAGAGAGAGGGAGGTGGGGGTAGAACTAACTCCAGTATTGGACTGGTATTTCATTTATTGACCTCAAAAGGATGAAAGGTAAAGTTGACATCGAATGGAATTGAACTCTGAGTGCAGAGACCCAGAATGAAAACAGCAAAGCATTCTGCGTGATGTTCTAAAAACCCTGCTAATTCACCACTTAACCCATCACCATACATATTATAAAAGACACTGACTGTGGTTTTCAAATAATTTTGAAAATATTTAACAATTTGGAGGGCTTTAGTAATATAACTAACTTACTTTTTTTTTAAGTTTCAAAATTTTATTTATATATTATATATATCATGTAAATACAGTTTAATAGAAAAAGAAAAAAAAGAAAGTTTAGATTGAGAAGAATGGAATGTAAAATAGGAAAATATAGAGAAAAAAAAAGAAAAACGGGGGGGGGGGGGAAAGAACTCTAGTGTCACAGAAGAGTGGGTAGGGGAGGATAATTGAGCTCTGGACCTAGGTGATGTTTGGAACATAACTTAACAAAGGTATGCATGTCATGTAAATTGATCTATTTCAGCTGTATGCTACATGTTTACTGATATATATATAGCCTTACTGTAATAAGATTCCTCTGTACATATCTTCTGATGGGGAGACAAAATTCCCCAAATATGCATAAAGGCAATTACTTATATTTTTCTCTGCACAGAGGAACAGTTAAACATGTTTATACTTCATCCTTTCTACATCAGAAGCTTCTAATTAAAAAACTAAATACGTATCTACATTAAATTTACCTTAAACCTTCATGTTTTCTTGCATAGAAGTTTGCTGTTTGCAATATATACAGAGCTGGTACTACGATGAAGGCCAGCTAGGCAGTAACCAAGGATGTAGATCCCAGATAAGTGCATTACTGAACCTTAAAGGAGCATAGTTTTATAGAAATTTTTATAATTAACTTAACCCTTTAGCATTTAAACCAGCCGTATCTGCTTAGAAATCTCTCACCTCTTTCTGTTCAAACCAGCTGTAACTGGCCACTCATACTGATGTTAAGGTATTGTTCTCAAAATAAATATTAAAATTTTATAGATTCGATATTATGTGAGATAAAACCTTTTCTGTGAAAATACAATAATAAATATAAAGTAATGTAAAGGTTAAAAGGGTTAAATATATAATAATTTCCTGTGATCAATATATAAATTGATAAAAATCTTTGCTGTATAGTAACATTGTGGAAATATTCAAAGTGATGAAGACCATGTGCCGTTATGACCTGACACATGATTTGGCATGGGTGAGTGTGGACTATATAGTGGAAAATGCAAGTTTAATAACTTTTTTTGTGTAGTCAGGGCAAGAAATGCCAATAACTAGGTTTGTCAACTTATCAAGCTGCAAGTTGAAATTATTTTATTTGAGAGAATGGGGTGCACATTGTAGAGCTAGCCTAGGGTGCTAAATACCCAGGTGCTATTTCTGTGTGTGTAGAAAACGTATTAATCAACATGGGACTATAGTAGAAGACACTTGCCCAGAGTTCCAAATATGAGATCAAACCTCAAATCATGTGTTTGTGAAACAAACTTTTTGCCTACTCAGCCAAGCCTGTGGCCTGATGTAGGTTTGATTCCCTGTTCAAACTTATATGCTTCATTTACTCCTGATAGTTGCAATCTCTTGGTATCAAAATGAGAGAAATATGATCTCTACCAGGTTGATTTATTTTTAACATAGTTTATGAAGACAACACCTTCATTGATAACCCAAGGCTGCATGTCACTTTATGTCATAAACATATAGCAAGAGTTATATGAAGCTAGTTAAGGAACCTCTACATGGTTGTTCAATAGGCTAGAAATAATATTGAAGTCTCTCAAATCATACTACCGTCTTAAAAAAGAAACGAGACATAAGACAATGCAGTCGCTGACATACAAATAGGCATGATAACTGCCAGTGTCATTCCTCTGTTCAAAAAGGGTGACTGCACATCACCTGTAAACTATCGTCCAGTCAGTCTTACTAGTTACATTGTCAAACTGATGGAATCCTGTGTCAGAGAAACACTTTGGAACTTCTGGAACTCTCACAGTCTTATCCGGCCCTTGCAATTTGGATTTATCCCCAACACCAGCTGCTGTGATCAACTTATAGAGTTTCTTGAGGACATCACCCGGATCAGTGATGGCGGCTCATGGGTGGATGTTGTTTACCTTGACTTTGCGAAAGCCTTCAATTCTGTGCCACACAAAAGGCTTATGGCAAAACTCTCTGCAATGGGTGTGAAGGATGATCTTTTTAACTGGTTGAAGTCCTTCATTCTCAGTCGAAGAGAGGTAGTCACGGTTCTGGGACAGCATTCCTCACCATATGAGATGTCATCTGGCATACCACAGGGATCTGTTCTTTGCCCCCTTTTGTTTGTGGCATATATTAATGACATAGATGCCAACTTAAAGAATGCCACAGTACTAAAGTATGCAGATGACATCAAGCTGTACCTTGAGATAAAAAGGACAGATCCTGAACACTATAGATCTTGCTTGCAGTCTGACCTGGACACAATGGAACAATGGATCTCAGACTGGCAACTCAAGCTTCCTGTGGACAAGTGCACCACCATGCATTTTGGGAGTAAAAACCCAGCGTCCACATACTCCCTCCACAGCACTAATATCAAGGAGTCTTCTTGTGAATGTGACCTGAGCATTACGGTCAGCAGCAATTTGCGTTGGACGAAGCAGATCTCTAAAATTGTCAAGAGGGCCGAGGGTGTCTTAGCATCACTCAGCAAGACCTTTGTCAGCCGCTCTCCAGCTATCTATTTAAGGCTGTACATGGCTATGGTGTGGCCACACTTAGAATGTGCATCACCAGTCTGGAACCCCTATCTTGCTCAGAACATTGACCGCCTGGAAACTGTTCAGAGACGTGCAACCAAGCGAATACCCTCCATCAGGCATCTACCATACTTTGAGCGCCTTGCTTCCCTGGGCATGGATACATTGAAGCTCCAACGCCTGGCAACTGACTTGGTAAACACCCACAAAATTGTTAACCATCTTGCCAACAACAACCCTGAGTACCTTTTTGATTTCCATGTGTCTAACACACGTGGGCATGCTCACAAAGTCAGAAAACAGTACAGTTCCCATGACTTTCGGAAACATTTTTTCACGCTCAGAGTTGCTGAAGCATGGAACAAACTACCTGCATCGGATGTTAGCTGTTGAGACACTGCATCCTTTAAGGCCTCCATGCTTCCCGAGATTCGCCAACACTACACCTAATGTTCCCCCTCCATACACATGCACACATGTATACCATGACTCATACATTATTCACTTCCCTGACATTTGTGTATTATTCTATGTACTATACATGCACCTTTGACGAGTTGTAGTGCACCTGAGCACTTTACACAATAATTTCATTATTATTATAGCTAGAGTGCCTTCAGCCATAAGCCTGCTCTATCAGGACTGACCTGGGACTAAAGCATGGCAAAAGTTGACAATTCAAACATTTCTGTTCATGTCATAAGTGGAAGAATTCTCTATAGCCCTGTGTAAAATATAAAATGAAAGACAGGTTAGTGAGTGAACTGGTAAAATCTTCAATGATGTATTTAATAATTATTCAACGACTATTTATTCAAGTAGTATGAAGATGTTACCATACAAAACAGCTTTTAGACTCATTCTCTCTTATATACACATATATACACCAGGTCTGAACACAAAAGGACCAAACTCCTACTGTCACTGTCTCCGTCTCTCTCGCTCTCCCCCTCTCTCACTATTGTGAGCAAATAGGAGCCCATGCTGGCCACCCCACGGCCTCGGCGGACAAAATAGAAAAGGCGTTTTCTCGACAGATGGTGAGGGAGGCGCGCTGGAAGAGCCATTTAGGTTCGCGAGGCTCATAAGGATCAAATTATAAACTGATGGTGCAACAGTTTCTTATATGGTTACAACCTTTGTACTTTGCCTATATCTATAAAATGACAAGCATTTAAAACCATTTCCTCTACTAAAGTAGAGGTTAATCTTGCAGTAAGCTCTTATATGATGGAGTCTTTTAGGAGACAATGTTTTATGGTTGGCTGCCTTTCCTTGCACTAATCCTTTTAGTTTTCTCTTATAACATGCAAGGTTACAGTTTATCTATTTTAAACCTATGCTGAACATATTTAATTTCCAATTGCTCATTTCACCCAGATGCAAATAGGATATTACTTAGTGGAATAATAATTCATTGTTGTAAGTAGTGGGAGCACTGTAAAATCACTGACTGTGTTGTAGATGGCACCAGTTGAATCAATTGCACTCTTCTTATGGGTAAACTTTGGAAATGAGATGGCCTCTGCTAAGGCTGACTTGCCATCGATACATTTACATGAAGAAATTTTCTATACTAGAATTTGTTTCCATACACTGATGCATATGTGTATGTGTGTGCATATGTATACATTTATATGTATGATTATATAAATATAAATGTGCAAACTCAGACACGCTTACAAAAATACACATTCATGCAGGCAGCAGACATAAAGAGAGAGTAGTAGTATGAGGTAGTCAAACTACTCCTCTTTCTCTACGTGTTTTGATAGAATCGCAGAAATTTATATATAGATAGATCCCCTTCCTTCATTTTACACACATACATTCACGCAGTCAGCATATGTAAAGAGAGAGGAATAGTATGAGGTAGTTAAACTACTCCACTCTCTTTACGTGTTGTGGCAGAATCGCAGAAATTTATAAGTAGAAGGTTTTCTGATTTTAGCAATGGATCACAACGAAACCGAGATAGAAGAAATAAAGAAATCTTGTTGGATAATATTCTTTTATGGAAACAAATAACTGAGCAAAAGTCACGGTATGAATATATATGCAAAGATCTGGAAAAGAGAGAAAATGCAAAATTAGTAAAGGTAAATATGTGATTATTTTTGAAAATTCATCATTGTATGTAGCACTCTTCAGAATATAGCTTCTCGCACAACAGTACAATACTATTTTCTGTTTGGTGCAATCTTACTAACTTTCTCCATTGAATTTCAAACTCATGTTACTGTCATTTATCATCTAGTGGTTCCCAACATGGAGCGCACGCTCCACAGGGGATCAATTTGAAAATTATGTTGATGAGAGCAAACTTCGGATTTTACCCTATTACTTTTACACCAAGGCATATTTGGAACAAATTATGGTCAGAAACTCCTGTCACACCTCTACACATGTTATTGTGCATCTGGCATCACCCATATGCCAATTTGTTTATATTTTTATTATATCAAAGTGGGGCATAAAAATGTTTGAGATGTTGAAGGCATGAGGCACAAAAAGTTGGGAAGTACTGGTCTACGCCTTAGCCTCCTTTTTTTCTTCCTAGAAATAGGCATCTCAGTGATTCTCTTTTCCATTCCATCATGTCTTATTGGATAACCAAAATATCCTAGCTTCTCTTTTTTTACAAGCTACCATCTCCCCCACAAAAAGTCTTGTTGTTCATGCTAAACTACAGAAATTAAACTTTAGGATGTACCTTCTTCAAGATTCTAAAACATCATACATTTAGAATAGATATACTTTAGAAATATAAAGACATACTATGAATCTTTCATAGAAGCATAGCTTTTCATCTATTTTACTTGATAGTATAAAGTAACAAAAATGGAATTTGATATTCAATAATTGTTTTTACTTTTGGTACAAGGCCAGCAACTTGAAGGGAAGGGGAAAGTTGATTAAATCGACACCAATGCATTACTGGTATTTTATTTTACTGACCCCACAAGGATGAAAGGCAAAGCTAACCTCAGTGGGATTTGAACTCAGAAGGTAAAGAGCTGTAACTATAAGCCACAAAGCATGTTGTTTGACGCTCTACCGATACTGCCAATCCACCACCCTACTTGATATTGAATAATGACTAATATTAAATGTTTGCACTTTCTTACTAATCATGCTTATGGAAGTAAATCTAATCCACATGCCACCACCATAAATGAAACTTAAGGGTCAGTCCACCTCGTCCTGGCTGATGGAATCAGGAAGACATTATCCTGGAGAACGGCGAGGGAGACATGCTAGAATAGTAACTCCACCTCACAGGGCTTTCACCCACAGGAAACCAACTCCACTCTGATAGCAGTGAGCAGGGATGTGGTCTAGGAGTCAAGAATGTTGGAGGTCTCCTCTGCTACAGGTTCAACCACAAACCTAATTAGAGAGTAACTGATACTTTGACAGTTTTCTCTCCTCGGCCTGGGCTGGTAACCAAACACACCAGGTGGCCGGTAAAGAAGATGAGGTGGTGTCACAACATGTAGCATCTCAGATGAGAGGGCTTACCTCCAAGGAATGGGAAGATTGTCATGTCATCTAGCTTTTTGTCGCCCCTTGGTCTAGCTTTATTGATTCAAGCTGGGAAGGGAAGCCTGCACCATACAAGCCAAGCTTTATAATCTCATTGAGAGCAGCATGGCATGGGAGGTGACTAGCAGTATAATGGCATGATAGAGGCTGTGATTTGTGAGGCTCACAGATCCATAGGCTGAGCCTCAGGGAAACACAAATACACCAGCAGTTGCTATCCAGCTGAGTGTCAGTCAAAAGTGATGGTCTGCATTGAGCCAAGTGCCACTGTGGGGCTGGGAGGCTGAGCGAAAACATGCCAGACTGCTGGTTGAGCTTGTTTGAGGTCATTTGCACAGGTTGGCATACCATTTGTTTTGGAAAGACTGGACGTCTACAGAGGAGAGAGGGAGGATAGACGTCCGGAGGGTGGAAGTTGTGCTGGTTCCATGTCGCAGAAGGCCACCTCAATATTATTTTCATTTTTTATGTAAGTATGGGAGACACCTACAGACATGTTTTGGTCTTAATCAGACCTTATCAGCAAAGCATAGCAATGGTGATACTGTTGAGGTATTGGAAAGTGTTAATAACTCAGAAACATATCTGGAGTTGTGTCCCATACTTCCCGAAAAATAACAAATCATTTCTTGTTAGCATTTTCATGGTTCTTGCTTTCAGCCTTTCATTACCATGTTTTTAATAAAATCACAGCCTATGATTTTCAAATAATTTCGAAAATAATCAAGAATTTGGAGGGATTTAATTATATAATTAATCCTTTCATTATTAAGCTGGTATAGGGTGGCGGATTAGTAGTATTGGCAAAGCATCAGGCACCATACTTTGCAGCACATAGTTATGGCCCTTTACATTCTGAGTTCAAATTTCAGAAGTTAGCTTTGCCTTTCATCCTTACAATGTTGATAAAAAAAACAAACACCAATAATGCACTATGGTCGATTGAATCGATTTTCCCCTCACCCCAAATTGCTGACCTTGTGCCTATAGTAGAACTCATTATTAAGCTAGTGTCTTGAGCCACTTACACCACCTGTAATTCAGGGGAGCAGAAGATGACTAAATACTAGGATTTGATTGACCATTTCCTTTTTATGCCAGTCGACATGGAGACTTACAATGTCCTCGATCCATGAAGTGCCACTTTCCTCTACACATCTGAAAAAGGACCCTCATGAGATGGAATGGCTGATGTAGCCGTTATCACTGGCTGTTTTCCATAGCAATACTTTCACTATTTTGTCTGTGGGGCACAGCTGCAATATGCCATCCAGCCAAGGTTGTGCAATTTATGCTCTCCTCATTTCACCCCCCCCCCCTTTTCTTTGCTTTTGTAAATTAAGTGTATGCATATTTTTAATGTTTTTTTGTCTCCCTCTCTTTCTGACTCATGTTATTGTTATTGCCTATTTGTTTTGTTAATTGTATGCATTTATTTTTAACAAATGTTTTTGTATAAAATTCCAAGGGTGTCTTAGCATCACTCAGCAAGACCTTTATCAGCTGCTCTCCAGCTATCTATTTAAAGCTGTATATAGCTATGGTGCGGCCACACTTAGAATTTGCATCACCAGTCTGGAACCCCTATCTTGCTCAGAACATTGACCGCCTGGAAACTGTTCAGAGACGTGCAACTAAGCGAATACCCTCCATCAGGCATCTACCATATTCTGAACGCCTTGCTTCCCTGGGCATGGATACATTGAAGCTCCGACGTCTGGCAACTGACTTGGTAAACACCCACAAAATTGTTAACCATGTTGCCAACAACAATGCTGAGCACCTTTTTGATTTCCATGTGTCTAACACACGTGGGCATGCCACAAAATCAGAAAACAGCACAGCTTCCATGACTTTCGGAAATATTTTTTCACGCTCAGAGTTGCTGAAGCATGGAACAAACTACCTGCATCAGTTGTTAGCTGTCGAGACTGCATCCTTTAAAACCTCCATGCTTCCTGAGATTCTCCAACACTACACCCGATGCCCCCCCCCTCATCCACACACACACATGTATTTCATGACTTGTACACTGTTCATTTTCCTGACATTTATACATTATTCTATGTACTATACATGCACCTTTGATGAATTGTAGTGCACCTGAACACTGTACACAATAATTTCATTATTATTATATTATTATAATGGAAGGGTTTTAGATAAACATAAACATTTTAAAACAAGCAGTTCTGTATCATAAAACAAGGGGCAGTTTGATAGTAAAAGGGTTAAATATGCTAACACTTATTTTATCTTGTGATTTTTGCACAGATGATGTCTCTGAATTATTTATTTTTTATCAGTTAATAAATTGCTTGAAATATTGTTACCTTTACAGAAATTGCCTGCACTAAAAAGTAAAGTGAAATCTCAATCCAAATTACAACTAACAAAACCACAAGGTAAAACTAACAAAACTGCAGTCCTAAAAAGCACATTTAACAAAACCACTGGTGCAAATATGACTTCAATACTTAAAGTACGTGAGCCAATACTTCCAGCAGAATCAAATAAATCATTATTATCTCAAGCAGAACCAACAAAACCAGTTGCAAATACACCATTATCTCAAGCAGAACCAACACAACCAGATGAAAATGTTCCACCATCTCAAGAAGAACCAAAATTAAATAAGCGATCATTTCAACCAGATTCAAAATTTAATAAGCAATCATCTCCAACAAGATCAGTAAAATCAAAGCGATCATTAAAATCAAATTTAAGTAAGCAATCGTCTCAACCCGACTCATCAAAATCAGATTTAAGTAAGCAACCACAATCAATAAAATCAGAATTAAGTAGCCGATCTCCAGCAGCATCATCAATAAAATCAGAATTAAGTATGCAATCAACTCAACCAGAATCAATAAAATCAGAATTAGATAAGCAACCATCTCAATCAGAATTAGATAAGCAACCATCTGAAACAGAATTAGATAAGCAACCACCTGAAACAGAATTAGATAAGCAACCATCTGAAACAGAATTAGATAAGCAACCATCTGAAACAGAATTAGATAAGCAACCATCCGAAACAGAATTAGATAAGCAACTATCTGAAACAGAATTAGATAAGCAACCATCCGAAACAGAATTAGATAAGCAACCATCTGAAACAGAATTAGATAAGCAACTATCTGAAACAGAATTAGATAAGCAACCACCTGAAACAGAATTAGATAAGCAACCACCTGAAACAGAATTAGATAAGCAACCATCTGAAACAGAATTAGATAAGCAACCATCTGAAACACAATTAGATAAACAACCATCTGAAACACAATTAGATAAACAACCATCCGAAACAGAACCAACAGCATAAGGGAAATAAATGAATTTGTTGGCGATATTTATTTTTCTTTTTTCCTTAACTCTTTTATTACCATATTTCTTATGAAAGACATGGTTAATGATTTTCAATTAATTTTTTAAATAATCAGAATTTGGTGGGATTTTGTAATATAACTTTCACATTATTAAGCTGGTGTTCAGAAAAAAACTTAACAAAAGTTCTTATATATACTATCTGTATATGCCTCACTAGCTGGGCTTACAAATGAGCAGAAGGGCCACTTCTGTGAAGTCCTCCTACAGACTATCTCAATGACAAATGATAGTTATGTCATTGTCACAATTGGTGACTTCACAAATGTTGGGAAACCCCATGACAGATTTCCTGGTGTACAAGGAGGCTATGGTTATGGTACAAGAAAGGAAGAGAGAACTAGGCTTCTGAAGTTCTGCAATACTCTAAACCTTACAATCTGCAATACAAAGTTCAGGAAACTAACCAGCCACCTGGTTACCTACCATTCAATGGGGCATATAAGCTAAATAGACTTCACCGGGAAACAAGATGGGTAAATGGTTGTAAATGCTAAGCCCTTTCTTGGAGAAGAATGTACCTCCCAACATAGATTAGTTGCTAGTGACCTTAGACTAAGTGCTAGTCAGACTAAGAGACAAAAGCCAGTCTGGAGAAGGAAGACCTAGAAGTGAAGAGAAACCTCTGCAGGTAATAAATTCAGAGAAATCCTACTTGATGCCTATAGCAGTAAAGAAGAGGAGATGAAGACCTATAACAGAGAGAAAAATTAGGAATTTTTATGAGACAACCTGCTGGAAGCCACAAACCAGGCCTGCTGCTAAAGCAAAGTTCCAGCAAAGTGGAGAGTGATATGGTGGTGGAATATTAAGGTAGATAGCACCATAAAAACAAAAAGATAAATCTGGAGAGTCATGAAGAAAAGGAGGGACATAGAGCTAGAAGAGAGGCCAGATGCCACAGGGGAGAGGCAGAAAAGAAGTTTCTGTCACATGAAAATCAGAGCCATGAAATATTCTGGATTATGAGACAGAGTGCTAGAGTAAATCGTGATGTGGTTGGGGAGAAGTGTGTTCAAAATCACAGTGAAGTATTTGCCCTGTCTGAAGTCAAAAAGAAAGAGGCATGGAAGACTTACTATGAGAGGTTCCTAAATGAAGAGATTAAATGAGACAGCAAGGGCCAACCCCATGTAGACCCAACTGAGGAACTAGCTATAAAAGTTGATAGATAAAGTATAGTTGCTGAAATGCTATAAGTATCTGGCATGGTAGGATATGAGCTTATCAGACATATAATTAATCAATTAGTACAGAATGATGTCATACCCAATGACTGTTGCAGCAGTATCATTGTAAATTGTTACAAGGGTGAAAAAGATGCACTAGAGAAAAGTAACTACAAAGGTATCAAGCTGATGGACCAGATCATGAAAGGGTGATATCACAACTAATTAGGGACAGAATCAAGTTAGATGTGGTGCAGTTTGCATTTATACCAGGTAGGGGTGTTACCAATGCCCTCTTCTTGTTGAGACAACTACAGGAGAAGTACTTAGCTAAGAGTAAACCACTGTATCAAGCATTTGTAGATCTTGAGAAGGCCTTTGACAGGGTTCCATGCTCTATAATCTGGTTGGCACTTAAGAAGCCAGGTGTAGCTGAATGGTTTGTGAGGGCCAGGCAAGCCATGTATAAAGATGCAACCAGCAAAATGAGAGTTGGCAATGAGTACAGTGATGAGTTAATGCCGGTGGTGTCTTCAGTCTACTCCTGTTCATCATTGTCATTCAGGCATCACTGAAGAGTTTAAAACTGCCACTCAATGGGAACTCCTGTATGCTGATAACCTAGCCCTTATAGCTGAATTCATAGAAGAGTTAGAGACAAAATGGAAGTAGAATCAAGATATGAAGTTATGGGTGTAAGGCAAGTATAGTGTGATTTGACATGGTAATAAGTAGGAGGGATGACCTTCAATAACATAGGATAGGAGATGTAGTTGTGGTGAGAATACCTAAACGAAGATAGAGGTGGGGTGTGGATGGTGTGGTCAGTCGCTTAGCTTGGTGGTACTTAACTGTCATGAAGGGGTGTGTAGTGATTGTGAGAATAGCTAAGAAGAGTTGAGGGGCATGGGTGAGGTGTACAGGGGTGGAGAGAGTAGCTACTACTGTGTGTTAACGAAGGTATCTAAGAGTTTTAAAAGGAGATTAGCTAAGAAGTAATATTGGATGGAGAATAGATGGGGTGCGGGGTTGCAGTGATGGTGAGGATAGCCACTAGGGAGTGGTAGAGGAAGGGGGACACAGGGATGGGTCAGGCCACATTACATGCTGGTGGCCAGGTCATCACCAGCACAACATTACGCCAGTCCTTTATCATTTTTGTTGTGAGGTTTAGTTTAAGATCAGTCTTCACTACCTTGTCCCAAATCATTCTGGGTCTGCCTATTCCATGGGTCCCAGCCACTGGGATTTCTCTGCATTTCTTTATGCAGCTGCCATCTTCCATACTCATCTCATGTCTATACCAACACAGACTTCTCTCTTGCATGCTATATCCAATTCCTTTTATGCTAAGTTTTTCTCTCAGTTCACTTATTCTGTCATTCATGCACACTAACATTACACATACATACTTCATTTCTTTCTAGCCTTCATAGGTCTTCTGCAGTCAAGGCCAATGTTTCACTGCCATATAGCTTTGCAGTTCTCACACAGGCACTATACAGTCTACCCTTCACTCTAAGAGAGAAGTACTTTGTTGTCAGCAAAGATACCATTTCTCTAAACTTCCAGCCTATTCCTATCCTCACTATCACACTTTCAGAGCATCTTCTCCAACTGTTGATGAGGTCATCTAGGTAACAAAAGTTGTCAACAACTTCTAAGGAACCTCCATGGCAACTGAGGCTATTTATTTCACATGTGCTCTTAGTGCGTACTTCTCCTGTGGTGCATCTGCCACATACAAAGTCTACCTTTTCTGTTAACCTGCATACAATCCTACTAAATCTCCAGTCTATCCGTAGATTACTTTGTGAACACATGGAATTTCTAACATATTGAATAAGGCCACTTCTCTTCCAACCTATTAAGACTTTCATCTCTTCTAAGTTTACTTTTAGGTCATTCAAATTTAGTTATATACATATATATATAGAAATATTAAAACAATGAAATTAAACACAAAACTGTTAATTCATAGTAAAACACATTATTTTACGATCGTTTCTGGGGGGGGGGGGGGTTAGTTCTCTGTATGTTCATTCAATTATTGATCTATGTAAAACATATTACAAAATATCATAGTAAGAAAAAAATGCATACATCTTCACTACCCGCCGTCTTCAGAAATAAAGATTATTTATACAGAGAACTACCCCCCCCCCCCCAGAAACGATCGTAAAATAATATGTTTTACTATGAATTAACAGTTTTGTGTTTAATTTCATTGTTTTAATATTTCTATTTTGACTCTGTATCCAATTGAAGTATATCGTTGATAAAAAATTTTGTATTTTAAACTTTGCTTCACGACATCTTCTACATACGGATTACATTGAGTTCTTTATACGGTTTAGACCCACCATTGAGTGGTAGATCTATCTGTGTATATATATATACAATTACATGCCTACATGCAAACATATTTACACATACATACATCTAAAACCATATAAACATATGCTATATGTAAATAAATAAATATATATACACACACAAGCACAAATATATTTATTTACATATAGCATGTTTATTCCTTCCACCAATCCTATCAACATTTTCACAAACCCCCTATATTTTCACCACCTGCCTTCCACTGACCAGTCAAATGTCTATGGCTATACCCATGACTACCCTGTATCGCCTTCTCCCCCATCCTATCATAATTAAGCCTTCTCTATTATTATTACCTCCTTCCTCCACTCCAAGTCTTCGTTCCTGTAGTAAACAGGCAAAATTCCACTCACTTTTTAGCCTTAATAATATTGAATATTAAAACTCTACTTCGGTATCGAGTACTCCTTTCTCTCAGCTCTCAACCCTACTCAGATATATATATATATATATCATCATCATCATTTCATTTTACGTCCGCTTTTTCCCTGCTTGCAAGGGTGGGATGGGAACTGATTCTGGCTTGGTTTCTACAGCTGGATGCCCTTCCTAACACCAACCTCATTTACAGTGAGTGATGGGTGCTTTTTTACCGTGGCACCTCCACGACCACTTTGCAGTGGAATGATAGGGACCCCATTCCCTATCATCTCATTTCTACAGCTGAGTAAACTGGAGCAATGTGAAATAAAGTGTCTTGCTCAAGGAAACAGCACATCGCCTGGTCTGAGAATTGAACTCACAACCTTTCGATTGCAAGGCCAATGCTCTAACCACTAAGCCATGTGCCTCCATTATATATATATATATATATATTCTTTTTTTTTTTTTTTTATACTTGGGGAGGGTCATATTTGTGTAATATTGCCAGAATTAATAACAGAACACACTCACTGTTTGGTTGGTTTTCGCTTCTGTGTCTTTTATATCGGTAATCTAATTTATTCGGTCCTCAATGCTGCCATTGGCTGACCGACGGTCAAAAATAATACAGATACAATATAGACACAAACACATATATATAGTTTATCAAAGTTCTTTCGTTGCACATCGTAGACAGACTAAATAAAAATGGCGTAGACATACAGTGTAACGGGAGGAAACAATAGCACCACTGACGATGTTGCAGATGTGCAACGAAAGAACTTTGATAAACTATATATATGTGTTTGTGTCTATATTGTATCTGTATTATTTTTGACCGTCGGTCAGTCAATGGCAACATTGAGGACCGAATAAATTAGATTACCGATATAAAAGACACAGAAGCGAAAACCAACCAAACAGTGAGTGTGTTCTGTTATTAATTCTGGCAATATTACACAAATATGACCCTCCCCAAGTATAGCAATATTTGTTTCGACACACGATTTCATATAAAAAAAACTCGCAAAACTAATTCATCGCCGTTATATATATATATATATATATATATATATATATAGGTCATATGTATCTAGGTATGATCTACATATGACCTTAGTAACCTCTGCCCCTGTGGAAACACCAGGTACCTCTATAAAAACACTAATTAGTAATACATACCCTTTTCAAAGACCTCTCTGTATAGATAGGAAATGCATAATCTGTAAGCTAAGCCCCCATATTAACTGTAAAACTAGAAACATAGTATATAGCATAAGATGTACTGAGGGACAATGTAAAAATAAGAATATAATCTACATAGGTGAGTCAGCTCGTAGCATAGGAGAACGATTAAATGAACACTGGCGAAAACTCCAAGATAGAAAAGACTCATCAATACTCCACCAACATTCTAAAATAGAACATAAGGGCAAATTAGAGAACATAGAGATAAAAATAGAATCTACACACAGAAAAGACGCAATGTTTAGACAAATCACAGAGGCAATAAATATAAATGAACTCCAACCAAAATTAAATAGAAAACATGAATGGAATAACAAGTCACAACTTATAATTAAGGACAAAATGAAAACACACACACATAGAACAAACAACTAACTAGTAACATGTAAATAAACAAATAAATAAACAAATAAAAACACAGACACCCGGATGTAACACATGCGCAAACTAAGCACACAACACACAAAAAACAAGATGGTGTAGGACGGAACAAAGGAGAGGCACAAAACAAAGAAAAGAATCCCAGTCACTGAAGAGGTCACAGAATGTGTGACGAAAGAACTTTGACAATATATGAACAACCATCCGGTTGTGGAACCAACCAACCAACCGGAAATTTATAATAAATTGAAGTGAAAGCAACTGGTGCATGTGTTTCTTATTGGCAACATGACCCTCCCAAAGTATAACAATATATATATATCAGAATTGAGGCGGTAAAAACGAGTTAGACTATTACTCACCAAAGTACTCAATACTTGGGACAGTAGAGTGGGTAATATGGAAAAATTTGGGACCCCCAACGGCTAGATCTAGCTGTTGAAATGGCCGGAGCTCAGCCATTGGGGTCCTGAATTTTTTGACATATATATATGTTGTAGTGCACCTGAGTACTGTACACAATAATTTCATTATTATATATATATATATATATGTATGTTTTACTTTGGGAGGGTCATGCTGCCAATAAAAACACACGCACCTGTTGGATTTCACTTCAATTAAGTTTCCAGTTCGTTGGTTGGTTCGATAACCGAAAGGTTGTTTATATATTGTCAGAGCTCTTTTGTCATACATTGTCACCTCCTCAGTGACTAGGTTTTTATTTTGTGTGTCTCTCCTTTGTTCTGTCCTACACCATCTTGTTTTTGTGTGTTGTGTGCTTAGTTTGCACATGCTTTACACCCGAGTGGGTGTGTTTTTATTTATTTACTTGTCACTAGTTGGTTGTTCTATCTGTATGTGTGTGTGTATATATATATATGTATGTATATATCATCATCCATCGTTTAACGTCTATCTTCCATGCTAGCATGGGTTTAGACGGGAATTGTCCCACTTGGGCAAGATTGGTTGTCTTGCTCGTATAGGACTGTCTGGCAAGTTTTCTATGGCTGGATGCCCTTCCTAACACCAACCACGTCTACAGTGTGGACTGGGAGGTTTTTGCCGTGTTAGCTACACGGCCACATTACAGCGTGGACTGTGTGTTATTTTTGTCGTGACACCTACATTTATTTAGGACTGGATGTTGTTGTACCAACATAACTTACAGAGAAAGGGGTGGGGGTAGGGGTAGTGGATGGAGGTGTATTTTTGGTTAAGAGGTGCCCACTGACTAGGTTTCGCTTTGTACTTAGGCAAGGCGGGTCTTCTGTATTACTGCGTAGCGCCAAAGATCTCGGTCCAGTTGAATTGTCTTCGAGAGGTGTAAGTGGATGAGGTCAGAATTTATCAGATCGTCCCAGGTTTTTCTGGGTCTGCCTACTCTGTAGCTTCCATCTATTTTGATCGCCCTGCGCTTTTTTATACAGCTGTCGTCTTTCATGCGCATCACGTGACCATACCAATGTAGTCTTCTCTCGAGTAAACAGCATCTGATCCCTCTTATTCCTAATTTCTCACTTAGTTCATTTATGCTTTGCTGTTCACGTATATTACTATTACACATCCAACGGAGCATGCGAGCTTCATTCCTCTCCAGTCTGCGCAGATCCTCTGCACACAATGCCCAGGTCTCACTGCCATGTAACATTGCTGTATGTATGCAGGCATTATACAGTCTGCCTTTCATTTTTAGGGAGAAACCTTTAGCGGCCAATAGTGGTATAAGCTCTCTGAACTTTTTCCATCTCTTTCTGACTCTAGCTACTGTACTTTCAGAGCACGCTCCACCACTGCTGATTTTGTCACCCAGGTAACGGAAGGTGTCCACTATTTCTATAGAACCATCTGAGCAATGGAAGGAGCTAGTATCCTGTGGGTACTTGCTACTACTTATTGCACTTGAGCACCGGCCACATCTAAAATTTATGTTCTTAGTTTACCTGTGATCACACTACATCTTTTATGCACCCATACTTTGCATTTAGGACATAAAATGGAGTTTCTGCCTACTCCTTTCCTACACACTGAACATGGCCATTTCCCAGAGGAGACCAGTGCCCTATTTTCCTTCCTACATACTAGAACTTTCGTCTTAGACAAGTTAATTTTAAGGCCTTTTGATTCTAGGCCATGCTTCCAAGTTTGGAATTTCTTCTCTAGTTCAGCCATTGATTCAGTTATGAGCGTTAGATCATCTGCGTATAGAAGTTCCCATGGGCAGCCGGTCTTGAACTCCTCTGTTATAGCCTGAAGGGCAATAATAAATAGGAGGGGGCTAAGGACAGAGCCCTGATGAACGACTTTTACGCTAAATTCTTCACTATATTCGTTGTTAATTCTAACCTTGCTGACTGTTTCTTTATACATGGCTTATATAGCTCTCACGAGCCATTCATTAACACCTAGTTTTCTAAGAGCCCACCAGATAATGGAGCAGGAGACTCTGTCAAAGGCTTTCTCCAAGTCAACAAAAGCTAAGTATAGGGGTTAACTTTTAGCTAGGTACTTCTCCTGTAGTTGTCGTACAATGAAAAGAGCCTCTGTGGTACTTTTACCTGACACAAACCCGAACTGCATTTCATCTAGATCAATTCGCTCTCTGATTAGTTGCGCTATAACTTTTTCTGTGACCTTCATGACCTAGTCAATTAATTTAATGCCTCTATAGTTTCCCCTATCTAGGGCATCTCCTTTACCCTTGTAGCAGTTAATGATGATGCTGTTACGCCAGTCATTTGGTATGACCCCATTCTGTATAACTTGGTTTACTATCTCGAAAAACGAGACAATCACTTGATCACCTATAGATCAGGGTAACACGCCAGTCAGATAGATTTTATCCTTACTAGAAGACGTGACAGTGTCGGTTGTAAACACTAAATCCCTCCCCTGTGAAGAATGCACCTCCCAACATAGCCTCATAGTTAGTGACCTCATAGTCAGGACGAGACGTACTTGACAACAGAGGAGGACAACTCTGAGAAGAAGAATATGGAAGTTAAAGGACCCCACAGCCAGTAACAAATTTAAAAGCATACTACTCGATGCTTTTGACAGTAAGGAAGATCAATTAGAGACGTACAGTATAGAGGAACAGTGGGAATTCCTGAAAGTTAACCTGCTGAAGGCAACAGATGAAATCTGTGGCTGGAGCAGACCTATAGGCAGGAGGAGAGTAACATGGTGGTGGAATAGTAAGGTGGAGGAGTCAATCAAAGCCAAAAAGCAAGCTTGGAAAGTATGGCAGGATGGGAGAAGTAGAGAACACTATCAAGTGGCCAGGAAGGAAGCTAGGAGACAAATGTACCTTGCAAGAAGGGAAGCAGAGGAAAGAAAGTTCAAGCATGTTTTACAACGTGAGATGTTCAGGATTGCTAGACAATGTGTCAAGGAAAACCGTGATATTGTCGGGGAGAAGTGTGTCCATAATGATGGTATACTTGCCGTCCCTGATACTGATAAGAAGGTAGCTTGGAAGTGTCACTACGAGAGGCTACTAAATGAGGAGAATAAGTGGGAAAAAGATAGTCTGCCCCAAATCGATCCAATAGAGGGACCAGCAGTGCAAGTTGAAGGTAGTATAATAAGTAAGGCAATCAAAGATATGAAGACAAGGAAAGCAGCTGGGCCTTCGGAGATAGTTGCTGAAATGCTGAAAGCATCTGGATCAGTGGGACACACTATGGTCTCCTGGATAGTAAACCAAGTCATACAGAATGGGGTCATACCAAATGACTGGCGTAACAGCATCATCATTAACTGCTACAAGGGTAAAGGAGATGCCCTAGATAGGAGAAACTATAGAGGCATTAAATTAATTGACACGTCATGAAGGTCACAGAAAAAGTTATAGCGCAACTAATCAGAGAGCGAATTGATCTAGATGAAATGCAGTTTGGGTTTAGGTCAGGTAAAAGTACCACATACGCTCTTTTCCTTGTACGACAACTACGGGAGAAGTACCTAGCTAAAAGTAAACCCCTATACTTAGCTTATGTTGACTTGGAGAAAGCTTTTGAGTCCCCAGCTCCATTATCTGGTGGGCTCTTAGAAAACTAGGTGTTAATGAATGGTTCGTGAGAGCTATACAAGCCATGTATAAAGAAACAGTCAGCAAGGTTAGAATTAACAATGAATATAGTGAAGAGTTTAGTGTAAAGGTCAGTGTTCATCAGGGCTCTGTCCTTAGCCCCCTCCTATTTATTATTGCCCTTCAGGCTATAACAGTGGAGTTCAAGACCGGCTGCCCATGGGAACTCCTATATGCAGATGATCTAACGCTCATAGCTGAATCAATGGCTGAACTAAAGAAGAAATTCCAAACTTGGAAGCATGGCCTAGAATCAAAAGGCCTTAAAATTAACTTGTCTAAGACGAAAGTTCTAGTATGTAGGAAGGAAAATAGGGCACTGGTCTCCTCTGGGAAATGGCCATGTTCAGTGTGTAGGAAAGGAGTAGGCAGAAACTCCATTTTATGTCCCAAATGCAAAGTATGGGTGCATAAAAGATGTAGTGTGATCACAGGTAAACTAACTAAGAACATAAATTTTAGATGTGGCTGGTGCTCAAGTGCAATAAGTAGTAGCAAGTACCCACAGGATACTAGCTCCTTCCATTGCTCAGATGGTTCTATAGAAATAGTGGACAGCTTCCGTTACCTGGGTGACAAAATCAGCAGTGGGGGAGGGTGCTCTGAAAGTATAGTAACTAGAGTCAGAAAGAGATGGAAAAAGTTCAGAGAACTTATACCACTATTGGCCGCTAAAGGTTTCTCCCTAAAAATGAAAGGCAGACTGTATGATGCCTGCATACATACAGCAATGTTACATGGCAGTGAGACCTGGGCATTGTGTGCAGAGGATATACGCAGACTGGAGAGGAACGTAGCTTGCATGCTCCGTTGGATGTGTAATAGTAATATACGTGAACGGCAAAGCATAAATGAACTAAGTGAGAAATTAGGAATAAGAGGGATCAGATGTTGTTTACTCGAGAGAAGACTATGTTGGTATGGTCACGTGATGCGCATGAAAGACGACAGCTGTATAAAAAAGTGCAGGGCGATCAAAATAGATGGAAGCTACGGAGTAGGCAGTTCCAGAAAAACCTGGAACGATTTGATAAATTCCGACCTTACACACTTACACCTCTCCAAGACAATGTCACTAGACCGAGATCTTTGGCGCTACGTAGTAATACAGAAGACCCGCCTTGCCTAAGTACAAAGCGAAACCTACAGTCAGTAGGCACCTCCTAACCAAAAATACACCTCCATCCACTACCCCTACCCCCACCTCCACCTTACACCCCTTTCTCTGTAAAGTTGTGTTGGTGCCACAATATCCAGTCCTAAATAAATGAGGTCGTGTAGGTGTCACAACAAAAATAACACACAGTCCACGCTGTAATGTGGCCGTGTAGGTAACATGGCAAAAACCTCCCAGCCAACACTGTAGACATGGTTGGTGTTGGGAAGGGCATCCAGCCATAGAAAACCCACCAGACTTTCCTATACGAGCAAGACAACCAATATTGTCTCACGTGGGACAATTCCCATCTAAACCCATGCTAGCGTGGAAGATAGATGTTAAATGATGATGATGATATATGTATATTATATATATATATAGTGGTTAGAGCAATGGAGGCACATGGCTTAGTGGTTAGAGCATTGCCCTTGCAATCGAAAGGTTGTGAGTTCAATTCTCAGACCGGGTGATGTGTTGCTTCCTTGAGCAAGACACTTTATTTCACATTGCTCCAGTTTACTCAGTTGTAGAAATTAGATGATAGGGACTGGGGTCCCTATCATTCCACTGCAAAGAGGTCGTGGAGGTGCCACGGCAAAAAAGCACCCAGCACTCACTGTAAATGAGGTTGGTGTTAGGGAGGGCATCTAGCTGTAGAAATCAAGCCAGAATCAGTTCCCGTCCCACCCTTGCAAGCAGGGAAAAGCGGACGTAAATTGATGATGATGAATTGATGATATATATATATATCATTATCATCATCATCGTTTAACGTATCTTCCACGCTAGCATGGGTTAGACGGGAATTGTCCCATTTGAGGCAAGATTGGTCAGGTGACCCTGTCTCGCTCGAATAGGACTATCTGGCAGGTTTTCTACAGCTGAATGCCCTTCTTAACACCAACAACATTTACAGTGTGGACTGGGAGCTTTTTACCATGTTACCTGACCACATTACAACGTGGACTGTTTTGGGTTTTTTTCCCTCCCTTTTCCTTTCTCTTTTTTTTATATATATATATATATATATGCTTGGTGAGAAGGGTAATATTTGGACACCTTGCAGGATGACACCCTGGCAAAGTGCGGAGAAACTCAGCAGAGTTAACGGTCATCTAAATAGTACTTTTTTTTTACCTGGGAGTGAAAGGCCCCCAGTTTTTGTCACAACACCTTTCTAGGAGAGGGAAACTCTGAAAAAAAACCTGCAGCTTCAGAAGCATCCGATGATGACGACCAGTTCTCCTTTTTGGGTAGTTTTCAATGCTCAGTGAGTGGGATTGGTCGAGTGCAAGGCCTTTCCCCACTTAAAATACATTCAAAGCACAGGCATTGCTTGTTCAGGATTTGTTACAGGTTTGTGTGACTGGCTGTAGTCTAAGACATAACATTTCAGCAAATTTCAATAATATTAAGACACCCTAATGGGGGTTAAGCCCCCTATAGTGATAATTTTGGCCAATAAATAGAACAAGATTCGCGAACTCCTCCTATGGTTTTGGAGATAGACCCCCCATAACCATATATATTCTGAAACTACATTGCCCAGGGTACTTGGATAAGTATATTTCATTTTAATCAAAGGGTTCCCCGGGGGCAGAAAACTCCTGCTGAAAATTTTTTCCCTTCGATTTATATGAAATTTAAACCATAGGTAAATGACAAGATATGATGCCTATTCACAAAATTTCAGTAATATTAAGACACACTAATGGGGGTTCTATTTTTTTCCTTATAGCAACACTCAACTTTTCTGACAAACATTTTTTCGCCTGACCAATGCAATCAACAATATTTATCTGTATTATTTTGTAAATGTCTTCGCTTTTGATTATCTGTCCTATATTTTGATTTCATTTTTGGTTTGAGAGGCATTGGGCATTTTAATGGGAACTGGGAATATCCCCGCTCCTGGGTATTACTGGGTACCTCAGCTAGTATATACATATATATATATATATATATATGTATATGTGAGCAATATGACACTTTATTTTACATTGCTCCAGTTTATTCAGCTGTAGAAATCAGATGATAGGACTAGGGTCCCTATCATTCTACTGCAAAGTGGTCGTAGAGGTGCCACGGCAAAAAAGCACCCACCCCACACTGTAAAGTGGACGTGTAGGCGCCACGGAAAAAAAGATCCCAGCACTCACTGTAAATGAGGTTGGTGATAGGAAGGGCATCCAGCTGTAGAAATCTATGAGCAAGGCATGGTCACCTAACCTGGCATTGCCCACAACAGGACAACCCGTCTAACCCATGCTAGCGTGGAAGAATGGACATAAAACGTTGACAATGATATATGTATATATATATATACATATGTATATATATATATATATATATATATATATGTATATATATATACATATATGTATATATCTATATACATATATATATAGATAAATATACACGGGTGTGTATGATTGTGTATAGAAGATTATATTAATAAAAGGAATTCCAACTTTGCCTGATTTACTCGTTTTATTTACAATCCTTTAAAATTTATAATGGTATTAGAATGAAATAGTACGGTAGAATATTAAATGTTAAGTGTTAATTGAACAAGTACTTTCATGCTTTCGCAATCTTCAGGTTCATAATGTGTGGTGACAGTCAAGTTTGCAATTTTCAACAGTTGAAAATTGCAAACTGACTGTCACCACACATTATGAAGATTGTGAAAGCATGAAAGTACTTGTTCAATTAACACTTAACATTTAATATTCTACCATACTATTTCATTCTAATACCATTATAAATTTTAAAGGATTGTAGATAAAACGAGTAAATCAGACAAAGTTGGAATTCCTTTTATTAATATATATATACATATATATACATATACATATATGTATATATATATACATATATGTATATATATATATATGTACATATATGTATATATATATGTATATATATATATATATATATATATGTATATATATAAAGAATTAATATCTAGTAACATATATATACATACAGATGCATATCAATGCTAGCAAATATATAGGTTTTGTCTTAGTAACTTTGTGGTTCAATGCATGGGGTTGCAGAACAATAATATGAGAGACGTAAAATAAGAAAATTATAAAATTAACTTACTAAAATATCACTTCCAACTAATTAGTTTCTGAAATGGAATAAATATATTTTCCGAAGAAAACATAGAGAATCATTTCGTCGTCAGTTGGAAGTGATATTTTAGTAAGTTAATTTTATAATTTTCTTATTTTACGTCTCTCATATATATATATGTATATATATATATATATATACACATATGTATATATATATATATAACATTGTTTTATGTCTATTTTTCATAACTGCATGGGTTTGACTGGTTGTCATTTTCTGAGGCTAGACAGGTCAGGTTTTGCTTATACATTCCATTTTGGCATGTTTTCTATAGCTGGATGCCTTTCTTAATGCCAACCATTTCACTGCGTGCACCAGGTGCATTTTATTTTCATCAGCACTAACACCTAACAGGGTGGACTTGGTGCTTTTTATCATGGAAGCATGTTGCTTAGTTGTTACGGTATTGAGCTCATAATAAGGTCATGTCTTCAATTCCTGGATGGCGTATTGTGTTCTCGAGCAAAATACTTCAAGTTGCTCCTTTAGTCAGGAGTTGTGAATGGTAGATAGGATCAGCAATGGAAAGACCAATGAAAACATTGATGAAAGGATCAACAGATACAGTTGAACACATATTTATTCTGAAAAATGATGAACTGGTGACACATTCTATATATAAAATAGTTAACCAGAGTCATCAATAATGATAGTAATAGTGTTGAATATATTTCATTTTTTAGTCCAGGTTTGGTACACCATATATACCAAAATACTGGATATGTGAACAATCATACAAGCTGGGACATTTGAGTTTTGATAAATTTATGATTTGCAAAAGAGAAACCCTATTGGTTTATGTTGATTACTGACATGTGGAAATTATTAAACATAAAAATTGATATTTGAATAATTTATTTCAAGAAAATAATTACATAAATGATCAGCATATATGTACAAATAACAGGATTAAATGTATGAGTAACATTGGAGAAATAACTATTTACAGAGACAAATGTAGGGTTCAGAACCCAGGACTTTGTGATTACAAAACAAACTTCTTATTGTGTGTAATTTTAAAGAGTTACAGATGGAGATATATATAAATATAGAAACATATGTAGCATATTGTTATGGTTGATTTTAAAAATATATTTACTTTCACTCATTTCTCTTATGTTAGTTGCTGTTAAGTTTATTTTATGAAAATAATTATACATATAAGCCAACTCAAATCTCTGACACAACTTTCTTTGTACAGTTAAAATAACAAGTTTATAAATCAGCAGTATAAACAGTAAAATATATATACATGTACATGCTGAACAACACACCACATTCACACTTCAAATTTACTTACAAGACATTGAGAACCTCTCATTGTGTCTGATGGACGGAGTTTAAAAGAAGAAGAGAGAGTGAGAGTGTTAGAGATCAGTATATATATAAAGTCATTATGACAACTCCATTTTCTTTTTTTTGTTCATTTCAAGAAATCCACCATTGAAATGAATTTGTTTAGATAGCATGTTAGTTTCCATATATTTCAAATATATATTTTTCGCTTTTTCTATATAAGTAATAATATACTTTGAAAATCTTGCTTCATGCCCACCTGTCTTCATTTATTTTTATATATTCAATAACCATTTCACGAAAAGGCTCAACTATAAAATTAATATCTGTTTATTCAAGAGTAGCCAGTTGACAAATAGGGTACAGTATTTAATTTCACCCCTCCATATGGAAAGTTCAAATTTTACCAGGATTGATTTACCTTTTCATTATTCCAAGGTTAATAAAAGAAGTAACATTAACCTTCAGGACGTTGTGTGTGACACATGGCGCTCTAGAGTAATCTTTCCTTAATAGATAATGCAGTGTAAAGGGAAACAACTCATAAAAATTACTAGCATGCTAAAGATTAACATACTAGGATTAGCTAAATCAGCTATAACATTTTCCCACTGTTCATGATGCTTTATCAGTTTGCTGTGGTATTGATTTCAAACCTTCTAATATACTGAGACTTAGCATTTAAACCGCCTGTATCTGACCAGAATTCTCTCACCTCTTTCTGTTCAAACCAGCTGCTCATACTTATGTTAAGGTATTGTTCTCAAAATAAATAATATCAAAATCTCATAGATTCGATATTATGTGAGATAAAGTTTTTACTGTGAAAATACAATAGTAAATAGAGAGTAATGTAAATGCTAAATGATTAAACCAACTCTATCAAAAAGTTAAAATCTTTTTTGAACCTAGAGGCTCATCAGGCTGAAGCTTATCTCAGTTTCAGGCGGTGTTAAGCAAGTGAGAGTATCAGGCATCAGTTCATCACAAAGTTAATCTCTAGCTGCTGCTATTACTTATTTTCAGTGAACTAGAGCAATATGAAATAAAGTGCCTTGCTCAAGGATAAAATGTACCACCCAGCTTTTTAATCAATCCTATGACCTTAATGACAATGAACCTAACACTTTAACTACTAGGTTATGCACTTTCACAATTCCACCAAATCCATAAAAAGAAGATTCAATATGTGTCATAGAGTAGCAGTAATCTCTTAGTGAACCAATTCTGCCTGTTTGAGATTTTTAGCTAAAACCAATTCATTTTAATTATAACATTAATGGCCTCAACAAAGTGACAAACATTATGCAATCTCACTGCAGTCTCAACCAATGTAAAAAAAAGGGGAGAAAATTCATTACACTCATTACTTTATAGTTTAAATGTTTAAATTCAAAGAAAATATTTCAAATAACAACATTACAGATATTTAATAATGGAAAAATGAAGGCAAGGGCAAGGGATCTGGGGTCACAGAAGAATGGGAGCGGGGTGATGGGTTCTAGGCATAGGGCAAGGTGGTATTGGGGTTGTACCCCTCAGACAAGACTGCAAAAGTATTTCCGCGGACAATGGCTAGTGACACCCACTGCAACAACCACCCAACATTGCAGAGCTCCTTCCTCAGATGGGCTATCAATGTTCTGATCCTGTGTAGGAGCTCGGCAGTATGGGGTCCAAGTACGCCTGAGGTCTCGATGGCGACCAGTGCTAAGAGGAAGTGGCCGGACAATCCCCGGTATTTGTTTGTCTTCTTTTCCTCTGCAGTACCGCGGTTTGTGGCTGAAATTACTAAGTTGGAGGCAGAGAATGTGTGACAACATGTGGCGTCCCAGATGAGGGATCTACCTCGAGGGTAATTCCATCAGGGCACTTGTCGTCTCAGCCGTGCCACCCAGGGTTGTGTCTACGTACCAAACGTTGAGGGGGTGACTGAGAGGGTCTCCTTGCTGGACACCTGTGGCGAAAGTAACCCTGTTGTCAGCGGCTATGAGTGAGCTGGGGTTTCCGTATGAGAGGTGAGCAAGAGGGTAAATGGAGGGGACTCATCTGAGACACGTCTCTAGGATGTGATCCTGCCTAATGCTATTGAAGGCGTTTGTCATGTCCAACTTCACAAGGAGGTCGGGTGATGAAGGAGGCGTGTGTTATTGCTGTTCACGCAGTTATTGCGATATATATTTTTTGTTGTGCTCATGATTGTTTTGGCATTAATACACTGGTTGGATGCCCTTCCTAACACCAACACCACTTTACAGCATGGACTGGGTGCTCTATGAAATGTCTAGCTGCATGAGCTGCAGCCTCACATCCGCCCTCGATTCCCACTCCGAGCTGGACAGGGCTTAGCAGCTCACTCAGGTCGTCTTTGACTGACTTGCAAGCTATCTTGGCTGCAAGTTGTCAGAAGACATTGCCCACTGCGATGCGGTGGACGCCTCCGCCATTCTTCCTCAGGACTCTCAGAATGGCTGTGAAGAAAAGGTTGCAGGCATGGCAGGGCAAGTTAGCACAAAAAAGACAGTTGGTGAGGACTGTTAGTGACTGGAGCAATCGCGCCTCTGCAGTGTGAGGCAAAATGAGGAGGCCGTGCCATCCTCTCCACCTCTGCAGCGTGAGACAAGATGAAGAGGCTGGGCAGTCTACTCCGCCCCCTGCCTGGGAACGATCTGAGGGTAGCTGCTATGTCCCTGATATCGGAAGTCCGGATGGTTGTGGCTGATAAGACATTCTGTGTGGGCTGGAGTACAGTGTCACTCGAGGCCAGCACACATACTGCCAGCGAAATGTCGCCCTCAATTAGTGTGAGGTTGACTTTGTCCTGGAGACGCTTCATGCTGTTGGAAGTGGACTACAGGCACTGTGTTGACATCATAAGAGAGCTGAGAGGCTCACGGGTGAAGGGTCACAGAAAGAAACAATATTACCCTTGAGGGGAGGGGGCCCAATCTTTCTCCCGCCATCGGGTGCTCTACCAACAGGATCCCGAGTACAAGGGTTGCAAAACTGAATAGTTTAGTCCCGTCTTGTCGGCCATCCGAGTCAAGCACTCGGTTGATTCTGAACCAACTCTGAAGGAAGTGAAGGTTTCCATCAAGCAAATATCCTCAGACAAGGCTTCCTGGTAAAGATGGTATTAGACCAGAAGTATATAAGTATGGCGGTCAAAAGTTGGTCAAGAGTTTGCACAAACTCTTCAAAGCAATTTGGAGAATTGAGCTTGTTCCACAGGACTTCAAAGATGGTTACAATAAGAATCTTTACAGAAACAAAAGAAATTGGATTGTCAGTGATAACTATTATGGCATATCTCTCCTTTCCATAGCTTGTAAGATCTTGGCTTGACTAATTCTTAATCAAATGATTACACATATTATAGATGACATTTATCCAGTTGTTGTACCATAGACAGGATCTTTGCTCAATTTTCTTGGCAGCTTTGTAACACATGTAATTAAGTCAATTAAATGTCTTCTATTCATTTTAGTAAATATATTATAAACATTCCTGAATTAATTTTGAAACCTTCCACTGGAGTTAAATGATAATGATATTTACAATGGAATATATAAAAGTATGATAAAGATATTGTGTAGAATTATGTAAAAAATATCTAGAAAGATTAAAGATGCCCAATAATATTTTCCTGGAGAGTAAACCTAGATTTGTATTTCAGAGAAACAACTAATTTTCATGGCAAAAGAAACATTTGGAAAATAGCACAAATAATTGTAAAATACACTGAAACTTGATCATAGTTATTTTCAGATCCATCTGAATAAAATGGATAGAAAAAATCATACGGTAAACCACTTTCTGTTGGGGTATTTTCAGCAAAAACCTCTACAGCTGGTAGAGAAACATCCTGAAATGCTACAGATATCAACATCTCAATATTGTATTGTCTATCGTAGTCTGTGGGATTACACATTAGGGCACCACACTAAAAAAAAAAAAAACATTTATTAATAAACTTTCAGATTTTTCATTTTACTTTTAAATTAACATTTTCTAAATAATGTAACTCTTTTTCATCATCATCATTTTTATGCCCACTTTTCTATGCTGGCATGAGTTGGACAGGAGGATGTTTTGAGAGAATATTTTACAACTGGATGCCCTTCTTTGCACCAGCCTTTTTAGTTGCTTCTTAGAACACGTAAAGATACAGTATATCTATTCTAAAAAACCGAGATATAAATATAAATTAGACTAAAGCTATTCACATTACTTTTATATCAGACTGAAATATAACTACACTATATAAGTATGAAATATAAAATGGCTATTATCTTGTAAACTTTAAATGCTTTTTAATCCATCTGTTTCTATATTTTAATGAAAAAATCATGAATTTGTAGGGATTTAGTAAAATAACTAACTTCTTCATTATTAACAACATAAGTAATTTAAGGGTTTAACATTTGGATTTTAGATATTGGGTATGTATCTAACAATTATACAAGAATTGATAAACAATCTAAATTTTAATAATTTTTCTAATGCAACAAGAACATTTCCACATAAAATTAGATTTGTTAGAAAAATCATCATTTTTTTTATGTCGACTTTTCTATGCTGGCATGCATTGGAAGGGACATTTACAAAGGTCAGTTGAAAAGCTAATAAACTGACCAAGAAACTCTCATGGAATTGACCATATGAGCTTTATTTTTCAACATAATCCCTCTTGCGGTCCACAAACTTCTTCCATCAGTGTTGCAGTACTTGGATCCTATTGGTGAAGAAGCTTTCACTCTGTTGGTCAAAAAAGTTATCAGCAGCAGATATATCATCATCACTGCGATACTGGTTCCTACCCAAGTGTTTTTTCAACTGATCCTCCCCTATCATCCTATCACTCTATTCACACTCATATTCCCTTCCCTTTCAACTTCTTGGCTGTCACCCTCTTTCTAATCACATTCTCAATTACATTTGCCTTGTAAAATGGTGACTATGTAAAGTGGAAAAGACTTTTTAACCTTGCAGAGTACAAGGCAACGCCTCTAGTGTTGTTGTTGTCATGATAAAATGCACCAAGTACACCCTGTAAATTGTTTGGCGATTAAATGGCGATAATATGAGATGGAAAGAATACTTTAGTCTTGTCAAGATCATGACAAATTTTCTCGTACTGATATTCCAATAAAATGCACCCAGTGCACCCTGTTATATGGTTGATGTTAGGAAAAGAATCAAGCCATAAAAACCATATGAAAAAGGAGTGTGCAAGTGAGAGATGGTCTTCTGGCCAATCTAGGAAGGCAATAAATCTCAATATGAACTGATTTGGAGTCTAATGACCTCTCTAACTTATGCCAACATAGAAAGTGAACATAAAATGATATTTATGAAGATAAGATTATACCTGTAATGATATTGTCTTTGGTTTTTCATAGGTTACAGAAACACCAATAATTTTGGGCTGAGGATTACTAATAGATCCAACTTTGGCATATAATACTTGTATCTGCATTCCTGTAACGACTTGGCTGCATTGGTTTGGTTCTTCAAACTGAATAGAAAAACAAACGCAGTAAGTACTCCACAAAACATATAAACAACAATATACACACAGATTTATATACAGATATATACCATATGCATATACACACACGTGAAAAGAAACCACACTATTTCGTGTGAGACAATATACCGGCCAATTTTACCAATTTACATTGGTAAAATATTTCTTAACATTGACTTCGCTTCTAACCCGCATACACCTTTTAATTATATATATATATACTAGCAGCTGAAAGTTAATAATTTGAAAAAAAAAATATTATTGAAAGTTTATTATAAAGAAGCAGTATCAGGGAAAAAAAAAAAAATAAACGTTATTTCGCTGTTAATAAACAACTGCCTTCTACAGTACGTTTCATTTAACTTACGCAGCATATTTATTTGTTTACATGCACAGACTCTTCTGTACACACACAACATTTAGGAAAACGGAAACAAAATACACAAAAAAACAGACATTTTATTTCTATCGTAATCAAGTGCGCTAAACCTATATTGTTTACATTCTGTGTTTTTCTACGGATGGGTAGAAATAACAAAATTGCCATGGTGATATCCATCGATGAAGTATGCGACAAAACTGGTCGATGTCCCAAAATAGAACGTTGCCCAGAAGATCACACCTGCCATATCTGTACGGAACCCGAAAACTCGTTCCGTAATCGTTGGGTCGAATGTGGAACCTGTCGTATCTCTGTCTGCCTTCAATGCGCCACAGGCTTCCGGAAGATCCCAGGCCAAAATAAGAAACATCATATTGCTACGATGGATAGACTCTGGGAGATGGTCCAGCTAACAAACTGGTCCTTTCAGTGCCTGGACTGTATGCCTGCTTCTCCCATTGCTGCGGAACAACAACAACAACAAAGACCGAAGATAGTGTCTTCTACCATTGTTCCTGAACAACAACAACAAAAACCGAGGATCGTGTCTTCCTCTACCATTGTCCCTGAACAACAGCAAAAACCAACGACCGTAGCTTCTGCTACTACCCCCGTTGAAGGACTTCATCAACAACAGCAACCCATGTCTTCCTCACCCGTTACTTTTCAACAACAACAACCGACGACTGTGTCTTCTACCATGCCTGTAGAAGGAGAAGAACAACAACAAAAACCGAGGAAATACGGCAAATGATTTCCGCTTTAAGTCAAGAAATAGCGGAAATAAAATCAAGCGTTCGTGTAGAACCCCACAATGAGGGATCTTACCGGAGTGCCTTGTTAAAAAATCTCCGCGTACCTCATGTTGAACCTAGACGCATTGAGAATGCCACTGAATCTGCAAACCACGAAGTGATTGCCATTGGTGTGCCGGAAGACATAGTTGATCTTCAGGCATTTGCTGCCAGTTCATCCAAAGACCTGGGCTGTGCTCCCGCAAAGGGGGCTCTACGCCTTGGCCGACCAGGCCCGAAACCAAGGTTAATTAGACTGTCGTTTTCAAACTCAACTGAGGCACGTTCATACCTTGTAGCCTCTGATAAAGCTAGGCGTGAAAGTCGGATTGCTTTCCAAACACGTCCTGGTCTTCCACCTGATGTCCGCCCAAAGTTGCGTGCTGCAGCTTCCCTAAACCGCAGCTCGGCAGAACATGAAAGCTTCAGCTTATGAGATGATGGGCAGATATGGAAGTTTGTTAAGGCTGGCGAATCATGGAAAAGAGACACCAGCTGGTCTGAAAACACTGTACCCACAACAACTGACAATAAAGAAACTGAAAAAACTCTGGGAAACTAAATCAGAACAACCTGCCATCCCCTGCACATAATCATAGACTGGAATCAAAGTACAAATTGTTGTCCTTGAATGCACGAAGTCTATGCAATAAGATTCATCTTTTTGACTCCTACGTCAAAAGTATCAACCCGGACTTCATTAGTCACGGAAACTTGGGCACATCCCTTACTCTGTGATGGGGTTTTCAGCATGACTGGCTACAACCTGTTTCGTAAAGACCGTATTAATCGTCGTGGTGGTGGTGTAATGGTCTACGTTCGGTCAAATCTGTTGGCAATTCCTTGTGCTGATTTGAACCAATCACAGCAGGAAGTTTTTTTCTGCGATATACGTATGACCATGTCAACACTGCTACTTGGAGTCGTTTACCGTCCTCCAAATTACCATCAAGACACTCAACTTTGTGATATCCTCAGAGCTGCTGCCAGGAAGACAGCCGCTTATGTTTTCATTGCAGGTGACTTAAATCACCCTGAGATTGACTGGGAGACCTTTCGTTGGCCGCCAAGTGCAAATGACTTCCTTGAGCTGGTGCTGGACTCGAGTTGGTCCCAGGTGGTCACCTCCCCAACGAGAGGTGACAACACTTTGGACCTACTCTTCACCACTACTCCTGAAACGGTCATTAGTGTTACTGCTGAGGAACCTTTAGGTGACTCTGATCATACTATGATCATTGCCAATCTATCCCTCATGGGCAGTAACAAGAACCACAACCATCTCCAAACTGCTCACTTTGACTGGAACTGTTACTGCACCGAGTAGCAATGTCCAAACTGGCTTGAGTTCTACGACTCTGGAGAGGTCAACACTGTACACCAGAACATCCTGAGCTCAATATGGACAGCATGTGCAGCATCGGTGCCACATAAGCGGAAAAAACATCCCAAAAGCGCAATTTGGGAGACTGCAGCAGTCCGTCTTGCCAGAAAAGAATGCTGAACGTGAGTACAAACTTCACAAATCAGACATTAATAGGAAAAGGCGAAATAGATCGTCCAACCACCTCAAACAGGTGACAAAAAAGGCAGTGCTTCAATTTGAGCAGCGCATAGCAGCCAGCTCTGACAGTAAGGTGTTCTGGAAGTATGTTCACTCAAAGCAGAAGCCTCACTCTCCAGTTGGTCCTCTTCGCAATCCCCACACAAGCCAGGTTACTGACGACCCCAAGGAATGCGCAGAGCTCATTGCTGAATGCTATGCAGGCATTTTCACTATTGAAGACCAGAGTGTACCATCTCCACCACCTATGACACCGGACTCTATTACAACCATGGAATTTACACCTGCAATGCTGCGACGTCACCTAAAAAATAAATGCAACCATGCCTCTCCTGGTCTTGATGGTGTTACGTACCTGCTTCTTAAACGTGGTGGGTACTTCCTTCTACACCAGTTATCACGCTTCTTCCAATTCTGTCTGAACAACAGTGCTACTCCAGAACAGTGGAAAACTGCCAGTGTCATTCCTCTGTTCAAAAAGGGTGACCGCACATCACCTGTGAACTATCGTCCAGTCAGTCTTACTAGTTGCATCGCCAAACTGATGGAATGCTGTGTCAGAGAAACACTTTGGAACTTCTGGAGCTCTCACAGTCTTATCCGGCCCTCGCAATTTGGATTTATCCCCAACTCCAGCTGCTGTGATCAACTTATAGAGTTTCTTGAGGACATCACCCGGATCACTGATGGCGGCTCATGGGTGGATGTTGTTTACCTTGACTTTGTGAAGGCCTTCAATTCTGTGCCGCACAAAAGGCTTATGGCAAAACTCTCTGCAATGGGTGTGAAGGATGATCTTTTTAACTGGTTGAAGTCCTTCATTCTCAGTCGAAGAGAGGTAGTCACGGTTCTGGGACAGCATTCCTCACCATATGAGATGTCATCTGGTGTACCACAGGGATCTGTTCTTGGCCCCCTTTTGTTTGTGGCATATATTGATGACATAGATGCCAACTTATGGAATGCCACAGTACTAAAGTACGCAGACGACATCAAGCTGTACCTTGAGATAAAAAGGACAGATCCTGAACACTATAGATCTTGCTTGCAGTCTGACCTGGACACAATGCAACAGTGGATCTCAGACTGGCAACTCAAGCTAGCTGTGGACAAGTGCACCACCATGCATTTTGGGAGTAAAAACCCAGCGTCCACATACTCCCTCCACAGCACTAATATCAAGAAGTTTTCCTGTGAACGTGACCTGGGCATTACGGTCAGCAGCGATTTGCGTTGGACGAGGCACGTCTCTAAAATTGTCAAGAGGGCCGAGGGTGTCTTAGCATCACTCAGCAAGACCTTTGTCAGCCGCTCTCCAGATATCTATTTAAGGCTGTATACAGCTATGGTGCGACCACACTTAGAATTTGCATCACCAGTCTGGAACCCCTATCTTGCTCAGGACATTGACCGCCTGGAAACTGTTCAGAGACATGGATTCATTGAAGCTCCGACGCCTGGCAACTGACTTGGTAAACACCCACAAAATTGTTAACCATGTTGCCAACAACAACCCTGAGTACCTTTTCGATTTCCATGTGTCTAACACACGTGGACATGCCCACAAAGTAAGAAAACAGCACAGTTCCCATGACTTTCGGAAACATTTTTTCACGCTCAGAGTTGCTGAAGCATGGAACAAACTACCTGCATCAGTTGTTAACTGTCAAGACACTGCATCCTTTAAGGCCTCCATGCTTCCCGAGATCCGCCAACACTACAGCTAACACATACACACATGTACTTCCCTGACATTTGTGTATTATTCTATGTACTATATTGACGAGTTGTAGTGCACCTGAGCACTTTACACAATAATTTCATTATTATTATTATATTAAGTAGTGACTAGATCCATAATGACCTATCCAACATGTTAGCATGGGAAAGCAGATTTAAAATGTCAGCAACCATACTCTTTAGTAAATGTATGGCTAAATATTGCAAAGGTTTATATAACATATGAATATGTGTGGAGTTATACATCCATATATCCTAAATATAAATAAACAGGACACAAAACAGAGAAAATCACATTTAAGAAAAGTTTTAGATGTAAAGCAAAACAAGAAAAGAAAGTAAGTTTTTCTTTTACTTCATTTCATAATAAATAAAACAGAACAAAAAAAAAAAATAACAAATTCTTACTTGAGGTTGTGGAGGTTTATTTTGTTTAATTATTGTTACCCAGTCACCAACAGATTCTATTGCAGAGTTACCAAATTTTGCTACATGGGTTACATTTTGATTCCACATAGTATTAATCATATTTTCAAGATTATCACACAGAAAACGGAAATCATTTGCTCTTATTCTGAGTAATAAAATAGCAAAAGAAGATATTTAAATATTGAACTGTGAAGAGAAGAGGGAAACATTGACTAGGTGCAATCTGGTTTGGAAACATTTAAAGTGTATTACAACTGATTGTGGAAAAATATGTGTATACAGGAAAAATTCCATTGGAAGGTCTACAAAGCTTGTGACAGTATGGGATTCACAAAACCTATAATGATTTACTGCATTTTTCTTCAGTAGGCATTTTGTGAAACACATTTACATATCATTCATTGATTAATAGTAAATAGAAGTTTAAGAATTTTTTTTATATATATAATTTTATAATTAAAAAAAAAGTTGGTCCCATAGCCTTGTTAAATCATAAATTTATGTTTTAATCACTTTGGCCCACAAGACATAAAAATATTTCCAATCTAGCCTGCCTTCAAAAATACTTCTCTGCTCCTAGCTTAAACTACTGATCTGAAAATAAGAGTCACCACATCCTTTTATGGTTTAGTACAGTGGCTCTCAACCTTTTCACTATCAAGAACCTCTTTTGTTTAAATGACTCCCTCCCCTCATCCTCATTATAATTACTCATTTTCTAGATTGCTATATGATAAAAATAACAATTGAATGAGATTTATACTAAGAATGCCTACCTAACAGTGTGCATATTATATTTTTAACAAAGTAGTTGAAATTTTAAACTTAGCTCATGAACTATTTTTGCAGACACCCAGGTTGGAAACTTCTGGTTTAGTAGGTGGTATTGAAATTACTCAATGTACAATTACCAGGGCTTTATTGACTGCTTTCTTTTTTACTGGTTGCTGTGGGGGCCTCTGGTGTCTTTGGTCCCTGTACTGCTGCCTCAGCCTGAGGACGGAGCCCCATGAACGAGGGTGGCTGTTGCTGGTCATTCTCCATGGTAATGCCTTTACTATTATGTCTGTAGGGCTCAGCCAAATCCCCATTCAGACTGGAGTATAGAGTCAGTCCCTCCATTTCCTTTGTTACTTAATTCCCCCCTCCCCACGTTTCATTTAAATATTATTTTTTAATGATAATTATTATATTATTAATCTTTAGCATGCTAGAAATTTTTATGAATTGCTTCCCTTGACACTGCATTATGTATTAAGGGGATATTACTCTATTGACATATGCACCTAGAGCGTGCTGAAGATTAAACAATTCATTCTATCTATGTAAGGCAGGTAAAATTCCTGAGATAAACAATTCAATAATAATCCATAATAATTAATTTTATTGCAATGCTGATTTTTTATCAAAAATTGAGGTTGTGTCTAAGGGCAAAATTTTCTAGAATCATAAAGCTGAGGACAATCTTTTTCTTTGCTTTGAAACTTTAGTAGATTGACTTACTTTAAGAAACAACCAGACCGCATATCAACACCAAAAGTAACGGGCACTCGATTGTCGATAGTACATGAGCCATCAGGAGATGGTTGAGGAATTGTAAGCCAATTGGTACGATCACTATTTAAATTAATTACAGAACTGAAAGCAAAAATACAATAGATATTAGTAAAGAGAGAATTATGTTAATTCATCTTTATTTAAAATGATGAATTGATTGTTAGTCTCTGTAATGTAGTTGTGCTGGTACCATCTCAAAAAAGCATCCAGCCCACCCTGTAAGATGGTTGTGTTGGTAACACAACAAAAAAAGTATCCAGTTCACCCCATAAGCTGGTTGTGCTGGTGCCTTGACAAAAAGCACCCAATTCAATCTATAAAGTGGCCATACTGGTACCATGACCAAAAGCACCCAGACCACCCTGTATGGTGATAGTGCTGGTACCACAACAAAAAGCACCTAGTCCACTCTGGTACCATGACAAAAAAAGCACCCAGCCCACCCTGTGAAGTGGTTGTACTGGTACTATGACAAAAAGCACCCAGTCCACATGTAAGGCAGCACTGTTGGTACCTATACAGTAGTTGGTGTTTTGGAAAGGCATCCAGCTGTAGAAATCATACCAAAACTGGACTAAGTAAGGACAGTAGCTCTGATTAAATACTGACTTGATCTGCAATGACCGTCCAACCGATGCCAGCATATAATGCTGGACATATGATGATGGTGATTAACATTCTTTTAAAAATTCTTGCCAATTGAAAATAAATGAAAATAAATTGAAAATTTACCCTCCTGATGGCACATTGACTTTAATTCCAGCTAATAATGGTTCACCTCTTACGTAACCTGGGTTACCACTCCTCTTGAAATACTTGCTATTTTCTGCCCCCAACTGAAAAATAAATTAAAAAAGGTGTTAATCCTTTAATAATCATATTTATAAGGAAATACACTATATTTCAATTAATTAATAAAAAAAATTTCAAAGAATTTGCAAAAATTATTAATTACTAGCAGAAAAAACACCCTTAGGGTGGTTTTCTGCTAGCATGTGTAGTGTGTATATTGATATTATATGCAAGTATATATACATGTAGATATGATACATCAAATAAAATCGTAATTGACAATATAAACAGAAATTGAACGAAGACTACGTTACACTGTCTTATGTAATCAGTAACGTAATCCATGATACATTAAAAAAAGACAATATTATATATAAACTGCGTTAGGAGAAAATTAGTGACAGAAAATTAGTATGTTTATTTAAGTAATCACCACTGGAAGTGTTGACATCACACACTCTCTCTTTCTATATATATGGTAGTTGAAGTGGTGGTGGTGGCAACGATATACCGGAAGTGCAACTTTGAAAAGAAGTCAATTTTAAATTATTTATTTTTACGAAATTATTTTTGTTTACAAAATTTAGTAGATAAATTATGTAATATTCATTCATTATTTATTCAAAGTAATCCAACTTATTTTACTAACGGAATAAAAAAAAAATAAACCGTACGCAGTCCCGCAGACCTTCCTTTATTATAGTTTAGATTTCATTACTGAGATAGCATATAGTTCTTATATAAAATTATGTTGGAAGATTTAAATTTAAATAGGAACTTTTTAAAATGGGTGGTTTGGGATCATAGAGCCAGAGCTGATTTTGAGTGGGTTTGTATCAAAAGGGTTAAAAAAAGGAATGGAAAGCAAACAAAATTATAGCTATCTGTAAACAATATATAACAAAAATATTATGTAGATTAAATTGAATTTAGTAGAAACAAATTGCTCCATAGTACATATATTCTCCTCGTCAACACAGTTTTTATGTCTACCTTTCTTTACTAGCATCGGTTAAACAGAACTGTGGTACAGCATACTATTACTCCTCTTGATATCATATCACCTGTCTATTAAGATCAACATCCTTGGCTCTGGGATCACACTGATTATTCTGTCTATGAGGAGATACAAAGGTTGTGAAGTTAAAGTGGTGGATTACACATTACACGGATAAGAGTTCAAACCTTACTTTAGTTGTTAAATAATAAATAATAAAATAAAATAATGAAAATTATTGTGTACAGTACTCAGGTGCACTGTTGTGTACTGGTATGTAAGCTGGATGGTACATAACCTGCCTAACTGACAAAAATGTTCTACTTCAACTTTGTGGGTGGCTGGTTAATAGTAGGAAGAGCATCTAATTGTGAAAAAACAATTGTTACAATTTTATACAAGTTTCTAAACTTCATCTGACCCATGCTGACATGGAGACAGATGTTTTAAAAAAAAAGGAAAATAGCGAGAAATAGTATAATATTTTTCATTAGATCAATTTTATATTATATTTTATATTATATTTATAAAAGTCATCTTAGCTACAGGCTAATTTATAATCATCATCATAATCATTATTGGTTAACCCTTTAGCAATGGCCGTATCCAGCCAGAATTCTTTCACCTCTTTCTGTTTAAACCGGTCGTAACTAGCCAATCAAACTGACGTTAAATAAATAACATCAAAATCTCATAGATTCAATAAGTACGTAAGATAAAGCTTTTACCACAATATTACAATAGTAAATATAGAGTAATGTAAATGCTAAAGTGTTAATGTCTGCTTTTCCTGAACCAAGAGTTGGATGGGTTGTCCAGCAGACCAAGTTGGTATACAAAACAGAGGTACTGACCCTACAGTTGGCTGGGTACTTGCATCTCGCTTACATTCCTGCACACTACTGATGACCCAGGACTTGCTTACAGGGACTTTGAACCATCTGAGTACTTGGTATGGAGAAGGTTCATAGGCGAGATGCAGGCCCCCAGCCCCCAGCCTGCTGTGAAGTCACTACCTCCATTCATAATGATTTTTTTTAAAGATTATTTTTTGTATTATAGTATTCAGAAAATTACCTCTTGAAATTCTGTAGAGAAGGTTTGGGTAAAAGGTAAATCAGATTCTTGCAAAGATATTAACTGCAGAGTCACACTGATTGAAATAATACCATATGTACCATTATGTATAAAGTGATAAACAACCTAGAAAGAAAAGAATAATTTACACAAAGTAAGCATAACTGTATAAAATGATTACTATAAAAAAATCTAAAATGTCTTAAACAAGTTATTGACCTTTTAATGCTGGTACAAACACAAATCAATTTGCTTTCTGGTGACTAACATATCTGCGCCAGTTTTCTGAATGGTGACTTGGTGACAATGCTTCTAAGAGAGTGGACTCTGCTAAAGATATCCAAGGGCCAGGTCATGGTGTTAGACAAGTCAATGATTACATCAACCATCCAAGAACATGTATAGATCATCTGATGGATTTCTGCAGTTTCCATCAACTTAATTCAACATACAAGGCTTGAGTCAACCCTAAGCTATGGTAGAAAATATCTGCTGAAGGTGTTGTGCAGTGAAATCAAACATGAAACCACATGATTGCTAAGCAAATATCTTGACCATATTGTTACAAATGAACTCATTGATAAGAACCAATAAAGTAAAAGCAACAAATGAGATGTTACTCACGATGTACCTCAGATTTTACATCTACTTCATCGTAAAATGGTAATTATCAGAAAAATCATCAAGTAATAAACCATTCACTCTATGATCACAAATGCAGCAAGTATTTTAGGGCCTTTTTTACCCTGCCAAAGGAGGGCTTAGCTTTATGGGTTCTATGAAGAACTTCAAGCTTATCCTGGGATCTTTTTTCAAAGGAATGTTTTACGGTTGGATGCTTTTCATGGTGCCAACCCTTTTAGTTGCTTCTTACGACATACAGGGATAGTGTACCTATTCTAAAGTGGATACACACAGTATATTCAATGATCACAAATAAGTACTTAAATTTGAATGATCCACTCTCAAATACTGAATAAAGAAACAAAATAGTAGAAATCTATTCCTTATATAGTTATTATATTGATGATGCTATCTTATGGTAGAATTAGCTTCAAAGAAGCTTGGTATACATTTCAGTAATCATCATCACCATTTTACAGCCATTTTTCCACGCTAGCATGGGTTAGACGAGTTGTCCTGTTGTGAGCAATGCTAGGTCAGGTGACCATGCCTTCCTCACACAGATCTGATTTGGGCTTGGTTTCTACAGCTGGATGTCCTCCTAACGCTAACCTCATTTACAGTGAGTATTGGGTGCTTTTTATTGTGACACCTACACGACCACTTTACAGTGTGGACTGGGTGCTTTTTGTTGTGGCATTTACACAATCACTTTACAGTGAAGGGTGGCTGCTTTTTACCGTTTCAGTAAGATTAAAATAAAAATTATAAAAATTCATACCCAGGCCAAATAATACATTAAGATTCCTACCTTGTTAACAACATTTTTGCAAGTGGTGTCAGTTAATACAGGAGCAAATTGATTTGTGGAGCTGTTGAATTCTGATTGATCAATGCATTCATATTCACCACATATTGTGATATTTGATATTGCAATAGTAAAGTTGCCGTTATACAAATCAAAAGCAGATAGATGATCTAAAAGTAAATAAGATGAGTTTTCTGATAAATTATAACAGAAAATGAAAATCATTATGTTTTCTATTTACAGGTGTTTGTTTCAATGGTAGTAATTATAGATATGACATTGGTGATAGCTTCCATAATAGTGAAGATTGTTTTGATGGGTACCTATAACACTTGTAGACTTTTGATGATGGTAAAAATAATGATAATCTAATAATAATTCTAATTAACATATTTTAAACAAGATGAGTGGTAACAATTGTTCAGATATTTACAGTAATTAACCATTTAGCATTTAAACCGGCTGTATCTGGCCAGAATTCTTTCACCTTTTTCTGTTCAAATTGGCCCCTCGTACTGATGTTAAGGTATTGTTCTCAAAATAAATAACATCAAAGTCTCATAGATTCAATATTATGTGAAATAATTATATGAGATAAAGCCTTTACTGTGAAAATATATAGTATATATAGAGTAATGTAAATGCTAAAGGGTTAAACAACAACATGCATTTTAAGGCCATTTCCCAACTAAAGTAGGTTCTTTTGGAGGCAATGATTTATGCCCAGATGCCCTTCTTAGTGCAAGCCCTTTTATCTACCTCTTACAACATAGAGATACAGTGTATCCATGCTACACCAGATACAGTAATTATATTAGAAACATTATAAACACCAATTTCAGACAGAAAAAAAAGAGCAGTTTTGGGGGATGGGCAAAGTTGATCAAATCAAACCCAGTACTTGTCTAGTACTTTTTTATTGACTCCAGAAGGATGACTGGCAAAGTTGACCTCAGAACCTTAAGGGTCGTAACTAAATGCTGCAAAGCATTTTGTCCGATGCTCTAACAATTCTGCTAATCCACTGCCCTCTTAATGTTTGTAATATTAAGAAAATAGAAACTTCCTACTTGTAAAGTTAGGTTTCCAATAAAGCATCCCTGAGTAAGCTCACCTCTTTTCATGTTATGGCTTATAACCATTAACGCACTCTGTTGCCAAAGCTATTGAAATAGTTTTATTATTAAAGACTTCCAGAGCAGCGGATTGGCAGTATCAGTAGGGCGTCAGACATGCTTTGCAGCATAGAGTTACGGCCCTTTATGATCTGAGTTCAAATCCTGCCGAGGTTAACTTTGTCTTTCATCCTTATGGGATCGATAAAATAAAGTACCAGTAACGCACTGGGGTCGATTTAATTGACTTTCCTCTCCCCAAAAATGGTTGGCCTTGTGCCTATATAAGAAACCATTATTAAAGACTTCCTAAGTGGTGGATTGGCAGTATTGGTAGAGCGTTGGACACCCTGCTTCGCGGCAGAGAGTTACGGCCCTTTATGTTCTGAGTTCAAATTTCAACAAGGCTAGCTTTGCCTTTCATCCTCACGGGGTCGATAAAATAAAGTACCAGTAACACATATCGGGATCAATGTTTCAGGTGAAACTCTTTAATAGAGAAGAAACTGAAATGTTCATGCCCCAGCAGAAAGCTGGCACAAACCATCACTAATCAATCTATTCAAGTGACTATCATCATCAATTAATGTGTTTTTCCATGCTAGCATATGTTGGATGAGCAGTCAGTACTAAATCAGTACCATTGTATTTACATACAGATTTGGGGCTGGATTTCAGTTACATACATTTTATAGAGTGTACTGAATGCATTTTATTATAACACCAGCACTGTCCTTATTCTAGGTCCTGTGCTTTCAGAGTACCCACTTCAAAAGCTAATTAGGTTACTTAGGTAATTGAAGCTTTCAACCATTTCTATGAGGGCTTCTGAATATTGGAAAGATTATATTTTATTGATGCTCAGACTGCTGACTCCTCCTGTGCAGCTTCAACAAACAGAGTCTACCTTGTTTGTTGGCCTGCCTGTAGTCCCACAACAACTCTTGTGTAACAATAGTTTATATTGTGTAATGAAATTAAAATAAATTGGTAAAATAATAGAGAAAATCTGCTTCATTTATCATCATTTTTACTTTTCCATGCTGGTATGGTTTGGCTGAGGCAGTATTTTTAACTGGATGACCTTCTTGAGATCACATATATTTTTAAAGATATGATGTTAAAAGGTAATTATTTCATAAACTAAATATTCCAGAGAGCCAGTACTTAATTGTTGTTTCTGTGTTAAGTGTTAAGCTGACAAGAGACAAAACTTCATTTGAACAAGATGCTAGTCTACTACAAATAATTTCCCCTGACAGCTAGAACTGGCATAATTTAGATTATAGTGTTTCTACAGAAATACAACAAAATGTCCACAGTAGATTTAACCCTTTAGCATTTAAACTGGCTGTATCCAACCAGAATTCTCTCACCTCCTTCTGTTCAAACCAGCTGCTCATACTTCTTAAAATAAATAATATCCAAATCTCCTAAATCCGATATTATGTGGGGTAAAGCCTTTACCGTGAAAATATAATAGTAAATGTAGAGTAACATGAACGCTAAAGGGTTAAATTAATATTTGATAACCCAACACAATCCATTCTGCTATTTTAACTAACAGCATCAACGAACTAAGATCATTGCCTTTCTGTAGTTAAGCAGTGTAATGGTTAAAGTAATTCTACTTTAAAACAGAAGAGTTCATAATTGTAAGAAGCAGCAGTAGCATCATTATGAAGAGTTTCCATTTAAGAAATACCTGTTCACAGTGAGTTATTTCATAAAAATATATAAAATGCACCCTGTATAGTGGTTGGTGTTTAAATGAAGAGGATTCTTTGGTTTTGTTGAGTAATGTGACAGCCTTTCTTGAGCTGGAGTCATAATAAAATGCACTCAATACATTCTGTAAAGTCGTTGGTGTGAGGAAGAGCATCTTGTCATAGATACTGAGCCAAAATATGGAGCCTTTCGGCAAGATGTAATTCTCTGATACGTTCAACCCAGCATGGGAAATGAATGTAAAATGATGATGTTGAAGCTAACTTCGCAAAATATATTTAATACATTATTAATAACCTACCTGTATTATTTTTACCTTTAGATTCATTTAGAATTTTATTCAGTGTTGATTTAAAAAATGACCTTTCAAAAGCCTTCGGGGTCTGGAAAATAAATCCACATAGAAATACTTTTTCAAGAATACAAATTAATTTAACTTCGTAAAATAATACATATCTACATTTATTTTGTCATATTGCTTAAGTAAATAGTTATTTAGAATATTTTAATCATAACATGTGTAGTCTATAGCCAAAAAAAGAGTCTCGATTATCGTAGACATTTTTGCCCCCCCACCCCCCACCCCACTCTCCACCGTAACAAAGTCCAATAGAAAACAAGACCACCATATAAACCTAATCACATTATGCACACACCTCCACACCCATGGAGGCAACTACCTTCTAATCCTCATGCCCCCCCCCCCCCGAACCCTATTGTTAATTTAGCAACCACTAACACATGCAAATAACGTTGGCCAGTAAGTAATATCAATAATGAACAAGGTCACGATGCAAACACCAAACTGGGCACAAATAATCTGCGCAAAGATATCACACACCACAAGGAAAACTGTATGCCTCACCTGTGATTTCAGAGAGGCAACCATCAACATAGGGATGCTGAAAAATAGGTTAAGTGAGATTGTGTGTGTTCCTGCTGTGAGCCAGGTTCCCATACTGTGGTCCTACACCTATCCTTCCTCATAGTGGCGTCATCCAATATCGGGCCCCTCAACTATGGTTATGCTGTGTGGTGGGTTCAGCATGGCCAGCTGGCCTGTCTGTCCTCATGGTGGTGCCATCCGATACTGGGCCACGCTGTGAGTAAGTAAGACTCCTCGTATCAGTGCCATTCAGTACTGGGCTCCAACTGGCCTGTCCCTCATCATAGTGGTATCACTGGTCCCTTTGCATACTGGTGCCATCCAACACCAGGCTGCCAAACTGTGGTTCCACACCTGTCCCTCCTCAGCAGTGCCACCCAGTACCAGACTCCAAAACTATGGTTCTATTGCGTGAATGGTTGGGCTCTGAAAACATGGTTCCGTTGTGAGATGGGTTCGGCGCGACCAACTGGCCTGTCCCTCCTCATAACGGAGCCATCCAGTTCCACACTGCAAACATGGTTGGTGTTAGGAAGGGCATCCAGCCAAATTTACAGTCCTTGCTGGATAAAGGTGCAACAGATGGCCAACCCAGGCCAGATTTACCCCCCGGCGTGGATGACCCATGCAAGCGTGGAAAAATTGATGTTAAATGGAAATGATGATGACGATTACTGTAAATCACTATCATCACCATCATGCCCATTTTTCATGCTTGATGGGTTGTTATGCTTTGAGACTAGACAGGTCAGGTGACCACATCTTGTTCATACATTCCATTTTTGGCATAGTTTCTACAGTTGGATGTCCTTCATAATGCCAACCAGTTTACAATGTGTAACAGGAGCATTTTTCACAACACCAGCATTACTGCCATACATGGTGGAGTAACTTATACATGAGTATATACATTAGATATGAATAATAGTATTGCAGCAGTGAAAACATTTTTAGTTTGCTTACAGTTGTTGTTACTGGGATACACATCTGTCAAAAACTATATGGTTATTGGTTATTGTGTAGCAGTCACTCTAAGCTGAAATATTTCATGAAGGACAATATACAGTGTGTTTGCTTTTTACACGAAGAAACGTTTGTGAACGCGGCACGTAAAGCAAATTTAATAATTCAAGTTTAATATTTCTGATAAATAAAAAAATTAAAAACCACACATGTTATAGCACAAAGTGGATATTTTATATTTTTTCAAGAGGCGTTAAAGCAAATTCGCGTACTTCAAGTTTGTGTAAAAATTGGACAGACTGTACTTGGTTTCTATCATTTCAGCAGAGATTCATGACAACAAAAATTGAAAAAAAGTAGGACTACTTACTACTACCACCTTGAAGTTTTTAAAATAAGTGTAAGCAGAAATTCCTGGAGAAGACTCACATTCTTTATCTAGATTTTTCAGATCTCTGACACATTGAACTGTCTTGTCAACTAAATAAGCTAAAGAATAGATATAATTTTAGATTAAAAAAGAAAAACATATTACGTTTTAGAGAAGAATTTTTGAATATATATATATATATTTTACTATTTCATAGTCAATGTATTCATTTATCAACATCATTTTACATCCATTTTCCTAGCTGGCATGGATTGGATGGATCGCTAAGGTCCAAGTCAGTTTTTGTTAGGAGTTATTGCCAGAAGCAGACTTGGTCTTAAAAAAACGAGCAACAATAACAGACTGCTGAGGGATCAGAGGCATGTTTTTACAGCTCAGCTACAGTGTGTTCTAATTTCATTTTAATCTAGGTGCAATGTCTATGACATCAGTTTTTCATGACATTTTCCAAACTTTTTATTTTTTTTACTCAGCCTAGTAACTTACTGGTTACTTCTCTGCTAGATGATTCTATCATATATAAATACACACATACTATCTGATATTTGGCCATCATGGAGGTTCTTTGTTCCAGATATATTTCAGGATTACTGCATGCAAATAATTTGCTAGAGACATGGAGCTTATATTATCGATGAGTAAATTAAATGCCTTGAAGTTTTTGTTCCAGCTTACTGCATTTCCAAGTATAACTTTATATTTTGTTCTTTCAGTCTCAATAAGGTACCAGTCCAGAGTGGTGGATTGTCAGAATTGTTAGAGTGTTGGATGGGATGCCTTATGGTATTTGTTCCAGGTCTGTGTGTTCTGGGTCCCACCTCAGTCATTGGAAAGACCTAAGAAAGGCAGTGAACTAGTAAACATTAGAGCATTGAACAAAATACCTTACAGTATTTCATTACAACCTTTTACCTTCTGAGTTCAACTTTGCCTTTCATTCTTCTATGGATGATAAAATAAGGTACTAGTGAAGTACTGGAGTCAATACAGTTGACTTTCCCCTCGCTCAAAATTGCAGGCTTTGTGCCTAAATTAGAAACAATTAAAAGAAACCTCATAGCAGATTGACTAAACCTATACTAGTGTGAGCCATAACAATAACAACACTCTCAATTGTGACAGGATATATATATATGTTTTGTTTAGATTTTCTAAATAGAAATTGCATTAAGAGTAATACATTTTATTTTACTGACCAGCAGGGTTGTCATCAACACAAAATTCTGTAGCAAGTGTAGTTGGTAGTGAGAAATACTTGGGCACATATTCAGAGCTCATCACGTAAATGCTATTACCACTCTGAAAAACATAAGGCAACAACAAAATAAGATAGAAATAAAAATTACCTCCAATCACCATCATTTCTACATCTGTTTTTCCATGCTTGCATGGGTTGGATGAGATCTTTTTCTGACAGGTTTTTGAAGGTTGTATGCCCTTCCCCAACACCAACTCATACCACATTCTATGTATGATACATTTCAAACTACTATATTGCAGGATGTATTGTTCATGGAGGACATAAACAACTATCATTGCAGACATTAAGAAAGGCATCCAGCCATATAAACCATACCAAAAAAGGTAAGAGAACTCTCCAGTCACATCAAGGACATGACAACCTCTCTAATGCTGGGCAGAGGTGGTGAGAGCTGATCTCAAATCACTGAGACTCACAAAGGAGACAAAGAAGGAATGCGGCGAGTGGAGAGATGCTGCGCTGAAATGGACCTGCCCAACCCATGGAAAAAAGATGTAAAAACGATAATATATATATGCAACAATATCCATAGATGTGAAAAGGAAAAAGGAAAACAGTGCTCAATCAGGAAGAGAGCAAAAATATATTATTTATTTATGTTCATACATTGAACAAAAGTGCTACCCAAGGCTTCAAGGCCCAAATTTGACCATACCTCCAGAATACAAGAAGCATCAAATTAGTGATCTTTTTTCAGGTGTTTATAAGAGTTTAAGCACCTGAAGAAAGGTTGCTAATTTGATGTCTCTTATATTCTGGAGGTATGGTCAAATTTTGGCCTTGAAACCTTAGGTGGGGCTTTTGTTCAATGTATGAACATAAATAAGTAATATAATATATATATATATATATATGTGTTCAAAAGTATTGGAGTTGTATATATATATATATATATATATATATATATATATAGAGAGAGAGAGAGAGAGAAAGTGAGAGATACACACAAACAGAAAACATGTATATATAAATTTAGAGACCCCTAAATGCATAAATCTGTACCTATACATGTACTTCGCAGCAGGGACAGAATTACAAGTACACACACATACACATCTTTATAGGAATACTTAATGTGTCTATATAAATATATATATGCATGTATAGGTGAGAAAGAGATAGAGAATTTAAGAAGTTGAAAGAGAAAGATGACTTCTATTTTAGAACCTAAAATACTATTTTTATATTTTAGAATGGATGTTTTACTCTTTCTCAAAAGTCTCCTTCTGACTCTATTAGAAACTTGTCTTTCTCCTTTCTCCTCTTATAGTCATCTTTTTACCCCAGGAGCAGTTGGGAGTCAGAGTTTTTACCTTTGTTGATTATTGTGTGATGGATCTGAATCTCTGTGCCAAATTTGGTCAAAATTTGTGGGAAATAGTAATATTAAAATAATTATTTCTACTTTTGGCACAAGGCTGGCAATTATCCCAGTGCATTACTGGTACTTTATTTTATCGACCTCATAAGGATGAAAGGCAAAGTTAACCTCAGACCATAATGGGCTTTGTTGCAAAGCATGGCGTCTGACCCTCTCCAACAAAATAATAATAGAATCTTAAGAAAATATTTTAAATGGGAGTAAACTAGTAAAGAAAATCAGAACAATATTCTCCCAAAATGTAGTTCTATTTAAGAGAAATGCTTACTTTGTAAAAGTCTCCAAATATAGGTGGGTTTGATGAGCGAACCTTATATGATGATTTTAAATATAATGATTCATAAATTGTGAAAACAATTTCATTGGTAATAAGATGGGGGTTTTTATAATAGTTTCGTTCAGCTTCTACAAATGGAAGACATTAAATACATTTGTCAGTTGCATGATGATGAGTTACATCTAATGAAATATTCAAAGTGAGGATAAATATAATTTATTCTTTTACTGGTTTTTGTCAGTAAACTGTGGCCATGCCAGGGCACTGTCTTCTAAAGTTATATTTGCAAACACTTCCTCATTCATTAACAGTAAAATAAAATTGATACCAATATTTAAAAATTATAAGCTTATGGTACTAATATACTATAGATATTATAAAGGCATATATAAACCCATATAGAATATATTTATGTATAATAAACATACAAATAGCTTCTGAGAGTATTTTTTTAGCTGTGATCAACATCCTTACACCCCATATGATCTCAGCTTAAAATATTCACACCAAAACTTTGTTTATTATACATAAACATATTGTATATGGGCTCCAAATAAACCTTTATTTTTAATCATGCTGTGTAACTGCTATCGCTAATTAAACTATAGACATTATGTGAAAGAACTGAATAGTTTTATACAAATTAACCCTTTTGTTACCATATTTCTAATTAAATATTTCAAAATCATTCTGAAAATGATGAAGTTTTTGAACAGATTTAGCAATATAATTAAAAATAAGTTTGTCATTATTAAGCTGGTGTTTGGAATAAAGGTTCTTATGTAAAATTTCAAATAAATATAAACAGTTTTATATCTTAGAGATATAAAGTCCAGATTAATATAATGGCTTGGATTTTCAAGTATCAAGCTCTCTTTTTCAAGTATAAGGTCTTTGAGTTGGAGTGCCTGTGACTTTCAGTCATTTTAGTTTCATTTCTGTAATAAATTGTGTCAATAACTGTTTGAATTTTAAATACTAAAATTAAACTCACATGTATGACAATGGGAAGAACAAAATTTGTAAGTTTATACTTTATTTAATTTCACTATTATAGCAATTCAAACTGTTTTCTTAGTTGAGTGACAAGACAATTAACTGATAATGAATTGGCATTTTTGTTATATTTCTAATGAGAAAAGTAGCTTATGGGATTTAATAAATTAGCTAACTTCACTATTATAAAGCTGGTGTTTGGAACATAACTTAGCAAGGGTTCTTACATAAGGTTATATAAGAAACATTGTTAGATAAATATAAACACATTAAAATGATTAGCCTTGTATTATAGATCCATGGGCAGTTTCAAAGGGTTTGATATGAAGAGAGTTTAAAAGCTAAGGTAGAATAAATTATGCAGTAATGAAAAAATATAAGCGTTCAGGCCACAGGTAGAAATTATATAGGAATAAGGCAATGAAAGGTTCAACAAAACAATTAAAAAATGATAATTTCAAGCAAATTTTATTTAACAAATTTGAAAAGGAAATTGAATATAAAATGGAAAAAATATTAAATGAGTAAAATTAATTAAATTTAACAAAGAAAAATACTTACTGTTGTCATAATAAATGCAAAGAATTCCCGAATTAGAAACATTGGTTTTAAAAGGTACATTAACAGTCATAAAGTCTTCAGGAAAACACAATCGATCATCAATTCTGAAATATTAGTAACAAAAGAATTAATGAGTTTTCATCATCACCACCATTACCCCCATCATTTTTTTCTTATGCTGGTTTGAGGCAGGTTTTTTACAACCCTTCCTGACGCCAACCTATAATTTATTTGTAAGTATAGTGTATACCACTCTTTTTCATTAAACCACTGTATGATGTGGGTCATAAACATATGACACCAGTTGCTTAAACCCTTCTGATAACAAACTGCCTGAACTGAAATTACTCTGGGTTCTATGATACAAAGGCATGTTTTAAAGTGTTTATATTTAAATTTAAACCATTCATCATAATTTAATGTAATAAAATTTTGTTCAGTTACATTTCAAACACCAACTTCAAAATGAAAATGTTATTTTACTAAATACCTCAAAAGTCTTGATCATTTTGGTGGACTGGGTGCTTTTTCTTGTGTTACCAACACGACCATCTTACAGGATGGACAGAGTGCTTTTGTTGTGGCACTAGATTAGCATACAGTGCTTTTTGTTGTGGCAACAGCATTGTGGGAGATCAGATGTAGTGCGTGTTCAGCTTTCATGCTTGTATGTGTGGGTGGGCAGGTAAGCAAGCTCAACATCGAAGAGTGAATGGGGAGGGTGAAAAGAATGGTGCAGACTACTTGTTTGTTTCCTTTCATTTCGTGCACATGGGAAGGCGGGTCTTCAGGAGTACAGCATGACACTAGAGATCTCAGTCTTGTGTCATCTCATTTGTAAGGTTTAATTGGGCAAGGTCAGCTTTTATCACTTCATCACAAACTTTCCTATGTATTCCTCTTCCATAGCCACCATTGACTTTGATTGCTCTGCACCTTTTTATACAGCTGTCATCTTCCATGCGAATTACATGTCCAAACCGCTGTAATCTCCTCTCCTGTACACTACATCTGACCCCTCTTAGGCCTAATTTCTCTCTCAGTTTATTGAGGATGTAACTGATTCGAAGTTTATGTCTACCAGTGTGTAAGAGTTGTGTCATTACCACCCATTTAACTCAGACACTTTATGTCAAAATGATAAATAAAGTAAGTGTATGAGACTAAAGTAAACATGTCAGTTGATATGATGAACCAATTTCTTAGAAGACAGTGCCCTAGGATAGTCAATTACAAACAAACCAGTTAAAGGGTAAATAGAATTTTAATGCTTTTATGAAGGAACATGGTAAAGGGTGGTAAAGGGAAATTTTAAAAAAAACAAAACACTTACACCGAATTGAAACTGATGCAATAAGAAAAAGCCTGTTGGTCATCTGCAGAACAATCAGAATCACAGCAACAATTTACATCACAACCATAAGCAGTCAAATCACAAGGACAGGGTCCAATATCTTGAATGATAAAAGTAATCAAAATTTGAAATATGTGCATCACAATGACAATAAATAGTAAATCACTATAAATAATAGTTGGGAAAATCGGGTAAAGTACTCCTGGATGGAGACAGAAAAGAGTGGACAGAGGAACTCATTTCAAATTTTTCCAATGCTTCTCCAGTCAACTGTTGTCTATAAAAATGTTCAATTTCAACACTATGTCTTATTAAATTATTTAATGGTAATTAGAATGAGCAGGATAGCGTTTTGTTGATATATTTTATTTGCCAACATAATCGTCATCACAGAAAAAAGAAAGAAATGGGAAAGGAAAATGACACACACATAAATAGGTCATACACACATCTGAACAGGTCGTTCACTAAGCCACCTATTACCCTGCACCAATGTTGCTTACCAACACCCCGACCACAAGGTCACAGGCCTAATGGTTAGGGTTTTAGTAAGCAGCATTGATTGTAAGGTTATGGATTTGATTAGCTAGTGTGTTGCGTGCTTGGACAATGCTGTTCACTTCACGTTGTTCCTGTCCAGTGATGGGTTAAAGTGGGTGGGACTGACTGGGCTAAACAAGATCCACAATATTTATAGGATTCCAAATTTATTTTATTTTATGCTACTATAAGTGATATATTTCGACCCTTCTTTCGTCCACTCGGCTGAAAAGGAGCAACAGCAGCAGCAACATCAGATTGACGGTGTCTTGGATAAACTCATGCCTGGTGAGCCTCTAGGCCCGAGAAAAACTAACGCTGCTTGCAGTGGTGGCTATATATAATTTTTTCCTATTTAGTTAGCCCCTATCTTGACTTAGTATTTGTACTAATTACATAATAACTCTAGCTCAAAAACAAAAAAAACATGAATACAGCTACTCTAAAAAGAAAAAAAAACTAAAACACACACAAATATATATTATGGGAAGAATCTCGAATAAAATGTTTCAAACAAATACAAATAGTAGATAGTTCGATTAATTTCTTTTATTTATTTTGCGCGCGCAATAAAAATTTAGTATTATTGGTTAGGGCAGTGGATTGGCATTATCGATAGAGCGCCATGCTTTCCAGCATAGTTACGTCCCTTTACGATCTGAGTTCAAATCCCGCCGATGTTGACTTTGCCTTTCATCCTTACGGGGTCGATAAAATAAAGTACCAGTTATGTACTGAGTAATTGCTGGCCTTGTGCCTAAAGTAGAAACAATTATCGATAGAGCGTCAGATATCATGCTTTGCAGCATAGAGTTATGGCCCTTTGTGTTCTGAATTCAAATCCCGCCGAGGTTAATTTTGCCTTTCATCCTTACGGGGTCGATCATATAAAGCACCAGTAATGCACTGGGGTATTTGCTAGCCTTATGTCAAAAGTAGAAACAATTATTGATTAGGGTCACGGTAGGGAAACTGTATTTGTATCGAAATCCCTTTAAGTATGACTCATTTTTAACGCAAAAAAAACAAAATAAATCGTACTGTCTTCGACCATAAAATTCAGATTACTCATTTTTTTTTCTTTACATGACTAAGTCAGAATGGAAACAGCACACAATACTTTTCAGGAGCCTGGAGACCGAAGAAGATATAGCCATAGCTCCTTCAATAGAATGGGCTTCGCTAAAGGAATCCAATAGACAAATGGTGGTGTTAAACCGAGCAACAGATTAAGTTTATACATACACGCTGTGATACACGAGGGAGATAGGTTGATATGTAAACTAACCTGTATTTGCAGGAATGTTAGTTGACGGTTGCTTTGGTAACGGCGTTGTAACTGGTATGGTCTGTTCCTGAGTTGAAACAAACCGTTTATTTAAAGAACTTTCTGTCGTAACTTTCGGAGTGGTACTACTGTTTGTATCATTAGCAATTTGTGAAAGGACTTGGTGAAGAAATAAAACAAATACCAGCCTTTTACACGTGCTTGCTATGAGGTGCATGTTTAGTGACCGTGCTCGGTTGTGTTCACTGCGGATCTATAATTTGAAAATAACAAGCTCGAAGACTTATTTACATGGTAAAACAGCTAAAAGAACATATCTATATTTTGTTAGTAAAATTTAAAAAATACATTTTAGATATGAAATGTGCGATAGAAATATTGTGTATCTATATGATAGTAATTGGGGGAAAAAATTAACACTCCGCACAGAATAGGTAGCTAAAGGGTAAATAAATGATGTTATTGTTAGCAGCGGTTTTTATTACATCTACTTGATCAATTTAATCGTTCACGGATGTTTGTTTATGCGTGTTTTTATATATTTGTATATAAATGAAAAGCAATTTTATTTGTTAGCATAACCGTCATCATAATATTACAAATAAAAAGAGAAAAAAGAAAAAAACACACATCTAGCACCACATACAATAACAGGCAAGCGAAAGGGGTGGACAAATGGGCACTACAACGCTATTAGCTGTCAGTCGAAAGCAGCCGATGAAAGCAAAACATCGTTATGCAGTCCACATGGAGACAAGAGACAGTCCCTATGGAGATTGATGGTATCTGCTGTAGTAGCGGTAGCGATGGTTAATTCCATTAACAATTTGGCCTTTTTAAGGGCCACCTATATTTTCATTTAAGTTAACTCCACTGTTGGTGAAAATGACTTGTTTTCTACATTGATAACCATGACTATGAAAATATAGTTTATGGTATTAGCTGTCAGAAGTAACTCCACTGTTGGTGAAAATTCATTTCAGTTCATGGTATTAGCTGTCAGAAGTAATTCCACTGTTGGTGAAAATGACTTGTTTTCTACATTGATAACCATGACTATGAAAATATAAATGATTAAATCCAATTTATTTGATAACCATGACTTGTTTTCTAATTAACTTAAATTTGTTTTCTAATTTAGCCCTTTTAAGGGCCACCTATATTTTCATTTAAGTAACTCCACTTACATCGATATGCTTTAATAAAAAAAAAAAACGCGTGAAAACTCCACTTACGCGTGGTGGTAGTAATACGGAAATAAACGATGACGAATGACGTCACCTTCGCCTGCTTTCACGAATGACAGCTAATAGCGTTATAGTGCCGACAATTGAACCGCTGCCAGAGCAAAAGATAACAATATAGCGAGGAGCACTGGGAAACCTCTCTAATAATTTTTGAGGTAAGCCAGCACGATTGCAGCTTTACCAAGGGTGATGGCGTGGCTGATGCGTTGGAACAGCTAAGCACCCTCACGAGCGTCACCAGTTACCTCGGTTAAGTGAGCCGCCAGTGAAGATAAGAACCTCGCAGTTAGCGGCCCAACTTCCTCAAACGTCACAAGCTCGAAAATGGGCACTACAACGCTATTAGCTGTCAGTCCAGTGGAAAACAGGCGAAGGTGACGTCACTCGTCAACATCGTTTATTTCCGTATTACTACCACGCGTAAGTGGAGTTTTCACGTGTTTTTTTGAGAGAGAGAGAGAGAGGGGGAAGAGGAGACAGAGGGAAGACTTAAAAGGGCCAAATTAGAAAACAAATAGAGAACAAGTCATGGCATATCGATGTAAGGGGAGTTTCTTAAATGAAAATAGGTGGCCCTTAAAAGGGCCAAATTAGAAAACAAATTTAAGTTAATTAGAAAACAAGTCATGGTTATCAATGTAGAAAACAAGTCATTCATAAATTTAAGTTTTATAATCAAATTTTTTTCACCAACAAATATGACAGCTAATAGCGTTGTAGTGCCCGCAATTCTGTATCTTTACGTATATGGCGCATAGATACGAGGGTTGACAAAGATACTCTCATGGAATGTGACCAAATGAGGTTTATTTTTCAACATAGTCTCCCTTGCGTTCCACACACTTCTTCCATCGGTGTTGCAGTACTGAGATCAATGTTTTCCTCGGTAGTGGCAGTTGTAGGACGTCCAGACATTGGGTCATCTTCAAGAATCCCCTATCCTTTCCTAAATTCGGCTGTCCACTTTTGCACAAAGGAAAATTGTGGTACAATATTGTAAGATCTGCTTATAGCCTTATCCATCTTTCAAAAATGAAGGTCCACATTTCGTCGACTTCAATACATTTTATTACATTTTATTGTATTGTAAACATTAACTTTTATGGAAATTTTATTACAAAATTTCAGTTTAGTTCAATTTTTTGTAATTTATTTAACAAACATGGAAAAATAAGAAAAAGAATAAAATAAAAAATAATTTGATTGCCTTTAATAAAGAAGATAAATAGAGTGGAACTGATTTCCAGGTCATACTAATGAAACAAGGTTTTTCCATTACTAATATTATCTGTCTGCCGCAAGTCCTGGTAGAAGAAGCTACACGAACTAAAGTATTTTACTGAAGGACGCAACATGCTGCAGGATCGAAGAAACGAGCCCATGACTTTATAATGGTTAGTCCAGTACCGTAACCCCTAAGGCATGTGCCTTCACAGAGGAAAGGTAAATCATATTATAACAGATTAGATGGGTACTATGTTAGATATTGCTATGTGTCATATTATACCAAAGAGGAAGTGTGCTGTATAATAAACATTGATATCAGGTTGATTCAATAACTACCCGGTCCCAAATATGAACCCATGAACTTATGGTCGTCAGTCAAACACTTTAACCATTGTATGTATGTATGTATACACATATGGATGGATGTATGTATGTGTGTATACATGTATGTATGGATGTATGAATGTATGTATACATGTAATTATGTATGCGTGTATGAGAACAACTGGAAGGACTTTAGGAGCTCGGTCTATGAGGCTTCAGCAGAGGTCCTTGGCTTTGTCACAAGAAAACAAGGACTGGTTTGATGAGAATGACCAGGAGATCAAGGCTCTGCTAGACAGAAAACAAAAGACACTTGATGCAGTTCTTAAAGGTGGTAGCTCTGTTGGTGACAATTATGAGCGTTACAGACAGGTAAAGAGGGAAGTGCAGGTGAAACTCAGGGCTATGCAAAATACCTGGTGTAGCAACAAAGCAGATGAAGTTCAAGTGGCATCTGACGGCAACAATGTGAAACTGCCACACTTTCTACTCACAGAGGTGTATGGCCCTTTCAGCTCTCCAGTGGCCCCTTTGAGATCGAAAGATGGCAAGCAATTACTGCGCGACCCAAAAGACACTCGACAGATAGAGAGATCACTTTGATGAGCTCTTAAACCAGCCATCCCAGGTTGATGATGATTTCATTTGTTCCATTCCTATTGAACCAGTGAAGCATATGAGATGGCTAATGTATCTTCTCTTGCAGAGGGGACTTCTGTTGTGCATAAGCTGAACTGTGGTAAGTCTCCTGGTATGGATAGTCTGAGTGGAGAGGTTTTGAAGTGTGGTGGTGAAAACTTCACGCAGCGCCTGACTGACCTCATGAAAATGGTGTGGGAAGATGAGAATGTCCCACAAGAAGGGTGCGCTCATGGTGATTCTCCATAAAGGAAAGGACGGCAAGGACAAATGTGGCAATTATCATGTCATATCCCTTCTTTCAGTAGTTGGTAAAGTCGTGTCGAATATTGATGGATAGATTGATCCCAAGAGTTGCTCTGAATGTGTTGCCTGAGTCGCAGTGTGGGTTCAGAAACAAAAGAGGAACAGTGGATATGATCGTTTCTGCTTGGCAGCTGCAAGAAAAGTGTATCGAACAATGTATGGACCTTTACCAGGTCTTTGTTGACTTGACACTGTCAATCAAACTGCGTTGTGGGAAAAAAATCCAAGGTAGGGTAGAAGATTCTGCATCTTTTCCATGATGACATGAAGGCTTTGGTCACTATTGGTGGTAGCACTCTGAACCAATATCAGTTGAAAATGGAATGAAGCAGGGGGACATTCCGGCTCCAACTCTGTTTTCCTTATATTTTACGATAGTGTTTCTCATGGCATTCAAATATTGCTCTCATGGGGTTTACATCAGGTATCGCACTTCAGGAAGGTTGTTCAACACCAGGCGCTTTGGTACAAGCACAAAGGTATTAACATCTATAATCCGAGAGTTTTTGTATGCAGACGACTGCGATCTTTTTGCACACTCACAAAGTGACATGCAGCATATTATGAACTCTTTTTCGGCAGCTTGCAGCACTTTGGGCGTCACAATAAGCTTGGAAAAGACTGTTGTGATGTATCAGCCAGTACCTGGAAACGAGTACATTGCACCAAGTGTGTACGTGTACGGAAAGAGGCTAAAAGTTGCTGACAAGTTTGTTTACCTTGGTAGTACGTTGAACACTTCATGCATACATGATAATGAAATATCCTTAAGAATCAAGAAAGCCAGTGATGCTTTTGGGCGGCTGCATCAATGTTTATGGTCCAGACGAGGTATCACTATCGGAACCAAGGTGAAAGTGTATCTGACTTCTGTCGTCTCCTCTTTACTTTATGTTTGTGAAACGTGGGTCATATACAGAAAGCACCTCAAGGATCTGGAGAGATTTCACCAACAATCTCTTCATAAGTTACTTGGGGTGTGGTGGAAAATGTTCGCCAGTGATTTGGAAGTTCTAGAACGGAGCAGGTGCGTGACTATAGAGAGCATAATCTTTCGGTATCGGTTGAGGTGGTGCAGTCACGTGGTCCAGATGTCTGATGATCGTATTCCAAAGCAACTTCTCTATGGAGAACTGTGTGAAGGAAGGTGACCACCACATAAACCAAAAAGGCGGTACCGGGACTGTATCAGGGGCACCTTGGCTTGTGCTGGAATTTCATCTGACGAATGGGAGAAAATGGCTGATGAGCGTGTGAAGTGGAGACGTTTGATCAAGTCAGGTGGTGAACACTTTGAAACTCGTCGGAGAGAACACCTAACACTGAAAAGGAAGGTGAGGATTGAGACTGTTCTGAACTGCCTGCTGTTGAACATCATCTGATTTGCCAACACTGTGGTCGAGTCAGCCTGAGCAAAGCTGGTTTGATTAGACATGAACAAAGTCATATCAGTAGACCTCATGTAGATTATGATCTGAAAAGGTGTAAGAAATGTACAAGCATGGGAGGTCTTAAAAGATACATATGAACATACAGCCAGAACAAAGCAATGGAAGGTTTCGGGGGAGCCTAAAGTTTCCATGTGTGTGCCAGAGGGTGCAAGTATTTGGCTGGTTTAAAGAGTCACATTTGTGCTTCACACTTTTGAACATTTTATCGGGCGATGGCAATACTTGAACACGAGTTTGCAGCCATCATGTAGTATGTATGTATGTCGGGTCACTCTTGAGTGCTATTGGTAACATGTAACCCAGTACAACCTGTCGCATGGTCGGGTCGTCGGCGAATAAACCGGCAACCCCACCAAGTTTACTTGGTGAGGAGGAGGATTTTGGACACCCTGCAGGACAAAAAACAAAACCTGACAAAGGGCGGAAGATCTCATAAGAGTCAACGGCCATCCAAAAGTGTGTAAATATGTATATACACATGTACATATGTATGTATATGTATATGTGTATATACATGGGTGCATGTGTATGTATATGCGCGGGGACATAGAAATAATCGGGCTGGACACCTGATCGCGCGGTTAAACCACTGGGAGTGAAGGACCCCTAGCCTTTGTCAGGGCATTCTTCTAGGAGAAGGCAACTCAGGAAACTGGGATAACTCTGATATAAAACCTGCGGCTCAGTAGTTACCGATGATGTAGATATTTTCTTCTTTTCGGGTTATAGCTACTGTCGCTCAGAGAGTGGGATTGGCTCAGTGCACAGTCTTTCCTCATTTAAAAAAATATCTTCATGCACAGGCATTGCACGATAGAATTAATTAATAATTATTAATAATGGTATATCGTGCAATGGCCATACTCGATAACGAGGGGGCAGCCATCATGTATGCATGCGTGTATGTATGTGTGTGTGTATATATATGGGTGTGTGCGTGCATGTGTGTGTATATATATATATGTGCATGTGGGTGTGTATATATATATATCCATATACATATTTATTCAGCTGATATAGGCTGGATTGGTTGGAATATTCTGACGCAAATTCTTTCTGCTCTGTTAAATCGAAACAAATCTTGACTTTTTATTTGAGGTTTTCTATATAAGAGACCGCGAGACCATGTTGATACTATGAATGCCATTTGTCCTAAGACCCCTGGACTATTGCTCCCAGCTGTGGTCACCCCATAGTATCAAACTAACCACGGAACTTGAGACAATCCAACGAAGCTACACCAAGAGGATTGCACGATGAAGGAGATGAGCTACTGGGAGAGGCTAAAAGAACTGAAACTCTACTCCTTGGAATGAAGATGGCAGAGATATGCAGTGATATACATATGGAAAATCCTGGAGGGACTAGCGCCAAACTTTGGTATTGAGAGTGGGACCAACCCCCGAACAGGACGTCACTGTGTGGTGACAAAGGTCCCGTCTTCCACATCTAGAACAAGAAGCAGATATTGCAATAGACTGGGGTTCACAGGCCCTCAATTCTTCAACAAACTGCTGAGGGATTTGAGAGATCTACATGGTGTGGCCGTGGATATTTTCAAGAAACTTCTCAACACCCTGTTATCCAGGATTCCGGATGAGCCCACATCACGGTACGAAGGTAACCTAAGGGCAGCAGCAACAAACTCCCTCTTACATCAATGGCCAGCCAACACAGGCTGGAGATAGAATGTGTAGCAACAAGGGCAGTGCCCAATCATGGTCTCAGCCGGATGGCTGGAACAGCTAAAAAAGTATATATATATATTTAATATAGAAATGGCTTCAACAGGACTAGAACTGTTTCATTCGGAGGAAATCATCAGAAAAGCCGACCGTCAATGTAATATGGTGGTATTTATACATTTTCTGGTGGTAGGGGAGGGTAGTAAATTGATGCTAAGTAGACAAACACATACACACTGACAGGCACTCCTAATTTTCAAGATTCATTTATTCCAAACAAAGGGTTTTCATTGAGTGGCAATATTAAAATGCTCTGCTAAAAGATATAAATATGTGTGTGTGTGTTTGTGTATGTGTGTGTATATATATATATATATATGTGAACGGCAAAGCATAAACGAACTAAGGAAAAAATTAGAAATAAGAGGGATCAGATGTTGTTTACTCGAGAGAAGGCTACGTTGGTATGGACACGTGATGCGCATGAAAGTCGATAGCTGTATAACAAAGTGCAGGGCAATAAAGATAGACGGTAGCCACGGAATAGGCAGACCTAGAAAAACCTGGGACGAGCTGATAAACTCCGACCTCACACACTTACACCTCTCCAAGACAATGTCACTGGACCGAGACCTTTGGCGGTACTCAGTAACAGAGAAGACCCGCCTTACCTAAATACATACTAAAACCTACTACAGCCAGTAGGCATCTCTAACAAAATACACCCCGTCCCACCACCACCACCCCCACCCCATCCACACCACCCCGTTCTATGTAAAGTTATGTTGGTGCCGCGCCATCCGGGCCGAAGCGGATGAGATCGTGTAGGTGTCACGACAAAAAAACGCACAGTCCACGCTGTAATGTGGCCGTGTAGGCAACACGGTAAAAACCTCCCAGACCCACACTGTAAATGTGGTTGGTGTTAGGAAGGGCATCCAACTGTAGAAAACCTGCCAGACAGTCCTATGCGAGCAAGACAATCACTCTTGCCTCAAGTGGGACTACCCCCGTCCAAACCCATGCAAGCGTGGAACACGGACGTTAAACGTTGATGATGATGATGATGATGATGTGTGTGTGTGTTTGTGTATATATATATATATATGTGTATGTGTTTTTGTGTGTATATATATATATATATATATATATATGTGTGTGTGTGTGTGTTTTTGTGTATATATATATATATATATATATATGAAAAATATGGGGAGAAGAATACTGCATGGTTGCACATGGATAACATGTTATAAAATGAGTCCCTCATCAGTGATTTGCCAACGATCATTGGTATTTCATCGCATTAAAAATCACATACCTCACGTTTGTGCGAAAATAACTAAAATAAGTTATTAGGACAATTGAAACGCGTAAAGCGAGTGAGACAAGTAAACAACACAGGGGAAAGCTAACCGAAGATGGAAAGAAACACAAGCAACATGGTTATTCTATCAGCATAAGCTGTGTGAATATATGTGCGAGTTAGAAACAGACCTTCCGCTAGTGAATCCGATGTTAGAAAGAAGGAAAATCGTTTTCGTAGCGAACGGGAGGAAGTAAGAAGGGGAGAAACAGAGAGTGAGTGAGTGAACGAAGGAAATGTGGTAAGGAACCAGGTGGACCATAACGCACCAAAGTACTCAATACTTAGGGCAGTAGAGTGGATAATAGGAATGAGTAGGACCCCGACGGCTGAGCTCAAGCCGTTTTGACGGCTAATTCTGGACTAAAAACAAATAAAAAAAATTTTTTTTTTTATTTTTTAGTCCAGAATTAGCCGTCGAAACAGCTTGAGCTCAGCCATCGGGGTCCTACTCGTTCCTATATATATATATATATATATATGGTGGGTCTGCTAGATTCATTGAGGGTAAAAAACGATGTTATAAGCTTTTCTGGGTGGGAAACGACGATGGGCTGGGTGGAGTAGGAATCATGGTAGCAGAAAAGTGGGCAGATAAGATAATAGACGTAAATAGAGTGAACGACAGAATAATTAAAATACGACTTGTCCTCAATAGAACTACGGTGACAGTAATATCTGCGTACGCACCCCAATCCGGACTGCCCGGCACTATAAAAGACAGATTCTATGAGACACTGATGCTAACTACCTCCCAAATATCCGACAGTGACTATATAATTATTGCAGGCGACCTAAATGGTCACGTTGGACAACATTGTGACGGCTACGACAAAATCCATGGAGGCTATGGGTTTGGTACTAGAAATGAGGAAGGCTCCAGAATCCTGGAATTCTGTGACGCAAATAACCTAACTATCTGTAACACTAATTTCAAAAAACGTGACAATCACCTGATCACCTATAGATCCGGGGAACACAAGCCAGGTAGATTATATCCTTACCAGAAGACGTGACAGAGTGTCTGTTGGAAACACTAAATCCCTCCCCCATGAAGAATGCACCTACCAACATAGACTGATAATTAGCGACCTCATAGTCAGGACGAGATGTACTCGATAGCAGAAGAGGACTATCCTCAGGAGAAAAATATGGAAGCTAAAGGACCCCACAGCCAGAAATAAATTTCAAAGCATATTACTTGATGCTTTCGACAGTAAGGAAGAACATTTAGAGTCGGACAATATAGAGGGACAGTGGGAATTTCTGAAATCAAACCTGCTGATGGCGACAGACGAAGTCTGTGGCTGGAGCAGGCCTGTAGGCAGGAGGAGAGTAACATGGTGGTGGAACAGTAAGGTGGAGGGGTCAATTAAGGCCAAAAAGCAGGCTTGGAAAGTATGGCGGGATGGGGGAAGTAGAGAAGACTATCAAGTGGCCAGGAGGGAAGCTAGGAGACAAGTGTACTTAGCAAGAAGGGAAGCAGAGGAAAGAAAGTTCAAGCATGTTCTACAACGCGAGGACCAAAAACGTGAGGTGTTCAAGATTGCTAGGCAATGCGTCAAGGAAAACCGTGATATTGTCGGGGAGAAGTGTGTACTTAACGATGATGGCATACTTGCCATCACCGACGCTGATAAGAAGGTAGCTTGGAAGTGTCACTATGAAAGGCTACTAAATGAGGAGAATAAATGGGAGAAAGACAGTCTCCCCCATATCGACCCAATAGAGGGACCAGCAGTGTTAGTCGAGGGGAGTATAATAAGTAAGGCAATCAAGGATATGAAGACGGGTAAGGCGGCTGGGCCTTCGGAAATTGTTGCTGAGATGCTGAAGGCATCTGGCACGGTGGGACACACCATGGTCACCCGCATAGTTAACCAAGTCGTACAGAATGGGGTTGTTCCGAAGGACTGGCATAGCAGCATCATCGTTAACTGTTATAAGGGTAAAGGAGACGCCCTAGATAGGAGTAACTATAGAGGCATTAAATTAATTGACCAGGTCATGAAGGTCACGGAAAAAGTAATAGCGCAACTAATCAGAGAGAGAATTGACCTAGATGAAATGCAGTTCGGGTTTGTGTCAGGCAAAAGTACCACAGACGCTCTTTTCATTGTACGACAACTACAGGAGAAGTACCTAGCTAAAGGTAAACCCCTCTACTTAGCTTTTGTCGACTTGGAGAAAGCCTTCGACAGAGTCCCCCGCTCCATTATCTGGTGGGCTCTTAGAAAACTAGGCGTTGACAAATGGCATGTGAGAGCTATACAAGCCATGTATAAAGAAACAGTCAGCAAGGTTAGAATTAACAACGAATATAGTGAAGAGTTTAGCGTAAAAGTTGGCGTCCATCAGGGCTCTGTTCTCAGCCCCTTACTATTTATTATTGCCCTTCAGGCTATAACAGAGGAGTTCAAGACCGGCTGCCCATGGGAACTCCTATACGCAGACGACCTGACACTCATAGCTGAATCAATGGCCGAGCTAGAGAAGAAATTCCAAACATGGAAGCATGGCCTAGAATCAAAAGGACTTAAAATTAACCTGGCTAAGACTAAAGTTCTAGTTTGTAGGAAAGAAAATAAGGCGGCAGTCCCTTCTGGGAAGTGGTCATGCTCAGTGTGTAGGAAAGGCGTAGGTAGGAACTCCATTTTATGTCCTAAATGCAAAGTATGGGTGCATAAAAGATGTAGTGGGATCACAGGTAAGCTAACTAAGAACATAGATTTTACATGTGGCCGGTGCTCTGGTGCAATAAGTAGCAGCAAGTGCCCACAAAATACTAGCTCTTTCAATTGCGCAGAGGGTTCTATAGAAATAGTGGACAGCTTCCGTTACCTGGGCGATAAAATCAGCAGTGGGGGAGGGTGCCCTGAAAGTACAGTAGCTAGAGTCAGAACTGGTTGGAAAAAATTCAGAGAGCTTATACCACTATTAGCTGCTAAAGGGTTCTCCCTAAAAATGAAAGGCAGGTTGTACGACGCCTGCATACGAACAGCAATGTTGCATGGCAGTGAGACCTGGGCATTGTGTGCAGAGGATATATGCAGACTAGAGAGGAACGAAGCTTGCATGCTCCACTGGATGTGTAACAGTAATATACGTGAACGGCAAAGCATAAACGAACTAAGGGAAAAATTAGAAATAAGAGGGATCAGATGTTGTTTACTTGAGAGAAGACTACGTTGGTATGGTCACGTGATGCGCATGAAAGTCGATAGCTGTATAACAAAGTGCAGGGCAATAAAGATAGACGGTAGCCATGGAATAGGCAGACCTAGAAAAACCTGGGACGAGCTGATAAACTCCGACCTCACACACTTACACCTCTCCAAGACAATGTCACTGGACCGAGACCTTTGGCGGTACTCAGTAACAGAGAAGACCCGCCTTACCTAAATACATAGTAAAACCTACTACAGCCAGTAGGCATCTCTAACAAAATACACCCCGTCCCACCACCCCCACCCCATCCACACCACCCCGTTCTATGTAAAGTTATGTTGGTGCCGCGCCATCCAGGCCGAAACAAATGAGATCGTGTAGGTGTCACGACAAAAAAACACACAGTCCACGCTGTAATGTGGCCGTGTAGGCAACACGGTAAAAACCTCCCAGACCCACACTGTAAATGTGGTTGGTGTTAGGAAGGGCATCCAACTGTAGAAAACCTGCCAGACAGTCCTATGCGAGCAAGACAATCACTCTTGCCTCAAGTGGGACTACCCCCGTCCAAACCCATGCAAGCGTGGAACACGGACGTTAAACGTTGATGATGATGATGATGATGATGTGTGTGTGTGTGTGTGCAAATTTCAATAATATTAAGATTCCCTAATGGGGGTTAAACGCCCTATAGTGAAAAGTTTGGCTAATAAATGGAACAAGATTTTACGAACTCCTCCTATGGTTTTGGAGATAGACCCCCATAACCATATATATTCTGAAACTACATTGCCCAGGGTACTTGTATAAGTATATTTCATTTTAATCAAAGGGTTCATCGGGGGCACAAAACCGCCGCTGAAACTTTACCTTCGATTTATATGCAATTTAAACCATAGGTAAACGACAAGATATGATGCCTATTCACATCATTTCAGCAAATTTCAATAAATTACAATACCCTAATGGGGGATAAACCCCCTATTAGGGTTCACCAGGGGGCACAAAATCCCTGCTGAAAATTTTTTCGGTTCGATTTATATGCATTTTAAACCATAGATAAATGAAGAGATATGATGCCTATTCACAAAATTTCAATACTATTAGACACCTTAATGGTGGTTAAACCCCCTATTAGGGTTCCCCGGGGGTACAAACCCCCGCTGAAAACTTTTCCCTTTCGTTTTATATAAAACTTAAACCATAGGTAAATGACAAGATATGATGCCTATTCACAAAAGTTTTCAATTGATATTTTGAAGAAAATTATTTACAAGAAACAAAATAATAAGATTTAATAATGCAATTTTGATTTGATATATTACAAAAAATGATGTTTTCCAATTTTTCATGCATTATATTTTACATTGAGTAATATTGAGTTTTTCTCCATAAATTATATCACTGATTTAAAATCAATCATCATTTTCTTACAAAAAAAATGTGTGAAACGCAGCAAGGCGCTAATTCGGCTAGTATATATATATATATATGTGAGTGTGTGTATATATATGTGTGTGTGTGTGTGTGTGTGTGCTCATTATGTAGGAGAGGTGTAGGTAGAAACTCCATCCTCTGTCCCATATGCAAACTATGGGTACACAAGAGATGTAGTGGGATCTCAGAAAGTTTAGTTAAGAATGTAGGCTTTACATGTAGCAGTTGCACCAGGACAGTAAGCAGCAAACAATCATTGAAAACAAGTGACATCAAAGTCTGGGAGGACTTGGTAAAAACAATACCGAATTAGCAGCGGAGGGGGTGTTCTGAAAGAACGGGATGGAAGAAGTTGAGGGAGCTACTGCCACAGCTGGATACAAAAGGCTTTTCCCTCAGAATAAAAGGTAGACTGTATGATGTGTGCATATGAACGGCAATGTTGCATGGTAGTGAGAGCTGGGCGCTGTGTGTAGAAGACTTGTGTAGATTAGAAAGGAATGAAGCTTGTATCCTCCGATGGATGTGTAATAGTAATATACGCGAACAGCGAAGCATAAACAAACTGAAAGAGAAACTAGGCATAAGAGGAATCAAATGTTGTGTGCAGGAGAGGAGATTATGTTGGTATGGACATGTGATTCGTATGAAGGATGACAGCTACATAAAGTCCCAGAAAGACTTGAGATGAAGTGATAAAAGCCGACCTTGCCCAATTGCACCTCTGAAAGGCAATGACACAGGACCAAGATCTCTGGCGTTATGAGGTAATACAGAAACCCCAACTTCCCACGGGCCCAGGCCAAGGCTGAAACATACATACAGTATGCACCACTCCATCCCACCCGCCAATATATCTTTCATGAGAACAGGCCGAAACACTGTAAAGTGGTCGTGATGGTGACACGGTAAAAAACACCCAGTCCACACTGTAAAGTAGTCGTGGAGGAATCACAACAAAAAATACCCACTACTCACTGTAAATGAGCTTGGCATTAGGAAGGGCATCCAGCTGTAGAAACCAAGCCAAAATCAGTTCGTTATGAGCAAGACATGGTCACCTGACCTAACATTGCCAACAATAGAAGGTACATGGCTCAGTGGTTAGAGCATTGGGCTTGCAATTGAAAGGTTGTGAGTTTAATTCTCGGACCGGGTGATGTGTTGTTTCCTTGAGCACGACACTTTATTTCACATTGTTCCAGTTTACTCAGCTGTAGAAATGAGATGATAGGACTGGGGTCCCTATCATTCCACTGCAAAGTGGTCGTGGAGGTGCCACGGCAAAAACAAAAAACACCCAGCACTCACTGTAAATGAGGTTGGTGTTAGGAAGGGCATCCAGCTGTAGAAATCAAGACAGAATCAGTTCCCGTATGAGCAAGACAAGGTCATCCAACCGGACACTGCCCACAACAGGACAACCCATGCTAGCGTAGAAGAACTGACATAAAATGATGATGATGAAATATAACAGTTTTATAGCTTGCTTGAAGCATTGATGAATAGGAAACACAAATTTAAATTTTGAAAACCAAGTTGAGGGCCTTTGAACCCCAGGCTATTGCAATAGCTGCTCCTGATTCTAGATGTGGAAGACGGGACCTTTGGTACCACACAGTGACGTCCTGTTCGAGAATTGGTCCAGCTCTCAATGTGAAAGTTTGGTCTTAGTCCCCCTAGGATTTTCCATATGTATATCATTGCATATCTCTCCCGTCTTCATTCCGAGGAGTAGAGTTTCAGTTCTTTTAGACTCTCCAAGTAGTTTATCTCCATCGTGGCAACCTTCTTGGTGTAGCTTCAAGCTCCATGGTTAGTTTGATACTATGGGGGTGGCCACAGCTGGGAGCATTCATCATTTCATTTTACGTCCACTTTTTCCCTGCTTGCAAGGGTGGGACGGGAACTGATTCTGGCTTGATTTCTACAGCTGGATACCCTTCCTAACACCAACCTCATTTACAGTGAGTGCTGGGTGCTTTTTTCCCGTGGCACCTCCACATCCACTTTACAGTGTGGGCTGGGTGCTTTTTTGCCGTGGCACCTCCACGACACTTTGCAGTGGAATGATAGGGACCCCAGTCCTATCATCTCATTTCTACAGCTGAGTAAACTGGAGCAATGTGAAATAAAGTGTCTTGCTCAAGGAAACAACACATCACCCGGTGTGAGAATTGAACTCACAACCTTTCGATTGCAAGGCCAATGCTCTCAATATGTATGTATATATATATATATGTAACGGAATATTATGTGTGGTTGTAACGATAAGTGGATGGATGATGTAACTGTTGGTATGGTGGTTTCGATGTAAAGAAAAATACCAGGATTGTGTTGTTACAAAGTTTATTTTATTATAACAATATTCAATTTGAATATTGAATGATAAAATCAATAACACAAAATATTCATACAATAATTTGGTGGCTCTTCGAGCCACGTAAATTCAAGTATCACAGAATAAGATTATAATATGTGTAAACAGAAATGAATGGTGCTTGTACAAATGCGTGTGTGCGGCGTATCAGTATATTTACTTATTTGTATTGCAGGAGTCAGCGATCAGCCAGGAAGGTGAGAATAAGTGGCAGACTGGTTTTTCGTGACGAGGGCTTGTAAATGCGACTTGTCTTGTCTGTATATCACTTCTTTTCTATTCGAGGTGTAAACAATCCCTGTATTTATAAGAGTTGAAGTTAGAAGGATAGATATATCCTCTGAACTTTGGTTAGTCTCCCAAGGGATTAGTTTGCCAAGCGTAACCAAGTCAGAAAGATGGATATATCCTCTGACCTATTTTCTGTCGGGCGTAAACACCTCTGACCTGTGTTTAGCCTCTCCCAAGGGGTTAGTCTCTTGAGCATATAAACAAGTTACCACGGCTTGTCCCAGAGGCGGGAAAGCTCAGATTCAGTTTCGAATCTTTGCCGCCGTTATATATATATACACACACATATATATAAACTAATATATACACACACACACACATTATATATATATATATATATATATATAGTAACAATTGTTTCTACTTTAGGCACAAGGCCAGCAATTAACCAGTGCATTACTGGTACTTTATTTTATCGACCCCGTAAGGATGAAAGGCAAAGTCAACCATATATATATAGTAATAATAATACATATGAAGACTAAAATCCAAAGAGGGCTCAATAGGGATAAATATATATCAATTATATAAGAACCGTAGAGCAAATATTTATTAAAATAACAGATTAAAGTTTAAGCAAAAAATCGGCTGCTTTCACCCTTAATGGGATCTTCTGAAACTAAAAAAAAATCAATCTGTGAATGCAGAAGTAAATATTTCGAAAAACGTTGCAACCGACGGAAGACAGGAAGACGATATTTTGGTTCGTGGAGACGTAGTTTTAGGTATTTCTTCCTGCTTGGTACGGGTATGTTCTTTGTAGAAATATTCAGATGTTGTTTCTGCATGATGAATATAAGTCAATATAAGTCAAGGGAGCCAAATAGTAATAATAATAAATTTGAAGACTAACATCCAAAGAGGGCTCGATAAGGATAAATATATATCAAATATATAAGAACCGTAGAGCAAATATTTGTTAAAATAACAGATTAAAGTTTAAGCAAAGAATCGGCTGCTTTCACCCTTAATGGGATCTTCTGGAACTAAAAAAAAAAAAATCAATCTGTGAACACAGAAGTAAATATTTCGAAAAAGGTTGCAACCGAAGGAAGACAGGAAGGCGATACTTTGGTTCGTGGAGACGTAGTTTTAGGTATTTCTTCCTGCTTGGTAAGGGTATGTTCTTTGTAGAAATATTCAGATGTTTCTGCATGATGAATATAAGTCAATAGAGTACTCAGTCAAGGGAACCAAATAGTAATAATAATACATTTGAAGACTAACATCCAAAGAGGGCTCGATAAGAATAAATATATATCAATTATATAAGAACCGTAGAGCAAATATTTATTAAAATAACAGATTAAAGTTTAAGCAAAAAATTGGCTGCTTTCACCCTTAATGGGATCTTCTGAAACTAAAAAAAAAAAAATCAATCTGTGAACGCAAAAGTAAATATTTCTAAGCCGACCTTTCCCAATTGCACCTCTCAAGGGCAATGACACACGACCATGACCTCTGGCGTCACACAGTAATACAGAAGCCCCGACTTTCCACAGGAACATATAGACAATATTTGTTTTCTTTGTTTTTTTATGTCCTATCAACTAATCCGACCTCCAAAATGCTTGCAATTGACTATTTCTTTAGCATATTAACAACAAATATGATTTCCACTGCAATTAAAAATGACTAGCTTTGTGAATGGTTTTTCCACCCACTTTCTGCCTTCATTTTTCTACAAAGCTAATCATTGACGATAGGTTTCAAAGTTATATTCATTCATAATATGTGAAAAAAATAGTCAACTGCGAGCATTGGTTTGATGTAAATGGTAGGAGTAGGTGTTCTGTAATAAATTTACCATATAGTGAAGTATGGTTATGGTGAAGTATATGGTGTGGATTGGGGTAGATTAATGTGTTGTGGTGTGTTTTGTTATAAATGAGGATTTAAATTTCCACTTTGATTTATGTTATAAAAAAAATTTTTCCTTCATTTTTGCATGTGCTATCAACTTCCAAGATGCTCGCAGTACACTATGCTTTTAGCATATTAAAAAAAAATATGACTTCCGCTGCAATAAAAAATGACTAGATTTGTAAAGGGTATTTCCACCCACATTCTCCCTCTTTTTTCTACAACGCTAGTCATTTTCATCAGGTTTCCATGTCATAACCATTGATAATATGTGCATAAAATAGTGATTTGTGAGCACCATTTATGTCAAGCAGAAAAAAAAAAAAAAAAAAAAAAATGCCACATGAAAATTTGCCACACCAAAATCAATAGTTTGGTGTGCTGTAGTATGGTGTGGTTTGGTGAAGTTTCTACAAAGATAGTCATTTTCGACAGGTTTCCATGTCATAATTATTGATAAGTAGAAAAAAAATAGTCAATTGCAGCACCTTTGATGTCAGATTGGGTGGTAAGAACACACACAATAAAAAAAAAAGAAACAGGAAGAAAATTTTTCACACTGAGATCAAAAGCATGGTGTGATGTAGAATGGTGCAGTTTGCTATGGTGTGGTTTGGATTGTTGTAGTTATGACATGGGAACCTATTGCAAATGATAGGTTTCCATGTTATATACATTGATAATGTGTAAAAAAATAGTCATTTGTGAGCACCTTTGATATCAGATAGGGTGGTCAGCACACACAGAAAAAAAATAAAACAGGAAGAAAAATGTTCTCACTGAGATTAATAGCATGGTGTGATGTAGTATGGTGTAGTTTGGTATGGTGTAGTTTGATGTAGTTTAATGTGGTATGGTTTTCCAACCTCCAACATGCTCACAGCCGACTATGATTTTACCATCATCATCATCATTTTACGTCCACTTTTCCCTGCTTGCAAGGGTGGGACGGGAACTGATTCTGGCTTGATTTCTACAGCTGGATGCCCTTCCTAACACCAACCTCATTTACAGTGAGTGCTGGGTGGTTTTTGCCGTGGCACCTACACGACCACTTTGCAGTGGAATGATAGGGACCCCAGTCCCTATCATCTCATTTCTATAGCTGAGTAAACTGGAGCAATGTGAAATAAAGTGTCTTTAAATTTTCACTTTAATTTATGTTAGAAAAAAAATTTTTCCTTCATTTTTGCATGTGCTATCAACTTCCAAGATGCTCGCAGTACACTATGCTTTTAGCATATTAACAAAAGATATGACTTCCGCTGCAATAAAAAATGACTAGCTTTGTAAATGGTATTTCCACCCACATCCTCCCTCTTTTTTCTACAAAGCTAGTCATTTTCATCAGGTTTCCATGTCATAACCATTGATAATATGTGCATAAAATAGTAATTTGCGAGCACCATTTATGTCAGATTGGGGGGTAAGCACACACACACAAAAAAAAGAAACGAGAAGAAAATGTTTCATCGCAACATCAATAGCTTGGTGTGATGTAGTATGGTGTAACTTGGTATGGTGTGGTTTGGTTTGGTATGGTGAAGTTATGAAATGGAAACCAATTGTAAACAATAGATTCCCATGTCATATTCATTGATAATGTGTGGGGAAAATAGTCATTTGCAAGCACCTTTGATGTTAGTTTGAGGTGGTAACCAGAAAAAAAAAAAAAACAGGTAGCAAATTTGTCACATTGATGTTCATACCATGGTGTGATGTAAATGGTATGAGTAGGTGTTTTGTAATAAATTTACCATATAGTGAAGTATGGTTATGGTGTGGATTGAGGTAGATTAATGTGCTGTGGTGTGCTTTGTTATAAGTGAGGATTTAAATTTCCACTTTGATTTATGTTAGGAAAAAAATGTTTCCTTCATTTTTGCATGTGCTATCAACTTCCAAGATGCTCGCAGTGGATTATGCTTTTAGGATATTAACAAAAGATATGACTTCTGCTGCAATAAAAAATGACTAGCTTTGTAAATGGTATTTCCACCCACATCCTCCCTCTTTTTTCTGCAAAGCTAGTCATTTTCATCAGGTTTCCATGTCATAACTATTGATAATATGTGCATAAAATAATAATTTGCGAGCACCATTTATGTCAAATTGGGTGGTAGCACAAAAAAAAAAAAAAATTGCCAGATGAAAATTTGTCACACCAAAATCAATAGCTTGGTGTGATGTAGTATGGTGTGGTTTGGTGAAGTTTCTACAAAGATAGTCATTTTCGACAGGTTTCCATGTCATAATTAATGATAAGTGGAAAAAAAATAGTCAATTGGGAGCACCTTTAATGTCAGATTGGGTGGTAAGCACACACAAAAAAAAAAAAAGGAAACGGGAAGAAAATGTTTCACACCAAGATCAATAGCTTGGTGTGATGTAGTATGGTGTAACTTGGTATGGTGTGGTTTGGTGAAGTTATGAAATGGAAACCAATTGTAAACGATAGATTCCCATGTCATATTCATTGATAATGTGTGGGAAATTAGTCATTTGCAAGCACCTTTGATGTTAGTTTGAGGTGGTAACCACAAAAAAAAAAAGAAGCAGTTAGCAAATTTGTCACATTGATCTCCATACCATTGTGTGATGTAAATGGTAGGTGTTCTGTAATAAATTTACCATAGTGAACTATGGTTATGGTGAATTTATGGTGTGGATTGGGGTAGATTAATGTGCTGTGGTGTGCTTTGTTATAAGTGAGGATTTAAATTTCCACTTTGATTTATGTTATAAAAAAAATGTTTCCTTCATTTTTGCATGTGCTATCAACTTCCAAGATGTTCGCAGTGGATTATGCTTTTAGCATATTAACAAAAGATATGACTTCCGCTGCAATAAAAAATGACTAGCTTTGTAAATGGTATTTCCACCCGCATCCTCCCTCTTTTTTCTACAAAGCTAGTCATTTTCGACAGTTTTCCATGTCATAATTATTGATAATATGTGCGAAAAATAGTCAATTGCAACACCTTTGATGTCAGATTGGGTGGTAAGAACACACACAATAAAAAAAAAAGAAACAGGAAGAAAATTTGTCACACTGAGATCAAAAGCATGGTGTCATGTAGAATGGTGTAGTTTGTTAGTGTGGTTTGGATTATTGTAGTTATGACATAGGAACCTATTGCAAATGATAGGTTTCCATGTTATATACATTCATAACGTATAAAAAAATAGTCATTTGTGAGCACCTTTGATATCAGATTGGGTGGTAAGCACACACACACACACATAAAAAAAAAAATACAGGAAGAAAAATGTTCTCACTGAGATTAATAGCATGGTGTGATGTAGTATGGTGTAGTTTGTTATGGTGTGGTTTGGTTTGGTGTAGTTTGGTATGGTTTAGTTTGGTGGAGTTATAACATGGAAACCTATCATAAATTTACCAAGGTATGGTATAATCTGTTTTGGTGTAGTGTAGGTTAGTGTGGTGTGGTGTGTTATTGTGTTGCATTGTATAGTGTGATTCTCTTTAAATTAAAATCATTAAAATGTAATGCCTATCTTCTATATCTTAAAGAGTGACCTTAAATGTGATTGCAAATGACTTTTTTCTCTGGATTAATGTTAGATTTAGGGTTAGTGTTAGGGTAAGTTTTACTGTTAGCATTTGCATAAGCGTCTATGTAAGCTTTTGTGTTAGTGTCTATGTAGACTGGTGTTAGCATCTGCCTTAGTGTTTGGATTAGCTTTAGTGTTTGCGTAAGTGTCAGCATCTATGTCAGCATTTGCGTCAGCGTCTGCATCAGCATTTCCCTCAGTGTCAGCGTTTGCATCAGCGTGCACGTCAGCATTTGCATTAGTGTTTGAGTCAGTGTTAGCATCAGCGTCGTTTGCATTTGTGTAGGGGTTAACATTTGCATCAGCATCAGCATTCACATTAGCATTTGCGATAGCGTTTCCTTTAACGTCTTTGTCAGCATTTCCGTTAGCGTCTGTGTCAGTGTTTCCGTTAGCTTCTACGTCAGTATTTCCGTTAGCTTCTACGTCAGCGTTTCCGACCGCGTCTGTGTCAGCGTCAGTATTTACATCTACATCAGCGTCAGCGTTTCAGTTAACGTCAGTGTTTACGTTAGCGTCTGTGTCAGCTTTTACGTTAGCGTCTGTGTCAGCGTTTACGTTAGCTTCTACGCCAGCGTTTCCGTAACGTCTGCGTCAGCGTTTTCCGTTAGCATTAGCGTTTCCATTAACCTTTCCTGTGGCGTCCGCATCATTGCAGCGTCTGCATATCCCATGTAAGCGTTAACTTCAGCATTTGCGTCAGCGTTAGTGTTAGCCTTAGCCCTAGCGTCCGCATCAGCATTTGCATTAGCGTCAGCATACACGTCAGCGCCCGGCAATACTGCCTCAACATTTGCGTCAGCCCTAGCGTCCGCATCAGCATTTGCATTAGCGTCAGCGCCGGAAAAACTGCCTCAACATTTGCGTCAGCGTTAGCTTGGCTTTGGCTTCAGCAATCCGCATCAGCAATTGCGTTCTGGACATCAGCTTCGGCGGTAAGGGAAAACGCTAACTTCTACGCCTGCTTCTACGTAACAACTACGTCAGCGTTTTGTTAGCTTCTACGTCAGCGTTTACGTTAGCTTCTACATCAGCATCTCGTCAGTTTCTACGTTAACATCTCCGTCATCGTTTACATTAGCTTCTACGTCTGCATCTACATCAGCGCTTACATTAGTGTCTGTGTCAGTGTTTGTGTTAGCTTCTACGTCAGCGTCTGTATTTACATTTGCGTCTGTGTCAGCGTTTACATTGGCGTCTGTGTCAGCGTTTACGTTAGCTTCTACGTCATCGTTTACATTAGTGTCTGTGTCATCATTTACGTTAGCGTCTGCGTCAACGTGTGTTCGCATCTGTGTCAGCGTTTATGTTAGCGTCTGCGTCAGTTTTTATATTAACATCTGCGTCAGTGTTTACGTTAGCATCTGTGTCAGCATTTTCATTAGTGTTTCCTTTAGCTTCTACATCAATGTTTACGTCTGCGTTAAGGTTCACATTAGCATCGCTGTCATCGTTTGCGTCAGCATTTGTGTTTGCTTTAACATCTGCATCAACATTTGCGTCTGTGTTTGCATTAGTGTCTGTATTTGCTTTAGTGTTTGCATTAGCGTGAGCATTTGTGTCAGTGTCCACATCAGCGTTAGAGTCTGTGTAGCATTTACATCAGTGTGTGCGTCAGAGTCTTTGTCAGCATTCGCCGTTGCACCTGCATCAGTATTCACGTTAATGTTTGTGTCAGCGTAAGCGATTGTGTTAGTGTTCGTGTTTGATTTTGTATTAGTGTTAGCATTTTTGTTAGTGTTAGTGTTCAGGTTAATGTTGACTTAGTTTTCTGGTTAGTGTTAGTTTTCAGATTAGGGCTCGTGTTACTTTTAGTGTTAGTGCTCAGGTTAGTGGTTTATGGTAGTGTTAGTGTTCAGGTTAATGTTCGTATTAATGTCAGTTTTAGTGTTAGTGTTCAGGTTAGTGTTCTGGACTCAGTCTCGTTCTGAGTTCGACCCGGCTATGGGCTCGACCCAGAACGAGGCTGAGTCCGGGTCGAGCCCCCAAGACGGTTGATTCGATCTCTCTTCTGATTGGTTGTATCGATTGCTGTTCTGAAGTTGTTTACATCACAAATGCACGTGCACGTACCGGAAGTGTGGGATGCTGGGTAGTGTGACGTCACCACATCCCATCATGGCGGACACTTGCAGGAAGAAAAAAGTTTCGAAAAGTTTTTGTAAAAGTTTCCATCGATCAATTAATGGAATATTCTCCCTGTTTTATGTATGAAATATCCGTAATATCGCTATGTTTATCGTTAAGAAATACTCCATTTAAAAAGGACTCCTCTACACAAAGACATTTCTATTATTGGGACATAACGACGATGAGCGGATAAAAATAAATTATTTACTTTTAAGAGAAAAAAAAAAGTCTCTGGAATTTCTTTGGGAAACTTTTTAATAAATTCAAATATTGAACGCGTATCGGAGGACTCAATACCTGCCTCGGTAATTTATATAACATTTGTTTATAGAACAATATAACAACAGATGTTATAGATAATATATAACTGTCAGTGAGAAGGGTGTTATCTCCTGACCAACAAACTGATGGAGTTTTAATATTTTGCTTTGTTAAATCGTGAAAAATTCTAAATTGAGTTGACAATTGGCGGAGTTTGAACTTAGAAAGACTTTGATCGTCTGTTTGTTTTGATTATTATTACAGATGTAAATATTTCTAAAGTGTCTTTAATTAAATTTAGTTAATTATCGTCTGCAACAAGTCTACCACAGCACTGGTGTTGGTGTGTGATTAATTTAGTTTAATTACAGATATATTTTGGTGGGGGAAAAAATAAGGAAAGAAAGGTTTTATTATACTTTCTTTTACTTTACTTTTTTTTTTATCAATTGGAAAAGGCGGAATGTCTGATGGAAGGGTGATGGGTTGTAATGGTGGACCATGGATAGATTCCGCCAACTTCTGAGTGCTTGTGAACATGGAGAGGTTCACGTTATTCTCAACCTGTTGGATCAAGGATTCGTACAGGTTGATGATGTGGACGACGATGAAATTACTGCCTTAGAAATGGCAGCTGCAAATGGACAAGAACAAGTGGTTCGACTTCTGTTGATGCGAGGGGCTGCTTTAGATAAACCCAACATGGCCGGTTGGACGCCTCTGATGCAAGCATGTCGTCATGGACATACTAATGTTGTGGCCTTACTATTACAAAATAAAGCCGACTATAATGCCCTGAATAGACTCGGAGCTTCTGCACTGACGATTGCTGCTCGTGGCGGCCATCTCCAAGTTGTACGGATGCTTCTAGATGCTGGTGTCGAGCATAACAGATCTGGGAAGGACTGTGAGATAACACCATTAATGTCTGCTGCCCAAAACGGTCATGATTCTGTTCTGAGACTTCTGCTGGACACCGTCAAATGGCCTTACGGTGTTAATGGCAGCTGCTCAGAATGGACATATGACCACTGCTCAGGTGCTCATTGAAAGAGGCTGTGATCCTAATTTGACCGACATCAATGAACGAACCGCTCTGGAAATGGCAAAAATTCGTGAAAAACGAGAAGTCCATGGCTACTTAGACCGGAAAACCAAAAATAAACCGAAAATTTGTAAGTTATTTAAATTTTGACATTATCAAACACACACATACAATACAACCTAGCTTTTTAAAAGAATCATTTTCATGTTGTTTAGTTGTAGCTTAGGCTAGTTGTTCTACAAGTTTTGGCCCTTTGTGTTCCTTAAGCAATGTCCACCCTGCTTTGATTATCCAGAGCAGACGTCCAGTGGGAAGTTAGGACCTAATCATATATTTGCTATTCATGTAGCCTCTTATCTCTACCTCAGAAATTACAGTGAAATCAATGCTTTGCTGAGGAGGTCTAACAAGATGGAGACTTGTCTAGATTTGTCTCCCCTTCTGGCCAAAATAAAAATAATATTAGTTATTGAGCTGTCTGTTTGTCATCACCAACTTCTTTTGAATTAGATTTGTTATGTCTCTTCCATTAAATATGTCAACACTAACCATTACTCCCTACATGTTCTATTACTCAGGGTTGACCTGAATATCAAAGGTACAAGTGGAAAGGGTCATATTGTATTTTGACATTGACATAATTGTTAAAACATTGGGCATACACAATGAAATAAAGTACCAGTCATGTAGTGGGAAAATAGAATGCAGAGGGTGACAATGCTGGTGGAGCCTTATTTGAGCTGGTGGTAGGGGTATCCAACCAAAGAACCACACACTGTTCTCCATTATCTACAGTTACTGAGCACAACACCCACTTAGATTTCTCAAGTGCTCATCCAAAATCTGTCCCCAGTTTTCTGTCAAGATCAAGAGGCTGAGAAATTTACTAACTTCAAATTGAAGTCTTATCTTCAGACAAAACATATGTGGCTGGTTTTAAATTCGAAGTGTGGATATTTTCTGCTGTCCAATCTGTTTGGCCAGGTATTTGGTCTAAAGGTAACTTCCTACTTTCCTCCCACAAGTTTCAGCAGCCCAGAAAAGGGACAAAGACACTACTCCTTCCCTCCCATCAGTCTCAAAGACCTTGAAAAAGAGACATGAATGTTTTAAAGATGTCACTAAAAATAAAAACTATTAATCTTTTCTTTTGCAGCTCCAGAAGAGGTGAAACCGGACATCATAAATGCTTCTAAACAAGGTTTGTCTTTATTTTGTATCTTTCAGGAGCACTGAGGGGTTGTACTGATATAACATAAATGATCATATATATATATATAGGCAGAATTATTACAGCATGGAATAAAATGCTTTAAACATACAGTCCTTTAAGTTCTGCGTTTAAATCCAGTTGTGGTTAACTTTGCCTTTTATTCCTACAGGATTGATAAAAGAAAGTACCAGTAATGCACTGGGGTCAATTTAGTGGACTTTCCTCCCCAAAAAATTGTTGGCCTTGTGCCTAAATCAGAAACTATTATTATTAAAGGATTTGAGTTTATAGTTTTGTTTTGTTTGTTTCAGGTGATCTTGAAAGGATATCTCAGATTCTGAAAGAAGACAAGATACAAGTTGATGCTTGTTCACCACAAGATGGAGCCACTCCTCTTATGTTTGCTGCGATGATGGGACGGTTAGATATTGTTCGGCAGTTAGTGGAGAACGGTTGTGATACCAACAAACAAGATACCATCAGTGGTTGGACAGCATTGATGCAAGCAACTTACCATGGGTACTGATTTCTTTCATATGCTGTTGTTGTGTGTCTGGTCATCTCTAACTGACCAGTCCTATAGTGCTGGTGTGGTAATGAAGGTCACCTTATAACCAACTGGTTTGGCGTTTGCGTCAACTGTTTAACACATTGAGCAAGTGTCTTCTACTGATGTGACCCACACATTCAGATGGTCAGTTAGACACGATGTGACCCATGTAAAGATGGTTGACCAGACAACCAGATGTTCAATCATCAACCAGATGTGACCCACAGCAGGCTTTCTGCCTTAATTTTAACAACACCTCTATGTGGTCAGTAGATCTGCTAGAAATAGTCACAAGATATAAAGATGATGGCATTGAAATCCAGTTCATCATCATCAACTTTAATAATCTTCCTGTGTTTCTTTCTTTTCAGACAAAAATCTGTGGCGATGTTCCTCATCAACGATGCTAAAACTGAAGTAACTGTACAAGCCAAGAATGGTTGTACAGCATTTGACATGGCTTCTCTACTTGGTGAGTGGAATTATTCCTTCTCCTTAACCCTTTCATTACCATATTTCTAATGAAAGACACTATGTCATTAACCCTTTCATTACCATATTTCTAATGAAAGACACTGTCTATGTCATTAACCCTTTCATTACCATATTTCTAATGAAAGACACTATGTCATTAACCTTGGTGGATTGGTAGTATTGGTAGAGCATCAGACAACATGTTTTATGGCATTGTGTTACAGCTCTTTATGTTCTGAGTTCAAATCCTACCAAGGTTAGCTTTGCTTTTCATCCTTACGAGGTCAATAAAACAAAACACCAGTAATGCACTGGGGTAAATTTAATCGAATTTCCCGATCCCCATAAAATGTTGGCCTTGTGCTTAAATCAGAAACTATTATTATTATAGATGATGTTGATACAGAATTGCTGCGCCTACTTGCCGAGAAGACAATGAAAATATCGAATCAACGGCAGGGGAAAAACAAGGCATCATGGGTAAAACAAAATGGTACAGTTCAAGATTTCAGGTAAGACATCAAATATTTTCTGTTTCATCTCACGGGAAATTGGAAAGGTCTGGAAATTCATACATTTACAGAGGCTGGAATAGGTCTAGTAAATCACATATTTACAGAGGCTGGAATAGGTCTAGTAAATCACATTTACAGAGGCTGGAATAGGTCTAGTAAATCACACATTTACAGAGGCTGGAATAGGTCTAGTAAATCACATATTTACAGGGGATGGAATAGGTCTAGTAAATCACATATTTACAGAGGCTGGAATAGGTCTAGTAAATCACATATTTACAGGGGATGGAATAGGTCTAGTAAATCACATATTTACAGGGGATGGAATAGGTCTAGTAAATCACATATTTACAGAGGCTGGAATAGGTCTAGTAAATCACATATTTACAGGGGATGGAATGCTCAACGCAAATCACAAATTTACAGGAGCTCTGATAGTTCTAGAAATTTTGAGAGACTACTGGTCTTCTACAAAAACACCTTGGCAGCATTTGAGCCTCAAAGAGGAACTTTATAGGTGTAGACCCCTAGTCATTGATGACCAAAGGTAGCCTACGTTATGTGTGTGTGTCTGTATTGACCAAAGGTAGCCTATGTTATGTGTGTGTGTGTGTGTGTGTGTGTGTCTATTGACAGAAGGTAGCCTATATTATGTATGTGTTTATTATCCTCTAGTCTTTCTCCCTTCCTCCTCACTACATTCTTCATGGGATAGTGTTAAATATTTAAAACTATATTTATTTTTGTTTATTTCAGTGAAGACCATTCGCGAAATGGTTTAAGAGTAAGTTCCATCATATTTTGTCTTCAATTTACTGATTCTTCAAAATATTCCTACGTGTTGTAAGGGGCAACTAAAAGGATTGGTTCTTGAAAGGACATCCAACCCATGCCACCTTGGAAAAGTGGACATCAAAAACAATGATGATATATATATGGTGTATACATAATATATATATAGTGTATACATAACATCATAGAATTATGTAGATTGTGTATATATGGCATCACATATATGTATCTTGTATATATATATATATATTATATAGTGTATATTTAACATCATATATGGTGTATATGTAGTATATGAACTTGTGACCACACTTGAACCAAACTTTATTGGTTTTTGCCTTTCCCTTGGACAATATCAGTGGAGAGGGAAGACTAGCATGTCTATGGCTGACTGCTTCTACCACGAAGGGGAACATTCGAGGTGTAAAACCCTTGGTCATTCATGACGGAGGCCTATCGTATGTGTATATGTATGTATGACCAATAAATAATTTTTTACCTTGATATAGATAATTGTAGGTGTTATAAAGTTTAAACTTGTCTTTTGTTGTTAATGAGTTCCAGTTATCTTGATAAATGTCAACATTCTTTAAAATGGTTGCCTCTTCTAAAGTCTTGTTTCCTTCTACCAAATCTACAGGCCTGGTGGAGTCGTATGTCGAACCGGTTCCGTAACCTGAAACTCGGTCGCACCTACAGCACACCAACTTACTTTTCTACTGTACCTTTTCAACCTGATACAGATGTAAGTAATCTAAGTTCTGTTACATCATCATCATCACTAACCAATACTAGCACCGTCATCATCATCATCACTGTTATTACCATTAATTGAACAAGTACTTTCATGCTTTCGCAATCTTCAGGTTCATAATATGTGGTGACAGTCAAGTTTGTAATTTTCAACTGTATATATACATATATATATATATATACACATACATACATATATACACATACATACACATACATACATATACATACATATATATACACATACATACACATACATACATATATACACATACATATATATATATGTGTATATATGTATGTATGTATATATGTATGTATCTTATATAGTAATAATAATACATATGAAGACTAAAATCCAAAGAGGGCTCGATATGGGATAAATATATATCAATTATATAAGAACCGTAGAGCAAATATTTATTAAAATAACAGATTAAAGTTTAAGCAAAGAATCGGCTGCTTTCACCCTTAATTGGATCTTCTGAAACTAAAAAAAAAAAATCAATCTGTGAACGCAAAAGTAAATATTTCTAAGCCGACCTTTCCTAATTGCACCTCTCAAGGGCAATGACACACGACCATGACCTCTGGCGTCACACAGTAATACAGAAGCCCCGACTTTCCACAGGAACATATAGACAATATTTGTTTTCTTTGTTTTTTTATGTCCTATCAACTAATCTGACCTCCAAAATGCTTGCAATTGACTATTTCTTTAGCATATTAACAACAAATATGATTTCCACTGCAATTAAAAATGACTAGCTTTGTGAATGGTTTTTCCACCCACTTTCTGCCTTCATTTTTCTACAAAGCTAATCATTGACGATAGGTTTCAAAGTTATATTCATTCATAATATGTGAAAAAAATAGTCAACTGCGAGCATTGGTTTGATGTAAATGGTAGGAGTAAGTGTTCTGTAATAAATTTACCATATGGTGAAGTATGGTTATAGTGTGGATTGGGGTAGATTAATGTGCTGTGGTGAGGATTTAAATTTCCACTTTGATTTATGTTAGATAAAATTTTTTTATTCCTTTTTGCATGTGCTATCAACTTCCAAGATGCTCGCAGTGGATTATGCTTTTAGCATATTAACAAAAAATATGACTTCCACTGCAATAAAAAATGACTAGCTTTGTAAATGGTATTTCCACCCACATCCTCCCTCTTTTTTCTACAAAGCTAGTCATTTTCATCAGGTTTCCATGTCATAACCATTGATAATATGTGCATAAAATAGTAATTTGCGAGCATCATTTATGTCAAATTGGGTGGTAAGCACCAAAAAAAAAAAAAAAAAAAAAAAATTGCCTGATGAAAATTTGTCACACCAAAATTAATAGCTTGGTGTGATGTAGTATGGTGTGGTTTGGTGAAGTTTCTACAAAGATAGTCATTTTCGACAGGTTTCCATGTCATAATTATTGATAAGTAGAAAAAAAATAGTCAATTGGGAGCACCTTTAATGTCAGTTTGCGGGGTAAGCACACACACAAAAAAAAAAAAAGGAAACGGGAAGAAAATGTTTCACACCAAGATCAATAGCTTGGTGTGATGTAGTATGGTGTAACTTGGTATGGTGTGGTTTGGTGAAGTTATGAAATGGAAACCTATTCCCATGTCATATTCATTGATAATGTGTGGGGAAAATAGTCATTTGCAAGCACCTTTGATGTTAGTTTGAGGTGGTAACCACATAAAAAAAAAAAGCAGGTAGCAAATTTGTCACATTGATATCCATACCATGGTGTGATGTAAATGGTAGGAGTAAGTGTTTTGTAATAAATTTACCATATAGTGAAACATGGTTATCGTGTGGATTGGGGTAGATTAATGTCAGATTGGGGGGTAAGCACACACACAAAAAAAAAAATGAAACGGGAAGAAAATGTTTCACACCAAGATCAATAGCTTGGTGTGATGTAGTATGGTGTAACTTGGTATGGTGTGGTTTGGTTTGGTTCGGTGAAGTTATGAAATGGAAACCAATTGTAAACGATAGATTCCCATGTCATATTCATTGATAATGTGTGGGAAAATAGTCATTTGCAAGCACCTTTGATGTTAGTTTGGGTGGTAAACACAAAAAATAAAAAAAAGCAGGTAGCAAATTTGTCACATTGATGTCCATACCATGGTGTGATGTAAATGATAGGAGTATGTGTTCTGTAATAAATTTACCATAATATGGTGCTGTTTGATATGGTGTGGTTTGGGGTAGATTAATGTGGTGTGGTGTGCTTTGTTATAAGTAAGGAATTAAATTTCCACTTTGATTTATGTAATAAAAAAATGTTTTCCTTCACTTTTGCATGTGCTATCAACTCATACAACTTCCAAGATGCTCGCAGTACACTATGCTTTTAGCATATTAACAAAAAATATGACTTCCGCTGCAATAAAAAATGACTAGCTTTGTAAATGGTATTTCCACCCACATCCTCCCTCTTTTTCCTACAAAACTAGTCATTTTCATCAGGTTTCCATGTCATAACCATTGATAATATGTGCATAAAATAGTAATTTGCGAGCACCATTTATGTCAAATTGGGTGGTAAGCACAGGAAAAAAAAAAAAAAATTACCTGATGAAAATTTGTCACACCAAAATCAATAGCTTGGTGTGATGTAGTATGGTGTGGTTTGGTGAAGTTTCTACAAAGATAGTCATTTTCGACAGGTTTCCATGTCATAATTATTGATAAGTGGAAAAAAAATAGTCAATTGGGAGCACCTTTAATGTCAGTTTGCGGGGCAAGCACACACACAAAAAAAAAAAAGGAAACGGGAAGAAAATGTTTCACACCAAGATCAATAGCTTGGTGTGATGTAGTATGGTGTAACTTGGTATGGTGTGGTTTGGTTTGGTTCGGTGAAGTTATGAAATGGAAACCAATTGTAAACGATAGATTCACATGTCATATTCATTGATAATGTGTGGGAAAATAGTCATTTGCAAGCACCTTTGATGTTAGTTTGGGTGGTAAACACAAAAAATAAAAAAAAGCAGGTAGCAAATTTGTCACATTGATGTCCATACCATGGTGTGATGTAAATGATAGGAGTATGTGTTCTGTAATAAATTTACCATAATATGGTGCTGTTTGATATGGTGTGGTTTGGGGTAGATTAATGTGGTGTGGTGTGCTTTGTTATAAGTAAGGAATTAAATTTCCACTTTGATTTATGTAAGAAAAAATTTTTTTCCTTCACTTTTGCATGTGCTATCAACTAATACAACTTCCAAGATGCTCGCAGTACACTATGCTTTTAGCATATTAACAAAAAATATGACTTCCGCTGCAATAAAAAATGACTAGCTTTGTAAATGGTATTTCCACCCGCATCCTCCCTCTTTTTTCTACAAAGCTCGTCATTTTCGACAGTTTTCCATGTCATAATTATTGATATGTGCGAAAAATAGTCAATTGCAGCACCTTTGATGTCAGATTGGGTGGTAAGAACACACACACAAAAAAAAAAAGAAACAGGAAGAAAATTTTTCACACTGAGATCAAAAGCATGGTGTGATGTAGAATGGTGCAGTTTGCTATGGTGTGGTTTGGATTGTTGTAGTTATGACATGGGAACCTATTGCAAATGATAGGTTTCCATGTTATATACATTGATAATATGTGCAAAAAATAGTTAATTGCGAACACTTTTAATGTCAGATTGGGTGGTAAGCACACACACACAAAAAAAAAGACAAAAAAAAGCAGGAAGAACATTTTTCACACTGAGTTCAATAGCATGGTGTGATGTAGTATGGTGTAGTTTGTTATGGTGTGGTTTGGTTTGATGTAGTTTGGTGTAGTTATAACATGGAAACCTATAATAAATTTACCAAGGTATGGTATAATCTGGTTTGGTGTAGTGAAGGTTAGTGTGGTGTGGTGTGTTATTGTGTTGCATCATATAGCGTGATTCTCTTTAAATTAAAATCATTAAAATGTAATGCCTATCTTCTATATCTTAAAGAGTGACCTTAAATGTGATTGCAAATGACTTTTTTTCTCTGGATTAATTTTAGATTTAGGGTTAGTGTTAGGGTAAGTTTTACTGTTAGCATTTGCATAAGCGTCTATGTAAGCTTTTGTGTTAGTGTCTATGTAGACTGGTGTTAGCATCTGCCTTAGTGTTTGGATTAGCTTTAGTGTTTGCGTAACTGTCAGCATCTATGTCAGCATTTGCGTCAGCGTCTGCATTGGTGATAGTGATTGTGTGAGCATTGTGTCAGCATTTCCCTTAGCGTCTGAGTCAACATTAGTGTTAGCATTAGTTTTTGTTTCAGTGCCTGCGTCTACGTCAGCTTCTGAGTCAGCATTATCATTAGCGTCCGCGTCAGCACTTGTGTCAGTGTCAGCATTTCCCTCAGTGTCAGCGTTTGCATCAGCGTGCACGTCAGCATTTGCATTAGTGTTTGAGTCAGTGTTAGCATCAGCGTCGTTTGCATTTGTGTAGGGGTTAACATTTGCATCAGCATCAGCATTCACATTAGCATTTGCGATAGCGTTTCCTTTAACGTCTTTGTCAGCATTTCCGTTAGCGTCTGTGTCAGCATTTCCGTTAGCTTCTACGTCAGCATTTCCGTTAGCTTCTACGTCAGCGTTTCCGACCGCGTCTGTGTCAGCGTCAGTATTTACATCTACATCAGCGTCAGCGTTTCAGTTAACGTCAGTGTTTACGTTAGCGTCTGTGTCAGCGTTTACGTTAGCGTCTGTGTCAGCGTTTACGTTAGCTTCTACGTCAGCGTTTCCGTAACGTCTGCGTCAGCGTTTTCCGTTAGCATTAGCGTTTCCATTAACCTTTCCTGTGGCGTCCGCATCATTGCAGCGTCTGCATATCCCATGTAAGCGTTAACTTCAGCATTTGCGTCAGCGTTAGTGTTAGCCTTAGCCCTAGCGTCTGCATCAGCATTTGCGTTAGCGTCAGCATACACGTCAGCGCCGGCAAAACTGCCTCAACATTTGCGTCAGCGTTAGCTTGGCTTTGGCTTCAGCAATCCGCATCAGCAATTGCGTTTTGGAGATCAGCTTCGGCGGTAAGGGTAAACGCTAACTTCTACGCCTGCTTCTACGTAACAACTACGTCAGCGTTTTGTTAGCTTCTACGTTAGCTTCTACGTCAGCGCTTACATTAGTGTCTGTGTCAGCGTTTATGTTAGCCTCTGCGTCAGTGTTTATATTAACATCTGCGTCAGTGTTTACGTTAGCATCTGTGGTAACGTGTGTTAGCATCTGTGTCAGCATTTTCATTAGTATTTGCATCAGTGTTTCCTTTAGCTTCTACATCAATGTTTACGTCTGCATTAAGGTTCACAGTAGCATCGTTGTCATCGTTTGCGTCAGCATTTGCGTTTGCTTTAACATCTGTATCAACATTTGCATCTGTGTTTGCATTAGTGTCTGCATTTGCTTTAGTGTTTGCATCAGCGTGAGCATTTGTGTCAGTATCCACGTCAGCGTTAGAGTCTGTGTAGCATTTACATCAGCGTGTGCGTCAGAGTCTTTGTCAGCATTCGCCTTTGCACCTGCATCAGTATTCACGTTAGTGTTTGTGTCAGCGTAAGCGATTGTGTCAACATTTGCGCGAGCGTTTGTGCCAGCATAGCCATCTTCGTCAGTGTCAGCGTTAGTGTTAGTGTTTCCATTAGCGTTCGTGTTTGATTTTGTATTAGTGTTAGCATTTTTGTTAGTGTTAGTGTTTGTGTTCAGGTTAATGTTGACTTAGTTTTCTGGTTAGTGTTAGTTTTCAGATTAGGGCTCGTGTTACTTTTAGTGTTAGTGCTCAGGTTAGTGGTTTATGGTAGTGTTAGTTTTAGTGTTAGTGTTTGTGTTAATGTCAGTTTTATTGTTAGTGTTCAGGTTAGTGTTAGTTTTAGTGTTAGTGTTATTTTTTCCATTAGTGTTAGTGTTTTATTTTGTGTTAATGTTTGTGTTAGTGCTAGTCTTTGTTTTTCTGTTAATGTTAGTGTTTGTTTTAGTGTTGAGGTTAATGTTAGCTTAGTTTTCTGGTTAGTATCAGTTTTAGTGTTAGTGTTTTTTTTTGTGTTAATTTTTATGGTAGTGTTAGTGCTCAGATCAGTGTTAGTGTTTGTGTTACTGTTTATGGTAGTGTTAGTTTTAGTGCTAGTGTTTAGGTTAATGTTAGTTTTAGTGTAAGCGTTCAGGTTAGTGTTAATGTTAGTTTTAGTGTTAAGGTTAGTGTTAGTGTTTGGTTTTTGTGTTAATATTTGTGTTAGTATCTCTGTTAGCATTAGTGTTTGATGTTTCCATTAGTGTTAGTGATTGTGTTAGCGTTAGTCTTTGTTTTTGTGTTAAGGTTAGCGTTAATGTTAGCATTAGTATTTCTGTTATGAGTGTTAGTGTTAGCGTTAATGTTAGCTTAGTTTTCAGGTTAGTGTTAGCGTTCAAGTTAATGTTAGTTTTAGTGTTAGAGATTGTGTTAGTGTTTGTTTTTGTGTTAATATTTGTGTTAGTATCTCTGTTAGTTTTAGTGTAAGTGTTCAGGTTAGTGTTAGTGTTCAAGTTAATGTTAGTGTTAGTTTTAGTATTTGTTTTTGTTTCCATTAGTGTTAGTGATTGTGTTAGCGTTAGTCTTTGTTTTTGTGTTAAGGTTAGCGTTAATGTTAGCATTAGTATTTCTGTTAGTGTTAGCATTAGTGTTCAGGTTAATGTTAGCTTAGTTTTCAGGTTAGAGTTAGTGTTCAAGTTAATGTTAGTTTTAGTGTTACTGTTGAGGTTAGTGTTAGAGATTGTATTAGTGTTTGTTTTTGTGTTAATATTTGTGTTAGTATCTCTGTTAGCGTTAGTGTTTGTTTTAGTGTTGAAGTTAATGTTAGCTTAGTTTTCTGGTTAGTGTCAGTTTTCAGATTAGTGTTTGTGTTAGTGTTACTTTTAGTGTTAGTGCTCAGGTCAGTGTTAGTGTTTATGGTAGTGTTAGTTTTAGTGCTAGTGTTCAGGCTAATGTTTGTGCTAATGTTAGTTTTAGTGTAAGTGTTCAGGTTAGTGTTAGTGTTTGTATTAGTGTTTACGGTAGTGTTAGTTTTAGTGCTGATGTTCAGGTTAGTGTTAGTGTCAGTTTTAGTGTTAGTGTTCAGGTTAGTGTTTGTGTTAGTTTTCTATTTAATGTTAGTTTTCAGATTTTGTATTTGTGTTAGTTTTCATGTTAGCGCTAAGTTCACTGTTAGAGCATGTGTGAGTGCAAGTGTTAGGGTAAGTTATTTTTAAAGTTCGGTTTTAGCTTAAAGTTAGGTTTTCTACTTTCCAGGAAAAAAGTTGATCCTCTCTAACTTGAGTGGTGTGATATAGTGTGGTAAAGTATAGTGTTTCATAGTCTTGTGTGGTGTTGTCTATTGTTGTATAGTGTAGTATGGTATATTGTTTCATAGCATGGTCTGATGTGAGGTCGTACAGTGTTTCGTAGTGTGGTGTTGGATAATGTGGTATGGTATAATGTTTGTCAGTGTGGTGTGGCATGGTATAGGTTGATGTAGTGTGGCTTAGTTTGATTATAATAATACAAATAATAATAACAATAATAATAACAATAATAATAGTAATAATAATTGTTCTTCTCGTTCATTTTCTTTGACTTCTTCTGCGCCTTTGACTTCTTCTGTGCCTTTATCTTCTCCTCTGCCATCTAAATACCAAAAACAAAGAATGTAAAACATATATGTTGCCTATCTCTCAGACTTTACAAAGTGCTGAGGAGATAAAGTTAATTTAAAGAGCAGTGTGCTCATGCACTGTGGTCCTATAATGTAGCTTATAAGCTATTTCATAACTAAAAAACAATGTCAAATATCAACAAAAGTATATACAAATATCTTTGAATGTTTAAGTTAAACCTAAATAGATTGTATCTACAGGTCATTAGGTTAAGGCTGAACTAAGATCATATCTATAAATCATTAGGTTTAGACTGAACTGAGATCATACTTTCTTCTTCTTTTCGTCATCTTCGTTTCCCGTATCTTCTTTGTCTTTGTTGTCATTTTCATTTTAGTCGTCTGCTTCGTCGTCTTTTTCTTCTTTTCCATCTAAATATAAAAAAAATTGTAAACAAATATATAGAAGGGGACAAATACAAGGGGGCAGTTTACACAAAAAGGCGAGTAAAGAAAACAAATAACAAATATAAAATTAACAATAAAGTCCTCAATAGTGTGCAACCCCTTCTCCTCAGGAGCACAGAGAGAGGGTGCTCCCTCGTTCCTTCCTTTTTTCCACCTACAAGCTGATATAGAGAGAAGGCCCATTCACACGGGCCATTCTCGCCACTTTCACCCACCTTTCATAAAAACGACTGGGGTTGAGCATCTCTCTCCATCCTGATCCTTCTTCCGAAATGATATCGGAAGAAACGGATCAGTTGTTGGCCAGAGAGAAAGGTGCCTGACCTGAGTCCTTTCAGATGCGTCCATCATACAACCTCTTTCACCATGGCTATTACGCACAGAAACACCGCCTCTCATTCATTTTTGAAGGGGGGAAGCGGCTTAATCGTTACAATGGCCTCGGTTGTCAACCGGATCGGTCCCACCCTTGATAGCAGTCGTTCGACATAGCCCCACAGATCGGCTACGCCCAAGCAGTGTACCAATACGTGTGCAACGGTTTCCTCGTTGCGCACGCATCTGGGACAGATCTTTTTGGCGGGGTCCCTACCCGGGCGCCCGTGTCTGTAGAGCTTTTCTCGAACGGGTAGAGCCCCTCGGTAGCTAGGGACTTCTGGAAGTTGTCCATAGGTCCCGGGCTGAATGTCCTACTGAACAGGCTGGCCAGTTCGTCTTCCTCCATGTCTAGGGCTTCTCCAAGGGCGTCATTGCACCTGCTGCGTACCAGCCCTCTATAGAATGTCGCGGTGGAGTCTCCACTGATAACCGGGTCCACCTGCCAGAGGGCCATGAGCACCTGGGCACACTCAGTGTGCCAGGCGCCCAGTTTTCTCGGTCTTTGCTTGACCCAAGATTGCAGCTCGGTGAGTGAGACGAGTCTGGGAAAGGTTTGTCTCACAAACGGGACCCACACAAATATATAGCTGATCTCTCAGACTTTCACGAAACACCGAGGAGATTCAGTTAATATAACGAGTGGAGAGCTCATATATATATATATGGTATAGCATGGTGTTATGTGGTCTGGTGTGGTACAACATGGTGTGATGTGGTGTGGTATGATATGGTGAGGCAGGAAGGGGGAGACATCGTTAGATTAATGTTAACAATACACATCTAGCATCCACATGTGATGAGAAGGGGGAAACAGTGTTTAACTAATTTTAACATTACATGTAGCATCCATCTACAGGTGATTAAGTTAAGACTGAGGTGTAATCATATGAAAAGGTCAATTTAAAACTACACTGAGATTCTGCTTAAAATGATGGTCAATGAAGTGTTTACTTACTCAGATCCTTTGAAATAACTTTCTTTCTCTTACTGTAACTGGACATACCTACGAAATAGAAAACAGTCGAATAGACAGTGGTGTGGTGTAGTGTAGTGTGGTTTAGTGTAGTGGACAGTGGTGTGGTGAAGTGGAGTGTGGTTCAATGTAGGGTGGGGGATATTGTGTAGTGGAGTGTGGTGGGATGTAGTGTGGTAGCATGTGGTGTGATGGCATGTGATGTGGTGTGGCGTGGTGAAATGTGATGTGATGTGATGAAATGTGGTGTGGCGTGGTGAAATGTAATGTGATGTGATGAAATGTGGCGTGGTGAAATGAGGCGTGGCGTGGTGAAATGAGGCGAGGCGAGACGAGACGAGACATGGTGTGATGTGGTGTGGTGTGATGTGATGTGAAATTTTTTCATCCTATTTTTCATGTGCTATCAACCAATCTAATCCAATCTCCAAGATGCTTGAAACTGACTTTCTCCCCCCAGGAAAACGGCGGGGTGAGGTGGTTCCCCCTTCACCCGGATAACCCCTGCTTACTCAGAATTTTCTCTTTGATTCTATTTTCATGCATTATCAGTGAATATGACTTCCAAACCAGTCAAAAACAACTAGCTTTGGAGAAAGAGGAGGGAGAGGAGAAGAGTTTTGCAGATCTACACCCCACTCACATGTTGTGGGACTTAATCATTTTCGGTATATTTCCTGTGCTATTAATTTCCTATGCTATTTCCTATGCTATTTCCTGTGCTATTAATTAATCTGACCTCCTAGATGCTTCCAACCAACTTATTTCCCTGGGCTAGGTTTAGGGTAATGTTTAGGGTCTAGTTTTAGGGTTGGGGTAATGTTTAGGGTCTAGTTTTAGGGTTGGGGTAAGTTTAGGGTTTAGTTTTAGGTTTGGGGTAAAGTTTAGGGTTTAGTTTTAGGTTTGGGGTAATGTTTAGGGTCTAGTTTTAGGGTTGGGGTAAAGTTTAGGGTTTAGTTTTAGGTTTGGGGTAATGTTTAGGGTCTAGTTTTAGGGTTGGGGTAATGTTTAGGGTTTTGTTTTATGGTTGGGGTATAGTTTAGGGTTTAGTTTAAGGGTTGGGGTAATGTTTAAATTTAGATTTAGCTTGGTTTGGTTTAGATTTAGAGTTTAGGGTTGGGGCTAGATTTAATTTTATGTTTAATTTAGTTTTAGTTTCCAAATCCCAGAAAAAAAAATTGATTCAGAGCAACTAAAAGGTCAGATTAGTTGATAGCACTCAAAAGGAGACCGAAGAAAAATCATTAGGGTATATATCTACAAAACGACAATGGTTTTTCCACCTGCTTTACCCCTCCTTTTTCCTAGAACAACTAATCATTTCCAACTGGTTTGGAGGTCATATTTGTTGATAACATACGAAAAATCTTAGAGAAAACTCTGGGGTTAAATGAGAGAAGTGCATCCACCTAAGTTTTCCATGAAGAGAGAGTCAATAACAAACATCTTGGAGTTCGGATTAGTTGATAACACATGTAAAACAGATGAGGAAAAAATGTTGGGTGTTATGTGGTGTGTAGTGTGGTGTGTTTTTATGTGGGGTGATGTAGTGAGATGTGTTTTTATGTGGTTGATGTAGTGAGGTGAGGTGTGGTGTGCTGTGTTGTGGTGTTATGTGGTGTGGAGTAGTGTGGTGTGTTTTTATGTGGAGTAGTGTGGTGTGTTGTAGTGAGGAGTGGTGTGTTGTGTTGTTATATGGTGTGGTGTAGTGTTGTATGTTTTTATGTGGTGTGGTGAAGTGTGGTGTGATGTGGTGCGGTGCACTGCGATGTGATGTTGTGCAGTGAGGTTCTTCATCTTTATCTTTCTCTTCTTCATCTTTGTATTCATCTTCTTTGTTTTGTCTTCCATCTAAAAAAAAAAAAATTTATATATAAAACATATATGTAGCCAATCTCTCAGACTTTTACAAAGCTCCAGGGAGATAAATTTAATATAAGTGGTGTGTTTCTGAACAGGGATACTACAAAATAGCTTAAAAGCTATATATATATATATATATATATATATATATATATATATATATATATATATATATATATAAATATAGACGGGTGTGTATGATTGTGTATAGAATATTATATTAATAAAAGGAATTCCAACTTTGTCTGATTTACTCGTTTTATTTACAATCCTTTAAAATTATAATGGTATTAGAATGAAATAGCATGGTTGAATATTAAGTGTTAATTGAACAAGTAATTTCATGCTTTCGCAATCTTCAGGTTCATATTCTGTGGTGACAGTCAAGTTTACAATTTTCAACTGTAATGAGATGGGTAAATTTTGTGCCTTATATACAGTGAAAAGCGGCTACAGAATGCTAAATTTTGCAAACTGTATTTCGACCAATCGGTGTGTAGTTTCACTGGATTACTGAAGCTGATTGGTTTAGGCATCATGGTTGGTTGGGCATGTCTAACGACTTCTATTTGGCCCTATTCAAAGCATCAATTGTTTTGCTATTTTTAGAAATGATGAAAATAGCATTTTCTAGGGTTTTTATACCCCTAAGAATTATTATTGTTCATTTAGCTTGGGTTGGAATTTTGAAAAATATTCCCAAATGCAAATATGAAGTGCAAAAGCAGAAATCTAATTTACTGCATTAAATGCCCGAATTGTGAAGAACTATATGTCGGTCAAACTGGAAATGCACTATCGGAACGTGCACGGGTGCACCGACAGCAAATCAGAGACCCAAATGTCCGTCAGATACCCCTGAGTAACCATCTAGCAACATGTGGTCAGAAAATATTTATAATATTTCCATTCTACAAATTACACAGGCCAAGTGAAATCAAGAGAAAAATCAAAGAAAAGAATTTTATTGATTAATTCCAACCTAAGATAATAGACATTAATAGAGTGAACGACAGAATAATTAAAATAAGATTTGTTCTAAATAGAAGTACTGTGACAGTAATATCTGCGTACGCACCCCAATCCGGATTGCCTGGCGCTATAAAAGACAGATTCTATGAGACACTGATGCTCACTACCTCCCAAATAACCGACAGTGACTATATAATTATTGCTGGCGACCTAAATCGTCACATTGGACAACATTGTAACGCAAATAACCTAACTATCTGTAACACTAACTTCAAAAAGGGAGACAATCACTTGATCACCTACAGATCAGGGGAACATACCAGCCAGGTAGATTATATCCTTACCAGAAGACGTGACAGAGTGTCTGTTGTAACCACTAAATCCCTCCCCCATGAAGAATGCACCTCTCAACATAGACTCATAATTAGCGACCTCATAGTCAGGACGAGACATTCTCGACAACAGAAGAGGACTATACTCAGGAGGAAAATATGGAAGCTAAAGGACCCCACAGCCAGTAATAAATTTAAAAGCATATTACTACAGTAAGGAAGAGCAATTAGAGTCATATAATATAGAGGAACAGTGGGAATTCCTGAAAGCAAACCTGCTGATGGCGGCAGACGAAGTCTGTGGCTGGAGCAGGCCTATAGGCAGGAGGAGAGTAACGTGGTGGTGGAACAGTAAGGTGGAGGAGTCAATTAAGGCCAAAAAGCAGACTTGGAAAGTATGGTGGTATGGGGGAAGTAGAGAAGACTATCAAGTGGCCAGGAGGGAAGCGAGGAGACAAGTGTACTTCGCAAGAAGGGAAGCAGAGGAAAGAAAGTTCAAGCATGTTCTACAACGCGAGGACCAAAAACGTGAGGTGTTCAGGATTGCTAGGCAATGTGTCGAGGAAAACCGTGATATTGTCGGGGAGAAGTGTGTCCTTAATGATGATGGTGTACTTGCCATCACTGACGCTGATAAGAAAGTAGCTTGGAAGTGTCATTACGAAAGGCTACTAAATGAGGAGAATAAATGGGAGAAAGACAGTCTCCCCCACATCGATCCAATAGAGGGACCAGCAGTGCTAGTTGAAGGTAGTATAATAAGTAAGGCAATCAAAGATATGAAGACGGGTAAGGCGGCTGGGCCTTCGGAAATAGTTGCTGAAATGCTGAAAGCATCTGGAACGGTGGGACACACTATGGTCACCCGGATAGTAAACCAAGTCATACAGAATGGGGTTGTTCCGAAGGACTGGCGTAGCAGCATCATCATTAACTGCTACAAGAGTAAAGGAGATGCCCTAGATATGGGTAACTATAGAGGCATTAAATTAATCGACCAGGTCATGAAGGTCACAGAAAAAATAATAGCGCAACTAATCAGAGAGAGAATTGATCTAGATGAAATGCAGTTCGGGTTTGTGTCAGGTAAAAGTACCACAGACGCTCTTTTCATTATACGACAACTACAGGAGAAGTACCTAGCTAAAAGTAAACCCCTATACTTAGCTTTTGTCGACTTGGAGAAAGCCTTTGACAGAGTCCCCCGTTCCATTATCTGGTGGGCTCTTAGAAAACTAGGTGTTGATGAATGGCTTGTGAGAGCTATACAAGCCATGTATAAAGAAACAGTCAGCAAGGTTAGAATTAACAATGAATATAGTGAAGAGTTTAGCGTAAAAGTTGGTGTTCATCAGGGCTCCGTTCTTAGCCCCATACTATTTATTATTGCCCTTCAGGCTATAACAGCGGAGTTCAAGACCGGCTGCCCATGGGAACTCCTATATGCAGATGATCTAACGCTCATAGCTGAATCAATGGCTGAACTAGAGAAGAAATTCCAAACATGGAAGCATGGCCTAGAATCAAAAGGCCTTAAAATTAACCTGTCTAAGACTAAAGTTCTAATTTGTAGAAAGGAAAATAGAGCACCGGTCCCATCCGGGAAATGGCCATGCTCAGTGTGTAGGAAAGGAGTAGGCAGAAACTCCATTTTATGTCCCAAATGCAAAGTATGGGTGCATAAAAGATGTAGTGGGATCACAGGTAAGCTAACTAAGAATATAGATTTTATATGTGGCCGGTGCTCTGGTGCAATAAGTAACAGCAAGTGTCCACAAAATACTAACTCATTCCATTGCACAGATGGTTCTATAGAAATAGAGGACACCTTCCGTTACTTGGGTGACAAAATCAGCAGTGGTGGAGGGTGCTCTGAAAGTACAGTAGCTAGAGTCAGAACTGGATGGAAAAAGTTCAGAGAGCTTATACCACTATTAGCCGCTAGAGGGTTCTCTCTGAAAATGAAAGGCAGGCTGTATGATGCCTGCATACGAACAGCAATGTTACATGGCAGTGAGACCTGGGCATTGTGTGCAGAGGATATACGCAGATTGGAGAGGAACGAAGCTTGCATGCTCCGCTGGATGTGTAATAGTAATATACGTGAACGGCAAAGCATAAACAAACTAAGGGAAAAATTAGAAATAAGAGGGATCAGATGCTGTTTACTCGAGAGAAGACTACGTTGGTACGGTCACGTGATGCGCATGAAAGACAACAGCTGTATAAAAAAGTGCAGGGCGATAAAAATAGACGGTAGCCACGGAGTAGGCAGACCCAGAAAAACCTGGGACGACTGATTAAATTCCAACCTCACACACTTACACCTCTCCAAGACAATGTCACTGGACCGAGATCTTTGGCGCTACACAGTAATAGAGAAGACCCGCCTTACCAAAGTACAAAGTGAAACCTACCACAGTCAGTAGGCACCTCTAACAAAAATACACCCCATCCCACTACCCCCACCTCACCCACACCACCCCTTTCAATGTAAAGTTATGTTGGTACCACAATATCCAGCCCGAAACAAATGAGGTCGTGTAGGTGTCACAACAAAAAAACACACAGTCCACGCTGTAATGTGGCCGTGTAGGTAACACGGTAAAAACCTCCCAGTCCACACTGTAAACGTGGTTGGTGTTAGGAAGGGCATCCAGCCATAGAAAACCTGCCAGACAGTCCTATGCGAGCAAGACAACCACTCTTGCCTCAAGTGGAAAAACTTCCGTCCAAACCCATGCAAGCGTGGAACATGGACGTTAAACGATGATGATGATATACATACATACACACATATACATATATACAAATTCACATATACATGCATATATATACACATATACATATATATACATGCATATATATATACATATACAATATGTATAGGATTCCTTTCCCTTTGAGCACATAATTTACAGGGAATAACGTGACTCTATGGCTCCGTTAATTTATCTTCATATATATATGGTGGCTGCCAACTCGTTTTCGAATACGGCCTGTACTTTATATCCATGTAGGAGAACTCCCACCGATGCGCTGAACGAGTGTGACTTTTTAGTCCAGCCAGCGACTTGAAAACGCTGGTACAAATACTACACTTGTGACAATTATTGACACACAGTGCTGGGCCCATGGTACCATGTGACGACAAGTGCAGAGAGATCTCTAGATATAAAGCAATGCCTGTGCCGTGAAGTTTTTATAGTGAGCAAAGGCACTGTACAAAGCCAGTCCCACTCTCTTAATGAAGATGATATTTACCAAAAAGAAGAACAAGTCAACATCATTGGATACCATCAGGGTTGCAGGTGTTATATCAGAGTTTTCCCTGTCCTAGAATTCTGCCTTGACAAAGGCTACGGGGTCATCTCTCCCGGTGATTTTGGATGTTCATTGACTCTTAAGAGCTCCTTTGCCCTTTGACAGGTTTTGTTTTTAGTCCTGCAGGATGTTCAAAGTCACCCTCCTCACCAAGAAACCTTGGTGGGGTTGCCAGTTTAGTCGCCAACGACCCGACCATGAGACAGGTTGTACTGGGATACATATTACCAATAGCACCAACTGGTGACCTGACATATATATATATATATATACATACATGATGGCTGCCCCCTCGTTATCGTGTATGGCCATTGCACGAGAAAAAAAAAAAAATAATAATAATAAATAAATAAAAAGAAATAAAAAATAAAAAAAAAAAAATATATATATATATATATATATATACATATACACACACACACACACTCACACACACATACATTAATAACTAATAATAATAATAATAACAACAATAATAACGACAACAACAATAATAATATACATATACATATATATATACACACACATAAGCATATCTACACACACACACACACACACGATAGCAACTAACAGCGCTGCGATCGAATGTGGCTTTTTAGCGCAGCCAATGATCTAAAATGTCTTGCACAGAGTCGACAACCAAAACATTCACAGGGAATAGTCGGCTGTGGTTGGAGTTCGTGTATTTTTGCATGTCGCTTGAGCCCTCCTGCTGATTTACATTCTCTACCACATGTTTGGCAACATGATGAGTAGCATCTCCAACAGCAGCCTGGTAGTCAACCACTGGTC
>OZ024742.1:42037341-42039841 GCA_964016885.1 Eledone cirrhosa | reverse complement strand
AAAAGAAATATATATATATATATATATATATACATACACATATATATACATACATACACACACACATATATACACACACACACATATACATTAATAACAATAATAATAATAACAACAATAATAATGACAACAACAATAATAATATACATATACATATATATATACACATACATGCACACACATAAACATATCTATACACATACACACACACGATAGCAACTAACAGCGCTGCGATCGAATGTGGCTTTTTAGCCCAGCCAATGATCTAAAATGTCTTGCACAGAGTCGGCAACCAAAACATTCACTGGGAATAGTCAGCTGTGGTTGGAGTTCGTGTACTTTTGCATGTCGCTTGAGCCCTCCTGCTGATTTACATTCTCTACCACATGTTTGGCAAGCATGATGAGTAGCATCTCCAACAGCAGCCTGGTAGTCAACCACTGGTCTTACTTTATGACTGCGAAGATGACTTTCGAGTCCAGCTTTGCTTAGGCAGAGTCTCGCACAGACGCTGCATGTCAGCACCATAGGAGGACCCTCACCGTCTGGAAGTGCAACAGCAATGCCCTTCCTCACATCCCACTTTACTTTCTCGTATGCGATTCGAGATGCATCAAAAGCAACTTTTCCCACATATACAGTCTTTCTCTATTTATTACGATCAGCAGCAATATTCTCCCATGTATCAGCAGAGATGTTAGCGTCTTTCAGAGAGGCTTTCAAGGAATCCTTATACCTCTTTTTTGGTTTATGTGGCGGTCGTTTTCCTTTAACCAACTCTCCATGAAAGAGTTGTTTGGGTATTCTAGAATCCTTCATCCTGGCAAGGTGACCACTCCAGCTTCTATACTGTCACACATAGAGCTTTCCAAAATCTCGACATCACTGATGTGGTCCCTCCAGTGAACGCCATGGATCCGTCTGAGACACATCTGATGGAAACGCTCCAATTGCTTAAGGTGGTGTCGATATGTGACCCAAGTCTCGCAGGCATAAAGAAGACAAGAGAGCACACATGCCCTGTACACCTTTACCTTTGTCTTCCTGCATATGTCTCGCCGACCCCAGAGTCGCCTTTCTAGCTTTCCGAAAGCATCACTTGCTTTCCTAATCCTAAGTGAGATTTCACTGTCAAGGTTGCTGTATCGATTGACAGTGCTTCCCAGGTAGACAAACTGATCAACCACTCCAAGTCGTTTGCCATACACATAGATGTTTGGTTCAGTGTACTGCTTACCAGGGGCCGGTTGGTACATGACGACGGTTTTCTTGAGACTGATAGTCAATCCTAGGGCAGTGCAAGCGTCAGAAAATGCATTCAAAATGTGCTGCATATCACTCTCTGTGTGCGCTACAAGATCGCAATCATCTGCATACAAGAGGTCTCTTATGATTGATGTAAATACTTTTGTCTTTGCAGCAAAGCGCCTGATGTTAAATACGCTGCCTGAGGTTCGATATCGGATGTAAACACCATGCTCGCAATTCCTGAATGCAATACAGAAAACCATTGCAAAGTATATGGCAAACAGGGTCGGTGCTGGAATATCCCCCTGTTTCACTCCATTTTTTACTGAGATAGGCTCCGACATGTTACCTCCGACATTAACCCAAGCCTTCATGTCGTCATGGAAAGACCTAACTAAAGCAAGGAACTTATCAGGGCAACCAAGTTTCTGGAGAACCTTCCATAATGCATCTCTGTTAACAGTATCGAAAGCTTTTGTCAGATCGACAAAAACCTGATACAAACAGAAAGCCTGAACCAGCGTGGATGCGAAATTTAAAAACCAAAATTTTGTCCCTGAGACGAAGTATCTCACACATCGCAGTCGTTATGAAATGCAACATAGAGAGCAACGTCACACGACACCAGGAAGACCTAAAGAAAAAGTTAGAGACGAATTGGAGATACAAAATTTAAAACTTTGAACTCTAAATTACACCAGTTGAAACAACAACTCACAGCTACAACAGAAAGACTAAAATATAAGTCAACAGGACATAAACGACAAGTGCTAAATAGATTGTTTGCCAGAGATCCTAAATCAGTTTATCGCAGCTTAGGTGGCAAAAGCTCAATCCCTGTAAACGACACCCCTTCAAAAGAACAGGTTGAGAGCTACTGGAGATCTGTATGGGAAACAGATGACGGATTCAACAGACAAGCAAATTGGCTAAAAGAACTGGAACAGGACTACTGCCAACATGTCCAGACAAAACAATATGACATAGGTGGGTCAATACTGGAAACAGCTCTACAGAAAATGTCGAATAGGAAATTGCCAGGCCCAGACCTCATTACAGGATACTGGTTGAAGAATTTCACTTTCTATCGGCAAGATCTCATACGGCTGTTTACAGAAACCATTAAGGGCACACAAGAACTGTCCAGATGGTTATCAACTGCCACTACTCTCCTCATTCCCCAAAATAGCCAAACCACCCTTGCTAAAAATTACCGCCCAATTGCCTGCCAAAACATCATGTATAAATTATA
>OZ024742.1:41897341-42032341 GCA_964016885.1 Eledone cirrhosa | reverse complement strand
CCCTACGACAGAAAGCAATGATATACCTCTGTAGTTCCCACAATCATTCCTGTTACCCTTTCCCTTGTACAAGACCACCATTACTGCATCTCTCCAATCCTCAGGTACGGATTCATTAGCCCATATCCTTCCAAACAAAGAGTGAAGATGTTGCAGGAGTCTCTCACCACCATATTGTAGTAGCTCAGCATGTATGCCATCCATACCTGGAGATCTTCCACTGTTCAGCTGTTCAGCTTCGAAATAGCCACTGCAACCTCCACAAGCGTCGGAGGTTCTGCGAGAGCTACTTTCACAGGACTTTCTGGAATGAGATTGAGGAAATCTTGACTGACGACAGACGGCTGATTCAAAAGATCATCAAAGTGCTCTCGCTACCTTCGTAGAATTCCCTGTGAGTCACGAAGAAGTTCTTTGCCATCCTTGCTGCGAAGCGGTGTCACCAGAGAAGACGGTCCATAAACCTCACGCAACAGACTGTACAACAGCTTTGTGTTATTGGAATCAGACGCAGTTTGTATTTCACCAGCCTTCTCACTCCACCACTGATCCTTCATCTGAGAAAGACTCCGCCTAACACGTGATTTTACATCCCTGAGCTCCTCATGCAACGTATTCCTCTCCTGTGGTTTTGCCGTCAAGTAGCGTGACAGAGCACGCCTCTTATCAGCCAACAAGTCTTCTATATGTACATCATTCTCATTAAACCAGTCCTGATGTTTTCTCTGCACCAATCCCAGAACACGCCTGCCTACATCATAAACCGACTTTTTAAGGGTCGGCCAATCCTCACCAAGATCTGCAGCCTGCATCTCTTCTTCCAATGTCCTCTTCACATTTTTATCCTTAAGACGAGCAGCATTCAATCTTTTGGGCAGGGTAACACCAGGAGCCCGGATTTTACGTTTGGTGATTAGTTTCACTTTTGCGCGTACCAGGCGGTGGTCCGTCCAGCACTCAGCTCCACGAAGAACACGAACACACTGCACATCCTGTCTGTCACGCATCCTGACTAGGACGTAGTCCAAAAGATGCCATTCCTTAGATTCAGGATGCATCCATGTGGTCTTGAATTTGTTCTTTTGTTGGAACATGGTGTTGGTAACACACAGATCCAGCTCCTCACACATCTGCAGCAGGAGCATACCATTGCTGTTACACTTTCCCACCCCATGCCTTCCGATTAGATTCCATGTGTTAAAATCCCTACCCACTCTAGCATTAAAGTCACCAAGCACGATGACTTTGTCTGCCTGAGGGATATTTCTTAGAACACCTTTCAAGGCATGGTAAAAGGACAGTTTTTCTTCATCGACAGAATTCATAGTTGGAGCATACACACTCACCAGGGTAGCGTATCTTCCTTTGTCCAGCGGAACTCTCATGGACATAAGATGCTCACTAATCCCTACTGGGAATTCTTCTAATTTATTCACAAGTACAGTCTTAACAGCAAATCCTACCCCAGCCTCTCTTCTGGTTCCTTCATCTCTTCCTTTCCAGAAGAATGTATATTCTCCACAAAATTCCGTAAGATGACCATCTCCAGCTAACCTCGTCTTAGATAAAGCCACGATGTCAAGATCGTAACGTCGAAGCTCCTTTGCAACAAGAGCGATCCTTCGTTCAGGACGCTCCAAGGAATCCCTGTCAAGCAGCGTCCGTACGTTCTAGCAGCCAAGACTAAATGCCTTGTTTGGCTCTATTACAATGGCACGATGACGAGCGGGCCCAGGCTGTGATAACTTGGGGCCCCTGCCCTTATTGCCAATGATCTTTTTTGTTCCAGAACCTAAATTGCCAATTATCTCTTTTACATTGTTCTGGAACATCATTGAATTGGAAAAAAAAAAAAAAAAAGTAATAATAATAGTAATAATAATAATAATTGTTTCTACTTTAGGCACAAGGCCAGCAATTACCCAGTGCATTACTGGTAATAATAATAATAGTAGTACACTATTAATAATTATTAATGCACTCGTGCAATGCCTGTGTGTGACGAATATTTTTAAAGTGAGGAAAGACTGTGCACTGAGCCAATCCCACTCTCTGAGCGACAGTAGCTATAACCCGAAAAGAAGAAAAGATCAACATCATCGGTAACTACTGAGCCGCAGGTTTTATATCGGAGTTAACCCAGTTTCCTGAGATGCCTTCCCCTAGAAGAGTGCCCTGACAAGGGCTAGGGGTTCTTCACTCCCAGTAGTTTAACTGCGCGATCGGGCATCCAGCCCGATTATTTCTGTCCCCGCGCAAAAAAAAAAAAAAAAAAAAAAATCACTTATTGACACTTATACGTACGACATACACACACACGCATACATATGCGCGCACACAGCAACACATACATACAAACAAACACACACACACACGCTACTCTACTCACTTACACGCACACACATATATATATATATATATATATATATATTACCGTCATTACTGATACAAGATTACAAGATTATGTCAACTGTTGACTTTCAAGAGTTTGTATAGTTGAAGCCGATCGTATTACAGTCCAGTATTATTATAATTGCTTTACAGCATAGAGTTATGGCTCTCCACGCTCTGAGCTCAAATCCCGCCGAGATCAACCTTGCCCTTCATCCCCACGGAGTCAACAAAAGAGAGTACCAGTGATGCGCTGGGCCAGTCGCTGGATCCGTGCCAAAAGCAGAAAAATTATTATTAAAGTTGTTTTCTTAAGGCCCGGTCGCTGGTGATGGTGATGGCGGCGGTGGTGGTGGTGGTGGTGGCAGTTGATGTTGTTGTTGTGTTGTGTGCGTGTGTGTGTTTTGTTATTTTGAGTTTTTTTTTTTTTTTTCCCTTTTCTTTTCTTTTCTTTTCTTTTCTTTTCCCTTCCTTTTTTTATGTTTTGATGCCGCTGTTGTTGTTGTTGTAAATGTTCATTTCAGTTCATTCTGAAGCTGTTGTTGCTGTAAACATTAGTGCCGGTGTTGTTGTTGTTGTAGATATTGGGATTGAAATCTGGTCGTTTGACTGAGTGATGTATATACACACATATACATACACACACACATATATATATATACACATTCAACAGAGGGTAGAGAGTTTGACAACAAGTCGATGACTTTAGTCTAGATAGGGTATGGTATGGTAATGACATGTGATGGTGGGGAGAGAGTGTAGACGTTATTGTGGTGGTGGGGACAGTGAGATGTATCTAGTTCATTTGACCGTTTTCTTCTCTTTGCAAAATTTGAATTTTAGCCATGTTATATTGAGATGTAAGTAAATGTAAAATGTAAGATATAAATAAGGATTGCTCTGCTAAAATATACTAAAATATTTGTGTAACTTCCACAAACTTCTGTCGTGACATTCCCGAGTCCAGTGACCAAAAAATTGTTGTATTTTGATGTTTCAGAATACAAAAATTAATTAAAAACTTACCCCACGAAAAGACAGCGTGTGTTGTCCTATCTATAAGCTCCCTCATATATACATACATATATATACATACATATATATATACATACATACATATACATACATACATATACATATACATACATACATACATACACATACATACATATACATACATACATACATACACATACATACATACATATACATACATACATACATACATATATATATATATATACATACATACATATATACCACTCTTGGATGATAGAGGCCCTCCAACTTGCTAAAGTCCCAGACATTATTGTCAGAGCCATAGAGAGGCTGTCTTCTTCTTGGGCTACTATCCTAAGGTTAAAGACAGAGAGGGAGGACTCTATTTTCACTGATAAAATAAAATATTGCAGGGGTATATTTCAGAGGGACAGTCTCTCTGTGATATTGTTCATCTTGTCATTAAACCCCTTGTCCTTTCTGCTAAAGAAATGTGAGGGATACATCATTGGCTGACAGGAGGACAGAAATACGAACCTAACCCATAACTTCTTTGTGGACGATCTGAAACTCTATGCCAAGAACATGGATGGGATGAAGAAAAATCTTGACCTGGTTACAACGTTCTCAAAGGATATAGGAATGGAGTTTGGCCAAGATAAATGCTCATACATGACTGTAAAGCGGGGAAAAACAACAACCCAATCTAGCAACATTGTCATCAATGGTCTAACTGTTTCACCGATATCTGATGAGGACTGCTACAGATACCTGGGGATAGAGGAGAACATATCCTATAATGGTATCTGTAATAAAGAACGCGTAACCAGGGAATACTACACCCGATTAAGAAAGATCTGGTCATCGGAACTTTCTGCACAAAACAAAACAGTGGCTCACAATGTGTTTGCTGTGCCTGTCCTAACACCAACGTTTGGAATACTCAATTGGACGATAGACGAAATCCGAGCAGTTGATGTTGGAACTCGAAAAATACTGAACAACACCGGAAACTTCCACATCAACAGTGACATAGACCGCCTTTACTTGAAACGTAGGCAGGGAGGCAGAGGCCTAACATCAGTCCAGACAACATTTGAATGTCGCATCATATCTCTCCGACAACATCTATGAACCTCGAAGCATAGGAGCCCGCTTCTCGAGCAAGTCTATCTGCATGAAACAGATAAGATCATGAGAGTTGGGAAGGAACTCCTTGAGAGATATTCCCTGTGTGATAATCAAAAACTCACACCCAGGGATGTCGCTCAGCAGTATCGCAGTGAATCCATGGATGAAAAACTGCATGCCTATCAGCAAAAATTCATGCATGGATATGTTGCCAGAGTGAGAGTAATATAGATAAGGAAAGTAGTCTATCTTGGACCAACAACCGCTATATTGGCTCCCACTTTGAAGGATACGCTTTTGCAATCCAAGAACAGGAGATTAGCACGAAATACCTGATTCACAAAAGAGATAGGGATGCAGGCAAAACACCTAGATGTGATAACAAGTGCAGACTCTGCAGAACTAACATCGAGGATATCACCCATGTCATCAGCAGCTGCCCAAAGATGTCATCGCGGTACTATCTACCTATGAGGCATGATGTAGTGGCCAAAACACTGTACAATGCAGTTCGTAAAAAAGATAGCCCCGATGATAAACACATTAAAAGCTACAACAATGTGGAAGATATCCATGTACATAATATGAAAGAGTACTGGTGGAACGTTCCAGTAAAAACCCCAATAAAATGCAGGCATAACAGACCAGATATTATGATATGGGACAGGGAGAAGAAAACATGCACAGTAGTGGAAATTAGCTGCCCAGCAGATGCCAATATAATATCAAAGATTAGTGAAAAGGAGAATATTTATGCAGAACTGATGAGAAATCTGCAGATACTCCACCCTGATTACACCTACAGATTTATGCCTGTGATTATTGGGGCACTGGGATAAGTTAGTAACTGCCTCAATACAAATCTTGAGAAGCTAGGCTTCACAGGAACAGAAAGAACACAACTAGTTAGGAAATTACAAGTACAATCCATTAATGGAACAGTAAAAATATGTAAAACATTCCAAAAATGTTGTATCTAATAACTGCATATACACATGTACAGATACAAAGCATATACACATGCACACATACAACTCAAAACATACACATCCACACATACAATAACATCCATATCTACACATGCATGCATGCAGACATACATACATATCTACCTAGTTGATGTTGTGTAAATTCCAATGAGAGAGTCTTGTGTCTATGTTAGAGACCGACTCTCTCTCTATTGGTAAAACTTTGTGAAATTATAAAACCAGAAGAACATATACATACATATATATATATACATACATATATATACATATATATATATATACATACATATATATACATATATATATATACATACATATATATATATATACATACATATATATATATACATACATACATATATATATACACATACATATATATACATACATACATATATACATACATACATATATACATACGTACATATATACATACATACATATATATACATACATATATATGTTTGTGGACTTTAAACAGTGATGATGTATGTACAAGTGTGTTTATATATATACATATATAAAATATATATATATACACACATATAAATTTGTGGATGTTCAACGATGCTGATGCATGCACATGTCTAAGTGCATATGTGAGAGAGAGAGAGAGAGAGAGAGAGTGTATGTGTGTGCATGTGTATACACACACACACACATATATGCGTATCCATGAACACACACATACACACACTCAGCTTTGGCTAACCATTACTAATCTCAGTTATATAATGTTCAATATATACAATGCTGGACTCCAAATTCCTCTCAGCTAGGTAGCTTATGGTAAATATTCTATACTTCAGTCGGTCTATATTTCTTATGCCCATCAATACCATAGCCACAACGGGTATCTGTATCAGTCCACTCACTGTTACCATGAGCATTTTGGCTAGGTGGGCTGTGCCGTTTCTTGCCATTGCCAGGATTTCCACGTTTTACCATCTCTACTTCATCAAAAACCATTCTGCAGCCTCCTGTAGCTGTAGGTACAACATTACCCTCTTTAGTGTCTTTCTCAGTCAGTTTAGTCACTGATCGTTTCTTCTTCAGCTTCGGTTGCATGACAGTGTCAAGTTGTTCATGGTCTCGGCCCCTGTGTTCCAACCATGTTTCAGCATTAGGGGAAGACTTTGATCGTCTATGACGTGGGTTTGGTGGTGGTGGTGCAGACCCTTTTTTGGAAGATGAAGAACCAATTTGGTTTAAATCATGGAGGGAACGTGCAGCAGCTAGCCTTGTTATAGGTTTCCATGGAACTGGGTCAGGTCTGGGAGCAGTGTAGGGAGCTGGTGTAGAGAATGTTCTTAATTTTTTGACTGGCTTTGGAGTAACTGATGGTGTGGTGCTAGAACTAGATTCCGAATGTTCATTCACAAGGCTTTTCAAAATATGTAGTTTATGATTCTTTTGTTTATGTGCCCGGCACTCGTCTTCCAGTCTCTATTGCTCATATTCCTGTTGTTCAAATTTTTGTTGATTCAGCTGCATTTGCATTTCATAATCGCTCTTTAGTTGTGACTTTTCATTTCTAGCTGCCCTAATCAATGAATTCTTCTCTTGTAACTGTCGTTCAGCACTTTCTAATTTTGAAGTTGTTGCTCTCAGTTCTTGCTGAAGTTCCTGCACATCTTTGTTGATATTCAGTTTGTCTTTCTTTAAATTGGAGTTTTCTTTGCGGAGACGATACACTTCTTTTTCAAGGACTGGGATGAAGGTATACTCTTTTTCCACTTTTAGCAAAAGTGAACGGAAATCATCCCAGTTTTGTCTGGCCATTTCAATACATTTGCCTTTTTTCTAGCCGAATATATATATATACATATATATACATACACACATATATATACATACACACACACATATATGCATACACACACACATATATATATACATACGGAGGCACATGGCTTAGTGGTTAGAGCATTGGCCTTGCAATCGAAAGGTTGTGAGTTCAATTCTCAGACCGGGTGATGTGTTGTTTCCTTGAGCAAGACACTTTATTTCACATTGCTCCAGTTTACTCAGCTGTAGAAATGAGATGATAGGGACTGGGGTCCATATCATTCCACTGCAAAGTGGTCGTGGAGGTTCCACGGCAAAAAAGCACCCAGCACTCACTGTATATGAGGTTGGTGTTAGGAAGGGCATCCAGCTGTAGAAATCAAGCCAGAATCAGTTCCCGTCCCACCCTTGCAAGCAGGGAAAAAGCGGACGTAAAATGAAATGATGATGAAATGATGATACACACACACATATGCATACACACACACATATGCATACACACACATATGCATACACATATATATACATACACACATATATACATACACACATATATAGATATACATACATATATATAGCTTCATACACACACACACACACACACACACACACACACACACACATATATATATATATATATATATATATAAAGTACTTGACGAGGAGCATTCTAGTTGTTCAATAAACTGATTGAATAATACAAACGATGTTTTAATATACAGATTCATTATTTGTGTATATATAATTGTTTCTACTTTAGGCACAAGGCCAGCAATTACCCAGTGCATTACTAGTACTTTATTTTATCGACCCCGTAAGGATGAAAGGCAAAGTCAACCTCGGCGGGATATAATATATATAATATATATAATATATACAAAGCATATAAATAAATTTACAGTAGAATAACATAGCAAATATGTTTTAAATATATACATAAATAACATTACCAATGCTTAAATAACATTATAAATTGCTCGCGATTCTTTCAGAAGGATATATTCCTTTAATGTTGCAATATTAAAGAAAATATACGTATATATATACATACATATATTTATTCAACTAAGGAAAGTTGGTTGATTGAAAATCTGCCACACTTTCATAAGAGATGACAAACACTCAACAGTTTATGTTTATCCGGAGTTTTATTATAATAATTGTTTCTACTTTTGCACAAGGCCAGCAATTACCCAGTGTATTACTGGTACTTACAATGTAAATTTTCAAATGTATTACAGAGCCGAGATACAAAATATAAAACAATAAAATCTTAGTTTAATACTTTAGCAGTATTAGTTATAGATGTTATTGAGATACGAGTGACATAATAATGATTTCAACAGCAGAAATTAGAGATGAAATATATGTTTATTTTTGATGTAGCACAAACAATGGTGTGGTACAGAGGCTGGTTTCTGGCGTGTGATCAGTCGGCTTTTCAGTGGCTGTCTGTTTTTTCTTTCTCGCGTTCTCAACCAGCGTTGTTCTATCAAGAGGCGTGAGGCGTCTTACTACAGTATCCCCTGCCAGATTTTCAAATTATCGAAAATCGATGTCATTACTCACATGTGGAGTAAGATGGCGAACAATGCAACAAGGGGGAGCTATTCGCTCTACCAAAAATTGAATCCAGAATAAGGATTTGAAAAATGTTAAAAAAAAAACGACATGCATGCATAAAAAAACAAGGCAAAGAAAAAGCAGAAACACAGAGGCAAAAAAAAGGTGCAGCTAACATAGTCTAAATATAGACGGTGCTGCAAAATTTTTTGGGCCAGTGGACCCTACGACCTGAATGGGTCGTGGTCTTGTAACGTGGCGATGGTGGTGGTGTAGGGACAGGCGATGATGGTGGTTCAGGAACAGGCGTTCGCTCAACAGGCAAATACGAAGGGGTTCGTGTATCAGGAACCACAGCGTCCGTGTCAAGGTGCGTCTGCTTAAGCCTGTCTATTGTAACTGTCTCCCTGGACCCCTTAATATCTAACGTGAAATGCTTAGCCGAGCGCGCTAAGACACGGTAAGGTCCAGTGTAAGGCTGTGTGAGCGGGGGCTTCACAGAATCTTTCCTTACAAAGACATGCGTCCATGAGGCAATATCCCTCGGGACAGCAGTCTTGACAGTTTGTTTCCTAGTGTCCATTGGCGGCAAATCCTGGAAATAGGAGCGCAAACGGGACACGTAGGAAGCGTGATCTTGGGCATCAAGCGGAAATTTCAAAACGGCTTGTAACTTTACCGACGCAACCACTATACCTTCTATCTCGTTACCACAGGGACTCGAGAAATTGAGACAGTAGTTTTCTCACCATTATGGCGTCAGACGTGGCTGCCATGTTTGGTGACTGCTACTTTACTGAAGATTCTTTGACTTTGTTTTAACAATAAACAACACAACCTTGTGGCAGGACGGTAAAATGGCCACGAAAACTCACAAAAACACCATACATCTAACCCCTAACGGCATTAACAAACTTCTTTTTCAGTTTTCAGATAGAACTAGTGTCTGTACACTGGTGATGTGTGAACTATTTGACTTTGAAAAACTTTGAACTTATTGAGCAATTTCTCTGCTCCCTTAGATTGACGTTGTATTATCAGTTTGTTACATTCACATATTGCTTTGTAGAATGCATTTACTTGTTTTGTGCTCTTTTGCTATTTGCTTGCTCATGGTTTTTGTTCATTCACATTCTTTGCTGTTTTACATGCCTGCATGTGCACACATTTTTTTTTATCACACACCAACATGTTGTTCTTGGTATATGTTCTTCAAACGTAATATTCTGCGAGTCCCTTTTCACCTGGTCGAGGTGCTGTCACATGCTAGCAGCTCACAGAGCTTAATCCACTGGATTCAAACAGGCACCGCAATACGAGAATACTAATTGCAGTTGAACTCAAACAGCTTCGCATCTTGTTGCACACTGATCGTCCATGACGGCCATCCGTCTTGTTGTTTTTGCCCGACTCGCTGGGAAAGCAACAAATTGAACTGGACTTGTCAGCATTTTGGCCACTTCTGTGGATTCGCCCGAATTATGGAATTTACACTGCAACCCACCTACAGATTAAAATTGCTTTTTTTTTTCTTTACAAAGCAACCAGCCATTTTTTCCTGGCTCCACAGCACTTTCGCCAATATATCTGGGAGGCCAACATTTTCTCGCCTACCCATCATCTTCTTGCCAGCACTGCCATAATAGCTTCGTCCACAGCTACAGGTGCAGCACTTGCCATTGACATTTAATGCAAGAACAGCAACTTCGCCCATGTCAGACTTTATCCGTTTTTTGTTAGACCTTTGGCGGTCACCTATAAACAACAAAACAACTGGTCATTTGACACAGCGGCTCAACACGGCCCGTAGCGCCTCATTTTTTTCTTGCATGTAGCCTTCTGCTCAATTGTTTTGTCACTGGTGTGCTCTTTCAGCATTTGTTCTTGCTTATTTAATAATCTGTATCGACTGCCGTCTAGAAAGGGGGTATTGTAGTGACCTACATTCCGCGGGCTCACATACATTCTCTGTGCGTGATTTGGCTCAGTTCAGCCAATCAGCGCCAGTAGAAGAGGATGTATCCCTATGCGCCCTGGGAAAGAAATTCCCCGCGAAGATTTGAAGAATCTCTCTCTTGTACCGGAAACTTCAAGCCAGCAACACGCATAATGTAACGGTGAGATTTTGCACCCTAGCCTCGCCGGCTTAACGGCGCGATGGCACATTCCCTTTTGTAACCTCTTTTTATCTGTAACTTCAACCATATAAGTTAACAAACATTGTTTGTGCTACAATACAATTGCTGATAATTTTTTTTTTACATACATATACATACATACATACATACATACATACATACATACATACATACATACATACATATATATATATATACAATATATTAATAAATGGAAACTATATTTATAAAACCATATTTATTTTATATATATTTTAAGGGCCACCGCTTTCATCAGATAAAATACATATATATACATACACACATATATATATGTATGAAACTTAATTATTCGCGTAATGCCACTCCTGTAACGTTTTTAATAATTATTTGATATTACTTACTATTTACTTATCTTTTGCTTTTACTGTTTCTTATTTTCTTCTGCGTTTGTTGACATTTGCGCTATTCCCTGGGGAAAAATGGCGCCAAACTTTTCCTTTTAAAAGAATAATGTGATAGTGTTCACGTGATAAATAGCTGTCAGTCGTGAAAGCAGCCGATGAAAGCAGGCGAAGGTGACGTCATTCGTCATCGTTTATTTCCGTATTACTACCACCAAGTAACTCCACTTACGCGTGGTAGTAATACGGAAATAAACGATGTTTTGCTTTCATCGGCTGCTTTCGACTGACAGCTAATAGCGTTGTAGTGCCAATATATATTTCTTTAAAGCAGTATTGTTTCTGTAAAATAAAGTACCAGTAATGCACTGGGTAATTGCTGGCCTTGTGCCTAAAGTAGAAACAAGTATTGTTTCTTTAGAAAATTTAATGACACTTGCGTTTGTTTTGTATTCTTTGGGGATTTCTGTTTGTGTCTACGGCATTGTGACTGGAATTTGGAAGACAGAAAATGTGCAAAAGTCTGTTGTATTATATATATATATATATATATATATATGTAGGAGGTGAGTTTTATTGTAGTACAATAAAGCAATGCAGATATCGGATAAGAAGCGCTCTACAGTTTGTAGGACTGGAGTATATATAATATATAAGAACAAAAGATGGTTAAAAGAGTTCCATGTATTTTATTATGAGCATTTCAAAAACAAATATCATCATGCAATAATATTTGCGTTTTCATCAGATAAAACAGGAAGACATGATATGAAGGTTAAAAAACACTTGTGGATAGTGCAGTTTTAAATCAACATATGAAAAGTAGTTTTAGATGTGTGATATTGGGAAAAATTTTTTTTTATTTTGAGGGGGGTGGGGGTGGAAAGGATGAAAAAGAGGAGGAGATGAGAGTAAAAAGTGGAGAGGGAGGAGTATAATGAGGAAGGATGAGATAGGAGGAGAGATGGGTGATAGAGAGAGAGAGAGATAGCTTTTATAACTGAGAAAGATATATTGTTTTACATAGAGAGGTTGAAAACCGTTGGAAGATAATGTATAAATTAAAAGAATTTGAAAATTAACGAAGAGAAAAATAATGTAAAGTTAAGGTTTGTATATTGAGGGGTTTAATAATATGTGCGATGAAACGAAAATGTTAATATGTATTAAGAATAATATTTAAGGGTTTAATAACATGTGCGATGGAAAAGAAAAAGTTAATATGTATTAAGAATGATAATAAGGGTTTAATAATATGTGTGATGGAAAGAAAATGTTGATATGTATTATTAAAAAGAATAACAGGTAATTTAAGTAAGGATATATTGTGAGATGAGCATGAATGAGTTAGATGAAAGGGAGAATTTTTTTCCCTTTCATTTTGTTGCATCTTTGGCACTACAACGCTATTAGCTGTCAGTCCAGTGGAAAACAGGCGAAGTTGACGTCACTCGTCAACATCGTTTATTTCCGTGTTACTACCACGCGTAAGTGGAGTTTTCACGCGTTTTTTTTTAGAGAGAGAGGGAAGAGGAAAGATAGGGAACAGAGAGAGAGGGGAAAGACTTAAAAGGGCCAAATTAGAAAACATATAGAAAACAAGTCATGGTTATAAAGCATATCGATGTAAGTGGAGTTACTTAAATGAAAATATAGGTGGCCCTTAAAAGGGCCAAATTAGAAAACAAATTTAAGTTAATTAGAAAACAAGTCATGGTTATCAATGTAGAAAACAAGTCATTCATAAATTTAAGTTTTATAATCAAATTTTTTTCACCAACAAATGTAACAGCTAATAACGTTGTAGTGCCCGCAATTCTGTATCTTTACGTATATGGCGCATAGATACGAGGGTTGACAAAGATACTCTCATGGAATGTGACCAAATGAGGTTTATTTTTCAACATAGTCTCCCTTGCGTTCCACACACTTCTTCCATCGTGTTGCAGTACTGAGATCAATGTTTTCCTCGGTAGTGGCAGTTGTAGGACGTCCAGACATTGGGTCATCTTCAAGAATCCCCTATCCTTTCCTAAATTCGGCTGTCCACTTTTGCACCAAGGAAAATTGTGGTACAATATTATAAGATCTGCTTATAGCCTTATCCATCTTTCAAAAATGAAGGTCCACATTTCGTCGACTTCAATACATTTTATTACATTTTATTGTATTGTAAACATTAACTTTCATGGAAATTTTATTACAAAATTTCAATTTAGTTCGATTTTTTGTAATTTATTTAACAAACATGGAAAAATAAGAAAAAGAATAAAATAAAAAATAATTTGATTGCCTTTAATAAAGAAGATAAATAGAGTGGAACTGATTTCCAGGTCATACTAATGAAACAAGGTTTTTCCATTACTGATATTATCTGTCTGCCGCAAGTCCTGGTAGAAGATGCTACACGAACTAAAGTATTTTACTGAAGGACGCAACATGCTTCAGGATCGAAGAAACGAGCCCATGACTTTATAATGGTTAGTCTAGTACCGTAACCCCTAAGGCATGTGCCTTCACAGAGGAAAGGTAAATCATATTATAACAGATTAGATGGGTACTATGTTAGATATTGCTATGTGTCATATTATACCAAAGAGGAAGTGTGCTGTATAATAAACATTGATATCAGGTTGATTCAATAACTACCCGGTCCCAAATATGAACCCATGAACTTATGGTCGTCAGTCAAACATTTTAACCATTGTATGTATGTATGTATACACGTATGGATGTATGTATGTGTGTATACATGTATGTATGGATGGATGGATGGATGTATGTATGTATGGATGTATGCATGTATGTATACATGAATATATGTAAGTATGTATGCATGTATGAGAACAACTGGAAGGACTTCAGGAGCTCGGTCTATGAGGCTTTAGAGAAGGTCCTTGGCTTTGTCACAAGAAAACAAGGACTGGTTTGATGAGAATGACCAGGAGGTCAAGGCTCTGCTAGACAGAAAACAAAAGGCACTTGATGCAGTTCTTAAAGGTGGTAGCTCTGTTGGTGACAAGTATGAGCGTTACAGACAGGTAAAGAGGGAAGTGCAGGTGAAACTCAGGGCTATGCAAAATACTTGGTGGAGCAACAAAGCAGATGAAGTTCAAGTGGCATCTGACGGCAACAATGTGAAACTGCCACACTTTCTACTCACAGAGGTGTATGGCCCTTTCAGCTCTCCAGTGGCCCCTTTGAGATCGAAAGATGGCAAGCAATTACTGCGCGACCCAAAAGACACTCGACAGATAGCGAGATCACTTTGATGAGCTCTTAAACCAGCCATCCCAGGTTGATGATGATTTTATTTGTTCCATTCCTATTGAACCAGTGAAGCATATGAGATGGCTAATGTATCTTCTCTTGCAGAGGGGACTTCTGTTGTGTATAAGCTGAACTGTGGTAAGTCTCCTGGTATGGATGGTCTGAGTGGAACGGTTTTGAAAACTTCATGCAGCGCCTGACTGACCTCATGAAAATGGTGTGGGAAGATGAGAATGTCCCACAAGAAGGATGCGCTCATGGTGATTCTCCATAAAGGAAAGGACGGCAAGGACAAATGTGGCAATTATCATGTCATATCCCTTCTTTCAGTAGTTGGTAAAGTCGTGTCGAATATTGATGGATAGATTGATCCCAAGAGTTGCTCTGAATGTGTTGCCTGAGTCGCAGTGTGGGTTCAGAAACGAAAGAGGAACAGTGGATATGATCGTTTCTGCTTGGCAGCTGCAAGAAAAGTGTATCGAACAATCAGGTCTTTGTTGACTTGACAAAGGCCTTTGACACTGTCAATCAAACTGCATTGTGGGAAAAAAATCCAAGGTAGGGTAGAAGATTCTGCATCTTTTCCATGATGACATGAAGGCTTTGGTCAGTATTGGTGGTAGCATCTCTGAACCAATATCAGTTGAAAATGGAATGAAGCAAGGGGACATTCCGGCTCCAACTCTGTTTTCCTTATATTTTATGATAGTGTTTCTCATGGCATTCAAATATTGTTCTCATGGGGTTTACATCAGGTATCGCACTTCAGGAAGGTTGTTCAACACCAGGCGCTTTGGTATAAGCACAAAGGTATTAACATCTATAATCCGAGAGTTTTTGTATGCAGACGACTGCGATCTTTTTGCTCACTCTCAAAGTGACATGCAGCATATTATGAACTCTTTTTCTGCAGCTTGCAGCACTTTGGGCGTCACAATAAGCTTGGAAAAGACTGTTGTGATGTATCAGCCAGTACCTGGAAACGAGTACATTGCACCAAGTGTGTACGTGTAAGGAAAGAGGCTAAAAGTTGCTGACAAGTTTGTTTACCTTGGTAGTACGTTGAACACTTCATGCACACATGATAATGAAATATCCTTAAGAATCAAGAAAGCCAGTGATGCTTTTGGACGGATGCATCAACGTTTATGGTCCAGACGAGGTATCACTATCGAAACCAAGGTGAAAGTGTATCTGACCTGTGTCGTCTCCTCTTTACTTTATGTTTGTGAAACGTGGGTCACATACAGAAAGCACCTCAAGGATCTGGAGAGATTTCACCAACAATCTCTTCATAAGTTATTTGGGGTGTGGTGGAAAATGTTCGCCAGTGATTTGTAAGTTCTAGAACGGAGCAGGTGCGTGACTATGGAGAGCATAATCTTTCGGTATCGGTTGAGGTGGTGCAGTCACGTGGTCCGGATGTCTGATGATCGTATTCCAAAGCAACTTCTCTATGGAGAACTGTGTGAAGGAAGTCGACCACCACATAAACCAAAAAGGCGGTACCGGGACTGTATCAGGGGCACCTTGGCTTGTGCTGACGAATGGGAGAAAATGGCTGACGAGCGTATGAAGTGGAGACGTTTATCAAGTCAGGTGGTGAACACTTTGAAACTCGTCGGAGAGAACACCTAACACTGAAAAGAAAGGTGAGGATTGAGATTATTCTGAACTGCCTGCTGTTGAACATCATCTGGTTTGCCAGCACTGTGGTCGAGTCAGCCTGAGCAAAGCTGGTTTGATTAGACATGAACAAAGTCATATCAGTAGACCTCATGTAGATTATGATCTGAAAAGGTGTAGGAAATGTACAAGCATGGGAGGTCTTAAAAGATACATGTGAACATACAGCCAGAACAAAGCAATGGAAGGTTTCGGGGGAGCTTAAAGTTGCCATGTGTGTGCCAGAGGGTGCAAGTATTTGGCTGCTATTGGTAACATGTAACCCAGTACAACCTGTCGCATGGTCGAGTCGTCGGCGACTAAACCAGCAATCCCACCAAGTTTACTTGGTGAGGAGGATGATTTTGGACACCCTGCAGGACAAAAAACAAAACCTGACAAAGGGCGGAAGATCTCATAAGAGTCAACGGCCATCCACAAGTGTGTAAATATGTATATACACATGTACATATGTGTGTATATGTATATGTGTATATACATGGGTGCATGTGTATGTACATGCGCGGGGACATAGAAATAATTGGGCTGGACACCTGATCGCGCGGTTAAACCACTGGGAGTGAAGGACCCCTAGCCTTTGTCGGGGCATTCTTCTAGGAGAAGGCAACTCAGGAAACTGGGATAACTCCGATATAAAACCTGCGGCTCAGTAGTTACCGATGATGTTGATATTTTCTTTTCGGGTTATAGCTACTGTCGCTCAGAGAGTGGGATTTGCTCAGTCCACAGTCTTTCCTCATTTAAAAAAATATCTTCATGCACAGGCATTGCACGATAGAATTAATTAATAATTATTAATAATGGTATATCGTGCAATGGCCATACTCGATAAAGAGGGGGCAGGCATCATGTATGCATGCATGCGTGTATGTATGTGTGTGTGTATATATATGTGTGTGTATATATATATCTCCATATACATATTTATTCAGCTGATATAGGCTGGATTGGTTGGAATATTCTGACGCAAATTCTTTCTGCTCTGTTAAATCGAAATAAATCTTGACTTTTTATTTGAGGTTTTCTATATAAGAAACCGGGAGACCATGTTGATACTATGAAGGCCATTTGTCCTAAGCCGCCTGGACTATTGCTCCCAGCTGTGGTCACCTCATAGTATCAAACTAACCACGGAACTTGAGACAATCCAACGAAGCTACACCAAGAGGATTGCACGATGAAGGAGATGAGCTACTGGGAGAGGCTAAAAGAACTGAAACTCTACTCCTTGGAACGAAGACGATTGCAAGGCCAATGCTCTCAATATATATATATATATATATATATATATATATATCATCATCATCATCATCATCATCGTTTAACGTCCATGTTCCACGCTTGCATGGGTTTGGACGGGAGTTTTCCCACTTGAGGCAAGAGTGGTTGTCTTGCTCGCATAGGACTGTCGGGTTTTCTACAGCTGGATGCCCTTCCTAACACCAACCACATTTACAGTGTGGGACTGGGAGGTTTTTACCGTGTTGCCTACACGGCCACATTACAGCGTGGACTGTGTGTTTTTTTGTCGTGACACCTACACGATCTCATTTGTTTCGGCCTGGATGTTGTGGCACCAACATAACTTTACATTGAAAGGGGTGGTGTGGACGGGGGTGTGTTTTGTTAGAGATGCCTACTGACTGTAGTAGGTTTTACTTTGTATTCAGGTAAGGCGGGTCTTCTCTATTACTGAGTACCGCCAAAGATCTCGGTCCAGTGACATTGTCTTGGAGAGGTGTAAGTGTGTGAGGTCGGAATTTATCAGGTCGTCCCAGGTTTTTCTGGGTCTGCCTACTCCGTGGCTACTGTCTATCTTTATTGCCCTGCACTTTTTTATACAGCTGTCGTCTTTCATGTGCATCACGTGACCATACCAACGTAGTCTTCTCTCGAGTAAACAACATCTAATCCCTCTTATTTCTAATTTTTTTCCCTTAGTTCGTTTATGCTTTGCCGTTCGCGTATATTACTATTACACATCCAGCGGAGCATGCAAGCTTCGTTCCTCTCTAGTCTGCGTATATCCTCTGCACACAATGCCCAGGTCTCACTGCCATGCAACATTGCTGTTCGTATGCAGGCATCATACAGCCTGCCTTTCATTTTTAGGGAGAACCCTTTAGCAGCTAATAGTGGTATAAGCTCTCTGAACTTTTTCCATCCAGTTCTGACTCTAGCTACTGTACTTTCAGAGCACCCTCCCCCACTGCTGATTTTGTCACCCAGGTAACGGAAGCTGTCCACTATTTCTATAGAACCCTCTGCGCAATTGAAAGAGCTAGTATTTGTGGGCACTTGCTGCTACTTATTGCACTAGAGCACCGGCCACATGTAAAATCTATGTTCTTAGTTAGCTTACCTGTGATCCCACTACATCTTTTATGCACCCATACTTTGCATTTAGGACATAAAATGGAGTTTCTACCTATGCCTTTCCTACACACTGAGCATGGCCATTTCCCGGAAGAAACCGGCGCCTTATTTTCTTTCCTACAAACTAGAACTTTAGTCTTAGCCAGGTTAATTTTAAGGCCTTTTGATTCTAGGCCGTGCTTCCATGTTTGGAATTTCTTCTCTAGCTCGGCCATTGATTCAGCTATGAGCGTTAGATCATCTGCGTATAGGAGTTCCCATGGGCAGCCAGTCTTGAACTCCATTGTTATAGCCTGAAGGGCAATAATAAATAGTAGGGGGCTAAGAACAGAGCCCTGATGAACACCAACTTTTACGCTAAACTCTTCACTATATTCGTTGTTAATTCTAACCTTGCTGACTGTTTCTTTATACATGGCTTGTATAGCTCTCACAAGCCATTCATCAACACCTAGTTTTCTAAGAGCCCACCAGATAATGGAACGGGGGACTCTGTCGAAGGCTTTCTCCAAGTCGACAAAAGCTAAGTATAGGGGTTTACTTTTAGCTAGGTACTTCTCCTGTAGTTGTCGTACAATGAAAAGAGCGTCTGTGGTACTTTTGCCTGACACAAACCCGAACTGCATTTCATCTAGATCAATTCTCTCACTGATTATTTGCACCATTACTTTTTCCGTGACCTTCATGACCTGGTCGATTAATTTAATGCCTCTATAGTTACTCCTATCTAGGGCGTCTCCTTTACCCTTGTAACAGTTAATGATGATGCTGCTACGCCAGTCCTTCGGAACAACCCCATTCTGTATGACTAGGTTTACTATCCGGGTGACCATGGTGTGTCTCACCGTTCCAGAGGCTTTCAGCATCTCAGCAACTATTTCCGAAGGCCCAGCCGCCTTACCCGTCTTCATACCTTTGATTGCCTTACTTATTATACTACCTTCAACTAACACTGCTGGTCATCTATTGGGTCGATGTGGGGGAGACTGTCCTTCTCCCATTTATTCTCCTCATTTAGTAGCCTTTCGTAGTGACACTTCCAAGCTACCTTCTTATCAGCATCAGTGATGGCAAGTACGCCATCATCATTTAGTACACACTTCTCCCCGACAATATCACGGTTTTCCTTGACACATTGCCTAGCAATCCTGAACACCTCACGTTTTTGGTCCTCGCATTGTAGAACATGCTTGAACTTTCTTTCCTATAAACTAATATACACACACACACTCATATATATATATATATATATATAAATGAAAGGTATAGAAATTGTTTTAGCGAGAAGTTAACAGTATTTCATAACATATATATATATATATAGTAATAATAATACATATGAAGACTAAAATCCAAAGAGGGCTCGATAGGGATAAATATATATCAATTATATAAGAACCGTAGAGCAAATATTTATTAAAATAACAGATTAAAGTTTAAGCAAAGAATCGGCTGCTTTCACCCTTAATGGGATCTTCTGAAACTAAAAAAAAAAAATCAATCTGTTAACGCAGAAGTAAATATTTCGAAAAACGTTGCAACCGAAGGAAGACAGGAAGACGATACTTTGGTTCGTGGAGACGTAGTTTTAGGTATTTCTTCCTGCTTGGTACAGGTATGTTCTTTGTAGAAATATTCAGATGTTTCTGCATGATGAATATAAGTCAATAGAGTACTCAGTCAAGGGAACCAAATAGTAATAATAATACATTTGAAGACTAACATCCAAAGAGGGATAAATATATATCAAATATATAAGAACCGTAGAGCAAATATTTATTAAAATAACAGATTAAAGTTTAAGCAAAGAATCGGCTGCTTTTACCCTTAATGGGATCTTCTGAAACTAAAAAAAAATCAATCTGTGAACACAGAAGTAAATATTTCTAAGCCGACCTTTCCCAATTGCACCTCTCAAGGGCAATGACACACAATAGTCAACTGCGAGCATTGGTGTGATGTAAATGGTAGGAGTAGGTATTCTGTAATAAATTTACCATATAGTGAAGTATGGTTATGGTGAAGTATATGGTGTGGATTGGGGTAGATTAATGTGCTGTGGTGTGCTTTGTTATAAGTGAGGATTTAAATTTCCATTTTTGATTTACGTTAGAAAAAAAATTTTTCCTTCATTTTTGCATGTGCTATCAACTTCCAAGAAGCTCGCGGTGGATTATGCTTTTAGCATATTAACAAAAAATATGACTTCCACTGCCAAAAAACATGGCTAGCTTTGTAAATGGTATTTCCACCCACATCCTCCCTCTTTTTTCTACAAAACTAGTCATTTTCATCAGGTTTTATGTCATAACCATTGATAATATGTGCATAAAATAGTAATTTGCGAGCACCTTTTCTGTCAAATTGGGTGGTAAGCACAAAAAAAAAAAAAAAATCCCAGATGAAAATTTGTCATACCAATATCAATAGCTTGGTGTGATGTAGTATGGTGTGGTTTGGTGAAGTTTATACAAAGATAGTCATTTTCGACGGTTTCCATGTCATAATTATTGATAAGTGGAAAAAAAATAGTCAATTGGGAGCACCTTTAATGTCAGATTGGGTGGTAAGCACACACATAAAAAAAAAAAAGGAGACGGGAAGAAAATGTTTCACACCAAGATCAATAGCTTGGTGTGATGGAGTATGGTGTAACTTGGTATGGTGTGGTTTGGTTTCGTTTGGTGAAGTTATGAAATGGAAACCAATTCTGAACGATAGATTCCCATGTCATATTCATTGATAATGTGGGAAAATAGTCATTTGTAAGCACCTTTGATGTTAGTTTGGGTGGTAACCACAAAAGAAAAAAAAAGCAGGTAGCAAATTTGTCACATTGATCTCCATACCATGGTGTGATGTAAATGGTAGGTGTTCTGTAATGAATTTACCATATAGTGAAGTATGGTTATGGTGAATTTATGGTGTGGATTGGGGTAGATTAATGTGCTGTGGTGTGCTTTGTTATAAGTGAGGATTTAAATTTCCACTTTGATTTATGTTAGAAAAAAAATGTTTCCTTCATTTTTGCATGTGCTATCAACTTCCAAGATGCTCGCAGTGGACTATGCTTTTAGCATATTAACAAAAGATATGACTTCCGCTGCAATAAAAAATGACTGGCTTTGTAAATGGTATTTCCACCCGCATCCTCCCTCTTTTTTCTACAAAGCTAGTCATTTTCATCAGGTTTCCATGTCATAACCATTGATAATATGTGCATAAAATAGTAATTTGCGAGCACCATTTATGTCAAATTGGGTGGTAAGCACAAAAAAGAAAAAAGAAAAAAGAAAAAAGAAAAAAGAAAAAAGAAAAAAGAAAAAAGAAAAAAGAAAAAAGAAAAAAGAAAAAAAATGCCAAATGAAAATTTGTCATATCAAAATCAATAGCTTGGTGTGATGTAGTATGGCATGGTTTGGTGACTTTTCTACAAAGATAGTCATTTTCGACAGGTTTCCATGTCATAATTATTGATAAGTGGAAAAAAAATAGTCAATTGGGAGCACCTTTAATGTCAGATTGGGTGGTAAGCACACACACACAAAAAAAAAAGGAAACGGAAGATAATTTTTCACACCAAGATCAATAGCTTGGTGTGATGTAGTATGGTGTAACTTGGTATGGTTTGGTTTGGTCTGGTTTGGCGAAGTTATGAAAGGGAAACCAATTCTGAACGATAGATTCCCATGACATATTCATTGATAATGTGGGAAAATAGTCACTTGCAAGCACCTTTGATGTTAGTTTGAGGTGGTAACCACAAAAAAAAAAAAAAAAGCAGGTAGCAAATTTGTCACATTGATGTCCATACCATGGTGTGATGTAAATGATAGGAGTAGGTGTTCTGTAATCAATTTACCATAATATGGTGCTGTTAAATCAAAGTGGAAATTTAATTCCTTACTTATAATAAAGCACACCACACCACATTAATCTACCCCAAACTACACCATAGTGTGGATCAGATGTTGTTTACTCGAGAGAAGACTACGTTGGTACGGTCACGTGATGCGCATGAAAGACGACAGCTGTATAAAAAAGTGCAGGGCGATAAAAATAGACGGTAGCCATGGAGTAGGCAGACCCAGAAAAACCTGGGACAACTTGATAAATTCCGACCTCACACACTTACACCTCTCCAAGACAATGTCACTGGACCGAGATCTTTGGCACTACACACTAATACAGAAGACCCGCCTTACCTAAGTACAAAGTGAAACCTACTACAGTCAGTAGGCACCTCTAACAAAAATACACCCCTGTCCCACTACCCCCACCCCATCCACACCACCCCTTTCAATGTAAAGTTATATTGGTACCACAACATCCAGTCCGAAACAAATGAGGTCGTGTAGGTGTCACGTCAAAAAAACACACAGTCCACGCTGTAATGTGGCCGTGTAGGTAACACGGTAAAAACCTCCCAGTCCCACACTGTAAACGTGGTTGGTGTTAGGAAGGGCATCTAGCCGTAGAAAACCCGCCAGACAGTCCTATGTGAGCAAGACAACCACTCTTGCCTCAAGTGGGAAAACTCCCGTCCAAACCCATGCAAGCGTGGAAGATGGACGTTAAACGATGATGATGATGATGATATACATACATACACACATATACAAATACACATATACATATATATACATGCATATACATATATACATATACAATATGTATAGGATTCCTTTCCCTTTGAGCACATAATTTACAGGGAATAACGCGACTCTATGGCTCCGTTAATTTATCTTCATTTAGATATATACATATATATAAATACACACATATATATACATACACACACATATATGCATACACACACACATATATATATACATACACACACACATATGCATACACACACATATGCATACACACACATATATATACATACACACATATATACATACACACACACATATATATATAGATATACATACATATATATACATATATATATAGATTCATACATACATACACACACACACACACTCATATATATATATATGTATAAATACTTGACGATGAGCATTCTAGTTGTTCAATAAACTGATTGAATAATACAAACGATGTTTTAATATACAGATTCATTATTTGTGTATATATAATATATACAAAGCATATAAATAAATTTACAGTAGAATAACATAGCAAATATGTTTTAAATATATACATAAATAACATTACCAATGCTTAAATAACATTATAAATTGCTCGCGATTCTTTCAGAAGGATATATTCCTTTAATGTTGCAATATTAAAGAAAATATACGTATATATATATATACATACATATATTTATTCAACTAAGGAAAGTTGGTTGACTGAAAATCTGCCGACTCTTTCATAAGAGATGACAAACACTCAACAGTTTATGTTTATCCTGAGTTTTATCATAACAATTGTTTCTACTTTTGCACAAGGCCAGCAATTACCCAGTGTATTACTGGTACTTTATTTTATCAACCCATAAGGATGAAAGGCAAAGTTAACCTCGGTGGGTTATAATAATAAACAAGAAAGACGGTATCATTTGCCCATCCCTATTTATTTTATTATGCGTATTTCATTTGTATAACATCTGTCCTACGTGTTCTCATATCAACGGATATCAACGAATATCTCATATCAACGGATATTTACATCTTGCATGGATTTTTGTCGGAAGAAAACACGTAGGGCAGATACTATACAAATGATATATGTCTTCGAAATAAGTATAATAAAATAAATAGGGATGAACAAATGATACCGTCTTTCTTCTTTATTATTATACACACACACACACATATATATATATATATATATATATATATATACATATATATACATACATAGTAATAATAATAATATTTATACTTATATATGATTATAAATATGGATGGTAGTACTAAGTACTAGCCAGTTACCGGTAGGAAAAAAGGCTCAATGTAAATTTTCAAATGTATTACAGAGCCGAGATACAAAATATAAAACAATAAAATCTTAGTTTAATACAATTGCTGATAATTTTTTTTTTACATACATATATATATATATACATACATACATATATATATATACAATATATTAATAAATGGAAACTATATTTATAAAACCATATTTATTTTATATATATTTTAAGGGCCACTGCTTTCATCAGATAAAATACATATATATACATACATACACACATATATATATGTATGTATGAAACTTAATTATTCGCGTAATGCGACTCCTGTAACGTTTTTAATAATTATTTGATATTACTTACTATTTACTTATCTTTTGCTTTTACTGTTTCTTTTCTTCTGCGTTTGTTGACATTTGCGCTATTCCCTGGAGAAAAATGGCGCCAAACTTTTCCTTTTGAAAGAATAATGTGATAGTGTTCACGTGATATATAGCTGTCAGTCGTGAAAGCAGCCGATGAAAGCAGGCGAAGGTGACGTCATTCGTCATCGTTTATTTCCGTATTACTACCACCAAGTACGCGTGGTAGTAATGCGGAAATAAACGATGTTTTGCTTTCATCGGCTGCTTTCGACTGACAGCTAATAGCGTTGTAGTGCCCGAAAATGTAGTTAGCCGAGGAGATCACGGTATTTCAGGATTTTGCTCTGTTCGGCTACGGAAGCTGTAGCTCTCGCCCTAACCGCGGCAGCCAGGATGAGAGAAGAGGCAAAATATGTAATTAAAAAAAGGTTACATTAATAAATTATTAAGATGGACAAATGGGTTAGGTAGACAATCATAATAGTTTTGAAAGTCATTGAAAACACAAACAGGTTGCAAACTTAATTCGCTGAAGACTCATTTTTTTTTTAAATAACGGCTTTTACATATATATTTATAGACAATATAAATATACATTGCATAAAGGTGATGTTACACTTGGTGGTGAATTGATGATCGTTTTTGTTTTTTGTTTCCCTCCTTTCTTATTCTTTCTTTCTCTCGCTTTGCTCATATATTTTGGTGCGTTGTATTTGTGAGGTTCCTAGCAATAATTGATTGTATTTATGTTTATATTTGTGTTTATACAATATTCGGTATTATTATAGAAAAATATGTCCACCGATTTCAATAGGAAATAATATTTTTTCGTGTGCTATCAATTAAACTTACCTCCTAATATGGGGCAAAGGACTTGTGCGGAAAAGGGAGGGGGGAACTCTCTGATATTCAGCCCTCGGAGTTCTCTTTACAATTTTTTTTCCCTTGTTTTGTTCGCGTGCTACCAACTAATCTTACCTCTATGCAAAGGACTTCCCCGACCCCCGGAAAACGAGGAGGAAAGAGGGGGACCCTCAAACTTTTCACCCCTTCACTCGAGATTGGCGTTGGTGTTACGGCTATGTGGTACAGAAAACTCGAAGTCTGGCTGGATCCTTAAGTGAGACCAGCCGAGCTCATAAATGTTATCCAACCATCTTGCTCGAGGTCTGCTCCTGCGTTTCTACTGGTTGGTTTTGCCTGTAAAATCAGTCCAGTGATTCTTTCCTGAGACATTCTAATTATGTCTATAGTATCGGAGCTATGAAGTTGTGGCTCGATTTGGAGCAACTCCCCAATCTCCAAGCTACGTATTTTATCGAGTAACATTACTCCAAAGACCCTTCAGAGGAACCACATAAAAACAGTCAAGCATTAACTGATTCACCAATTAATACATATAGATAGAAAGACTATAGGTTGACAATGACTTTAATGTTTCATCTCTTGTTGGCTTCATGAACAAAACCTCAAAGCCACTGCCAACCTTTTCTTTGTAAAATATTCTTCCGTATTACAAGTCAATACATCTGCTTCTGATGTAAGTAGCATTCATTTATTCCCATATGATTTTATCAGTAATGTTAAATAATCTAATAATTTGAAATGGCCTCAAGACAGAGTGCCATTTCATTCCTTTCACTAATGTGATGTCTCTATACCCTGTTCCTTCTGATGCATTACTACACATGCAATGGTGGCCCATAAATGTGGCAATCTTCAAATCTAAGTTTCAGTGCATTTAGAATTTATATATAAAAGCAATGGCACTGTTTTCATAGGATAGGCACTAATATGCTTTTTTGATTTCATATTTTAATTAAATTTACTGTTTCTATTTACTCATCACTGTTTAATATGCAAATATAAGCCCAATGAGCAAGTGTACAATGATGAAAGTATTAAAAAGAAGGATTAAGGGAGCAAACTCTACATCCTTGGCTGTGTGGTATATCTCAGCTGTATCCTGCAGACAAGATGGTAAAAAGTATTGCAACGAAGAACAGACAGTTACACGCACTGCATCAGCCATTCCATGGGTCCCCTTCCTAAGGTGGGATCTACTCCTGATTTTGCAAAGGAAAATGGAGTCTGGAGACCAAGGACATCAGAGATCTCAATAACAACCAGCACACAAAGAAAGTGGTCAGTCAAGTCCCAGTATTTGGATATCTTTTGCTATACTGTGTTACGATCACCAGTGCCTGGGTTTGTGGCCAAAGCAACAAGATTAGAACTGGATAATGTATTGCAGTATGTGACATCTTAGATTAGTGATTTACCACCCTCAAAAGGGAAAAAGGTTATCTTGTTGAAGCATTTATCATTATCACGGTCAAAGTTGGTAAACTCCAGTTATGATAGGAAACTGGCTGCATCAAGGCTCCTTCTGATGATACCATTCAAGGTGGCATGCCATGAAACCTGACATACATTGTAGTGAGAAGAGAACAGATACAGTCTGAACTCATCAATCATAGCACCACTATGGCACTTGTGTGGATCACATATGCAATGGCCAAAATGCAAGGCTATTCCAATGCAGGTGCATTCATCATCAAGAAGGGTACTGATTGAAGAAGAAGTGACTAAATTTAGCCACACACCTCTGTTTGGCTGTGAAGCAGACTAGAGGCAATGCAAGATGGTGTACAAGTTGAATTGCATGATGTCCTCTCAGATGTATTGCTAATCTATATACAGTAAGGTTATCATCAACCAAAATGGCCAGAACTGATTTGAGAGTTCCCAATCTACATTGGGTTCTAACATCCTGCAGAGAACCTCATTGTTGAGGGTGCAGCTAGAGATGATGGCTGACAAATAAACTGGCAATGCCAGGTCTGAGAGTTTAGCCAGTTGCCAGCTGGTGTAATCAAGACTTATATTGCAAGTAAGTTTGGTGTAGTAATGAATGAGGTTATTAAGTTTACTGAGGCATCTCGCATGAAAATCACAAGACACACTGCATGATTACTTTAGAGTGAAACATTTTCGATCACAAAACGTGGCTGATAAACTGCTCCTGGCTCTGTGATACAAAACTGTCTATTTTAATGTGTTTAAAATTATATTAAAACCTTCCATCATAATTTTATTTACAAATATTTTATTATGTTCCTAGTACCAGTGTAATAATGTAATATTATAAAATCCTTCCAAATGCTTAGCTATTTTAAAAATGAATTGAAATACATAGGCAGAAACATGGTAAGGATAGGGTTAAGCAAATAAAAAGTTTAGGAGTCACAAATCAGCTTTTGTGGTCTTGTCCACAGGGCGCAGCCCCTTTACCACTGCGCCCTAGGCCCAGAGCCCAATTATCCCCCTCCCCCTTCCCAATCTTCTGTGACACTAGAGTCCTTGCCATTCCCTCCCTTTTCTGGCTTTTTTTCTTTTTCTCTTTGTTCTTTATATTTTCCTATTTTACATTCCATTCTTCTCAATCTAAATTTCTTTTTTCTTTTTATATTAAACTGTATTTACATGATATATTCCATAAATAAAATTATTCCCCATTTGAAAAAAAAAAAAAAAATTCTGACACGTAACTCAATGAAAAAGAAAATAGACTTTTTTGAGAACAAAAAGGTATTGTTATAGAAATACACTCTCTCGATTTCAGTAGGAGTTGTTTTTCTTTATTATTTTCTTCTGTGTACTGTCAACTAATCTGACCTCCGAACATGTCGCAAAGTCCTTTTTTTCTGAAAACAGAGGGTGGAGTGGGAGGTGCTGTTGGATGGAACGCCCCCACCAGAGAGTTTTCTTTACTATTTTTATTTTTTATTTTTCGTGTTATATGATTCATTTTTTTTTTTAGTTAACCCTACCTCACGACAAATATCTGAAGGGTTAGTGTTAAGGTTAGGTTTAGGGGTTAGGGTGAGGGATTAGCGTTAGGGATACGTTTTGAGGTTAAGGATTATGGTTAGGGGTTAAGGTTAGGGCCAGTGTGGTTGGAGGTCAGATTCGTCTATAACTAACGACAAGAACCCATGAACAATAAAAATCCCACCAAACACGAGGCAGATATAGATCTGTAAAACTGCAAGGGTGTTCCCCTCACGTTTTTCTGTAAAAGCTAGTCGTTTCCTATTGATTTGGGGGTCAAATTTATTGATAACGTAAAAAAAAAAGATTTAATGGTAAAGAAAACTCCGGGCTTGCGGGGGGAAAGGCCGACCCCCTCCCCATACCGCGTTCCGAGGTGGGGGGGGGGGGGGGGGGTCAATTGCGGCATGTTCGGAGGTGAGATTAATTGATAGCACACCAAAAAAGTTTTAAAAAAATAAAAAAAAACAGGAAAAATAATTGTTTCCATAAATTTACCAAAAATATAAAATAAAATAAAATAAAAACGAAAAAAAAAGAAATTATTTATATATGAGAAATGCAACCGAATCTCCTTAAAACCAAGTATTTTCCTGATTCTCATTGAAATATAGTGGCAAATTTCTCTCAATATTGTCATTTTATTAAAGGTTAAATTTTATTAAGGTATTATTATTATTTTTTAACCGGCTATTATGTAGCGGATTAATGACACTGGCTACTTACTAGAACGCATGCCTTGTCCGCTAAAGTAAAAAAGTAAAAAAGTAAAAATATCACTCTTCGTCAAATTTTAACATGGGTAAGTTCTTTCACTTCAACTGACCAAACCTTTTTTTTCTTCTAGCATAACATTTATGGTGTATTTCGAAAACAAATGTTACAAATTGTCGACTTGTTATAAATTATATATTTTATATACATTATTTTGTTTTGTTTTGTTATTACCGTATTTAAACAAAAATCAAAACACTTGATTACCTTGCCAAGAAGCAGACGACCGATGCTGCACTTCTACAATCAATTGCTTTAAGTTATTATTTTCATACTCGCCAAATAATGCTTACCATTAAAGTCAACAACTAATTGGATACATATTTAAGGTATCCAACTTATTTACTGTTATGTTTCTTCAATTTTATATTTTGTATTGACTTTTATCTATTTTTTCTTCTTCTTAGACATCAAATAGGTTTCGTCTTCACGAAATGGTCAAATAACAATTTTTGATGATTTGTTTTTGTTTTCTACGCATAGCTAAAGTTTGGAAATGCATAAATATATATAAATATATTTTATAGAACTTATTTGAAACGGAGACAACTATAATTTCTCGAAAATTTACCAGAAAATTTTGATATTTTTATGCATATATTTTTCTGCATATCGAAGTTTATTTTGGTGAAATTTCTCAGTTTTGTCTTTAATGTCGACTTGACATATCTTTCATAATCTGAGATTAAAATAGATAACAGTAATATACTCTCAGTTGTTATGTAAACATTAAAAAAAAAAAGCAAACCTTTATTCTTGTCAAAAGGGAAAACATATTTTCTATGAATTTTTAAATAATGTTATTACATTTCTCGGCTGAATTTTTATACTTTGATTAAGATGATGGTGGTGATGATCAATGCCAATTGCAAATTAGAAAGAAAACAATAAATAATTCAAACCTGAATTATTTTCCTACAATTTCGAACAAAAATCGAGCAAAGAACAACAAAATAGAATCAACAATATTTAATAAAAACAAATGTTTTTTTGTACATTATGGAACAACTTGTTACCTTTTCATTAAATTTTTTTTTTTTTTTACAAACAGTTGTTTTGCCACCAGATTAATTCTGATCAGAAGCATTCCAACCATGACATCGCATCTGTTTAGGTATATCTAAGACTACCTTATCCAGTGTGTCCTTCCCTTTATTTATTTTTCTTAAGATGGTGACAAGTTATTTGAAGAAGATTTGGTTTCGTCTTCTAGCATGTCAAGGTTTCCCACTTAACATTAACGTACATTATTGCAGTTGACAACGTTCTTAACACGGACAAACTAAGTATTAATTTCGAACATATACATATATATGGCTTAAGTAAAACAATGGATGGTACCAGGTATAACATTCCCTTCGAAAATGATCGTGCATCCTATGATGAAATTTCAGATTTCCTTCCAAGAAGCTAACTAGAAACTGATGCGTTAAATTGTTTTCATACCATGTTTTGTGCGCTTTTGCATCTGAAGTAATAATACTTTTTTTTTAAATATCAGGTTGAATTTTTTGTATATTAAAAATCATTTAAATACTACTACAACTTTCTTTTCCTTGACATTTTTCTTTAAAACAAGTGCAAAAAATACAATACGCACACATCATTACTCATTGTCACGTTCTGAAGTTAGACAGGCCAAGTGACATATGTTCCATTTTGGGCTTAGTTTCTAAGATTTGATGCCCTTCCTCATGCAAACCATTTTAGAGTCTGTACTCAATGCATTTTATCATAGAACTACATGGGCATTAGCACGCATACTAATGCCCAATTTTTTTTAAAAATCGTTATGAGGGTTCTTATGCCCTAATATTAGAGTATTTTCTGTAGTGAATATACGGTGAAAGCTTCTAATTCTAATTTCTCTCTCTCTCTCTCTCTCTATATATATATATATATATATATATATATATATATATATGAGGCTTGTTTGCATAATTGCAAACGAATCGAATGTTATTATTAATATTCGAAAAACTCAAATTACATTTATATATATATATACATGCATACATACACTCACAGACATACGACAAACACACCCAATATACTCTGTAAAGAGATTGGTGATAGGAAGGGTATCCAGCCATAGAAACCCCATATCTCCCAGATACTGGCTAGGCACTTTAGACCAACTTTTTTTCCATTTTTAAAGGGTCTTCACACTATTTTATAAGATATTTTATAGCATTTCTGCACATGTGAACACCATTCTTTATATCAACTTTATCTTTATATTAACTGTTCACCGCTTTGTAAAAGTCCAAGAAATCAGTTATGTATACATTATATATATATATATATATATATAGGAACAAGTATGACCCCGACGGCAGAGCTCAAGCCGTTTCGACGGCAATTCATATTAGAATTCGAATTAGCCGTCGAAACGGCTTGAGCTCTGCGGTCGGGGTCATACTTGTTCCTATTACCCACTCTACTACCTTAAGTATTGAGTACTTTGGTGCGTTATGGTCCATCTGGTTCCTTACCACATTTCCTTCGTTATATATATATATATATATGTGTGTGTGGAGGCATGTGGCCTAGTGATAAGGGTGTTGGACTTACGGTCATAATGTCGTAGGTTCGATTCCTGGGTTGCGTGTGGTGTTTTTGAGCAAAACACTTCATTTCACATTGCTCCAGTATACTCAGCTTAAAATGAGTACCAGCAATAGCTGGGGGTTTAACCTGCAATGGACTGGCGCCCTGTCCAGCGGGGAGTCTTGTACTCTGTCGCCTTCTGTCTTAAAACAGACTTTAGACTTTAGATACATATATATATATTATACACACACTCACTCTCATTTATATAAATATTAAAAAAAGCAAACCCTTATTCTTGTCAAAATGGTAAGAGTAGTTGCTAAGGAGCGACAGCAACGCATATGGAGGTGCTCAGGTCCCAATTTTATGTTTGTAGGTGAGTGTTTGGTAGATTGGGATGTCACTAATCTTTGTCATGAGATTCAGCTTCCTGAGGTCAGTCTTCTCTACTTATTCCATGCCTTCTTAGATCTACCTCTTTCATGAGTCCTATCAACTGAGATTTCTCTCCATTTCTTTATACAGCCATCATCTTACATACGTCCATATGATTTTAGTCTTCTCACTTGTATACTGCTTGGACTTCTCTTATACACAGTCTTTTTCTCAGCTTGGTTATTCTGTTGTTCATGCACACTGAGATTACACATCCATCAGAACATGTTTGCTTCATTTCTTTCTCCCCTTTACAAGTCAGCAGTTAAGGTCCATGTATCACTGCCATCTAGCATTGTGAATCACATGCAGGCATCTTACAGTCTACCCTTCACTTTGAAGGAAAAGCCCTTTGTTGTCAACAAGGATACTAGCTCTTTTTCTAACCCACTCTTACTCTGGCTTCCACACTTTCAGAGCATCTTTCCCCACTGCTAATTAGGTCACCTAGGTAACAAAAACTGTCAACCACCTTCAGGTCTTCCTTTATGCAGCTTTCTTCTACTGGGATCTCCTGGTACTTCTTCAACTAAGGACACCATGTGTCTATACCAGTGCAGCTTTCTCTATTGTACTCTACAGCTGATTCCTCTTATATCCAGTTTTGCTCACAGCTTATCTATGCTTTGTTATCCATTGAAACAGGATTGCTTCATTTCTCTCCAGCTTTTACATATCCTCTGTATTTACTGCCCATGTTTCACTACCAGGCATCATACAGTTGGTGTTTTGTTCATAGAAACGTTTTGTGAACAGTGGTAGTAACTCCTTAAACTTTTTTCATCCTGCTCTTATTCTGCTACTATGCTTTCAGAGGAACCTCCTTTACTAGTAATTAGAGCACATAGATAACAAAAATTATCAACTACTCCTATGCTCCCTTCCTGGGATTGGAGAAAGTATATTTCACTGCTAACTCTCTCTGTGCATCTGCCACCTTTTCCCAATGATAGCCAATACTTTGACAGCTTGAAATCTTTAGTTTGTTGAGCAATGGAACCTGTATCTGACATTGAATTCACCAGGTTGCTGTTGGAGAAAGTATTACTGCAGGTCACATCCCAGATGTGGGGCTTAAGACAGCAGAATTGGTAGATTGTGATGCCATCTCCTTGGTCTAACACCACTCACATGAGCTAAATTAGACAAATTTTCTATGGTTAAATACTCTTCCTGATGCCAACCCATACATTATGGTACAGTGGACCAAATACTTTATTGAATCACGTAAAATGTTCAAAACATGTCAGAATTGAAGGTAGTCAATAAAATACGTACTAGAAATACACTGCAGTCAGTCAACTCTTTTGAGAAAATAACAAGCATAAATGTTTCTACTTATAGTTGGTTTTGATAAATGTTCTGAAATTTCATTTATACACCAAGGAGATTAGATTTAAAATTTTCTTTTCAAACAATGAATAAAAATATTTAATAGCTTATTTTTTTACATGTTTTTATTTTGTTTTTCTTATAGATTTTAAAGCTTTTCTCGCAGCTAAAAAACCTAGACGGTCAAACAGATTGGAGATGAAAAAAATAGAAAATACAGTGAAGCATAAGCATTTAGGTTATTTTGATATATTGCCTTTGGAACTGAAATTTCATCTTTTAACATATCTTACAGGTAAAATATTGATTCCAAGTAACAGGCTTTTATATTTTGCAGAGAGTGATGTGAACTGAGCCAGTGATGAATGTTGTGAAGAGAAATGGAATGAGATGAGTAGGTTATGTGTTGAGGAAAGATGAAAGTGGCTGGATGAAAGGGGTAGAGCCAGTGATAAATGTGAAGAGAAATGAAATAGCTAGATCGTGTGTTGAGGAAGTATGAAAGTGACTGGAAAAAAAGGTGTGATAGAAATGAATGTGTAAGCAGAGGAAAGGAAAAACCAAGAAAGACATGATGGAGGAGCAACTGAAAGTAAGGTGTTGGTGAGGGAATGCAGAAGATAAGACAATATGGAATTGCTTGTCATGGGGCCTGCAAGCATAACCCTACTTTAGTAGCGAAAATGAACTTAAAATGCTTGTTGTTGTTTTATAAAATATCTAGTTATCTGAAAAAACATGCTAACTCTCCAAGTATCGGTTGCTCTCCGACAGGTTTGCAGTCGAGCCCCTAGTAGTGGAGACTTCTGGTGTCCTTGGCCCTAGAGCTACCTCCCTATTTACCACCATAGGCACTGAACTGGCGAGTCGCAGGTGTGAGCCTCGCGAGATGGAATGGCTCTTCCAGCACATCTCCCTTACCATCCTCTTGGGAAACGCCTTCTCTATTCTGTCCGACGGGGCTGTGGGGTGGCCAGCACATGGGACCCCATTTGCTCATAATAGTGAGAAATGTAGGTGATGACAGTAGGAGTTTGGCTCCTCTGTGTTTGGACCTGGTGTACATGTATGTGCATGCTTACTGTCTTATTACTAACTAAAATATGACTTGGCTTTGTGGTGTCAACTAGGTCAAGACTGTTTTGAATTAGTTAAGACCTGCAAAATGATAATACTCTGGCTTCTATGCCTTTGGAAAACTTCTCTTTATTAGTAATTAAGGCATATAGGTAACAGAAAATATCAACTATTTCTAATGAGCCTTCTAAGCCTTTGACAAAATTCATTTCACAAGTGCTCTTACTACTAACTATACCAATGCATCTACCACAAACAAAGTTTTCCTTATCTGCATATAATCCTACTACACCTCTCGTGCACCCAGTTTACATCGAGTACACTATATGGTATTCCTACCTACTTCATTTCTGTATATTGAGCATGACCACTACTCAGGCAACAGTATAGCTCTGTATACTTTCCTGCTAACTAAAACTCATCTTTGCTAGGTTTACTTTGAGGCCTCTTAATTCTAGTTTCTGCTTCTAAGTTTGGAATTACTTATCTAAATCTTCAATAGATTCAGCTTCAAGAACTATGATTTTAGCATTAAAAATGTCCATAGACAGCCTGACTTAAATTCCTCTGTTATGGCCTAAAGAATTCTAATAAACAATAGGTGGCTGAGAATCAGGCTTTGATGGGCACCTACTTGCTTGCTAAATTCTTCTCTGAATTCATTGCTAACTTTCAGCTTCATAAGTATCTCTGCTCATTGACTGCACAGCTTTCATAATCTATTTATTTAGTTTTCTTGGTGACAACCAGAGTAGAGTGTGTGGTTCATGTCAAACGCCTTCTCCAGGTCAACAAATGCTATGTATAGTAGCTTGCTCTCAGCTAAGAACTTTTTTTGTAGTTATCTTACAAGAAAGAAATCACTGGTGGTACCCTAACATTATTCAAATCAAAACTGCATCTCATCTAAGCCAATTCTCATTCTAATCAGTTGTGCTATAATTCTTTCTGTGATTTTCATAACTTGGTCCATCAATTTGATGCATCTGTAGTTACTCCTACACATGCAAATATACAAGTTTCTCTTTCTCTAGCCACCCAATCTCTCTCTCTCTTTATATATATATGTAGTGTCTGCAGTGCTGGGACTGAGGAGACCACTAATCATGGGAGTAGGTGTAGAGATAGGTAAAATCCCAACTGCAGCACCGATATCTACCTATCTACTTATTAATCTTTCTATTGCTTCAATTTCATTTTATTTCATATCAAAGGCATTTGTATTCTTGCTTTAAAAATTCTATACAAATTTTATATTTTAGTTGATGACTTAAGTATATTAACAATTACATCAAAGGGCATGAGAAATCTTATTGATGGGTTCAAGACTACCAGACCATCTGGTCGACACTTACTTCCAAATCCATTCCACCATGAAATCCTAACTCAACAAGAGAAAGAGGAATATTATTATAGATTTAAGCAGTTAGGTGAGTAATTCTTAAAGTTTAATTTGAATATTTCAGCTATTATATCATATTGATTACCAATAATATATGCGCTATGCTTTGACGCAGAGTTACGGCCCTTGCCATTCTGAGTTCGAATCTCGCCAAGGTTAACTTTGCCTTTCATCCTTACGAGGTCGATAAAATAAAGTACCAGTAATACACTGGGTAATTGCTGGCCTTGTGCCAAAAAGTAGAAACAATTAATATATATATATATCATCATCATCATCATCATCATTTAACATCCATTTTCCACACTAGCATATATCAGTAAATTTGTCAGAATATACATAACATCCCAATGAAAAGAGATCACTAAAATAATCTCATTCAGAGAAGCAAATACATAAAGAACATCTCATATAAATCACTGAGGGGTAGATTACTGAGGAAGCATCCTTACCTAGGGATAAAAAAATTACCCTTACTGCAGTTTCAAAGTCCAAAGAATAACATATAGCCCTTCAATAGATTGATATAACCATCATTAACAGAGTGGATTTCTCTTCAGAGGATTTATTCTGTATGGTGTAAGAAAATAAAAATTGCTAATTACATTGTCTAGATGGCAGAAGCTATCAACTACTTCTATGGGTCTTTAATGTGACTGGAATAGGTTTACGTCACTGGTTATCTTCCCCTTGGTTACCCCTGTGCATTCTCTACAAAGTCTTCCCTACCTGTTAGCTTACTTGTTATCCCACTACATCTCTTGTATACCAAAGATTTACATTGTGTACATCGTATAGAGTTTATACCCACTCTATTTTTACTTATTGAGCAGGGCCCTGGCAGAGGGCATTGCCCTGATGCAGGTGTCACTGACTAGCCCTGAAGAGTTCTAGTCTTTTGCGACAAAATCTCTTTCTAAACTGCCCCAAAACCTCTACACAGTACACTTTTTGTTGACTGTCTAGCCGTTGGGACCCAGTGGATGTAGATGATGCCCTTGCTGTTGAAGACTGTGATCATCATGAGCTTCTCAGTGGACCAGTTTTGCCTGGCCTTCTTGGGTTTTGGGGAGTTAAAATGTTTCCACTGGGCATTCTGTCTCTTGGTCTCTGGATCATAACAGTAGACCCCAGCTCTTGTCACAGGTTACCAGAGACTCAAGGACACTGGGATTCGAAGCAATCCACTCAACCATTTCCTTGCTGTCATCAACATGCCTCTGTCTATGATTTTCATTGAGCACCCTCAGAACAAACTTTGTGCATGAATAACTCTGTGTGCAGTGCCCTCTGCTACTTCAAATTGTTTAGCAATCATCAGAACATGATGATGACAGTCCTCATCCAGAAATTTGCAAATTTTGTCAACTAACTTTGGCATCCTGATATAAATCTCCCTGCCATCATCCCTCACCTGCTCCCTGCACTCCTTGAATCTCTTGTGCCAGCGAAAAACAGTCTGACTCATGAAAGTTAATCCATCAGCGGCTTTCTAGAGCATTTTTGCCGAGCTTGACAAAACTTTATTACATATCAAACCTCCAAGTTGTCCTCACTTCCTGACTGCATTATGGAACCAGTCAGCTGTGACAAGACGTATATGACGGGTAGTGTTTAAAGTGCTGTAGCAGCCTGAACCTTCAACCTGGAAAAATAAGATTTGGAATGTTAGCTTATTATAAGCCATATGAAGGATGTATTAGAGTGACAGTTACGTAGGTGAATTAAAAGTACCTGAAGAGAAAAATTCTCAAAACTATATGTGTGTGTATATATATATACACACCAAACTCTGATTCTGCTGTGAAAAGGGTTTGGCACGGCCAACTGGCCTGTCCCCCTCATAGCCGTGTCATCCAGTTCCAAACTGTAATTGTGGGTCCCAAAACTATGGTGTTCTGCTGTGAGAAGGATTAGCTCTCTAAATTTCTTCTATCCTATCCTTATTTTAGTTATTATGCTCTCACAGCACCCTCCTCCATTGCTAATTAAATTGCTTAAATAGTGGAAGCTATCAACCACTTCTATGGGTCCTTCCTGTGACTGGAATGGGTTTACATCACTGGTGCTCTTCGCCATTGTTACCCCTGTGCATCTACATACAAAGTCTTCCCTTCCTATTAGTCTACCCATTATCCATTACGTTTCTTGTGTACCCAAGATTTACATTGTGTACATCATATGGAGTTTATGCCTACTCCCTTTCTACATATGGAACAAGGCCACTTCCCTGAAGGAATCAAGGTCATGTCGTCTCTTCTACTCACGAGCACTTTAGCTAAGTTTACTCGCAGCCCTTTTGATTCCAAATTCTGTTTCCACAAACAGAACTTAATTGCCAGTTCTTTAATTGATTTAGCTATAAGGACCAGATCATCTGCATAGAGAAGTTCCCATGGGCGGCCGGTCTTAAACTCCTCTGTTATAGCCAGAACTATAATGAATAATAGAGGGCTAAGAACTGAACTCTGATGAACCTGTACCTTGAAATCCTCACTAAACTCAGTTTGCTGATAGCTTCTCTGTACCTGGTTTGTACTGCTTTCACCAACCATTCGTCTACACCTAATTTCCTTAAGGATCACCAGAAAATAGATTGAGGTACTCTGTCAAAGGCTTTTTCTAGATCAACGAGAACTAGGTATAGTGGCTTATTTTTGGTTAGGAACTTGTTGCCTCACTAAAAAGAGGACATCTGTAATACTTTTCCCAAACATGAAACCAAACTGCATCTCATCTAATTTGACTCTTTCTTTAATTAGTTGCACTATAACTATTTCCAACACTTTTATAACTTGGTCCATTAGATTTATTCTGCTATAGCATCGCCTTTTCCCTTGTAGCAATTTATGATTGTGTCATAAGGTATGACACTATCCTGTATTACCTGATTAATTATGTGAGTTACTAGTTCAACTCCTATTCCTCCTGATGCTTTTAGCATCTCAGGAACTATTTCTGATGGTCCTGCAGCTTTACCATTCTTCATCTCTTTGATTGCTTCCTTGACCCTATAACTGTTTACTTCAATAGCTGGTCCTTCTGTTGTGTATGTTGGGGGTAGTTTTTCTTCCTCCCATTTATTCTCTACATTCATCAGTCTATGATAGTAACATTTCTAGGCCTCTTTCTTTTGAGTACCAGTAGTGCTAAATGCACCAGTGTCATTTCTAACACAGTTTTCTCCAACAACTTTGCATCTTTGATCCTCCTATTTCAGGACATTGGCAAACTTTCTTTCTTCAGCCTTTCTCTGAGCTGTGTATAGCTGTTCCCTTAGCTACCTGGTACCAGTCTCTGCTACTCCCATTTTTCTATGCCTGTCTCTTGGCTATGTATATATCATCATCATCATCATAATTTAGCATCCATTTTTCCATGCTAGCATGGGCTAGATGAGTTGTCCTGTTGTGAGAAATCCCAGGTCAGGTGACCATGTCTTTTTCATACAGAACTGATTTTGGCTTGCTTTCTACAGCTGGATGCCCTTCCTAAAGCCAACCACTTTACAGTGAGGGCTGGGTACTTTTTGTCATGTTGCCATTATGAGCACTTTACAGTGTGGGCTGGGGGCTTCACTAAATGTATGCTTCAGCCTGTCCTCATGGGAGATGTATGGAAGGGTGGGATGGTGCAAACTATATATATGCTTCAGCTTCAGCCTGTGCCCATAAGAAGGCGGGTCTTCTGTATTACTGCATAATTCCAGAGATCTCTGTCCTGTGATAATGTCTTTGAGAGATGTAATTGAACAAGGTCAGCTTTTATCACCTCATCACAAGTCTTCCTGGGTCTCCCCACTCCAAGGCTTCCATCAACTTTGAGCATTCTGCACCTTATTCCGGGTTGAATCGGAGGTAACCACAGTAAGTAAGGTACTCAATACATAGCAGAGTATAAAAGTTTTAATATAGAAGAGCTTCTACAGGACTAGAACCGTTTCATTCGTGAGAAATCATCAGATATGTATATATTGCAGAAGAATGTTGCTTATATGTAGTTGTTACGTCATAACTTCTTGAGGATAAGCCGGTCCTAGCAATCCAAAAGCACTTCACTTTAGTAGTTTATCCCAGCTAAGAGTTGGTGATTAAGAGTGACGGAGTATACATTTATCAGAGTAGTTAAGACGGGATTATATCACCATAATTGTTTATTGCATGATATATATTTCTGCACTAAACAATTATGGTGAAATAATCCTGTCTTAACTACTCTTATTTGATATATATATGTATATATATGTATATGTGTGTGTGTATATATATACATGTCGGGTCACTCTTGAGTGCTACTGGTAACATGTAACCCAGTACAACCTGTCGCATGGTGGGGTCGTCGGCGACTAAACCGGCAACCCCACCAAGTTTACTTGGTGAGGAGGGTGATTTTGGACACTCTGCAGGACAAAAAACAAAACCTGACAAAGGGGTGGAAGAACTCATAAGAGTCAACGGCCATCCAAAAGTGTGTAAATATGTATATACACATGTACATATGTGTGTATATGTATATGTGTATGGGTGCATGTGTATGTATATGCGCGGGAACATAGAAATAGTCGGGCTGGACACCCAATCGCCTGGTTAAACCACTGGGAGTGAAGGACCCCTAGCCTTTGTCAGGGCATTCTTCTAGGAGAAGGCATCTCAGGAAACTGGGTTAACTCCGATATAAAACCTGCGGCTCAGTAGTTACCGATGATGTAGATATTTTCTTCTTTTCGGGTTATAGCTACTGTCGCTCAGAGAGTGGGATTGGCTCAGTGCACAGCCTTTCCTCACTTTACAAAATATCTTCACGCACAAGCATTGCACGATAGAATTAATTAATAATTATTAATAATGGTATATCGTGCAATGGTCATACTCGATAACGAGGGGGCAGCCATCGTATATATACATATATATATATATATGTGTATGTGTGTATATATACGTTTTATATATATATATATATATATCATCATCATCACCATCATCATCATTGTTTAACGTCCATCTTCCACGCTTGCATGGGTTTGGACGGGAGTTTTCCCACTTGAGACAAGATTGGTTGTCCTGCTCGTATAGGACTGTCTGGTGGGTTTTCTACGGCTGGATGCCTTTCCTAACACCAACCACGTTTACAGTGTGGACTGGGTGGTTTTTACCGTGTTACCTACACGGCCACATTACAGCGTGGACTGTGTGTTTTTGTTGTGACACCTACACGTCTGGCGGGTTTTCTATGGCTGGGTGCCCTTCTCAATACCAACCACGTTTACAGTGTGTACTGGGAGGTTTTTACCGTGTTACCTACACGTCCACATTACAGCGTGGACTGTGTGTTTTTTTTTGTCGTGACACCTACATGACCTCATTTGTTTCGGACTGGATGTTGTGGTACCAACATAACTTCACATTTAAGGGGGTGGTGTGAATGGGGTGGGGGTAGTGGGACGGGGTGTATTTTGTTAGAGGTGCCTACTGACTGTAGGTTTCGCTTTGTACTTAGGTAAGGCGGGTCTTCTGTATAACTGTGTAGCGCCAAAGATCTCAGTCCAGTGACATTGTCTTGGAGAGGTGTAAGTGTGTGAGGTCGGAATTTATCAAGTCGTCCCAGGTTTTTCTGGGTCTGCCTACTCCATGGCTACCGTCTATTTTTATCGCCCTGTACTTTTTTATACAGCTGTCGTCTTTCATGCGCATCACGTGACCGTACCAACGTAGTCTTCTCTCGAGTAAACAACATCTGATCCCTCTTATTCCTAATTTCTCCCTTAGTTCGTTTATGCTTTGCCGTTCACGTATATATTCCAGCGGAGCATGCAAGCTTCGTTTCACTCCAGTCTGTGTATATCCTCTGCACACAGGTCTCACTGCCATGTAACATTGCTGTTCGTATGCAGGCATCATACAGCCTGCCTTTCATTTTTAGAGAGAACCCTTTAGCGGCCAATAGTGGTATAAGCTCTCTGAACTTATTCCATCCCGTTCTGACTCTAGCTACTGTACTTTCAGAGTACCCTCCCCCAACTGCTGATTTTGTCACCCAGGTAACGGAAGGTGTCCACTATTTCTATAGAACCATCTGTGCAATGGAATGAGCTAGTATTCTGTGGGCACTTGCTGCTACTTATTGCACCAGAGCACCAGCCACATATAAAATCTATATTCTTAGTTAGCTTACCTGTGATCCCACTACATCTTTTATGCACCCATACTTTGCATTTGGGACATAAAATAGAGTTTCTGCCTACTCATCCTACACACTGAGCATGGCCATTTCCCAGATGGGACCGGTGCCCTATTTTCCTTCCTACAAACTAGAACTTTAGTCTTAGACAGGTTAACTTTAAGGCCTTTTGATTCTAGGCCATGCTTCGATGTTTGGAATTTCTTCTCTAGTTCAGCCATTGATTCAGCTATGAGCGTTAGATCATCTGCGTATAGGAGTTCCCATGGGCAGCCGGTCTTGAACTCCTCTGTTATAGCCTGAAGGGCAATAATAAATAGTAGGGGGCTAAGGACGGAGCCCTGATGAACACCAACTTTTACGCCATATATATATATATATAGTTGACCTTTTGGTTATAAATCTAATTCAAAACTGCCTTAATATAACAACTGAAATAGATATTTAGGGACAATTCATTACAAACCCCATGACAAATATGAAAGTTCACATGTTCAAAATTAATAAAATGCAAATCATATAAGAAAAACAATGTAATATTTGTAAAATAAGGAAATAAATTACAAGAATACAAAAATGCAGAGATTATTTCCAAGATGTCTCTTACAAAGATATAAAAGTTAACAGATCTAATAAACAGTAGACTGTGTAAAGTGATAGTGCTGGTGCCACAATAAAATGTATCCAGTACACTGTATAAGGTGGTTAGCATTAGGGCATCATGTCAAATATAGAACGTATGAAGAAGATGAGGTCTCTCCATGACAACCTGTCCAATCCACACCAGCATGGAACGCAGGTGTTACATGATAAGTAACATTTCAAAAACCTGTCAACATTTTTTAAATGATAACAAATTAATTAATTTATATAATTAAAATTATTGTAAGTTTCAATTTGTGTGATATATCAACCAAAGGAAACAGTTCAACATGACTTTTGTGTGTCCAACAAGTAAATTAAAAATTTACAGATAAGATTATAAACATTTGAAGAATCAGACAATTTCTTGCTTGCATTTGGCAGGGTGTTTATATAAGTGAAGGGCAGCAACCTTTGAGATGAAAGGAAGTTATCTAGAAGAGTGGTCATCTCTTTTATGTCTTTTAGAACTACTTTCTTCTGTAGAAAAATCATCTGGATTTTCTCTAATTGAAGAAAAAGGGATAGTAGAAGTAGAAGGTTGTTGGGTCATTCTTTTAAAGAAAGAATCTAGGGTCAACTGTCACAGTCTATTGGTCTGGACAGTACAAAAATAGTGCAACACTTTATCAGAAAAATAGTCGACACCTGACTCGACCTCCTCTGAGAGTGGGTGATATGTTCTTACCATGTCTGTGAGTTCATGCCACAGACTAAATATCTTCATTATCTCTTCTTCTGAAATAGTTTTCTTTTCATTTTCTTCCTCAGAGTTCTGAACTTGTAAAGATTCAGCCTCTTCTCGGTGTAGCTCCATCAGATCGTTGATGGACAGTTCTATTCCTTGCTTCTCTACTAAATCATTTATGTCTTTTTCATTCACTTCCAGTCCCATTGAATTGCCCAAACATAATATTTCAACTACAGACTCTGTCTCAAACATTTCAAAATCCGTTGAATAGACAGCATCAGGCCACAATGGTCTCCAAGAAGAGTTCAGCCTTTTAGATGAGAGCTCTCTCCATGATTTCACTATCAAACAGACAGCATCAGCAATGGTGAAGTGCTTTCTCCGAAACTCATCTAATGTTACATCAGTAGACGAAATCGCTTCAAAACAAGTCCTAAATAGATGTTTTGTGTATATTTTTTTAAAGCATTCAATCACCTGCTGATCCATGGGCTGTAATAGAGAAGTAGTATTAGGAGGAAGGAAATGGACTGTAATGAAGTTAAACTCCTGTGGCATTTGGTCCATGAGGGTGAGAGGGTGTGCTGGAGCATTGTCCATAATAAGAAGGGCTTTCATAGGAAGTCTCTTCTCTTTGAGGTAGTCACGCACAGTGGGAGCAAACACATTAGTGAACCATGCAGTAAATAAATTCCTGGTAACCCAGGCCTTCGAGTTGGAAGCCCACTGAACACCAAATCTGTTGATGTTCTTGAAGGCTCTGGGGTTTTCCGAATGACATACTACGAGTGGTTTCACTTTCAAATCCCCTGAAGCATTCGTACATAAAAGCAAGGTTAACCTATCCTTCATTGGTTCATGTCCAGACAGTTTGGTCTCCTCCTGTGTGCTATAGGTCCCGTCGGGTATTTTTTTCCAAAATAGACATGTCTCATCGCAATTAAACACCTGCTGAGAAAAGAAATTACCCTCCTTCACAAGCTTACAAAAATAATCACGATATTTTTCTGCAGCGATTGTGTCTGAACAGGTAGCTTCACCGTGCCTCATAACACTATAAACACCAGAACGCTTTTTGAATGATTCGAACCAACCTTTGCTGGCTTTAAAAACCACTGGTTTTCCCTCGTTTGTAATAAGAGCATCCCTCTCAAGCTGTTCGTAAAGCGACTTAGCTTTTTCACAAATAAATGACACACTCACTGAATCACCAGCTAATTGTTTTTCTTTAATCCATACTAATAATAGATCTTCCATTTCATCTGTATGTGAAGCACGAGTATTATTGAGCCTGCATATGCCTTTGGCCACCCTAGCATTTTTTAGCTCATCTTTTTTCTTCAAAATAGTACAAATTGTAGATTTGGCCAGACCATACTCCACACTGAGTTCAGTTAAACCGATGCCACTTTCTCTCTTAGAAATAAGTTCTTTCTTAATTTCTACAGTAATGTTCTTTCGTGCAGGCTTTGCTTTCAGCATGGTGAATATTTTAACAAAACAAAAAAAAAAAAATCTCAACATGAAAAAATTTCACCGATTCAAATGAAGTAAGAAAAAACAACAATGCTCCAAATTCGAGGGTACACGTTTTGTTTATTTCCGTTTCTTTTTTCTCTCGAAATGTTATCATTAGTATAAGAGTGAATAAAGGGAAATAATTCAAGATAACATTTAAGGCATAGAAACAAACTTTGGTTACCTTAAGTTTTAATTCGTTATATTTGTTTAGAAATCGTATATTGATACGAATTTATTCGTTACCAAATTAATAGAAATGCAATTTTTACCATGATTTTCATTTACCAGATCTGTTCGGTACCAAAATACGAAAAAAATAGAGAACAACACATAACATTAGCGATGACACCGGACCGGGATCTGTGGCGTTATTCAGTAATACTGAAGATCCGCCTTCCCATAAGCACAGGCTGAAGCATACATATAGTATTCCCCCCCCCCATCCCATACACATCCCATGAACACAGACTTGAAGCATACATCTGGTATGCACCATCTTCACCTTCATTCCCCTTCCATACATCTCCTACGTCCTAACATTCCACCCCTCACATATCTATATACCCACCTCCCTATTCCCACACACCCTTCCCACCAAAGCTCCCAGCCCACACTGTAAAGTGGTCATGTAGGTGTCACGACAAAAAGCATCCAGCCCACACTGTAAAGTGGTCGTGTAGGTGTCATGACAAAAAACACCCAATACTCACTGTAAATGTGGTTGGTGTTAGGAAGGGCATCTAGCTGGAGAAACCTAATCAAAATCAGTTCTGGGTGAGCAAGATATTGTCATCTGACCAAACTTGCCTCAAATAGTACAACCTGTATAACCCATGCCAACGTGGAAAATAGATGTTAAACGGTGATGATGATGATGATGATGATGATCATCATCATATGTATATATATGATATATATATATATATATATATATGTATCCACGCTGTAATGTGGCCGTGTAGGCAACACGGTAAAAACCTCCCAGCCCCACACTGTAAATGTGGTTGGTGTTAGGAAGGGTATCCAGCTGTAGAAAACCTGCCAGATAGTCCACGCTGTAATGTGGCCGTGTAGGCAACATGGTAAAAACCTCCCAGCCCCACACTGTAAATGTGGTTGGTGTTAGGAAGGGCATCCAGCTGTAGAAAAGCCGCCAGATAGTCCTATGCGAGCAAGACAATCACTCTTGCCTCAAGTGGGAAAACCCCCATCCAAACCCATGCAAGCGTGGAACACGGACGTTAAACGTTGATGATGATGATGATGATGGGTACTTATAAAGCAGAGGTCAACTGGAAATTCCAACGATTCTTGTGTTTGTAGAGTAAAACGCCAGTCAGACAGAAGGTGACCTGGTGGTGGAACAGCACAGTCGATAGAGCCATTAAAGCCAAGAGACAGGCATGGAAAGATTGGAAAAATGGGGGTAGCAGAGACCTGTACCAGGTAGTTAAGAGAGAAATTAGACGACAGATATACACAGCTTGGAGAGAGGCTGAAAAAAGAAAGTTTACCAAAGTCTTGAGACATTAAGTGTTTCGCATTGCAAGGCAGTGAGTTTGAGTAAATCGAGATGTTGTTGAGGAAAAGTGTGTTAAAAATGACACTGGTACACTTAGCATCACTTGTTCCCAAAAGAAAGAGGACTGGAGATGTTAATATGAGAGATTGATGATTGTAGAGAATGAATGGGAGGAAGAGAAACTGCTCCCAACTAACACAACAGAAGGACCAGCTATTGAAGGTGATAGTTATAGAGTCAAAGAAGCAATCAAAGAGATGAAGAATGGTAAAGCTGCAGGACTGTCAGAGATGCTAAAAGCATTGGGAGAAATAGGAGTTGAACTAGAAATCAATGTAGTTAATCAGGTAATACAGGACTGAGCTATATACAATGACTGGTACAACAGTACAATCATAAATTGCTACAAGAGCAAAGGTGACGCTCTAGAAAAGAGTAACTACAGAGGTATAAAATTAATGGATCAAGTTATGGTAGCGACAAAGAGTTTTAGCGCAGCTAATTAGGGAAAGAGTCAAATTAGATAAGATGCAGTTTGGTTTCATGCCTATGAAAAGTATCACAGATGCCCTCTTCTTAATGAGGCAACTACAGGAGAAGTTCCTAGCCAAGAATAAATGACTATATTTAGCTTTTGTTAATATAGAAAAGGCCTTTGATAGAGTATTTCGATCCATCATCTGGTGGTCCTTAAAGAAATTAGGTGTAGAAGAATAGTTTGTGAGAGCAGTGTAAGCCATGTGCAGAGGAGCTGTCATTAAAGTGAGTTTAGTGAGGAATTAAATGTTTGGTTCTTAGTACATTGCTGTTCATCATAATCTTCCAGGTCATGGCAGGATTTTAACACTGGCTGTCTGTAGGAAATTCTGAATGCAGATGATTTGGTCTTTTATAGCCGAATTGATAAAAGAACTAGAAAATAAGTTCCAACTATGGAAATGGAATTTAGAATTTAAAAAATATGTGCATAAATTTAGCCAAAACTAAAGTGCTAGAGAGTAGGAAAGAAGCCACTTCTCAGAAAAGTGGCCCTGCTCTATATGTAGAAAAGGAGTAGGCATAAACTCCATATGGTGTACACAATGTAAATCTTTGGTACACAAGAGATGTAGTGGGATAATGGGTAGACTAACAGGAAGGGAAGGCTTTTTATGTAGAAGATGCACAGGAGTAATCGAGGGAAAGAGTGCCAGTGATATAAACCTCTCCAAGTCACAGAAAGAGTCCATAGAAGTGGTTGATAGCTTCTACTATCAAGGTGATTTAATTAGCAGGAGTGTGCTCTGAGAACATAATAGCTAGATAAAGGATAGGATGAAGGATAGGATGGAAGAAGTTTAGAGAGCTACTCTCACTGTTGACAACAGATGGTTTCTCCCTACATACAAAAGGACAACTATATGATGCCTGTGTGTGAAGTACAATGCTGCATGGTAGTGAAACATGGGCAATGACTGCAGTAGACATGCATAGACTGGAGAGAAATAAAGCAGCCATGCTTCGTTAGATGTGCAATGTAAGTGTGAAAGAAAGGCAGAGCTTGGATGAATGGAGGGAGAAACTGAGTTTAAGAGGAATCCAAGAAGCTGTACAGGAAAGAAGACTGCATTGGTATGGACATGTGATGTGCATGGATGATGACCAATGGGTGAAGAAGTGCTAGAAAATGCCAGTGGAAGGAAGTTAGTAGTACAGGTAGACAAAGAAAAACCTGGGTAGAGGTGAGAGCTGACCTCAGATTGCTGAGACGCACAGAGGACATGAAGAAATGTAGTGAATGGAGATACTGTACTGAGAAGGACCCATCCAACCCGTGCAAGTGTGGAAAAACAGATGTAAAAAAAATGATGATGATATAGATATATTTGTGTACACAGTTATAAACATTTTAAAAAAGCTTTTGATTTTCAAAGTGTATACCAATGATATGTAATAAGATTAGATAGTTATTATTAAAGTACTGTAATTATATATTGCTGATGCTTAAAGAAAAAAAAATTTCCCTTTAGATGTATAACCAACGTTTTGTGAAATAAGACAAAATAAATGGAAACACATTTTTATGTCGATTTATTCATAAAAGAATTTATCTAGCATTCCTTATCTTACTTAACTAAAAAAGAAAATTCAAATTTGTTTTTTAATTTTAGGTCTGCTTATGAAGCGATCAACTTGCCTCTATGCTACAAAAGACAGATTGAAGTTTATTAATGACTTCCTTATGCGGGTATCTTGACAAATATCTTTATTTTTATTATTCAAATGATTAAATTCATTTCATTTTTGATAACTTTAATGATTATGTTTGTGTCACATAAGTTTATCCTTTGAGACTTTTCTTTGATAACCTAGTAATCAAAGTGTTTAAGAAAAAGGTGTAAACTTGGAAGCATAATCTCTGATCTGAATGCTTAGCCATTTTGATACCAATCTGCTTGAAATTTCTTGTTTTATGATATGGAACTGTTTATTTTAAAGGATTTATATTTATCTAAAACCTTTTCATCATAATTTTGTTTAAGAAACTTTGTTAAACCATGTTACAAACATTAAGGTAATAATGAAAAAGTTATATTACTATATCTTTCCAAATTCTTGAATATTTTCAAAAATGATTTGAATATCATTGCCATGTATTTCATTAGAAAAAGAGTAACTAAAGAGTTAAACATTAACATAACAAAGATCAAAGTGCTATTTAGTTGACTGATACTCAATCATCTGTGAAAGGGTTAAAAGGCAAAGTTGATCTTGCAGAGAGCCAGAACAAGTATTGCAGAGCATCTAATTCAACACCCTAACAACTCTACCAATTTGTTGCTATTAATAAATATATGGCGGTGGATTGGCAGTATCGGTAGAGGGTTGGACGCCATGCTTTGTCGCATAGAGTTACGGCCCTTGCCATTCTGAGTTCAAATCCCACCGAGGTTAACTTTGCCTTTCATCCTTACGGGATCGATAAAATAAAGTACCAGTAATGCACTGGGTAATTTCTGGCCTTGTGCCAAAAAGTAGAAACAATTAATAAATATATACATATGTATATATATATTATGCATTAGGATATAATCTAAGACTATGGTTATAGATATTTAGTATAAATAAAACACTAAAGAAGTGATTACTAATTTCCTTAACTTATGTAATAAAAAATTTTCTTTAAAATAATTAACACGTTTCACTATTAAAATTTTTTTAAATCAAAAGTTTTATTATTAGTTGCCCTACTAAGGGCAGTGGATTGGCAGTATCAGTAGAGCATTGGGCAACATGCTTTGTGGCATATAGTTATGGCTCTTTATGCTTTGAGTTCAAAACCCTGCTGGAGATAGCTTTGTCATTCATCTTTACAGGGTTGATAAAATAAAGCACCAGTAACACACTGTGGTTGATTTAATCAACTTCAAAAAAAGATTGCTGGCCTTGTGCATAAATCAGAAACCATTATCAGTTGCTCTACTAATTTGGCCTACCAATTTTGTAACAAAATTGTTATTGAAATTTTCCTTTTCCTTGGTGGTTTACAGTGTGTATCCAGTTTAGAATAGGTACACCCTATCCCTGCATGCCATACAAAGTGACTAAAAAGGTTGGCACCATGAAGGGCATCTTGTTATAAAATATTGTCACAAAAATACCCATTGAAGAGTATGAAGCCTGTCATGGGGCACACTATTCTAAAGGAAAATGATTTTAAAATATTTGTTGTTATTTTTCTTGGTGTTGTCATAATTCCACATTTCAAAGAGATTGTCTTGTCTGTGCATATTATGTATCCTGTAAAAATGCTTATCTTTAATTATAAACTCTTTCCAGATTATATGTACAAACTCCAAGAAATGTGTGAATTCTTTGAATTGTATTGCTTTGATATGCTTTGGAAAATTCCTTCACACTGTGGTTGCTGGTTGGGATGATTCTGAATGTCAAAGAGCATTTGATTCTATATGTTTACATACTGGTGCTTTAAGAAATGTTACCACAATCCTGAATTCTAAACCAGGTAATTCATATTTCATTTCATTTCTACCATTATTCTGTTTGTTGGTTTAAACTCTTTTGTGATTATATTTTAATGAGATACATTGCCTATATGCTTCAATTTATTTTGTAAGTGATCAAGCATTTATAGTAATTTTGTAAGATAACTTTAAAAATAATTCTAACACATTATGAAGTCACTGTTTAAAACATAACATAACAGAAGGTTTATCATCATCATCACCATCATCACTTGTTAATCATCAATCATTATCATCATCATCATTTACCATCTGCCCTTGATGATGATGATGATGATGATGACAACAATGAACTTTCCGGTGTTCCAAACAGCAGCTCTGTAATGTTATTTTTATAGTTTTTTACTATATTATTCCATATTCTTGACCATTTTAAACATTAATTGAAACATATAGACAATGTATTTTGTTAGAAATATGGTCATTATGTAAATTTTGAGAGCAGATTTAAATTGAAATAAAATATTTTAAAATGGACTCATAGGTGTCCAATAGACAATGTCTACACGAGAACTAATACCACAGAAGATGAAACACAATACTTTAACCCAAACCTCCTAAAACTGCCTATTTTTCTTAGTTGTTTATTTTTTTAACTGTTTATACTTATCTAAAACCTTCCATCATAATTTTAGGCAAGAACTTTAGTTACATTATGCTCCAAACACCAGTTAAATAGTTGTTTCTAATTTAGACACAAGACCAACAATTTTGAAGGAAGGCGAAATTCAGTTATTTCAACTCCAGTATTTGTTTGGTACTTTATTTTATCAATACCAGAAGGATGAAAGTCAAAATTAACCATGGTGAGATGAACTCAGAATGTAAAGAGCCTTAACTAAATACCACAAAGCATTTTGTTTAATATTCTATCAATTCTGCCAATCAACCACCCTCACACTAGTTTAGTAATGAAAACGTTAATTTTATTATGAAATCCTTTCTAATTCTTGATTATTTTCAAAATGAATTGCAAATCAAAGGCAGTGATTTTTGTTAGAAATATGGTAACGATTTAATATGGTAACTATTTAATCATTTTTCTCTAATATGCATAACATAGCTCATATCTCGACATCTGTATAGTTTTCATTAATTGTGCAAAATTGGCGGTGGATTGGCAGTATCGGTAGAGGGTCGGACGCCATGCTTTCCAGCATAGTTACGTCCCTTTACGATCTGAGTTCAAATCCCGCCGAGGTTGACTTTGCCTTTCATCCTTACGGGGTCGATAAAATAAAGTACCAGTAATGCACTGGTAAATTGCTGGCCTTGTGCCTAAAGTAGAAACAATTAATTGTGCAAAAGATATGTGAAAGCTGGAGAGAAATGAAGTGAACATGCTTCAATGGATGTGTGATGTTAATATATGAGTGAACAGTAAAGCATAGATGAGCTAAGAGAGAAGCTGAGTATAAGAGGAATCAAATGTAGACTGCATTGGTATGGCTATGTGATGTACATGGAAGATGGTCGTTGGGTGAAGAAGTGTCAGGAGTTCTCAGTGGAAGGGAGCTGCAGTAGAGGAAGGCCAAGAAAAACCTAGGCAGAAGTGGTGAGAGCAGATCTAGAAATGGTGAACTTCATAGAGGAGAAGACAAAGGAATGCAATGTATGGAGGGAAGCTATGCTAGAAAAAACTTTTCTAACCTATGCAAGCCTGGAAAAACAGACAAAACAAGGATGATGATTATCTCCTGCATCATTTGTTAGCTGTCAGGACACTACATCCTTCAAAACTTCCATGCTTCCCAAAATTCGCCTATACTGCATCTGATATTCTCCTTCCATACACATGCACACATGTGTCTGTGTGTATATCATGACTCATACACTGTTCACTGACATTTGTACATTATTCAATGTACTATAGATGCACCTTTGATGAGTTGTAGTGCACTTGAGCACTGTACACAATATTTAAATTATTATTATTTTTTATTTTAAAAATCACTTTCAGATTCCACCAGCTTTCTTTCATCCTCAAAAAAAAAGAAAATTGTTCCCACTGCAGGTTTTCATAATTCTTTTCTTATTGCTTACTAGGTTTGCATAGCAAAATGGAATGTGATGCTCGGCTGTTTTTCCGACGAGTTTTCCTAGATCACTGTGAATTTGTTACAACCAGATCCTTTTGGTTATCGTGTATCTTTAAATCATGGCCAATGGTGCACCAAGCAAAGCTGTTGTACTTACTATATGGACCAGTGTCACAAAGTATGCATGTATTTTCTGTATATATTTATAATTTCATCATGCACACTCCTAGTGCACTTAGATTATACTTTCTTTTTTACTTGGTAAGTCTGGAGGAAAGGGCAGTACCTATGACCTTTACAGCCCCCAGATACTGTAGAAATCCATGCTGTTGACATTCTAATATCAAATGAGAAATGAGAGTGTAAATAATTATATATATGAAGAAGAGTGCTGAGTCTTGGGTTCAAGATTGTAATGTTGTGACTTTGATTCATAGACCAGGTGGCATATTGTGCCCTTGAGCAAGATACTTCACACAGCTGAAAATGAGTATCAGCAGCAATTGGGCTTGATCACGTGAAGGGCTGGCGTCCTGTCCATAGTTGAGTCTTGTACTCTCAGTCACTTAATGCCACATAAAACAAGAATAAACTCTGATCTGATGAGCCTCCAAGTGCAAGAAAGACTTTAATTTTCTTTTCTTTTTTTAACAAAAAGTAAAGAAATCACTCCGAGCAATTATTTCTCAATTATTTTAGTGGCCATTATGATCTGTTGTTCAGGAAACATTTAATATCTGCATTTAAAATTATGATACTTCATGGGAAATATTTATGAAAATGTTTAATCTAACATAGGTGTAAAATTATGAAGTAAAACAAAGAGAGAAAGTTTGAACTAGGAATAGATTAACTGGTAAACTATTTAGGCTATTGAATTATATGAATTTGAACCCTATCTACCACATGTTCTAATTTCCCCCTTTGTTACATATATTTATTTACTAATCCCCATGAAATTTTGTAAAGTATAATTTTACTTTCTTTGTCTACAGAGGAAATTCTATGGTTTGAAATGTGTGATAACACATCAGAAAATTGTGAAGAGTCTGTACAAAATCTAGGCAATATGGCCAATGCTATACATTGTTTATATCACTACAATGAAAAATGGACCAATGACAATGCTGTCAGTGTAGTTGATGAACTTACAAGTAAGTATTATTTGTCCTGATACAAAACCAAACTGCTTATGAGCCATTGTGTGTTATACCTTTTGTTATGCTTTTGTCTCTGATATTTCCAGTTCACATTCCATTTGCATTAATTATTTATATTGTATTAAAAATGCACATAATTCAGCCTGTAAGATGGCAGTGCTAGTGTCATTATAAAAAGCACCCAACCAACTCTGTAAGATGGTAGTGCTTGAGTCTTGATAAAATTCTCCCTGTGGCCACCTGACCAATCTCGCCTTAGTCTATGACAACCTGTCTAATTCATGCAAGCATGGAAAATAGACGTTAAACAGTGATGATGATGAACACCAGAAAGATAAAGCTTTACCCTCTACCTTATACCACTATCACAGTCTTCTTTTTAATAGCTTAGTTCTAACTTCTTATCTCAAAATACTGGTTGCTCTGTTTGTGGTACTTTCTATGCAAAAGCTCTTGCTCTGCCTCAAGCTCTTGGTCCTCTATCTTTCTTTTTTCATATATGGCTCCATGCTTCACATTTACACCACCCATCACCCCCGGCAAACCAATGAGGGAGTCTCTATGTAGTCATTTGGCCCGTTAAAATAGCCACCAAATCTCTTTCAAATTATACACAGTGGTGTCTTTAAAATGTAGTGACAATGAAATAGACAATATAGTTATGGATATACAAAAAAAAAAAAAAAAAAAAAACAGAATTGTCACGGCTGGAACACCTTTAATTATATGTCTGCTTGATCTAAGGAAACCTGAGGATAACCAAAAACAACACCATTTATGAATGTCTATAGTCAATAGTCAGTAAATTCTTCTTTCTTTGGTTAAACAGAAAGCAATTATTACTATGTTATAGCAACAATTTCATAAACACTATATTCCTATGTTATAGCAACCCTTTCATAAACACTATATTCCCAAATCTCATACTTATTATTAAACTACAACTCTCACTATCAAAAAGTAGTTATTCTGAAATATGTAAGCACACAAGTGTATTCCCTATTTTCTAAAAAATAACCTATCCAGTTTTGAATAGATATGGCGTAACCCTGCATGCCATAAGCAGTAACTAAAAGGGTTAAACCCTGCATGTTATAAGTAGTAACTAAAAGGGTTGGTGTCAGAAAGAGAATTTGGTTGTAAAACATTGCCTCAAAAATTTCTGTCCAACATATGCCAGTATGTAAAAGTTTACTATAAATATCAACGGTGATATATATAAATATCAGTTAGATGAAGGAAAATGTTGAATGAAATAAAGCTGTGTTAAGCCTACTACAAAGTAAGGTGGTAGTGCTGGTGCTCAGACAAAAAAGCACCCAATCCACCTAGTAATGTAGTTGGCATTAAGAAGGGCATCCAGCTGTAGAAACAATGCCAAAATAGAGCATGTGAGCAGGCTGTGGTCACCTGAATGGAATGGTCTGGCTTCAGCATGGGATAACCTGTCTAACCCATGCAAGTCCATCGCATTATGCTGCACTTCATCAACAGGAGAAGCCCATCCCAACACAATGGTCTTCAAGTGAACATGTCCATACACAACGCTAGCCTCACCAATTCTAGCAGTTCAATGCTATCGTGACACATAACATCTAAAAAGAGGAAGACCATTGTTGAGAAAATACGTTTGGTGGGTTAAATTAAAAAAACTGGAGTTACCTCCGAAAAGCTCTCGACCAGTTTAAAACATTTATACACAAGGACAGAGTGGCAAATATAAAATCGAACAAATAATATAAAAAAGAAATGTTCAACTTACACAGGAAGCATGTCCGCCAAACTCAGAGAAAGTATACACACAAATACACACACACTTATATATAATTTATTGCTTATTTTTTAGGTTTTCCTGATCAATGGTTAAGTGAAAATATTGCCAACTTAATGTTACTTTGTGGTGATGGTATAGCATCAAGAATGTTAATAAGTAAAGCTATTAATGGACGAATTCCTGAACTTGCAGAATTGATGTCTTCTTTTTGTACAGTAAGTTTTTCTTCTTGTACACAAAGATTTTTTTACGTTTTCTTTTATTTCTATAAGGTTTCTTTATGAATATTCCTCATCTTTCCAGGACATTTTATTTATTTCTACTCCTTTTCTTTATTAATAGATTGTAACTATTTTTCCCATAAAAGAAATTCCCTCTTTATCTAACTTAGCTGTGAACGATGTTCTAGATTGTAAAGGGACATAATTCATAATATTGTAAAGTGACATAATTCATATATAAGTTACTAGTAGTTTCCCTTAGTAAGTATTTTAGAGCACATTATTTCCAAGCTGGCCTGTTCTGTAGGGTGCTTGAATTATCTTTGTGTTGTTTTAGTGGTAACAAAAATACACTCGTTTTAGAATTAAAATAAATTTTACAAAGGTTAAATTTAATTTTGGACTAAAACGACTATACACACACACACACATTTCTTCTTCTTCTTCTTCTTCTTCTTCTTCTTCTTCTTCTTCTTCTTCTTCTTCTTCTTCTTCTTCTTCTTCTCCTCCTCCTCCTCCTCCTCCTCCTCCTCCTCCTTCTTCTTTTTCTTCTTCTTGGAGGCCTTAAAGGATGCAGTGTCTCGACAGCTAACAACTGATGCAGGTAGTTTGTTCCATGCTTCAGCAACTCTGAGCGTGAAAAAATGTTTCCGAAAGTCATGGGAACTGTGCTGTTTTCTTACTTTGTGGGCATGTCCACGTGTGTTAGACACATGGAAATCGAAAAGGCACTCAGGGTTGTTGTTGGCAACATGGTTAACAATTTTGTGGGTGTTTACCAAGTCAGTTGCCAGGCGTCGGAGCTTCAATGAATCCATGCCCAGGGAAGCAAGGCGCTCAGAGTATGGTAGATGCCTGATGGAGGGTATTCGCTTGGTTGCACGTCTCTGAACAGTTTCCAGGCGGTCAATGTCCTGAGCAAGATAGGGGTTCCAGACTGGTGATGCAAATTCTAAGTGTGGTCGCACCATAGCTGTATACAGCCTTAAATAGATATCTGGAGAGCGGCTGACAAAGGTCTTGCTGAGTGATGCTAAGACACCCTCGGCCCTCTTGACAATTTTAGAGACGTGCCTCGTCCAACGCAAATCGCTGCTGACCGTAATGCCTAGGTCACGTTCACAGGAAGACTTCTTGATATTAGTGCTGTGGAGGGAGTATGTGGACGCTGGGTTTTTACTCCCAAAATGCATGGTGGTGCACTTGTCCACAGCTAGCTTGAGTTGCCAGTCTGAGATCCACTGTTGCATTGTGTCCAGGTCAGACTGCAAGTAAGATCTATAGTGTTCAGGATCTGTCCTTTTTATCTCAAGGTACAGCTTGATGTCGTCTGCGTACTTTAGTACTGTGGCATTCCTTAAGTTGGCATCTATGTCATTAATATATGCCACAAACAAAAGGGGGCCAAGAACAGATCCCTGAGGTACACCAGATGACATCTCATATGGTGAGGAATGCTGTCCCAGAACCGTGACTACCTCTCTTCGACTGAGAATGAAGGACTTCTTCTTCTTCTTCTTCTTCTTCTTCTTCTTCTTCCATGTGATTGAAAAGCAAACTTGTCATTATAGTAACATAACTGAGATAGGTAATGCATTGTGTATGGGTGTGTGTCAATTTTAAAGAGCTACAGATGGAGATATATAAATATACATGGATAAATAAATAAATTTGCTTGTGTGCAAATGGAAATGTGGCATTAAAATGAAACTTGGGCTTAGTGTGTGGAAGACTCACAAAGATTGGATGTGTAATACATAAACAATGTAGCATCATTGAGTTGAATGAAGAACTGTGCACAAGAGGGATCAGATGCAGTATACAGGATTATGGACAGATCATGTGTATGAGAGATGACAGTTACATAAAGAAATGACAGTTACATAAAGAGATGATAGTTACATAAAGTAGAGCACTTGAAGTTGATGGAACCTATAGAAGGAGAAGACTTAGGAAAACATGGGATGATACAGTGAAGACTGACCCTCATGCTGAACCTCATGTAGGGGACACCTAAGATTGAAATGACTGGCAACATGCCTTACTGCAGAAGACTCACCATCCATGCAAGTGGGATAAAGCAAGCATGGAGAAGATGTTCATTTTCCTGATGTTTGTACATTACCCTATGTACTATACATACACTTTTTGATGAGTTGTAGTGCAGCTGAGCACTGTACACAATATTTCATTATTATTATTATTATCATTATTATATAAGATGATCTCTTTTGCCAATACGGTCCTGATTCCCCTCCTATCCATCATCCCCCATCTTAAACCCAGAGAAGTGGAGCATTTTGGTGCCTCCCTATTAGTATACTCCATCTGCTATCTCCTACGCACTCATACCCTGCTTCTCCCCCACCCCCATGCTCACCTGTCCAACCAACACCGGCATGTAAATTTAGAGCAGATTTCTCTGATTTACCTTTCTCACCCTGTCTAAGTCCCCCTCCCTTCTCACTCACATCTCTGACTCACCTTTCCCATCAAACACAAGCCAAAACCCACCAGTCTCAGTGTCATTCCCATGACCTGGCGCTTCCTTCTCCCATGGTGGGATGTCTCTCCTGTCAGCAAGCAGCATATAGTCTTCCTTCATTTCACTGTTATACTCCCCCACTCACATCAATCTCTCCTCAGTCTGACACCAGGCACCTTAATGTTGTAATGAGGTATTGCTGGTGCTACGAGAAAAAGCGCCTAGTCCATCATGTAAGGTGATAGTGCTGGTGCCACGAAAAAAGCTCCAAGTCCACGCTGTAAAGTGGTTGACAGTAGGAAGGGCATCTAGTCATAGGAAACCAAGCGCAAAATGTATCATATGAATAGGACATGGTTACCTGGCGTGTTTAGCTGTCTAACCCATGCAAGCATGGAAAATAGACATTAAATGGTTGCAATGATGATGATGATAATACAAACATACATGGTATGAATTATTTTAAATTAAATATTTGAAAACTAAAGCATATTACACCAAAGTTTCATTGTAGTTGTTATTCTTGTTTCCAATCAGAATTTGATGTTTACAAAACTAAGGAGCTTAGTAATATGAAGACACACATTTTTAAAAGCTATTTTCCCTGCTAAAGCATGTGGACTTCATGACAAGAATCCTCACTTTGCCCTATCAACTGCATTACCCCCCCCCCCCCCCAATCCCATAGCTTCCATCTTTAGCCACGTTTTTATTCATTCCTTTTACCCAGTCACTTTCATCCTTCCTCAAAGCATGATCCAACCATCTCATTACATCTTATCAACATTGTTCTCATCATCTTTTGCAATTCATTGTTTTTCTTCTCTCTTTGAGTGATATTCTATTCATCCACTGAACCTGATGACTCATTTCATTGAACTACTTTTTTACTGGTTTCAAATTGGGGCCATACTAAAGCAATTAATGGGTTTATAGAAAAAACTCCACTAGATTTTTAACTTCTACTTTTTATTTCTCAAGAAACCTGTAAGCCATGCTTACTGGTTTATTTATTCTTGAGTTTCATAACTTATGACAAAGTTGGCTGATATTAACATATAGTTCACAAGTATGTGAATATTCTTGGTTTTCTAAGTTTTAACTCTTTTGATAGCAACCTGCCGGAAACTACCTTTAGTTTTATGATACAAAACTGATAGTTTTATGTAAGAACCTTTGTTAGGTTATATTCCAAATACCAACTTACTAATGAGAGAGTTATAATAATAATAATGAAATTATTGTGTACAGTGCTCAGGTGCACTACAACTCATCAAAGGTGCATGTATTGTACATAGAATAATGTACAAATGTCAGGAAAATAAACAGTGTATGAGTCATGATATAATAACAATAACAATAATGAAATATTGTGCACAGTGCCCAGGTGCACCACAACCCATCAAAAAAGTGCATGTACAGTACATAGGGCAATGCACAAACATCAGTAAAATGAACAGTGCACGAGTCATGATATACACATGTGTGCATGTGTGTGTATGGAAGGGGCACATCAGGTGTAGTTTTGGCGTATTTCGGGAAGCATGAGTGTCTTAAAGGATGCAGTGTCTCGGCAGCTAACAATTGACGCAGGCAGTTTGTTCCATGCTTCAGCAACTCTGAGCGTGAAAAAATGTCTGCGAAAGTCATGGGAGCTGTGCTGTTTTCTTATCTTGTAGGCATGTCCACGTGTGTTAGACACATGGAGATCAAAGAGGCGCTCAGGGTTGCAGTTGGCGAGATGGTTAAAAACTTTGTGGGTATTCACCAAGTCCATTGCCAGACGTCGGAGCTTCAATGAATCCATGCCCAGGGAAGCAAGGCGTTCAGAGTATGGTAGGTGTCTGATGGAGGGTATGCGCTTGGTTGCACGTCTCTGAACAGTTTCCAGGAGGTCAATGTTCCGAGCAAGATAGGGGTTCCAGACTGATGATGCGAATTCCAAGTGTGGTCGCACCATAGCTATATACAGTTTTAAATAGATGGCTGGAGAGCGGCTAACAAAGGTCTTGCTGAGTGATGCCAAGACACCCTCGGCCTTCTTGACAATCTTAGAGACATGCTTTGTCCAACGCAAATCGTTGCTGACAGTAATGCCCAGGTCATGTTCACAAGAGGACTTTTTGATGTCAGTGTTGTGGAGGGAGTATGTGGACGCTGGATTTTTCCTTCCAAAATGCATGGTAGTACACTTGTCCACAGCCAGCTTTAGTTGCCAGTCTGTGATCCATTGCTGCATTGTGTCCAGGTCTGATTGTAGGAAAGAGTTGTAAATTTCAGGATCAGTCCTTTTGATTTCAAGGTACAGCTTGATGTCATCTGCATATTTTAGTACCGTGGCATTCTATAAGTTGGCATCTATGTCATTAATATATGCCACAAACAAAAGAGGACCAAGAACAGATCCCTGTGGTACACCAGATGACATCTCATATGGTGAAGAATGCTGTCCTAGAACCGTGACTACTTCCTTTCGGCTAAATCTCTCCAAATCTATAGGCAGTGTTTTTCATTAGAAATATGAAATGAAGGTGTTAGTAAGTAATATATTAATATATTAAATATGATTAGAATTTCATGAAATAGAAAAATAATTCCTTCTTTGAAGAAAGATATAGCTGCTATTATATATACATCTTTGTTTCTGTCTCCTGCAGGTTTGTGTTAAAAATAATTTTAATATCAACTATGTTGTATCATCTTTGTGGAAAATATTAGAAGTTATGAAGCAACCAAAAGATAGAACTATGTTGCTAAATACAATGATGGATATGTATCAAAGACTTATAATGGATCTACATTTATACAATGACCCAGGTAGTATTATTTATTCAGATAGTCTAATTTATTATTTTGAATTTATTTAGTTTTATGTTAATGTAATTAAATTAATTAATTTTACTAATACATTATATGATAATAAAAGGATGAAAAATATATATGACAAATGAGAGATCAAAGATAGAACAATATATATATTTGTAAGCATACTGTTTTAGCCCTTTTGATAACAAATTACCTGAAACTGCTCCTGGTTTTGTGATAAAAAAAACTTTGTTTTAAAGTGTTTAATTACAAACCTTCCATCAGAATTTTATGTGAACATTTTGTTAAGTTATGCTTTAAACACCAAGTTAATAATGAGAAAGTTAGCTATAAAACCCTCAAAATTTTTTATTATTTTCAAAATAAATTGAAAAACATAAACAGTGTCTTCTATTAGAAATGTGATATTTGATACAAATACAACTAGGAAATAAGTTTGTTTATTTGGAAACCCAGAAATGTGTGTGAGATATAAGTGTCAAGGTAATAAGAATTTGAGAAAAATAGATAGAGAAAAGAAAAAACAAAACTAAAGATATAAGTATGTATACGTACATACATATATGTATACAGACATACAATAGTATGTATATATATACATACATGCACACATATATATATGTATGTATGGATTTACCAAACATTTATTATAATGCTCGGTTTGTTTGTAAACAAACATCCCGAATTAAGCCGTACAGTGTTTAGCAACCATCGTTGCCCTTTTGTTCAACACTGGCAAAGGAACGATGTACTAGTTTCAAGCTTATTAGCTATCGTCAGCACCGTATACCTTCCTGCCAGATGATTGAACGTCTAAAGAACTGAGATAAAAGTGTGAGCACGATAGAAAGTTACTTTAGTAATTTTAATGATCCCAAATATTTTCGGCTTTACCATCCATTATCAAGCAGAGTCCATAGGGGGCACCTCAAAGAGAAACCTGAGAAATGTTGTTCAATTTATTGTAAACATACTGATATAAAGAAGAAAACTATGGAAAATATTCAAGATAGCCAGGTATATGATGAAAAACCATTATAAGAATATTATTGTTTTACTAGTTTCAGTCATTTGACTACAGTCATGCTGGAGTATTGTGTTGAAGGGTTTTTGTTGATCATATCAACCCCAGTACTTATTTTTCAAATCTTTCTGGTACCTATTTTATCAATCACTTTTGTTGAACTGCTAAGTTATAAGACATAAACAAGCACTACACATAAACACACACACACATAACAGGCTTCCACACAGCTTCTGTCTATCAAATTTTACTCACAAGGCATTGATCAACCAGAACTATAGTAGAAGATACTTTCCCAAGGTGGAATAGAACCTGAAACTATGTGGTTTCAAAGAGAACTACTTAACTATACAGCTATGGCTATCACTATATTGGAGTGAAAGTCTTCTCAGATGTATTAATAATTAATGACAATTAGAAGAAAAAAATTATAGAAGCAAATAATTAAATAAGGAATTTGAATGAAAAATAAAAATAAACCCAAAAGGCTATAGCTATTTCATCGAATTAAATGACCAATGGAGAGGATTATGATTTTTTGAAAAATGCTACTATTCTAATATTTTAGAATTGCTAAAGGCTGATTAAGGACTTGGGATGGGATTAACAGAATTTTCTATATGTCACTTAACTCTGATGACTAATGGATTAGCATCACTATCAGGCAATACTCCCACTAAGATGTGCATGTGCACAGCTGCACAGTCACAGTGATGATGCCATGCATATCAAAATATTGCCACTCAGTAGCTTTCAAATATTGCAGTACAGTAGGTTTGAATTTAAAATATTTTTGCGCAAAGCCTCAAACATACTGTTCAGTGGTTGGGAAAAATTAGAGGAAATGTTGCTATCAGGTATAATATCGTAGATAGAGCTAATTATGTTGGTAGCTCTATAGCAATATAACTAATAAATCAGATCATAGTTTGAGGTAAAAAACAATAAAAATGAGTTTTTACAATACACTCTTTTGCTTTTTTATTAGTTTCAGTCATGATGCACATTAAAGGGATTTAGTTGATCATACAAAAGACTTATGGCAAAACTCTCTGCAATCGGTGTGAAGGATGATCTTTTTAACTGGTTGAAGTCCTTCATTCTCAGTCGAAGAGAGGTAGTCACAGTTCTAGGACAGCATTCCTCACCGTATTAGATGTCATCTGGTGTACGACAGGGATCTGTTCTGGGCCCACTTTTGTTTGTGACATATATTAATGACATAGATGCCAACTTAAAGAATTCCACAGTACTAAAATATGCAGATGACATCAAGCTGTATCTTGAGATAAAAAGGACAGATCCTGAACACTATAGATCTTGCCTGCAATCTGACCTAGACACAATGCAACAATGGATCACGGACTGGCAACTCAAGCTGGCTGTGGACAAGTGTACCACCATGTATTTTGGGAGTAAAAACCCAGCATCCACATACTCCCTCCAGAACACTAATATCAAGAAGTCTTCTTGTGAATGTGACCTGGGCATTCCTGTCAGCAGTGATTTGCATTGGATGAAGCATGTCTCTAAAATTGTCAATAAGGCCGAGGGTGTCTTAGCATCACTCAGCAAGACCTTTATCAGCCGCTCTCCAGCTATCTATTTAAAGCTGTATATAGCTATGGTGCGGCCACACTTAGAATTTGCATCACCAGTCTGGAACCCCTATCTTGCTCAGAACATTGACCGCCTGGAAACTGTTCTGAGATGTGCAACCAAGCGAATACCCTCCATCAGGCATCTACCATACTCTGAACGCCTTGCTTCCCTGGGCATGGATACATTGAAGCTCCGACATCTGGCAACTGACTTGGTAAACACCCACAAAATTGTTAACCATCTTGCCAACAACAACCCTGAGTACCTTTTTGATTTCCATGTGTCTAACAGACGTGGGCATGCCCACAAAGTCAGAAAACAACACAGCACCCATGAGTTTCGGAAATATTTTCCCACACTCAGAGTTGCTGAAGCATAGAACAAATTACCTGCATCAGTTATTAGCTGTCGAGACACTGCATCCTTTAAAACCTCCATGCTTCCTGAGATTTGCTAACACTACACCTAATATTCCCCCTCCATACACACGCACACATGTATATCATGACATACATTATTCACTTCCCTGACATTTGTATATTATTCTATGTGCCATACATACACCTTTGATGAGTTATAGTGCACCTGAGCATTGTACACAATAATTTCATTATTATTATTATTATTATTATTATTATTATTATTATTATTATATCGACCCCAGTAATTATTTTTTAAAGTTTGATACCTATTTTATTGATCTCTATTTTTGTTGAACCTCTAGACTCAAACTTAGACACATGCACTGACATACACACACACATGCACACGCACACACACACACACTGGAATAACTAAGCACTTTAGTGAGCATCACTTGGTAAGATGAACCTATAACAACGATGAGAACTATTTTTACAAAAATAACATAGACCCAAGAAGTTATGTTTTTATTATTTCTGTATGTGTCTGTATTTGAGACTGATGACTAAAGATCTTTTTCCCTTGTCAATGTTCTCATTGTCAATCACAGCATCTCATGTTGTATTCAGAAACTTGATATTTTTAAGACATCAAATTACAATATTATTTTATTTTCTGTTGATATGGAAAGGATAATCAATAAAGTTCTATTTCCACCAAGAATCATACATTTGTATGTGTTCTTTATCCCAACACCAACACCACCAACAAATATTTTTACTTCAATCATTAAAGTTGTCTCAGGTTGCAATACTCTGTTGAGGTGTCAGGATTCAAAGGTGTAAGTTATGAGATGCTGCTCTGGGAATAGTCATGCTCTTGATGACGGTCACACCCCAGCCATGACCAGGCCACTATGAGTGATTAGCTATGGCATTTTTTTTCTATACACCTTACTCACCTATTGAATCACTTTCAATAAAAGCAGTAGATGGCTGGATGGCCAACAGTTGTGCATATGTGTGTGTGCATGTGTCAGCAATCTAATGAATAAACTGCAGATGTTAAAATTTTAAAGTATCTTTTTAAGTTCATTATTTACATAGGTGGTGGATTGGCAGTATCGGTAGAGAGTCGGACGCCATGCTTTCCAGCATAGTTATGTCCCTTTACGATCTGAGTTCAAATCCCGCCGAGGTTGACTTTGCCTTTCATCCTTACGGGGTCGATAAAATAAAGTACCAGTAATGCACTGGGTAAGTGCTGGCCTTGTGCCTAAAGTAGAAACAATTATTTACATAGGTGGTGAATTGGATGAGTCATTACAGTGTTGGACAAAATGTATCGAGGTATTTGTTCTGGCTCTCTATATTCTGAGTTGTCATCCTATTGAGTTCAACTTTGCCTTTAACCATTTTAGGGTTGTTAAATAAAATGTCAGTCTAGGGAGGTAGAGTGTTGCATACAATGCCTTAAATTTATATTTCAGTTATTGTTGATTAGTTTTGTTTTGATATTAAATAATTCTCTGTTACTATTATTATTATTATTATTATTTCCATTATTATTTCTATTGTGCATCATTACTGCTTTACTGAGCACAGCTCTGTGTGCCTTGGCTATGAGCAGTGTCATTTTTGCTGATGTTATTTCCATTGTATTGATAGTACTTTTCGTAATATGTGTGCAGTGCATAGTAGTGCTATCTTTTGTATGCTGTATATATTTGTAAGTCCTGAGGTTTTGGCTATGTATTTGTCTGTATGTTTTTTTATCATTCCTAGAGCACCTATTATTATAGGTATTGTTTCTGTTTCATTTTCCATATTTGAGTTATTTCTATCTCTAGATATTTATATTTGGAGAGTTTCTCTATTTCCTTGGAAGATATATTGTCATCGTGAGGATAGATACTTCTATTAGAAGGATTTTTTTCTTTGTGGTCTTTGACTATAATATAGTTTCCCTCTCTTCAGAGTTGCCTTAGCACATTTTTCTAATCCAAATGTCATACCTATTTCTTTTGTGAATCCGTGTATAGTTTGGAGCAGTGTTTGGAGTTGTTTTTCATTTGTAGCATACAGCTTTAGATCATCCATATATAGGAGATGGTTAATTTTCCCATTGCAGCATTTATACCCAAGCCCAGTTATGTTTAGTGTTTCAAATAATGGTGTTAATGTTAGGCAGAAAAGCAGTGGTGATAGGGTGTCTCATTGGAATATGCCTTTGTTGATTGGGATAAGCTCTATTTTTATTGTTTTATCTTTTGTTTGTATCAGCAGAATTGTTTGCCATTTACCCATGGCATGTTATTATAATTATTATTTTTATTATTATTATTATTATTATTGTATATCTATACATGTATATATATATATATATATATATATATATATATATATATATATATATATATATATATATATGTATGTATATTGTATTTATAATTTTTCAGAAGTTGATCCACAGAATGAAATATACTATGCTGTGAGTGCTATCACTGAACTAACCAAGACATTACTGAATATAACTTTCAAAAGACTTCTTCCTGACTAATTCACACATTTTACATATAAATACATACCCACATATATAAAAGATGCATACATACCATTTCAGAGTTCCTATTTTTAAATTGCTCTAGCAGTTAAGACTGTGATATTTCCTTATTTATTTTTTTATAATGTGAATACCGTTCATTATTTTATGACTTTTTGATTTCTTTTAAATTTTATGAACAAATTTAAAATTGGTAATAAAAAATATCTTTTGAAAAAAGTTGCAGTAATCTTAAGTAAGATCAGCAATAGCTATTGTTTTCTATTGTCAACATAAAACTTTTAATCTAATAAAGTTGTTTTATAACTGGAGATACGATTGTTGTTTTATGTCTAGTATTTCATTTTGTTAGTATAATTAATATTACTTTATTTAAGTGTTTACATCAATTTAATTATAACAATTTAACTGTACATCACTAACAATAAACCTATATTTTGCTATGACAAAATACAAACACTATTCGTTTCCAGAAAACATCATTACACCTTAAATCCGTCAGCATGAACAGCGTGCAATCAGTGCTTTCATGATTGCTTCAAATACTAAGCCTCAGAATTACTGGGGATCACTGAAGACTGCATCTCAACGGCTGGCCCTTCTCTTTGGATCCAAAAAATATTTTAGCCCTCAACAATTAATGACTGTCTACAAGGCTCACATGAAACCCACAATGGATCATTGCTCCCATATCTGAAATGGTGCTGTTGTTATTCATACTGACATCCAGGACCGCATCAAGAGAAAAGCCACCCAGCCAATCAGACATTCTCCAGCCTCTGTTCACAGATGTGCTGTCTCCTCTCACTGACTCTTCTACTGCTACAATTGTCTCTGTTTCTTATAGCCACCACCACTCGGGCACTTTTGATTCACTCATTTCTCATCTTCTCAACATCCTTGTTACATTCAGTCCCTCAGGCCTCACATTGGCTACTATGCCCAGAGTAGCTGTTATTTCTAGCAGGTTGAGTGACTATATTGAAGCTTCCTTGTTGATTTGATAAATTAGGTGTTTTATCTCTACATATAAAACAGTAGTTATGATAAAGTTTGGACATATAATGTATAAACTAGTATCTTAACTACTCACTTTTTATGAATGAAATTTATAACCGGGAACAGAACTATCTTCATCACATATATGGCCATCCAACGAGTCTGGTGCTAAGCTCCTGGGACTGAAAAGGAAAACTAGGGAAATGGCCAACCACCAAGATAGAAAAGGGAGAGCTTTATGAACTTGGCATAATCTTCTCAGGAATGATCTCTAGAAAGCTGTACAGTCAGTAGATATTCATCCATCTCTTCTCTCTTTTGTTTGTAAAATTCTTCCATGAGCTCATCATCGTACAAGATAGTTTGATGATGAAACTTATCGATGGAGTAGCAACGTTCCTGGAACTTTTTGCACATTGGGATACTGAGACCAGAAGACTTCAAATCCAGACCAAGAATGTATTAGCTCCTTGGCATGCTGGTATTACTAACAGAGGTGTTGAAGGACATACCAATTATTCTATCCCCAATTTTGAGTCGTTCCCATGGACAGCCAGTCTTAAACTCATCTGTAATAGCCAGGAGATCTATGATGAATAGCTGTGAGCTAAGAACCCAAACTTGATGAACTCCTACCTGTACCATGAATTCCTCTCTAAACTCTCTTCCTACTCTCACTTTACTAACCACTCCTCTATACATGGCTTGCACTGCTCTCACAATCCATTCTTCTACACATAATTTCCATAAGAACCACTAGATAATAGATCGAGGTTCTCTGTCAAAGGCCTTTTCTTGATAAAAAAAAACAACTAAATATAGTGGCTTATTCTTGGCTAGGAACTTCTCTGTCTGGTTGGTGCTATACTCCAGCTACAAGTCTCATCAGTAGTTCACAAAAGTTTGTCATGTAGGAATTTCCAATTGTCCTCTACATTATATGTATCTAGCTTGTTTCCCCTCTCATCAAATGCATCCTGTATGGCCTTTCTAAACCTGTATTTAACAGAAAGGTCCTTTAGCTTCCAAACCCTCCATCTCCATGTTTTGTTCTGTGTATCTTGTTCTCTCTTGTGTTTATTCTAATGTCACTAATAACTAACTTGTGTTGGGCAGCACATTCTTCCTCAGGGAAGGCCTTAGCATTTATTACAGTCCATTTACCTTGTCTTACAAATAAGAATTCAATCTGGCTTGTGTGGTCACTTGATTGGTGAGATCAGGTGGCTGGCTGGTATCCTGAAATTTGTTGCAAATAGTTAGTTCATTTGTGCCACAGAATTCTAGGAACCTCAACCCCTCTTCATTTCTTGAGCCATAACCATAACCACCATGTATTTCAGTGATTCCATCATAATACTGTCCAACATATCCATTGAAGTTACCTGCCAAGATGTTGACATCTCTTTCATCAGTATCTGAGGTTGTTAATAAAAGTTCCTCATGGAACCTGTCCTTTTGTTCTTTACTCAGTCTTGGCTGTAGTACATAGGTAGATGTAATTGCCACCATTCTATTTCCTACAGCTATTTAAGCTTAATATTTCTGTCACTTACTCTAACTACCTCTGTCACGTTATCTATCCAATTCTCAGCATGCAGAATGCCTGCACCACCAACCCCATCATCATTTCCTGCCCAGTAAAGTTTAGTCTCGCTAAGGCACCCCTCCAGCTCCCCTCTTCTACACAGCATGCATCCACTTCTCTTCTCTCTAACAGTGCCACCTGATTTACCTTTCAGGGTGCCAACATTGACTCTGGCAGCCCTGAGATTTGTAACTTGACTGTCGTTAATTCTTTGTGTTCTTGTGTACTTGAATGGGAAAAAGGATATATATATATTGTGTATATATATAATGAAAAATGAAAAACACACACACACATATATATATACATGTAAACTATGCCAAAAATAATGTGCTTTGTGTGACGCCGCCCAACCTGTGCAGGTGAACAGTAGCTCTGGATTAAGTCCTCACTTGGTTTGAAATTTCTTTTTCCAACCTTTAGCAGCATGAAAAAACAAATGCAAAAGTATATATATGTGTGTGTAAATTAATGTTGTGTAGCCCCAGTATTTTATATATAATCTGAACCAACACAGGCTATCTGTATAAGTCTTTAGTGGATGAGGTCATTGCTTTTTATTTAATTTGGATTAATAAAATATTAGTAGGATTAGTTGATAAAAATAATTCAACGCTTATCCCTTTCAAAGAATTAAGAGAAAATAATGATTTTATATTGACCTGAAGTCATTGTACACATTCTACATATCTAAACTCTCTCAATAACTCTCTCCTCTGTTCTTATTTGCCACATGGATGGATTAATCATTATAACTTATAGTTGGTTTTTCCATACCAACTTACAACCTATTAATATAATTTATCATCATCATCATTCTCATCACTGTTTTACATCTGTTCTTCCACGCTAGCATGGGTTAGACGGGTTGTCCTGTTGTCGGCAGTGTCCGGTCGGCTGACCATGCCTTGCTCATACGGGAACTAATTCTGACTTGATTTCTACAGCTGGATGCCCTTCCTAACACCAACCTCATTTACAGTGAGTGCTGGGTGCTTTTTTTCCATGGCGCCTACACCTCCACTTTACAGTGTGGGCTGGGTGCTTTTTTACCGTGGCACCTCCACGACCACTTTGCAGTGGGAGGGTGTGGGGGCATATTGTCTATATGCTTCAGCTTCGGCTTGTACTCGTGGGAGGTTGGGTCTTCTGTATTACTTAGGTTATATATATATATATATATGTGTGTGTGTGTATTATATATATATATATCATCATCATCATCAACGTTTAACGTCCGTGTTCCACGCTTGCATGGGTTTGGACGGGGGTATTCCCACTTGAGGCAAGAGTGATTGTCTTGCTCGCATAGGACTGTTTGGCGGGTTTTCTACAGTTGGATGCCCTTCCTAACACCAACCACATTTACAGTGTGAGACTGGGAGGTTTTTACCGTGTTGCCTACACGGCCACATTACAGCGTGGACTGTGTGTTTTTTTGTCGTGACACCTACACGATCTCATTTGTTTCGGCCTGGATGTTGTGGCACCAACATAACTTTACATAGGAGGGGGTGGTGTGGATGGGGGTGTGGGTGGGGGGACGGGGGTGTATTTTGTTAGAGATGCCTACTGGCTGTAGTAGGTTTTACTATGTATTTAGGTAAGGCGGGTCTTCTCTATTACTGAGTACCGCCAAAGGTCTCGGTCCAGTGACATTGTCTTGGAGAGGTGTAAGTGTGTGAGGTCGGAGTTTATCAGCTCGTCCCAGGATTTTCTAGGTCTGCCTATTCCGTGGCTACCGTCTATCTTTATTGCCCTGCACTTTGTTATACAGCTATCGACTTTCATGCGCATCACGTGTCTGTACCAACGTAGCCTTCTCTCGAGTAAACAACATCTGATCCCTCTTATTTCTAATTTTTTCCTTAGTTCGTTTATGCTTTGCCGTTCACGTATATTACTATTACACATCCAGCGGAGCATGCAAGCTTCGTTCCTCTCTAGTCTGCGTATATCCTCTGCGCACAATGCCCAGGTCTCACTGCCATGCAACATTGCTGTTCATATGCAGGCATCATACAACCTGCCTTTCATTTTTAGGGAGAACCCTTTAGCGGCTAATAGTGGTATAAGCTCTCTGAACTTTTTCCATCCAGTTCTGACTCTAGCTACCGTACTTTCGGAGCACCCTCCCCCACTGCTGATTTTGTCACCCAGGTAACGGAAGCTGTCCACTATTTCTATAGAGCCCTCTGCGCAATTGAAAGAGTTAGTATTTTGTGGGCACTCGCTGCTACTTATTGCACCAGAGCACCGCCCACATGTAAAATCTAAGTTCTTAGTTAGCTTACCTGTGATCCCACTACATCTTTTATGCACCCATACTTTGCATTTGGGACATAAAATGGAGTTTCTACCTACGCCTTTCCTACACACAGCATGGCCATTTCCCGGAAGGGACCGCCGCCTTATTTTCTTTCCTACAAACTAGAACTTTAGTCTTAGCCAGGTTAATTTTAAGGCCTTTTGATTCTAGGCCGTGCTTCCATGTTTGGAATTTCTTCTCTAGCTCGGCCATTGATTCAGCTATGAGTGTCAGGTCGTCTGCGTATAGGAGTTCCCATGGGCAGCCAGTCTTGAACTCCTCTGTTATAGCCTGAAGGGCAATAATAAATAGTAGGGGGCTGAGAACAGAGCCCTGATGGACGCCAACTTTTACGCTAAACTCTTCACTATATTCGTTGTTAATTCTAACCTTGCTGACTGTTTCTTTATACATGGCTTGTATAGCTCTCACAAGACATTCGTCGACACCTAGTTTTCTAAGGGCCCACCAGATAATGGAACGGGGGACTCTGTCGAAGGCTTTCTCCAAGTCGACAAAAGCTAAGTATAGGGGTTTACCTTTAGCTAGGTACTTCTCCTGTAGTTGACGTACAATGAATAGAGCGTCTGTGGTACTTTTGCCTGACACAAACCCGAACTGCATTTCATCTAGATCAATTCTCTCTCTGATTAGTTGCGCTATTACTTTTTCCGTGACCTTCATGACCTGGTCGATTAGTTTAATGCCTCTATAGTTACTCCTATCTAGGGCATCTCCTTTACCCTTATAACAGTTAACAATGATGCTGCTATGCCAGTCCTTCGGAACAACCCCATTCTGTACGACTTGGTTAACTATCCGTGTGACCAAGGTGTGTCCCAACGAGCCAGATGCCTTCAGCATCTCAGCAACTATTTCCGAAGGCCCAGCCGCCTTACCCGTCTTCATATCCTTGATTGCCTTACTTATTATACTACCCTCGACTAACACTGCTGGTCCCTCTATTGGGTCGATGTGGGGGAGACTGTCTTTCTCCCATTTATTCTCCTCATTTAGTAGCCTTTCATAGTGGCACTTCCAAGCTACCTTCTTATCAGCGTCGGTGATGGCAAGTACGCCGTCATCATTAAGTACACACTTCTCCCCGACAATATCACGGTTTTCCTTGACACATTGCCTAGCAATCCTGAACACCTCACATTTTTGGTCCTCGCGTTGTAGAACATGCTTGAACTTTCTTTCCTCTGCTTCCCTTCTTGCGAAGTACACTTGTCTCCTAGCCACTTGATAGTCTTCTCTACTTCCCCCATCCCGCCATACTTTCCAAGCCTGCTTTTTGGCCTTAATTGACCCCCTCCACCCTACTGTTCCACCACCATGTTACTCTCCTCCTGCCTACAGGCCTGCTCCAGCCACAGACTTCGTCTGTCGCCATCAGCAGGTTTGCTTTCAGAAATATATAAACGTTGATGATGATGATAATGATATATATATTATAGATATATGTATATGATACATATATATTGATATATATGTTGTTTAAAAAATACTTTACTCCATTCCTGCACCAACCTGACTGCTATTTCTAGCAGGTTGGGAATCAACCATAAGGGATTCTCTCTGCAGTTTCATTGTCAGTGATCATGTTTCACGGCCAGCGTCTCCAATTTGAACATTGGTTTACATACACTCATTTATATGTAATTATCTATATCTATATCTATATATAATATAAAAGATTGGAATTTCCATCATCCTTTTCAGAAACGTGGCCCAACCACGCAGATGAACCATCCTCTAGAGGTCACTACTCTTGGAGGCAATCATCAAGGAGGAAATACATTTATTCCTAAGATTCCTCTTATCCCTTCTTCTACTGAGCTGCCTTTCAAATTCGCAAGACTTCAGTTCCCTGTTAGAGCCAGTTTTGGTATGACCAAACAGGATCAGAGTTTCAAAGATGTAGAATTGAATACAAAAGAATCGCTTTTTACCCAAGGACAGTTATATGTAGGTTGTTCACGAGTGGAAACACCTAGAAATCTTCATATACTATGCATGAACAGTAAAATAAAGAATCTGGTGTATCTGGAAGATTTTTTACTGTTTTTTTTTTTTTTTTTTTTTTTTTGTTACACACACACACAACACGGTCTCACCTCATACTGTAAACCAGACAATGCACCCAATAGTCGTTTTCTTTTTTACCTTCTCTTATCTGTTTACCTGGGCGAAGCTGGATACGTCAGCTAGTATATATATAATATATGGCTTTCATAGAGGATCTAAGAGAGAACCACTCTTCTATGTCACTCAAGAAATTTAGTGAAACCAGTGTTGTTCTCAACATCAGTAAATCTTTTGACCATGTTTGACAAAAATTTCCTGTGAAAGCTGCCTGCTTATGAACCCCCATCTCTCTTGAATTAGTAGCTTCTTTTCAGACTGTTCTATGGCAGTGTGCACTTATGGAGATCACTTTCAACCACGTTATTAACTCCAGTATATTTCAAAAGTTTAGTTCTGTCCATTACCATCTTCCTCCTCTACATCAACAACCTACTTACCATTAACTTCAACAAGGTTCACTGCTTGGCAGATGATATTGCTTTAACCCAAGCACCATTAACATGGAATTTAACCCTTTAGCATTTACATTGCTCTATATTTACTATTGTATTTTCATGGTAAAGACTTTACCTCACATAATATTAAATCTGAGATTTTGATATTTATTTTGAGAACAATACCTTAACATCAGTGTGAGGGTCGGTTTGAATTGAAAGAGGTGAGAGAATTCTGGCCGGATACAGCCAGTTTAAATGCTAAAGAGTTAAACAGCTTCTGTCAAAACTGCACTGGCACTTTACACCATTAAATAAATGACTAAAACCAGTAAAAGAATATGAAAGTCATTAAATGTATATTGCTTGACACTTGATTAATTCAGGCATGAATATAAAATAATTTACTTCAAAATATTTGACATTTAGCTAATAACCTAACTGCTTAACAGTTTTGTGCAAAAAAGCAGCTTCTCACATGCACAGAAATTAGACAAAAATATAGAAATAACAAAGGGGGAATTAATTTTCAAAATTTATTTGTAAATAAAACTGTGAAAGTACATGAGAAAATATTTAATTAAAAAAAAAACAAAAACAAAAAAAAAACTAGTATTATTGATTGATTGTTATTATTTCACCATAAACACAAGTGAAAGAATATTATGATAAAAGAAAAATAGGGAGGGAAAAAAAGTACTTTGTATATAAAGTGCTTCCAAAAGAGCAAATTGTTAACATTTCCTATTGACTGGTATTGTATTATTGACTTAACAATCACTGGTATGGACATAGACAACTTACTGATACTCTCAACTATTGCATATTCAACAGCTATCTTTGTTGTTGTTTTCTTTCATACATTTATTTCCATGGCAAATAAAACAATGTGAGTGATACAAGAGAAGGAAAGAAACAAATGCCATAACAAACTTACTTTCATTTCTGATATTCTAATTTATAATCATGTATTTCTGTAGACAACAGAACAAAAACTAACAATTAAAAAAAACAGAGGTTAACTTCTTCAGTTTCTAAGTTCTAATCATATTTGATTTTCTGTTAGCCATTCGAACACTAACAATATTATTATTTATTCTTTAAAAGTGCATACATATCCTCTTTTGGTGAAACAGTAATTAAATGCTTACAGCAGTATTTATGTTTGTCGTTGTTAAAATATTTAGCAAGTGCAGCTATATTGCACAACCTTTAGTTTTTGAGGAAAACTAAGCCTCATACAACCTGGCAGTAAGCAACCATGAGTCCTTGTATATATGAAGTGGCATTGATATCTGGTATCATGATTGAGACATTATTTCAAAATAATGCACTCTAAATTTGGGCTCAAGGTCAACAATTCGAAGGGAGAAGAAAGTCAAATAAACTGACCCCAGTAATTGATTGATACTTTATTTTTTCGACCCTGGAAGGTTGAAAAATAAAGTTGACCTTGGTGGAATTTGAACAGCAGAACGTAAAGAGCTAGTAACTAAATATCACAAAGCATTTGTCCAATGATCTACCGATTCTGCCAATTCACTGCCCTAAACATCATTTCAAAATAATGCAAGTAGATGGTAAAAGTTAAGGACAGATGATTGAGCTTAAACAATGTTGGTTTAGCTGTCATTCTCGATCTGTTTGCTGTTAAAGATATTAATTACCGTGTGAACAAACATAATATACAATTCATTCTAAGCACATATGTAGAATGCTCACCATTTGTACTGGAACTACCAAAATTGTTTTCTTAGACCAACAATTATGAAAAAAAAAAAAAGAAAAAAAAAAGGTATGTATTAGGACGGTTTGCTAATTTAATGTGCCACAAATAGAGAATTTTCCATGAGATCAATTCAACTCATATCCCTTGTTTAGATTCATACATTCATATTTTCTAATAGTAGCTGCAAAAACACAGTCTATATAAAGATGGCCGACAGAAATAAAATAGGAGAGAGAGAGAAAGAGATGAAAATAGAAGAAAATATTTGAAATCTGCAATTAATTACCTAGTGGAAGAGTTATTTTAGCCTTTTAAAAGAAAAAAAAAATATGAATACTGTTAAATTCACTTTACATTTATTTTGCAGTGTCAAAATTTATGTGGTATTCTTTGTAATGTGGTCACTGACAAAGTATCACTGAAAATTATGACATCACAAAATATATTTCATAGTGAATTTAACAGTTTTCATCTTTTAATGACTAAAAGGACACTTTTATGATGTATTTGCTTTAGTTTCAACAAAATGGTCTTTGTTCAAAAACCTTACCAAACAAGTACAACTCTAGAATATTTGAAATATATCGGATTTCTTATTTTCTCATGTGGCACATTAGATTTTTCTATTGAAAAGGTTTTTAAAGCTATTCAAACAAACATTAGTTGTGAGTGAGCAAAGTCAGATATGTATAAATATCCAACATATCATTGCTGTTACCAAAGCAGATGTTATGGACGACTCAGTTAGTTGAGTCAGTGGTTCATACAAATGGCAGTGTGTGAAAGTCAAGCCAGAGACTATAAAGTCAATATGTCAAAGTCTTGAGCGAGGTGAGTAGAGAAAAGTGTTGTCCAACGTGGTGCATTAGAAACTTCATCAGGTGATGCACTTATTTATAAGAGAGATTTCTGTGATCAAACTAACTTCTAGATTAAGCTTTCTGCTTTCGTTATTACTTCACCAAACAATAACTTACAACTCATATACACATGTCCATGAAAGAAGTTAGTATAAAATTCCGCTTTACAAATCAAGCATGCATTTCTTATATTATCTATGAAGAAAATATTTTAAAATGCACCATGCACGCACACATACATACATTGCTCTGCAAAGACAAGTATAACACCAAAAGCAAGCGATAATAACATTTAATATAATGAGGCATTTTTTTGTTCATTTTGCTTTTCTTTCCAGAAAGTTCAATTAAAAATTAATCATAATGATATAATAAAACACTGCCAATCAGATAAAATGCTCTCAAAAAGTAACTAGTATTAGGTAATACCATCCTATTATTGTACCTGCACCCTTTTAACAAGTTTATAAACGAAATAATTTTTTTTCAAATTTTAGATAATAGATTCATCTGACTAAAAACATTGTAATCAATATTCAAAACTTTTAAAAACAGAAATCTGGGTCAATGAATAGCATTATAAAAGAAAAGATCTTAACTAGATTTCACTGCATCACTGTTTCTTGTAAAATGCCATATATATATATAATGTTTATAAAAAGCACCAAAGAATCAATACGTTTTTAATCTAACACATGTTTCAGCTACTAGCCACCACAAATCAACTACAATTGACTATTGATGATATTGTCTCACTTTTAATAAAAAGACTTCTATGGAAACATAGTTCTCCCAGTGAGGTATACTTTTATTAACCGAGGACTTCCGGTGATTTGCATCCTATTTGAAATTCTTACTGTCTATAATTGTTGATGTTGCCATTTTTGTAATTGATATTTATGTGAGTTAATAATTGTTTCTACTTTTGGCACAAGGCCAGCAATTACCCAGTACATTACTGGTACTTTATTTTATCGACCCCGTAAGGATAAAAGGCAAAGTTAACCTCGACGAGTGAGTTAATATGTGAAAATAAACTGATGATGCCAATTTCGAACCCATTCCCAATGGTCTCAGTATAAAATCATAAGTAAATTAAAAAAAAAAATTTTTTGAATATTAAAATTTCTTATTATGTAACTATGCAACCTTGGGACGAAATTCTAGTGGCTGAAACATGTGTTAGTTTTAAAATGTATTGATTCTTTGGTACTTTTTTATAAACGTTATATATCAGATCTGCATGTGAACCCTGTAGCATCAAGCTTTGAACCCTCTGGTAAAGTTTCTACCCAATAATAACAATACTGTTATTATTAAAATTTTATATATGATATGATTTTGTTTTAATTTCTTAATTGTTTAAGCTTGTATAAACTCATAAAATATTCCTTCTGCACTAAAACCAAGTTATTATTACATTAGCTTGTTTAGAAAATATATTATTTTCCAAACTGACACTTTTTATATTGCTCTTCCCCAAAAAAGTGATCACAGAATACAAATAAGAAGTGGAACAGCCAATTTGGCCAGTGGTGTTGAATTCTCTCTTACAAAACAGGATATAGTGATTAAGTTATTTGGGGATGATTTAGGAACTAGCTGATAGTTACCTTTGACTAACATCAACTTAATCACGGTCCCTTTCCTGCACCTGTGAAATTTCAAATGAGTCCTGAGAATTTTCATTTAAAAAATAAAAAAAAATAAAAAATAGTTGGTCTATAAGTGACCAGCTACTAAGGTAAAATATCACAACTGTAAAAGGACACTGATGTAATGATTTGAGTAATAAATCTAATGAATTGCTTGTAGGTTTTCCATAAGGCTAAAATAGAATGTGCATGTGTTACCAGTGAACATGCAGGTCACTAGTAACAGATAGTGATATTATAGCACGGCAATAAAACATTAATTGATTGATATATATATATATATATATATATGGCAAGGTATTGTAATATTAACACACATAGTAGATTTTAGTTTGTAATATAATCTGAAAGATTTCCTTAGCATTTAGTTTGAACCGAGGTTTAAAATTCTTTCTAAATATTCTTTTTGAAAATTGAATTGATTCTAATTAATTGGCAATTAGAATAATTTAAATACAATTAGAGAATATAATAATCAGTTGTAGTCAATTATTATTCAAATAATAAACCAAGATTTGGGAAGAGAAGAAATAGGAGTATTTTGAAGGCAGTTATTGGTGTGAAAAAAAGAGAAACATAACCAAGTAAACTTCAATCCTGCTAAATTTTTAGTGTTCCACGAGAAGTATTGAAATAATTGAGATTTTTAACTAATTTTATTTTGGAATTAAATCTAACATTTGATAACAGAGTGTTGTAGTTTGCTTGAAGCATTGTTGAATAGGAAATATAAATTTAGATAATTTTGAAAACCATACAATACATTAGAAAATTAAAGGTGCCAAGATAACAATAGAATCTTACCTTAGCAAATTTAATAATCCTAAATATTTTCAGGTTTAAAAACCCATTATCAAGGAAGTATCCCTATGATGGTCTTAAAGGATCGATTGGAGATGATTTGTTACAAAGGTAGATTAGGAGATAAATATCTAGATTAACCATTGAGAGGGTCTATATTCCATTCTAGGATCAGAAATAAACTGTTAGTTTAACTTACTGTAGCTCAGATTTTTAAAATTATTATTATATAATATCGATTTCTAATTTAGGCACAAGGCCAGCAACCTTGACTGGTACTTTATTTTATCAACCCTAGCAGGATGAAAGCCAAATTTGGCTTTAGTGATAATTTGAACTCAGAATGTAAAGAACCAGAACAAATACTGCAATGGCATTTTATCTGATGCCCTACCAATCCTGCCAATCCACCACCCTATCTTATTATAAAACATCTATATTAATTACCTAGGGAATGTATTTTATGACTTCTTTAAGTTTCAGCTAGTTATGTGGTGATTCAGAGTATATCTAACATAACAGTACCATTTAGTTACAGTTGCTTTCAATCCATGGTGATGCTGGAATTTATTTTTGTCATAAGTTTCCTTATATATCTATCTATATTCTATGTCTATCAAGATCTGATTCCCTAAACCATTGAGCTATAGTTGATCTCAATACAAGAAGGTAAATATAGAAGAGTTACAAACTGGAAGATCACTAAAGAAGACAATCTTTGAAGTATGTGCACACACACACACATATATATATATATATATATATATATATATAATGAATTAATTGGTATTTTTCATATTGATATTTTAAATCCATAAGAATAATAATATCTAACTGATTATGTAAGGAATTCAAACTCATCTAAGGCATTCCGCTGTACTCCTAGGCAAGGCACATTACTTCCCTTGCCTTTTATCATTGCAGAAATATAGACATGACTAATCAAATTAAATAGTTTACCATTATACACAAAGAACATTTCTTAAAATCTGTTTGCTCTAACAATTCATACTAAACATTATTACATGTGTAAATTAATAAAATGTTTGATGAAAATACATAAAGAAAATGTATAATTGATTTCTAACACCAGCACAAGGCCTGAAAAGTTGGGAAAGAATACTGTTGATTAGATCTACCCCAGTATTTAACTGGTATTTTATTTTATCGAGCCCAGAGGGATTAAAGGCAAAGTCGATCCCGGTAAAATTGGGATTTGAATGCATAATTAAAACTTCATCCTAGTATTAGAATCCTTAAAGAAATTGGTTCCAAAACTATAACAAACATTTATTTCATTTGATAAGGAAAATGTTAAACTTTTAACCTTACCATCATATTTAATGTTTTCTATTTTCCTTATCAATGTAATGTTAGACTTCAACAGTATTTTAAACTCCCTAGTTGATACCGCTTGAAATAAAATTTTTAAACTCAACTTCTACATATTTTATCATCCTATATATTTCATCTAATAATATAATGTGTGTTTCACAAATACAATAATGTTTTTTTATGTACCAACAACTCCTCTCCCCAAAAGAAGTTGACATGCCAAATATCTATAATATCAGATTTACCATGCTAAAATACCATGGGAAATGTGCAAAGAGAAAAAAAAAACAAGAAAAATTTATAAATAGATGTTAGTTTGTAGTTGTATAAATTGCATATTGTGAACCTGCTTCTTTTCTAAAATATTTCTGGTTACATATCTAATCCTTTCTAAGAGAAAATGGCAAAAATGGAGATAGATAAATAGATAGACAGACAGACAGATATAAAGAGAAAATATTTAGCAGATTAACTGACATAAAACTTTCAGAGAATGTGGAATAGGGATGGAGGGGGTCAGCTTTATATCAGTGATTATTCTTACCTTTTACTAAGCCCCTAAAATTTAAAACAGTATCTTGCCAATTTTGGTTAAGAAAAATCCTAATGAAGTTTATTAGTTAGACTGAGGGCTCAGAATAAAGCTGATACTTTGGGCTTTGGATATTAGTTAAATTGAGGGGCAAACAGCTTAAGGTTTCAAATTAAGGTTTTAGTATTTCCATTTTCTTCAAATAATTTTATTTCCAATAATTTTGTATTTAAAGAGTAAAATTTTAATGTTGATTACTAGAAGGACAATTTGTAAATAACGTTATCCTGTGCTGTAATAAAAAATAACTAAGTTTAAAAAAAAAAAAGAAAAAGAAAATTTATGCTGACTAAGCAAAAATGGAAAATTTGCTCTGTCTAGTCTTGTTTATGAAGTTCGTTTTTTTTTTTTTTTTTTTTTCTTCAGCATTTAACTCGCAGTCTCCATACTCCTGACCAAGCGGCTAAAAAGATGGCACGCAAATATTGTAGAGTAGACTAGTAGAAAATTGTTATCTATGTACTAATCTCAAGCAATTTGTAGTAGTAAAAAGTTGGTGAGTCCAAAAAGAAGCACCAATCCGGACACTGTCATTTGTTGACTACCTGTAAATAAAAAATAAAAAAAAAAAAAAATATTATTATTATTATTAATGGCATTAACATAGCTTTGTATATGAAATACCTGAATTTGTATATCTGACGATATATGGTATGTTTATAAATAAGCATTTTGAAAGCCTTCAGCTATGAATTTGAAAACTGATGGCATAGCGCCATCTAGTGTGTTCCAACAGAAGCTAAGGATGGGTAACTAGCGATGATGACGTCATCATTTCTGACTCTGGTCATTATCAAGCTAGCGCTCCTTGACCTGCTTGCTGCTGGAACTTAATATAAGCTAAAACATAGTTTAGAAACCTATGTACATGGGCTGATCAACCACATTTGCATATGGAATATTGGCTGGCTCGGCCAGAAGATAAAATAAGGGCAATAACTCTAACAGCTTTGTATATGAAATACGTGAATTTGTATTATTCCTTTGACAGTTTCACACTGTTTCTACTATATCACCAAATGCACCTTTGTGTTCTTGAAATGTATGTATTATTGTGTGTTCTAATTTGTGTGCATGTTTGTGCGGAATGGTATAGACCCCTCCTGTTAATGTAGTGTACTACATTCATCTTGGTTTGTCATGGGGTTTAGCTTGTTGTTTCTGATGCTACTTTATTGTATGTTCTGTTCTGCATGGTATATTTAATATGAGTTATTTTTTCCTTTTTGTTTGTTGATATTAATCTTGAGGAGGTGGCCTGAGAGGGGCCATCACTCGGGGAAGGAAGGAGAGAGAGTAAGAGCAGTGCTGGGCCATCTAGGAAGTTTTCAAGAGATAGAGTGACTGGCAGCTCAGGGAGGAGATATTCCCATAACATTGCTGGGTATAGATAGGGCCAAGATATTTCTCATTGTGTGGGCAGCATCATATTTAAATAGCAAGGATGTGGAGGGAAGCAAGACCAAGGTGGGGCATTTAAATCTGACAGAGCCCAATCCCCTCCAGGTCTGAACTCAACTGATTTCTTCCAGAAAGAGGAAGTATACTTTATTTATTGACCTCAAAAGGATTTGAACTCAGAGCACAGAGAGCCAAAACAAATACTGTAAAGCATTCTATCCAACATTCTAAAAACTCTGCCAACTTGTGTATGCATTATACTGCGTGTATACTGGTTTTAGAATAGGTACACTGTATCCCTGTATGTTGTGAGGGACAAGTAAAAATGTTGGTGACAAGAAGAGCATCCATCTGCTTGTGAAAAAAAATATCACAAAAAAAAGTGAACCATGAGGAATATGATTATGACTATAATGAGACCTAGAAGATTAATTCTTGCTTTAGCAGAAAAATATGGATAGGGAAGGAATGGTAGAGGACTGACACTCTGAGGAAGCTGGACTGGACATAGTTTGGGGAGATCATTATAGATGATGAGAGAAGAAATGAGTGAGCTGGGGGAGTGTGAGTGGAGGTGGTATGTGAATCACATGTGACCAGTCAGCTACAAGAAGCAGATGTCAGTGCAGTAAAGCTAAAAAAGACAGAGTGAAGAGATGGCACATCTGTGGGCGAAAGGTTGAAATGTGTCGGCTAGTTATAGACAAATAAAGTCAAGTACAATTTTGTGTAATATATTTTTTTGTTGTTGTTTTTTTCATATAGAGTTGCAAAGATGAAGTAGAATAAAAACAGAGTTTAAGAATTCTGAACTGAAACTGCTCTTTGGATAATAATTTGAACATATATACATTCAGCTGTAAAAACCATGGCCAAGTTTACAGCCCCTCAGAGCCAGGTACATCATGGCCAATCCTGGCCTGACTTGTCTCTCGGCATGGATGACCTATCTGACCCATGCAAGCATGGAAAAATGGACGTAAAATGATGATGATGATACAACAATAACATTTTAAGGCCATTTTCTTGATAAAGCAAGTGTTTGCCTTGTGGCCCCTTGACAAATTTCTCCATTATGTCATATTGTCAGTACCTCCTCTAACCAACTTCAATTTCTTCCTCCATTATCCTCAGCCATGTCTACTTCCTTACACACTCATTTTCATCACTCTCTTCAACCAGTCACTTTCATCATTCTTCAACCATTTCATTCCAACTTCTTTTCACAACATTCATCACTGATTCTATTCCCATCATTCTCTGCAAATCATTGTCTGTTTTTTTCTCAGTGATACTCCACTCATCCACCATATAATTCTCATTCTTTCCAGCCTTCTTTGCTGCTTCGTGTTCATCATCTATGTCTCACTCCCATAAACCACAACACTTATGACACATGCAGTATATACCTTCCCCCCAGTCTCTGTGACACTTTCCTTCTCATTAGCACACCATTTAGTTCCCAGAACTTTTTCCATTCACATCTCACTCTAGATACTGTCACAAAGTCTGATCCACTTCTCCATTCAACATCTCTCCAGGGTAACCATGTGTTTTCACACCTATTTTTACACCATTCCCAACATCCAGCTCAACATCCTCTCTGTCAGTAGTTACCCCACTGTCTGCACACACTACATGAGATTTTTATATTATTTATTTTGAGAACAATGCGTTAACATCAGTATGAGCGGCCAGTTACAGAAAGAGGTGAGCAAATTCTGGCCAGATATGGTCGATTTTAATGCTAAAGGGTTAAATGTAGCTGCCACATTATCTTATAATCGCTTCACTAATACCTGTTCAATGTACTCATATCATATATTTAATGGAGTTCACTCTAACACACTTCTTGCACAACACCTAAAATACAAGAGCATTGAAACAAATAAGTGTTTTAAGGCCATTTCCCCTGTTAAAGCATGGGTTAGCTTTGCAGTTCCCATGGCAGGTATTATATTAATCATGGGGTCCTTTTTGAAGCAATATTTTACAGTCAGATGCCCTTCCTGGTGCCAACCCTTTTAGTCACCACTTACGATATACAGGGAGACAGTGTACTTGTTCTAAAGTGGATACACACAAAAGTAGATGTATACAGAATAGAAAAATGAAAAAAAAAAAAAGAAAAGAAAAATGAGTAAAATGAAACTCGAGTGTTTTAACCTCTTCAGTGCTATAGACAAGATAATCATCCTAACATGTATTTATTCTAGTGCTATAGACGAGATCACTCGTCCTGACATGTTTGAGCTCTTTTCCAACAGTTCATAACTTCAAAGTTATGAACTCGTTTCCGTAGTTCATAACTTCAAAGTTAGATTGCCCTAATAGTTTATGGATGTGACATTTGTCAAGCATTCAGATATTTGTTGATAATATATGGTAGCGTGGAAGAATGGACGTAAAACGGTGATGATGATGATGATGAGTCATTTTATTGAAAACAAAACAAAACCCCAGCACAGCAACTGTAGCTGTGTAAAATATACACAGCAATCAACAGGTTAAATCAAAAATATTTGGCAAGTTATATTCTGTCAATTTTAACTTACCACTGTATGTAGGAGTTATTCGACATCTGTAAGGAGGACGTGTGTAAAGTTCTTGAAAGCTTTTGTAGGCAAAAAGAACCTTTCTGTCACATTTAATTATAAGGAGGTCCATGCATTTAAGGTAGTCATTGAAATATCTGCAAATATAATAATATTTTATTGTTAGACGAACAGAGAAGTAACTATATACATGCTTGCATACTCACACACACGTTTGGATACATATACACAGGCTTGCATACGTACACACACACACACAGGCTTCCATACATACATTGCTTTTATTGTGTCACCAACATGACATCTTTACAGTGTGGGCTGGGTGCTTTTTGTCGTGACACCTTATTGTATTTGCAATAAATATGTTATCAATAAAAATAATAATGTAATACTGATAAATGAAGTAAATAAAATAAATATTTCCAACTGAGTTATATTTTTACTAAGTTAAATAGTTGAACCATTATAAAATCATCAACATTTAATGAAGTCGATTAAATTGACCCCAGTGCATTACTGGTGCTTTATTTTATCGACCCTGTAAGAATAAAAGGCAAAGCTAACCTTGGAGGGATTTGAACTCAGAACGTAAAGTGCCATAACTATGCTATAAAGCATGCTTTAACAATACTGCCAATCCACTGTCCATTATAAAATCCTCAATATTTAATGATAGTTAACCCATTCAAATATAGAAAAATAGATTATTTCCCTGCTAGCAAGAGTTGGATGGATTGTCACAGACCAAGTCATTACTTAACTCTTCAGCATTTAAACCGGCCTTATCCAGCCAAAAGTTTTCTCAGCACTTTCTGTTCAAACTGGCTGTTACTGACTACTCATACTGATGTGAAGGTATCATTCTCAAAATAAATATCAAAATCTCATAGATTCGATATTATGTGAGATAATTTGATATTATGTGAGATAACCATGAAAATATAATAGTAAATATAGAATAATGTAAATGTTAAAGGGTTAATCATTTCATTATATTTCTACTGAAAGACACAGCCAATAATATTCAAATAATTTTGAAAATAATTCAGAATTTGAAATGGTTTAGTAATATCACTAAGTTTCTCATTATTTATTAGGTGTTTAGCAGAATAACTTATCAAAGGTTCATAATCATCATTGTCATCATTTAACATCCATTTTCTCTGCTAGCAAGAGTTAGATGGGTCTTCACAGACTGAGTCAGAACTCAAGCAGGGCTATTGATCTCTGAGTCTGGCTGGGGAGTCCTGCAACTTGCTTACATATAATCCCACACTCTACTAAGTCCATTTTATCATAACACTAGCACTAGTGAGATTGTTATGTCTTTGACACAAATAAAAGGTCCTCCTGTAAATATAGAGTAATGCAAATGCTATAGGGTTAATTGGCATTACTGACTTCTCTGATGGGCCAGTGGGGGCTGCAGCCCACTAACACACATGTTCCCGCACACTTCCAAGCATACTGGGTGCATTTTATTGTGACACCTTCTCAGATAGGCCAGTGATCCTGCACCTCAAACATATATGTTCCCACACTTCAAGTGCAATGGATGCATTTTATCAAGGCATCAACACTAGGGAGGTTGTCATGTCTGACAGAGCTGAAGGGTCTTTCTGACCCTTTATTTGGCAAGTTTTCTGTGGCTGGAGGCTTTTCCTATCAACAACCATTTTACAGATAAATAAAACAAAATATATGAAAAATAAAAATAAATGGCATTATAATTTACTTGTGTGGCGGATTAGCAGTATTGGTAGAGCGATAGATGCCATGCTTTGCAGCATAGTTATGGCCTTTTACGTTCTGAGTTCAAATCCCGTGGAGGTTGATTTTGCCTTTCATCCTTACGGGCTTGATAAAATAAAGCACCAGTAATGCACTGGGGTAATTGCTGGCCTTGTGCCAAAAGTAGAAACAATTATTATTATTTATATTCATACCTTCAGTGTATAGGATAGTGGCAGTTTTTTATATCAAACTTTTTAGGGTAAAAAAAAATGTGTCATATACATGGAAAAACATACTAGCTGCAAGCTTACAGGCGTTATTAAACATTCAAAACATTCATACTTACGCACAAACTATGGGATAACCCTTAGGGCCTTCCTTTTCCTTTTCATACATAGTTTGGAATTCACTTGAACAACTTTCATTGGCACTTTTCACGGTCTCTTCTGTGCATGAACAAGATACCATGGATATGTAACACACTGGAATGCAGAAAATGAAAACAGACCATTATTCAAAGTCAATTCTTTTAATCCAGTTCTAAGAGTCATAACATAAATGTTCTTGTTACACATCCTGTCAGAAATTTACTGTAACTAGAATTTTTTCAACATGCTGATGTGTATGTGTATGCTTATGTGGATATGCATGAGTATATAAATATAAATGTGCAAACACAGATACACTTACAAACATTTACACTTACAGACACATACATTTATACAAACAAACACACACACATACAATCAGACAAACAAACACACACATATACACAAACACACATACAGCGTAGCAAATGGAATGCCAGCTGCTGTTTTTCTATAGTTTTTTCACCATCCTCTTCCTTTTACACACATACATTCAGACAAAAACACACACGTTGTGTGATAGACGGAAGCTCAAATTTATATATAGAGATTGTGCTAACACTATTCCTTCTTTTGAATATTTTCTAGTCTTAGAAACACCATATTTCGTATAGAGTTTAGAGTTACGGCCCTTGCCATTCTGAGTTCAAATTCCGCCGAGGTTAACTTTGCCTTTCATCCTTACGGCGGTCGATAAAATAAAGTACCAGTAATACACTGGATAATTGCTGGCCTTGTGCCAAAAGTAGAAACAATTGTTTTATATCTACTTTTTACCAGGCAGTTGTTTTGGAGGCAGTTTTCTATGGCTGGATGCTCTTTCTGACACTGACACAACCATTATCCTTTTTATGGATAAAAGTATGGCATGCATTGAACTGCTACACTGCATCACTGCTTTTTTTTAAAACAATGTCAATATGGAGATGCATGCATACACACTATATATATGTCAGGTGGTGCTATTAAGTTAGACATGGCCTGGGCCAATACTGGCCAAAAGTTATCAAAGTTATATTATATAAATATATATTGGAACCTCAGTTTACAAACTTAATTCGTTCCTGAAGGCCATTCATCACCCGAAATGTTCGCAAACTGAAACTATTTTTCCCATACAAAATGTTGAAAGAGAAATACAGTGAGAGGTAGAGACTGTGTGTAAAAGACAGATAGATTTCACCATGGTAACTAACTACATAGAAAGTGATGCTTTCCTTCCAATACTCCCAGCTTGTCACCAACTGTTGTTGCTGGCTTGCGTGTTCGTTACTTGAGACACCGTTCATTACCAGAGACGTTTTATCTTTTGAAAAATTGTTCATAAAATGATGTTTGTGATGAGAGGTGTTCGTGAACCGAAGTGTGTGCATATATATATATATCATCATCATTGTTTAACGTCCATCTTCCACGCTTGCATGGGTTTGGACGGGAGTTTTCCCACTTGAGGCAAGATTGGTTGTCTTGCTCGTATAGGACTGTCTGGCGGGTTTTCTACAGCTGGATGCCCTTCCTAACACCAACCACGTTTTATGGTATTAGGATTGGTGCTCTGAAATAGCGATGTATACATAAATGTATGTATAGTATATTTGGCAATATACCATATGTTTAAATAAAAACATTTTGAAGACCATACGCTATCGGTTTTAAAGTAGTGACTTAAAATGTCATTTCTTTTCAGTGAAAGAAGGGAGAGAAGCTAACAGTCTGTTTCACACTGCTGGCAATCATCAGAGCCACGCACTCCCTGCTGGACTGGCAATCGCTCTGTATAATCAGCTCCTGGTTATTACTGGAATTCTATAAGAATTCAGCTTCTATAATTTTCAGCAAAAGCAGGGAGTGCATGGCTCTGATGATCGCCAAGAGTGTGAAACGGGCTGTTAGCTTCTCTCCCTTCTTTCGCTGAAAAGAAGTAACACAGTCACTCCTTTAAAACCAATAGTGTATGGTCTTCAAAATGTTTTAAATTAAACATACGGTATATTGCCAAATATACTATACATACATTCACTGTCAGCTTCTCTCCCTTCTTTCGCCAAAAAGAAGTGACATAAAAATCTTGAGTCCTTAGTGGTTTGCTCATCACTACTTTCATCCTTACGGGATCGATAAAATAAAGCATCACTAATGCACTGCGGTAGATTTAATACTTTCCTCTCCCTACAAATTGCTAGCCTTGTGTCTATAGTAGAAATCATTATTAGATCCCTTCAATTTCTTGATTATTTTCAAAATTATTTTAAAATTATGGGTAGTGTCTTTCATTAGAAATGATAACAAAAGGGTTAAAAATGAAAAAATAAAAGCAAAAATGAATGATAAACTACCATTAAGAATTTTTCAGTCAAATGTTATATGAAATTTCTGCTGTTTTAGATGGTTTGGCACCATCATAAAAGATTGCACAGATTGACATGTTTGATATTCTTAAAATTAATCTTCAGAAAATATTTATTACAAGCTGATATTATGCAAGAAAATATTGCCACCACTATTTTTTATGTCTTGCATGGCTACATTTTATCAGAAAATAGATTGAGAATTCTCTATTTCATTTAAATTTAAGAATTAAAATGACACAAAATCTAAAATATCTTGAGAGGATTTTATGCTGAAATTTGTGTAACACACAAGAAAAAACTTGAACTCTGATTGCATAGAGCTGGAATGAATACTCTAGAGCATTCTATCCAATGTTTCAATGACTACCACTTCACCACCTACTCTGTTCAGTAATGGAACCTCTAGTGCAATCTACATTATAATACTGCTTAGATATCTGGAATGAGGTTGCTGCTGCAGTGCACACAAATCCTAGACAAAAATAAATGAAACAAAACGTCTCTTCAGCCGACAGACTCACTAACACACTATTACCACTGAATTACAAACAACAGCTGAGTCTATGTGTCTCTTCCATCACTACACTACTACAATGGCTTTTGTTTTGCTGACTTGGCAAGCTGATTATCTCCACTCAAACCTACCCAATATAATTCTCATCCAAACTTTGTCATACCTCCCTAAACCCTTCAACTAAACTCATTTTCTCAATCATCTCTTCCTATATCTCTAGCCCCCACAAAGTCTTATCTGCATACATTTATTTTTGTCTACTTAGCAGTATCAACCTGTGGAAGCTCAAATTATTCATCAATCATATAGACATCAGCAGTCTAGGTTGGCCTTAGAACAGGGTTTCCTAAATGCTTTCAAATATTGAACCCTTTTTGGTTCAGAAACTTTTGGGGGAACACCAAACCCCAATACTGTTATATGGTCGTAATATAAATATACTCCTCTACCTTTTTTCACGAAACCCCAGACACTCTTTTGTAGAACCCTTGGGTTCCATGGAACCCACTTTGGAAATCACTGCCATAGAAACTTATGGTTACTGTTAGGACTCCTCTGACTAAAAAATATGTAATATGCAAATTGCTTCTATTATAGTCTCAGGCTGAACAATGCCTTGTGAGAGAATTTGGTAGATAAACTGTGAGGAAGACCATCGTGTGTAGTGTGTGTGTGTGTGCGCGTGTCTCTTCATTTCAACATTTAAAGTAAGTGGTGACATTTGTTTACATCTCTCAACTAACTGGTCAACAAAAATGAGCAGTATATACCATTCTTAGAAATGAAGTATGGATTGGTTTTAGGAAGGACATCTGATTGTAGAAAAACTGCCTCAAAAAAAATTCTTATTCAACCCATTCTAGCATGGAGAAGTGAACATGATGATGATTCCACTATCTATATTTGAATTCTAGTACCTTACATTCTAATTTTATTTTTGTGTGTGTATGTGTTTATTTTCAAACTGTTACAGAATTGTCCTTTGTTTTGTGGTGTGGTGCAATGGAGAAACATCATCTGCTTGTCTTGCAAGGCAGAGTAAAAGCTTACATAATTGGGTGTGGCTGTCTATTTATAAACTGACTAAATAAACGACAAAATATAGCATAATTCTCCAGTTAGTTGGTTACTGCTGGAAATTTTTTCCCTAGCTCTGAATTGGCATTGAATTTTCATTGGATGTTTGCCAACAGCCACTGGCAACAGTCACACTGCGTCAACGTTACTAACATACAAATTTCAAAAAAGAAGCAGAAATTATTTTTCTATTTTCTGTTTCATTTTCTAACTAAAATAGTAGATCTTCCTAAAATTGATCAACAAATAAATAATTAAATAACTATAAATGTCCTTCATATCTGACCTTTAAAAAACAAAATTAAGTTAATGAACAAAATATGGTAACAAATATTAGTTATGATTTTGAGCATTTTATAAGCTCACAGGTATGCCCTAAGTTCATGAATACATATCTATGTGTGTAAACATCAGTAGCATGTATTCCTAAAACGCAAGCTAAGGATTGCTCATCCTACCTATGATGTTAGAGCTGTCGTGTTTTTCATGTAAAACATTGGTCAGATGGAAAGGAGATGGTAACAGTATCTGTGTAAGTATATGTGAGAGAGAGGGGGAATAAGAAGAGAGTGAGAGAAAGGTAGTAAGAGTAAGAAAGAGTGAGAGAAACGTAGGAAGAGTAAGAAAGAGATAAGGGGTATAAAGAGTAAGAGAGAGAGAGAGTAATGGGAGTGGTAGTGACAATATTTTTTTAAATTTCATGCTGTAACAAGTCTTCATGAAAAGGGGATGGTGTATGTGTATTATGTAGATAGATACCGTTGGATGTGTAATAGTAATATACGTGAACGGCAAAGCATAAATGAATTAAGTGAAAAATTAGGAATAAGAGGGATCAGATGCTGTTTACTCGAGAGAAGACTACGTTGGTATGGTCACGTGATGCGCATGAAAGACGACAGCTGTATAAAAAAGTGCAGGGCGATCAAAATTGATGGATGCTATGGAGTAGATAGACCCCAAAAAACCTGGGACGATCTGATAAATTCCGACCTCACACACTTACACCTCTCCAAGACAATGTGCTGAACCGAGATGTTTGGCGCTACGCAGTAATACAGAAGACCCGCCTTACCTAAGTACAAAGCGAAACCTACAGTCAGTAGGCACCTCTTAACCAAAAATACACCCCCATCTCACTACCCCTACCCCCACCCACACCACCCCTTTCTCTGTAAAGTTATGTTGGTACCACAACATCCAGTCCTAAATAAATGAGGTCGTGTAGGTGTGACGACAAAAAAACACACAGTCCACGCTGTAATGTGGCTGTGTAGGTAACACGGCAAAAACCTCCCAGTCCACACTGTAAACGTGGTTGGTGTTAGGAAGGGCATCCAACCGTAGAAAACCTGCCAGACAATCCTATACGAGCGAGACAACCAATATTGCCTCAAGTGGGACAATTCCCGTCTAAACCCATGCTAGCGTGGAAGATGGACGTTAAACGATGATAATGATGATGATGATGATATATATATATATATATAATCATCACCATTTAACGTCTATTTTTCCACGCTAACATGGGTTAGATGAGTTGTCTCGTGAAACAAGTCAGGTCAGATGACCATGTCTTGCTCATACAGAACTGTTTCTGGTTTTGTTTCTATGGCTGGATGGCCTTCTTAATGCCAACCACGTTTACAGAGTAGACTGGGTGCATTTTGTTATGTCACCAACACGACCACATTACAGGGCGGACTGTGCGCTTTTGTCGTGTCATCAACACAACCACCTTATTAGGCAGTTTGGGTGCTTTTTGTTGTGTCACCAGCCAGATCACTCCACAGGGTGGACTGGACGTCTTCTGTTGTGCCATCAATGCAACCAGTTTACAGATTGGACACAGTGTCTTTTTGTCTCGTCACCAACATGACCACCTTACAGGGTGGACTAGGTGCTTATTTGTCATGTCACCTGCATGACCACCTTACAGGCAGGACTAGAGGTTTTTGTTGTATCACCTGCATGACCACCTTACAGGGTGGACAGAGCTTTTAGCCATTTCAGTAGCATTGTAGGAGAGTATGTCCAGCTTTCCATGCTTGTATACATGGGTTAGTCAGGAGATGTGGAAGTGAGAGGGATGCATGTATGTAGAGTGGGGATTAGAGACATGGGTCTAGGGTGGGGTGGAGTGCATAGCTGGTGAAGGGTGGAGTGTTAAGATGTGGGAGGTATATGGAAGGTGGGGAGAAGTGGTGTATACTAGAGACCACTAGATGTTTGCTTCATCCCATGCACATGGGAAGGCAGGTCTTCTACAGTACAGCACAATGCCAGAGATCTTGATCTTGTGTCATTGCCTTTATGAGGTACATTTGTGCAAGATAAGCTTTTATCACCCCATTGCAAACCTTCCTAGATCTTTCTCTTCAATAGCTTCCATCAACTTTGAGTGCCCTACACTTTTTTATACAGCTGTCATCTTCATATGCATCACATGTGTGATACAGCTGTCATCTTCATATGCATCACATGTGTGATGCATACCTAGTGGTAGCAGTAACAGTAATTTCTTTTCTTTAAAACCCAATCAATCATAATATGTGTGTGTGTGTGTGTGTGTGTGTGTGTGTGTGTGTGTGTGTGTGTGCATGTATATATATGTGTGGATGTGAAAACTATAACTTTCTTTTTCTGCACACATACTACTTTGATCTGTACAAAAAATACCCCACCACTGCAACCACCATAATACTCTTGCTTACCCACTTAAAGTGCTTGTATTACATGTAATACCTTGCCACAAATACTCTTATATAAATGAGACACATTTGCATGCCCCATGTATGACTAACGCATACACTATCTACTAGATCTGATTATCGAACTATCCTCTTGCATTATCTGTGTTATCTGTCGCATGTATTTTAATCTTGATTTTAATTTGAATTACTATACAAATATTATATAGTATAATATATGCCACTCCACACTGTACATCAATATATATATATGTATCTGTATGTCTCTTGCATTGACTGGGAGATCAATTATATGTACAAACATTAAAAATTGCTCCGAAGACTCCAAGCCTAGGTTTGGAAGAAACAATTGTAAGTGAATAAATGTTTTGAACATAGCTTTGATTCTTGTAAATTATATATATATATATATATATATATATATATATATATATAAAGGGGTTCTGATGGTGACACGACAAAAAGTGCCCAGCCCACACTGTAAAATGGTTGTGATGGTGGCAACAAAAAAAAAGCACCCAGTACTCACTGTAAATGAGGTTGGTGTTAGGAAAGGCATCCAGCTGTAGAAACCAAGTCAAAATCAGTTCTGTATGATAAGACATAGTCACCTGACCTTGGCATTGCCCACAACAGGACAACTCATCTAACCCATGCTAGCGTAGATAAGATGAAAATATGAGAAAAGATGCAGTGAGTGCATCAATTTTGGGAGAGTTCTGTACAGCAGATATGAAAAAAGATGCAGTAAGTGAAATGAATGCAAGTTTCTGAGTGCATTACAGTATATAGAAGGAGGAGAGGTGCAGTAAGTGCATCAAGTAATTTAAGGAGAGTGTAGTACAGCAGAATTGAGAAAAGATTCAGTCACTGTAACAAATAAATTTAAGAGACACAAGGAAGGGAGGAGCAATGGATGTGTCAAGTTTTTATTCTTAATGATGTAGAAGTAGTGCAAAATATATAATTATATAATAGACGTAGCTGTTGAGAGAGAGAGAGAGAGAGAGAGAGAGAGAGAGAGAGAGAGAGAGAGGGAGAGAGAGAGAGAGAGAGAGAGAGAGAGAGAGAGAGAGAGAGAGAGAGAGAGAGAGAGAAAGGACACAATAGGACACCATTTCAATACTTCTACAGATTTTGAAACTTGTTTATGGAATGGTTATTTCAATGGATTTCGCTTGCTATCCTCTGGGGTAACACTTTCTCTATTTTGTCCACTGAGACCATGACACGGTATGTACCTCGGGTTCTACACATTGGAGAGCATTCTCCCACATTGTTCAGGCATGTGGGAGAATGGTGGTGGTCTATGTATTGTTCTCACACTGCTTATTTATTTCAAGTTGTTCTAATTATATATGTCAAAAATATACTTAAGTATGCAAAGGGGCTTTAAAAAAAAAAAAAAAATGGATCTCCGTCGGTTTTGAAGATGATTGTAGTTCTATTAACAAAACAGCTTACCCATTAAATTAACATGCCAGTGGTTTGAGTATTCCAGACAGAAATGTGTACTCTTCACATAATTCAGAGAGAGATCTGATAGATGTTAATCAATGATGATGATTCAGCATGACTCAGTATAACAAGGCTATCGCTTTGAATTACAGCTATTGTCCATCTAAGAGCTTCCAAACAATTTCTCTCTCCCCAATTTCACTCACAAGACATGAGCCAATCTAGGGCTATAGTGAAAGACATTTGTCTAAGATGCCCCACATTGGGATCAAACCAGGAGCCTCGTTATTGTGAAGTAAACTTCTTAACCATTCAGTTATGGGAATGAGGCATTGTAACAGAATAGCAACATGCTAAAGTGAAAATTATTATATTTGATATTGTCCAGCATAAATTTTGCAGGAAATGTTTTATGAACATGTTAACTTCATATTTGTTAATTAATGTATTTTGAAAAATTACAAATTACAAACTGAGATGAAAATTGACAAATTTGAATTATGGATAATGACATCCTATTCTTACCACTAAAAAATATGAAGATAGTTCATAAACACACACAGATACACACACACACACACACACACATTTGTTTGAAGCTGATGCTTTATTCCATTAGTATGATGCCAACTGTAATGCAGTGAAACATGGGTCTTCAGTGCAGAAGATCAATGAAGGCTAAAAAATGAAACAAGTATCATTTGATGGATGTGTAACGTTTGTGTGCATGAACGTCAGCAGAAATGAGCTGAGAAAAACTATGTATAAAAGAAATTCAATATAGAGTGCAGGAGAGAAGACTGATGGTATGGACATGTGATGTGTATGGAAGAAGACAGCTATATAAAAATGTGCAGAGAAATCTCAGTGGATGTGATTCGTGAAAGTGGCAGACCTAGAAAGACATATGATAAAGTGTTGAAGACCAACCTTAAAAAGCTGAATCCAATGACAAAGATGACAAAGGACTACAAGGATTGGCGACATTCTGAACTGGACAGAACTGGCCTACCAGCATAAGAATGTAACCTAACCCATCCATACTCTACTCCACCATTGCTCCTTAGTAACAAATTCAGGATCCCCTTTTAGATCCTAACAGATCACTCATAGCAATTCTAATAACAGTGCTCCCCTTCCTTCCTTTTTTTGCATAACCCTGTCAAACTCTAACATGCTTGTCATATACCCATGACATCCTTTCTCACCCTCCTCTTTTTCACATCACCCATTTGAATCCCCACTACACCTGCCATACACCCTGACATTATACTTATTCCCCCCTCATCTATTATCACTTACCCATAATATTTTACCAATTCACATCTTACCCATCCATTCCACATTGAGAAAGAAGAACATGACACGACAACCTTAAATGATGATGATTTTTAATGAAAGACATTGTCTATGATTTAAAAAGTAAATTTGAAAATCAAGAATTTGGACATATTTAGTCATATATAAGTTGGGAGTTTAAACAGAAAAGTGCAGTGACATAGACAATATGCTACTGCCAAGAATTGCAATGTCAATGACAATGTTTGACTCCTGAGAAGTGTATTGACAAAGACAGAACCTGCTGAAAAGTGCAACAGTAAATACAGCAAGTAACTACTGTGCAATAGCAAAAACAACCTGGAACTGCTAAAAAGTGCAACATATACCTTACTGCATACCTGTTTAACACCATTGAAAAAACAAATAACTGACCAATAAAAATTTATATATTATACATGCATATTTTAAATGCATTTTGAGTAAAGGATGTATAATATATAATATATGAACACTAATATATTGACAGTCAATTGACAAGATCTCAGACCTCATTTGCTTAACGAGTGGGGTGAAGCTCGTCAAATCAGACCAAGGAAACAATGTTTCCAATGGTCTTTCCAATTGCTAATACTATATGTTGCTCTTATTAAATTAAAGAAAATCTGTTGAAGATAACTGGAAAATAAATCAACAGAATGTAATGTGAGCGGATGAAATTACTTAAGAATCCAATGATGAAGATTCTGTATTAATAGTTCAGTAATGTACTAAACTTAATTAATGGCAGTGCTCCAGCATGTCCACAACTCATGAGCTGGAGCAGGAAAATAAGTAATGTATCACAAAAAAATTGTCTTTTTAAAATAAGTGTTGCCAATCTATATATAAATTTGAGCAACCTCCGTCCGTCTGTCATACAATGTGTGTATGTGTGTGTGAGTGTAAAAAGAAGGAAGGGGATGGTGAAAAAAACTATAGCATAACAGCAGCTGGCATTCCATTTGCTACGCTGTGTGCATGTATATGTGTGTTTGTGTAAATGTGTGTGTGAATGTGTGTTTGAGTATGTGTGTGTGTAAATGTGTAGTGTGTGAATGTATGTTTGTAAGTGTCTGTGTTTGCTCGTTTATATTTATATACTCATACATATAAATGTATGCATATGCACACACACACACACACATACACGTTAGTGTGTTGACAAAATTTAAGTGTTTATGTTGTGTGCATCTAGTTTAGAATAGGTATACCATATCCATGTGTTATAAGAGGTGAGTAAATAGTTGACACAAGGAAGGGCATTCAGCCATAAAACATTGCCTCAAAAAGGACCCTGTAATGAGTATGAAGCCTGTCATGAGGCCCACAAGGCTGATTCCTGCTTTAGTATGGAAATAACCTTAAAACACTTGTAGTATTATTATATCTCATGTTATAAGAGTCAACTAAAGTGTTGACACCAGGTAAAACGTCCAGACAGAAATGATTGTCTCAAAAAGAATGACCTCCATGTTGAGTACAGAGCCTGTCATGGGTCTGGCAGGGAAAATGGCCTTTAAATGTTTGTTGTCTGTTTTTTTTTTATAGTTCAATAACATTAAAACAAGCCATTTCCTTATGAAAATAGTTTGTAATTTTAAACAATCTATGAATACTACATCATTAACATTCAAATGTCTAATCTTATAGAAGACAAATTTGAAGAAAGAGTTTATATCATTAAAGCTTTCTTCAAAGTGTTATTTTTAAATTCTTTTCACAGTTGCCTTTGGTATGTTGCAATTAAAGATAGTGATGTGTAGTTGTGACAAGCTATAATTAAACTATTCTTTGTAAGGTTCCACTCATTAGATGGTGACCTGCAATTAAATATCAGATCTAAAAATTCAACAATAATAGAAAACAGATTCAACAGAAAATTGACTCAGTGCGTAACTTTTACACTTACTTAAAATAAATTTCCCTCTAATCATTTTCGACATAAAATATCAGTTGCACACAAATATAAAAGATCACTTTTAATCCAGTGTTAGCTTATTTAATGTTCTTATCCATTTATTTCAGAAACATTGTAATTTTAGAAACTATGAGTGATATCAGAAATTTAATTTGGAGCTGGAGGTAATTAGAAAAGAAAGCAAACCGTTAAAGTAGGTTACAGAAGCTTAAAGATAATTCTGTGAAGGTCGACTTCTATACAACACTTATAGAAGATAGTTATATGGACAGAAGTAAGCTATAGCTTAAATATGTAGTTGGAGAAATGTGATCATTCTAGACTGGTGATTCTCATATACCTTGGATCACTATGCTGCAAACAACATCTAGATGTACTAGAGATTTTTATAAAATATAATTTCATGATGAAGCAAAGGACAAAGATATGCAAAGTCATTGACATCAATGGGTAGGAAGATGCCCAGAGACATTAAGAAAAATTAAGATAATCGAGATCAATAGTTGAGCATCTTGAAATATGTGTTATTCATAATTTTATCATACATACACAGTGTATATCCTGGTTTTATAAACCATGTTATGTGTTGTAAGAGGTGACCAAAATGGTTGGCAACAAGAAAGATATATGACTGTAAAACACTGCCTCAGAAACCCATTCAATTTATGTCAAAATGAAAGTTGTACATACAATAATGGAGTGGGGGAGTGATGATAATGATGATGTTTAATAAAACAAGGTTAACAATAGTTTACTATATTTTTATAAAAAATAATATTTAAAAAATTTCCCATTCAAAGTTCATCAGTAGTTTATTTTTACTTGATCTCCTGTGTGCCATGAAAACAAAAAGAGAGCCACTGATCTCGGAAGTAGGCAACATGATGGTAAACTAACATACCAGATTGGCAGTGAGCAAATGTTTTATATAACAAATTGAGAAATGTTTCAGATTGCAAAACAATTTGCTGCATTCTGCTGATTCACAGTCTCAAAGTTAACAGAGACTATAACACTACTGTAGTGATGCTATGTCTGCTAAACATGTGAAACAGAGGGAGGAAGGGGCATCCTTTTTTTTTTCTCTCAAAGGAGAAAAAATATAGTAAAGTCTGTCTGTAAAACATGATACAGGATACATATACAGCAGCTCCGAACACAATGGAACCAAACTCCCACTGCCACTGTCTTTCTTGCTTTCCTCATCTCTTGCTATTGTGAGCAAATGGGATCCCATGTGCTGGCCAGCCTGTGGCCCTGGCAGACAGAATAGAGGTGTTTCTCTGGAGGATGGTGAGGGAGACATGCTGGAAGAGCCATTCCAACTCGTGAGGCTCACAACTGTGGGTAGCCAACTCTGTGTCGATGGTGGTGAGTAGGAAGGTGGCCCTAGGGCCAAGAACACCAGAAGTCTCCTACAGCCTCATCCACAAACCTGTCAGAGAGCGACCGATATTTGGAGAGTTTACCCTCCTTGGCCTGAAGTGCAGCAGAGCCTGGGTTTGTCGCAGACTTAACCAGGTTGCTGCTGGAGAAGGAGAATGTGTTGCTGCATGTGGCATCCTAGATGAGGGGTTTACCACTGTGGAATGGGAAGATGGTCATACCGTCTGGCCTTTTGCCATCTCTCAGTCCAGATCCACTGACTCAAGATATTTCTTCACATGCTTTTATACAACTGGACTTAATTTATTCAGATTCTTTAAATGCGACCAACTGATTTATTTGCTCAGCTGAATGAAAACCTTTAAGAGTCAAATTTATATATGGCATATAAACAAATGCTACAAGGGTAGCATTTGTGAAACAAAGACAAACATACACTACATATATATGATGGGCTTCCATACAGTTTCAGTCTTTCAATTTCTATCAGAAACCATTGGTCAGTTGAATGCTATAGTAGAAGACACTTGTCTAAGGTGCCACACAGCCATGACTGCACCTACACAACCATGACTGTACCTACACAACCATGCCTGCACCCAATCAATGTTACATAATATCTTGGCTTCGAATTAAAATTTGAATTATTGACACTAAGATAGCTAGATTGAACCTTTGCGTGACCATATTCTTAACAAAACCCACTGCATTTCAATAAATTTATGAAGAATTTGGAGAGATAAACTAAATTTATCCATTATTTAATGACTAATATTTGTAATATAACTTAAATGGTTTTTATATAAAATGTTGGAGGATTTTAATTTAAATAGGAACCCTTTAAAATGGGCAGTTTTGTTTCAATGGACATCCGGTTGTAGAAAACATGCCAAAAACTGGAATGTTATGTAAGCAAGACTTGGTCTTCAGCCAGTCCAGGAAAGCAGGTGCTCCAATTAAGTAGTAACTTGGCCTGTAATGACCAACCAATACTGGCATGGGAAAATGGATGTAATATGATGATGATGAGAAATATATGAAAAGTTAAGAGTATGTCAGGAACAGTTTAGTGGTTTTGGAAGATGACCTAATTTTAAGAAATAAAACATCATTGAAGCAAGATTGACCAAGCTTTATTGAACGAAGGCTACAATGGAAAAAAATGTATTTAAGATCCAATAATAATTATAGTATATGAATGTTTCTCATACTGCCACTTGTAGTTTTGTAGAAGAGTGAAAGTAGACTAGTACATAAATCCTTCTTAACATTTCTTTGCAAGTTCTGACAAGTTCTACAGCTGCAGGCTAAAACATCAGATTAGCAAAACACACACACACATCCACACGCACACGTGCACACACACACACACATACAATATATGCCGTTAGAATTAACTTGTGATTTCTTAAGTGGATGTGTTTCAAATAGTAATCTATCTGTGGAAAATTTATCCATCAAACTTATTAAATACAGTTGTTCAATGCCATTGTATGAAATAACATGCAATAAATAATATATTAATATATTACATAGCTTTAAGAAATATATATATATATATTTATATACAATCCTTTCTAGCAGGGAGAATAGATATTAAATGATGATCATGCACATATATATATATACACACTCATATATATCTATATATATATCTATATATATATATCTATATATATATATATATATATATATATATATATATATATACACACATAAACACAAAAGTGATGACAGGACCGTGTCCACACAGTAAAGTGGTCATGTAGGTATCATGATAAAAAGCACCCAGTTCACACTGTAAATGTGGTTGGCATTAATAAAGGCATCCAGTTGTAGAAACCAAGCCAGAAACATTCTGTATGAGAAAGACAGTCACCTGATCTGACTTGTCTCATCATAAGGGACAAGTTGTCTAACCCATGCTAGCATTGAACATGGACGATGATGATGATGATGATGAATATTCGGGAGGATAACAACAAGAATAAATTATATATAATTTTTTATTTTTATTTTCTACATGCCAAGAGAAAATAGACATCTTACTATTTGGTATGTAGAACTGCCAGTTCTGATGATGAGTGCTTCAATTCCTTGATCAATAGAACAGGCTGCACATGAAATTAATATGTAAGTGGCTGAGCATTCTACAGACACACCTACCTGTAACACAATTCTTGAGAAAATTCAGCATAACAGAGTGGATGACAAGATTTGTCCTTTGAATTACAGGTACAACAAATTGTTTCCATCTGATTGGACTAGAACAATGTGTAATAATGTGTCTTGCTCAAGAACATAAGGTGCCACAAGGAATCAAACTCACAAACCTATGATCATGAGCTGAACACCCTAACCACTAAGTCATGCACCTTCTCACAATTTGGTAGAAGGCCAATAATTTGGAGGGAGGAGAAAATCGATACCAGTGTATTACTGGTACTTTATTTTATCGACCCCATAAGGATGAAAGGCAAAGCTAACCTCAGCAGGATTTGCACTCAGAACATAAAGGGCCATAACTCTATGCTGCTAAGCATGTTGTCCGATACTCTACTGATTCTGCTAGATGCAATGATAATCACCACAACACACAGTTTGTGAATACAGGTTAAAATAGAACAGGATTCAGACAAAATAGAACAGATCTTTATCTAAATCAGTTAAAGTAAAGTTCCATAAATGTGTTTGAGAATGAAAATTGGAAATAAGTGTTTGCATGTTTTGCAAATTTTGGGGTGTCATGATAAAATGTACCCAGTACACTCTGTAAGGTGGCAAGCGCTAGTAACATGACAAAGTGCACTCAATAGAGTCTGTAAGATAAAAAGCCATCCCTGAAGGGAAAAAAAAAAAAAATCAAATGTATGTGTATTTAGACTGGTAGAAACCACTGTCAAGGTTAAACAAATGCAGAAGTTCACTACTAGGATGAAGGAATGAATTAACCTTTAGCACGCTGAAATTTTTTATAAATTGCTTCCCTTGACACTGCATTATGTATTAAGGGGAGATTATTCTGTTGGCGACATAAAGCGCCCTGAAGATTAAGAGACAAAAGTAACTGCTGACACATACGTATATCCAAGTACGGACATCTTATAAATATTCTGTTATATAAAGTGTATTTAATTGTTTTGGAATAAAGTAACCAAGATTACCTACACAATATGTGGCAAAAATATCAATTAATATTAATCTTGCCCAGCCAATATGACCTTCATGGATTTTTTTATAGGTTATAAGGAGGATTTAAAAAAAAAATGATGTCACTATAACAGTGGTTCCCAAAGTGGGTTTCGCAAAGGAGTGTCTCAGGTTCCATGGAAAGAGTAGAGGAGTATATTTATATTACAACCATATAACAGTAATAGACTGAGGTTCCCTTAAAAGTTTCTGACCAAAAAGTGTTCCACGTTTGAAAAAGTTTGGGAAACCCTGCACTACAAAATACATGGTCTCAAAAGTACTGTTTAGCTTTCCATTCAAGCATTAATATAATTAACCCTTTTGATACCAATCGAAACTGCCTCTGGTTCTGTGAAAGAAAACTAATGTTAGAGGTAAATAGACTTATGCCATCATTTCTTAATTCAATATCCATTGGAGTACTAATGAGGAAGGGGGGGGGGGGGGGTTGCTGAAACTGAAGGAAAAGTTGTATACTGCATGTGAGTAAAGTGCCATAATTTATGGAAGCGAGACATGGGTGATGAAGATGGAGCAGCAGAGTAGGTGGGAAAGAACAGAAATGAGAATAGTCTGGTGGATGAGTGGAATATCACTGAGACAGAGGAAGACAAAGAATAAATTGCAGGAGATGATGGGAATAGAATCGGTGATTAATGTTGTGTAAAGAAAGGGAATAAGATAGCTGGGTCATATGTTGAGGAAGGATGAAAGTGACTGGGTAAGAGGAGTGATGAAAATGAATGTGGAACGAAGTAGGAGAAGAGGAAGACCAAGTAAAACATGGAGGAAATGAAAGTTAGCATGTTGATGAGGGAGGATGCAAACAATAAGGCAAAGTGAGGAAGCTTATAATGAGGCCCTTGCTTTAGTATGGAAAATTGCCTTAAAACATTTGTTTGGTAGATTTAACCAGGTATTGTTTGATGCTTTTGGCAGATTCCATTCTGTTGCAAGCATTTGGGCTAGATCTCCAGTTTGGGTACAACTGATCCCCCCACCAATATCAGAGGCCCAGTAAAGGTTCATGGACCCTTTCCTTCTTGACTAAACAGTAAAAAACAAACAAAAAGAAAATTCACTCAATAAATGGATATAGGCTTCAATATTTAAAATATCACTAGAAATGACTAACCAATGCCAGAATCCCATCACAGCAATTTAAGGTGTATGCAGATGAGGTGGTCAAGTAGGTAAGGTATTTGATCACATGCTCATTAGCAGTAGCTTAAATCTTCAGTAAACGGTACCTTTCACTATCAATGTACAACATATTTTTGCTGAATAGTTATCATTCATATTAAATTTTCTATAAAAATACAGTACACTTCCCAACCATTCCTGTACATATTGATTGCTGCATTTAATATCCAAACTGTTTTCTCTTGCACTCAGTCTTTCATAAACACAGAACAAAACTGGAAAAAACAGATGCTATGAATAAAAGATTACTTACATTAAAGGTGAAAGCTAACCAAGCAAAACTAGTGAAAAGGTAATAAAGGTAAAAACTTTGAAACCTAGCCACATTAATAAAGTAAGATATTGTTACATGAAGTTGGAGCATACTGTTTCTATATATATCTGGTTTAGAATAGGTGCTCCATATTGCTGTGTGTCATAAGAAATGACTAAAAGGGTTTATGCCAGGAAGGGCATCCAGCTGTAAAACACTGCCTCAAAAAGGACCCCATCACGGGACCTGCAAGGTCAACACCTTTTATAGCAGTGAAAATAGCCTTAACCCTTTAGCATTTAAACCAGCTGTATCTGGCCAGAATTATCTCACTTCTTTCTGTTCAAATCGGCCATAACTGGCCACTCATATTTATGTTAGGGTATTGTTCTTAAAATAAATATGAAAATCTCATAGATTTGATATTAAGTGAGATAATTATGTGAGATAAAGTATTTACTGTGAAATTACAATAGTAAATATAGAATAATGCAAATGCTAAAGAGTTAAAATGTTTGTTGTAGTTGAAATATGGCTATTGGTTAGTGGAAGTAGCATTTGACTTGGGTTTATTATTAACCCTTTAGCATTTACATTACTCTATATTTACTATTATAGTTTCACAGTAAAGGCTTTATCTTACATAATTATCTCATATAATATTGAATTGATGAGATTTTGATATTTATTTTGAGAACAATACCTTAACATCAGTATGAGTGGCCGGTTACAGCCAGTTTGAACAGAAAGAGGTGAGAGAATTCTGGCCGGCTCTGGCTGGTTTAATTGCTAAAGGGTTAAATACTGAAACAAGTTTAACCCTTTTGTGACTGCACAAAATGAAATAGACTATTTCAATTAAGAATTTAGAAGAATTTACTAAAATTATTAATTATTTCATTACTAAGATAGTAACTTAATAAATGGTTCTCATATAAAATCATATTGTAAGATTTTAATTTAAATAGGCATCCTTTAAATTGGGTGGTTCCTTAGGACCAGAACCAGTTTTGACTAAGTTGTTATCATTGATATGATAATTTTTTAAGAATGAAATATGTTTGTGTAAGTTTTATTGATATAATTTCTATCAATGCAAACTAACCCTAGTTTTCTTGGATTTCAGTATTTTTACTTTGCTAATAACCTTGATACTACTGTAGCTGATGATGATGGTGGCAGTATTGTAACAAAGATATTGTAGTAAGGTATACTAAACATTGTATTTTGGTTTTCTAAAAATGATAGTTAATTGTTGTTCAACACCAGGCTAGGACTTAACACGCAAACCTATCACTATATGCAATCCAGTTATGATCATTCAATATAATTTATCATTCAGTAATAGAGAAGACCCGCCTTACCTAAATACAAAGTAAAAACCTACTACAGTCAGTAGGCATCTCTATCAAAACACCCCCCCCCCCGTCCCACCACCTCCACACCACCCCTTTCAATGTAAAGTTATGTTGGTGCCACAACATCCAGGCCGAAACAAATGAGATCGTGTAGGTGTCACGACAAAAAAAACACACAGTCCACGCTGTAAATGTGGCCGTGTAGGCAACACGGTAAAAACCTCCCAGCCCCACACTGTAAATGTGGTTGGTGTTAGGAAGGGCATCCAGCTGTAGAAAACCCGCCAGACAGTCCACGCTGTAATGTGGCCGTGTAGGCAACACGGTAAAAACCTCCCAGTCCCACACTGTAAATGTGGTTGGTGTTAGGAAGGGCATCCAGCTGTAGAAAACCCGCCAGACAGTCCTATGCGAGCAAGACAACCACTCTTGCCTCAAGTGGAAAAACCCCCGTCCAAACCCATGCAAGCGTGGAACACGGACGCTAAACCTGATGATGATGATGATGATGATGATTCAATATCAAGTATCATTCAATATCCATTGTTCCATGTTGGCATAGGTTGGATGGATCATTACAGACCAGACTTAATCAGAGCTATTCAGATATTCATCTCTTAAATGGTCTAAGGGATTCTCTCTTTTACATATGTTCCAATTTTGGCATGATTTCTATAGCTGGATACCTTTCCTAACACCAACTACTTTACAGTGTATTGGGTGTTTTTTATCATGGGGCCAACACTACAGAGGTTGACATGTCCTTGACATCTTAAAATGTCTTCTCAGATTTTAACTGGATACCCTTTCTAAGACCAACTACTTTACAGTGTCTTGGGTGCTTCTTGTCATGGCACCTGGCATATCCTTGACATAAATTAACAAGTCCTCTCAGCCCTTTGTTTGGCATGGATAAGGATAAGAGATGTAAAAAAAGATCATGCTAGAATGTAAGCCAAAATAACCAATACATATTTTATCGATTTTGAAAGGATGAAGAATACAATGTTAGAAGTAATAAGATGATGTTAAATATTGTATCAGACCAAGTCCATGATTACCATTCCTGCATCTGTTATGTCCTTCTCTTGGATGATGATAAATAGAACAGAATGAAATAAAGGTTGAGGCAACAATTAGGTGGCAATTTACCAATTTACCTCCAGAATATTTTTGGTCACTTGTTTGTTTAACTTACAGTAATTCTAATGACTTGGCATGGTTCCATAGATATTGGCATGAAGGACATCAGTAAGTGTAAGATGATAGTGTGTTGCCAATTGAACACAAATAGTTGTTCACATACTGAATATATTTCCCTAATAATCCAATTACCATTCACAAATACTAGACCAAAAGCATTCCTTAGACAAATATCTGGTTTTTACTTTCTAAATGTAAAAAAAAAAAAAAAAGAGGGGGGGGGGGAGTATTTTTGTCATGTCTGTTCATTTGACTTACTTACTGAAGCAATAATAGAACAAAGAATCCAACTTTGTTGCTTAATTAATGGAGCAGGTGAAACATTTCTAGGTAATTAGAACAAAGAATAATAATTGTTTCTACTTTAGGCACAAGGCCAGCAATTACCCAGTGCATTACTGGTACTTTATTTTATCGACCCCGTAAGGATGAAAGGCAAAGTCAACCTCGGCGGGATTTGAACTCAGATCGTAAAGGGACGTAACTATGCTGGAAAGCATGGCGTCCGACCCTCTACAGATACTGTGAACTACCAACACAGCTGTTTACTTTAAAGTGCTTATATCAAGCACTGTAGTGATTTGTTTTGGTAGCCTTTACACAGCAGCAAATAAGAAAGAACATGTCAAAATATATGACTTTCAAGTAACTGGTTTATTTAGACTTCACCTAGTGAATTGATTGTATATCTTTGCACTTTTGTGAATGCTTTAATGCTTTCGATACCAACTTGACTTAAACCAGCAAAGTGAAACAAAGCCACCCATTTTTAAGAGTTCCTATTTAAATAAAAAAAATCTTACAACACAATTTTATATAAGAAGCATATGTTAAGTTACCATCATAATGAAATAATAATTATAATAAATTTCTCAAAATTCTTCATTAATTCATTGAAATACTGTGTATCTAATTAGATATAGTCACAACAGGGTTAACTGAAGTGGAAAAAAATCTATAAAAGCTAACTAATTGTTACACACTGAAGTTTTTTTTATACACCATGATTGCCACAATCTTTTTATAGCTTCCATAGGTTACAAGCTTAGACAAGTTTTTTTTCACCCATGCATGCAAGTTTTCCCTCTCCCCACCATTTATGTTGTCCAATGTTAAATTCAGGGCATAAATCAGAATAGAATTAAATACTACAAAGCATTACTTGCCCAATTGCCATTTCTGTTAAATATTCACTCTGAAGAATGTATAAATATAATTGAATCATTAACCCTTCTGTGTCCATATTTCTAATGAAATACATTCTATTCTAATTAATTAATTAATAAAGAATCTTGAGTTGTTTGTAAAGTGGCAGTGTAGGTGTCACAACAAAAAAGCACCCAGTCTACACAGTAGATTGTGTAGGCGCCACAGTAAAAAAACACCCAGCACTCACTGTAAATGAGTTTGGTATTAGGAAGGGCATCCAGCTGTAGAAATCAAGCCAAAATCAGTTCTGTATGAGCAAGACATGGTCACCTGACCTGACATTGCCCACAACAGGACAACCCGTCTAACTTATGCTAGTGTGGAAAAGTGGACATTTTACGGCGATGATGATGATGATTTCATTACTAAGATAGTGATTTAACGTATGGCTCTTATATCAATTTACGTAGGCATCCTTTGAAATGGGCATTCATAAAAGCAGAGCCAGTTTTAGGCAGGTTTGTACCAAAAGTGTTAAAATTGATATTCTGTTCAAGAATATTTGTATTTCCATGGACCAGTGTTTAGTAAGATCTAAATCAGTTGTTGCAAGAAAGAAAATTTGACAGTAAAGTCATCAATATCATCATCATTAAAAAGCAGTAGTAAACAGCCAAAGTCCTTTTCCACCTATCGCAGACTTGATAATGTTTTGGTCCTGTGGTCATGTAATTAGCCATGGTCATGAATAGGGTTTGAATCCCTTGGTAGAATTTGAATTAAGAGTACAAATTGCCAAAATAGATACAAGGCATCTCGCCCAGCACTAACAACTTTGCTAATTCACTGCACTGGACTGGTATTTTATTTCATCAATTCTGCAAGGAAGAAAGGCAAAGTTAACCTCAGCATGATTTGAACTCAGAGCATAGAGAGCCAGAATAAATACAGCAAAACATTTAATCTGATATCTTAACGACTGCAATGTACTGAATCGATCTGAAGTTAAGTTAATCAAAGTGAAACATACTATTTCTATTAATCAGATGAATATATTGGGTTGAGTAAGATATTAAAGGGTCCTGCTTCAATCTTGGGATAACCATAAACTAAGAGTATACTGACATAATCAATGAACTGTAAAATGACGTCAATCTTCTCCCATATGTCAATCCTTTCTCTGCTGACATCATGCTATCTCTCAACTGCAGTACTCTCAACATTTCGTTTTAGTGTCAAAGTAGATTGGTTGCATTTTATATTGATTTATTTTTCAAGAAGAAGAAATTAGTATTTCTGTCTGCTTTAGAAAATAGAATCTAAATAATGCTTATCTAGAAATTTCTTGCTTTAAAAAGTTAGCCATTGTCTGTTTAAGCATATTATTTTAAAATCATTAAGAAAAAAAAAGTTAATCGTTTTATATGTAGGCAATTAACAAAAATAGTGGGAGTTTGGTTATAAAATTTTAAATTCCTTTTAAATAAAATGAATTCAGGTTTTGTGAAACTATTTTTTTTTTTTATATGAATTTTAAAATATTAACAATATTTTTTTAAAAAATGCACTTTAATTTTCTTTCACAAATGATCTCTTTAAGAATAAATTTCAAAATACATTGCTATCTTGTTGAGAGATCAATTTATTTTAAAAATTTACTCTTAATGAGTCCATTGAGGAAAGGAAATTAAAACTGTAATTAAAAAAAAACTGTGTGTCTAGTTTAGAATGGGTACACTATATTCCTGCAGTCATACAATGTTTGGTAGCAGGAAAGACATCTAGCTGTCAAATATTGCCTTGAAGAAGACCCGGTGATGAGAATGAAACCTCTCATGGCTAACTCTTACTTTAGCAGGGGAAATGGCCTTAAAATGATTGTTATTGTTGTTGCATTGATATCTTGTTGAAAAATTTAAATAAATGTATTCATTTGGCAAAATGCTTTTCAAAGGTGTAATTGCAATGTTGCTATTTCATATATTTCTATTTTGATTTATTAGTTTTTAGAGGATGCTGCCATAGTCATAATCTTTCAAGATCATCTTAGACTGGATGAGGTTACTGTCCTTTAATGATAAATGTGAAATATTGGAGATAAGTATTGGAAATAATGAATGGATCGAAAGTAAGTATCATTGAGTTGGATAAAGAAAAGTGCTTAAGACAACAGCTGAAAGATAAGATAAACTATAAGTAGAAGAGAAGTGGTTGTATTGGGTTTATTTAAACAGAGGTTATTGTTTAGCTCCAGATCTTCCATGATTGAGCAGAAGTATCATCAAAAGCATTCCAGTTATGACAATCCTGTCCTTATACAAGTCAGTAGAGAGAGATTTAGTCAAGCAACAACTTAAAGACCTCTTGCTTTAGCCTGTTTTAAGTGGTGGTAGTAAAACTTGCTGAGAGAGAGTAAGGGAGGAGTGACAGGTTGTCAGGGAGAGAGAGACGGGGATAAAAGAAGTGACAGAGAAAGACAGACACAATTTGATGGTGCTTCAAATTTATCTTTTAAATGTGGTACTCATTTTATCAATTTCTATTTGTTGAACTGTTAAGTTACGGGGCATATAAACAAACAGCAACATAAAAACAGGCATGGGGTACACATACAAATATATATGCACATGCATAACATCTATTATCATAATTTAATGTCTGTTTTTCCTGCTAGCAGAAAGAGAGAGAGAGAGAGAGAGAGAGAGTGTGTGGTGTGTGTGATGTGTGGTGTGGGTGTGTGGGTGTGTGGTGTGGTGTGGTGGTGTGTGTGGTGTGCGTGGTGGTGTGGTGTGTGTGGTGGTGTGGTGTGTGTGGTGTGGTGTGTGTGGTGTGGTGCGTGTGTAGTGCGTGGTGGGTGTGGTGTGGTGTGGTGTGTGGTGTGTATGTGGTGTGATGTGTGGGGTGGTGTGTGTGGTGTGGTGTGGTGTGTGTGTGGTGTGGTGTGTATGTGGTGTGGCGTGTGGTGTGTGTGGTGTGTGTGGTGTGTGTGGCGTGGTGGTGTGGTGTGGTGTGGTGGTGTGTGTGGTGGTGTGGTGTGGTGGTGTGGTGTGGTGGTGTGATGTGTGGGGTGGTGTGTGTGGTGTGGTGTGTGTGGTGTGTGTGGTGTGGTGTGGTGTGGTGGTGTGTGTGGTGGTGTGGTGTGGTGGTGTGATGTGTGGGGTGGTGTGTGTGGTGTGGTGTGTGTGGTGTGTGGTGGTGTGATGTGTGGTGGTGTGATGTGTGGTGTGGTGTGGTGTGGTGTGGTGTGGTGTGGTGTGGTGTGGTGTGGTGTGGTGTGGTGTGGTGTGGTGTGTGTGGTGTGTGTGGTGTGTGTGGCGCGTGCGGTGTGGTGTTGTGTGTGTGGTGTGTGTGGTGTGGTGTGGTGTGGTGTGTGTGGTGTGGTGTTGTGTGTGCGGTGTGGTGTGGTGTGTGTGGCGTGTGTGTGGTGTGGTGTTGTGTGTGTGGTGTGTGTGGCGCGTGCGGTGTGGTGTGGGGTGTGGGGTGTGGTGTGGTGTGTGTGTGGTGTGTGTGTGGTGTGTGTGGTGTGGTGTGGTGTGGTGTGGTGTGTGCGGTGTGGTGTGTGCGGTGTGGTGTGTGTGGTGTGGTGTGTGTGTGTGGTGTGTGTGGTGTGTGTGTGGTGTGGTGTGGTGTGTGCGGTGTGGGGTGTGTGTGGTGTGTGTGTGGTGTGTGTGGTGTGGTGTTGTGTGTGCGGTGTGGTGTGGTATGTGTGGCGTGTGTGTGGTGTGGTGTTGTGTGTGTGGTGTGTGTGGCGCGTGCGGTGTGGTGTGGGGTGTGGGGTGTGTGTGGTGTGGTGTGGTGTGGTGTGGTGTGTGCGGTGTGGTGTGTGCGGTGTGGTGTGTGTGGTGTGGTGTGTGGTGTGGTGTGGTGGTGTGTGTGGTGGTGTGGTGTGGTGTGTGTGGTGTGTGTGTGGTGTGGTGTGTGGTGTGTGGTGTGTGTGGTGTGTGTGTGTGTGGTGTGTGTGTGTGTGTGGTGGGTGTGGTGTGGTGTGGTGTGGTGTGGTGTTGTGTGTGTTGTGTGTGTGGTGTGTGTGGTGTGTGTGTGGTGTGTGTGGTGTGGTGTGTGTGGTGTGGTGTGTGGTGTTGTGTGTGTGGTGTGTGGTGTGTGTGTGTGGTGTGTGTGGTGTGGTGTGTGCGGTGTGGTGTTGTGTGTGGTGTGTGGTGTGTGTGTGGTGTGGTGTTGTGTGTGTGGTGTGGTGTGTGCGGTGTGGTGTGTGCGGTGTGGTGTGTGTGGTGTGTGCGGTGTGGTGTGTGTGGTGTAGTGTGTGGTGTTGTGTGTGTGGTGTGTGTGGTGTGTGTGGTGTGTGTGTGTGGTGTGTGTGGTGTGTGTGTGTGGTGTGGTGTGTGGTGTGTGTGGTGTGGTGTGTGTGGTGTGGTGTGTGGTGTGGTGTTGTGTGTGTGGTGTGTGGTGTGTGTGTGTGGTGTGTGTGGTATGGTGTGTGTGGTGTGGTGTTGTGTGGTGTGTGGTGTGTGTGGTGTGTGCGGTGTGGTGTTGTGTGTGGTGTGTGGTGTGTGTGTGTGGTGTGTGTGGTGTGGTGTGGTGTGTGTGGTGTGGTGTGTGCGGTGTGGTGTGTGTGGTGTGGTGTGTGCGGTGTGGTGTGTGTGGTGTGGTGTGGTGTTGTGTGTGGCGTGTGTGTGGTATGTGGTGTGGTGTGGTGTGGTGTGTGTGTGGTGTGTGTGGTGTGGTGTTGTGTGGTGTGTGTGGTGTGTGTGGCGTGTGTGGTGTGGCGTGTGTGGTGTGGTGTGGTGTGGTGTGTGTGTGGTGTGGTGTGGTGTGTGGTGTGTGGTGTTGTGTGTGTGGTGTGGTGTTGTGTGTGGCGTGTGTGGTGTGTGTGCGGTGTGTGTGGTGTGGTGTGGTGTGTGTGCGGTGTGTGTGGTGTGGTGTTGTGTGGTGTGTGTGGTGTGTGTGGTGTGTGTGGCGTGTGTGGTGTGGCGTGTGTGGTGTGGTGTGGTGTGTGTGTGGTGTGTGTGGTGTGGTGTGTGGTGTTGTGTGGTGTTGTGTGTGTGGTGTGGTGTGTGTGCGTCATGACTCATACACTGTTCATTTTTCTGACATTTGTACATTATTCTATGTACTATACATGCACCTTTGATGAGTTGTAATACACCTAAGCACATTACACAATTTTCATCATTATTACTCAATTGTTTCATATTGTTTAGTGTAGGCTTATAGTCACATTTACTCTGCAACATATAGGCTGGACATATGGCCTTGCTTCTTTCCTTCTATGGTTTATCAATTCATTAAATAGGCTAAGGTTTTCATTAGATTGATGGGTGATTGAAGGATCTCAGCTGGGTTGGGTCAGTTCAGATTCTGGTAGTTGAGTGTAGGGTTAGCCTCAGTGTATGTATATAGTGGATCAGGTATGTAAAGGCTTTGGGGTTGATGGTAATTCCTAAGGGTTGTACTAGTTATATGTGTGTTCTATGCCATTTACACAATGGGGCCGTAGTTGCTGCAGATTATTACATAGAAACTGCTTAATATGACAGCTGCGGCTTGTCATCCCCATACTAATACTTGATACAAGTAGGTGGCTATTTTGTTGGGAGGGTTGGTTCATGATTTAAAAGGACATATGTGATTTAACTCTTCCTTGAGCAGTTTGGATCTGGTGAATGAGGTCAAATGTAGGAGTATAGATTATTTGCTTGAGTTCATAGATGATCATGATGATGACAGTGAAGCTGCTGATGGCAATGACAGAAGGTGATACAAGCAACAGAGGTGATAACAATGATGATGATGTACATGTTGAATAGATCTGTAATACAGCATCTATAACTATTGCACATCATTCTAAAACTATATAACATATCACCAGCTGATATATATTTAAGTACAATGTCACCAAATCTGTTGTCAAACAATAGCAGGAGCAACAACAATGACTACAACACCAATAAGGATCAAAGAGAACAATAGAGAAAGTATTATGTAAAAACTCAAACATTATCCATTTCTCTATTGTAGCTCTCCTTAATCCTGTCATAATTTACAATAAAGTCATAGATTTCCTTGTCTACTTTAACACACCATATATTAAACACAATTTGATTACAAAGGCTGAAATATAATTTGGATTATCTTCACAGGAAGAAATGGTGGTGATTGTCATTGCTGTCACCTGCTTTCTTCTTAATCTGTAAAGGATTAATCTAGCATTGGATACATCAGGCTGAAGGGTTAAGGGGTTTGCTTCACAATCATTAGGTCTCAGGATCAACCCCATTATGTAACATCTAGGGCAAGTGTCATTTACGATAGCCTTAGGTCAATCCATGCCATGTAAGTGAAATTGGAGAGTCAGAAATTGTTTGGAAGCCCATTGAATGGACTGTGCCTGTAAAACGATGATCATCCTCATTTTACATTTGCTTTTCACGCTAGCTTCAGTTAAAACTTTTTGAAGCAGTTTTTCTCTCATTGGATGCCATTCCTGATGCCAGTGTATACTTTATAAGTGCTCATCATTGTTGAACAGCTAGGATGAGAGATGTATTGATAAGCAGGGCATAAACACCACTGCTTGCTTTAATCTATATGAAGACATATGGTAAACTAATATACGCACATATATACAACAGGCTATCATGCGGCTTCCATCAACTAAATTCACTCACAAGACATTGGTTGACCTGAGGCTATAGAAGAAACACTTTCCCAGGGTGCTGCACAATGAGATGGAACCAGAAACCATGTGGTTATAAAATGAATTTCTTAACCACACAGCCATGCCTGAACCTATAACTATAATGATGTTACAGTACATTATAATTCCTCAACTAGTTGCTTGGTAGTATTAGACATTCACTTTCATAAATACACTAAATGAGGACAATTTTCTGCAACACTAAAATAAGAAAAAAGTTTTTGATAGTGAAAAGGCTAAAATATATACTTTTAATACCAAACTGCCTGAAACTACGCATAGTTCAACAATGCAAAAGTGTTTATTTTAACCCTTTAGCATTTACATTATTCAATATTTACTATTGTATTTTTACAGTAAAGGCTTTATCTTAGCTAATTATTTCACATAATATCGAATCTATGAGATTTTGATATTATTTATTTTCAGTGGGTATGAGTGGCCAGTCACAGCCAGTTTGAACAGAAAGAGGTGAGAGAGTTCTGGTCGAATACAGTCAGTTTAAATGCTAAAGGGTTAAAGTTTATGTTCTTTTAAAAACCTTCCATCACAATTCTATGTAAGAAAGAAAGGTATATTACTAAATCTCTCTAAATCCTTGATTATCTTCAGAATTAAATGAAAATCATAGGCAATGTATTTGATCAGAAACATGGAAATGAAAGGGCTAAATCTGAAAATTGAAAAAACAAGATAAAATAGCTTTTTTTTTTGTATTTCCAAACAAATTATATAGTAATTAGAATTTGTACTATAATTTTAGAATAGCGAAAAAAATTAAATTCTTGAATTTATTTTTAGTCAGAATTATATTGTAGGTGACAAAAGCAGCTGAAACCAACAACTTGATTTATAGAAACAAAAGATTAAGATGGGCAGCTTCACCAAACTAAATGGTGCAATGTCTTAGTTACCAATATGTGTGTGAGTGAGAGTGTGAGTGAGTGTGAGTGTGAGTGAGTGTGTGAGTGAGAGTGTGAGTGAGTGTGAGTGAGTGAGTGAGTGAGTGAGTGAGTGACAGAGTGTGAGTGTGAGTGTGAGTGAGTGAGAGTGGGAGTGTGAGTGAGCATCTGTGAGTGAGAGTGAGCATCCGTGAATGAGTGAGAGTGTGAGTGAATGAGTGAGAGTGTGAGTGAGTGAGAGTGAGTGTGTGTGAGCATCCGTGAGTGAGTGTGAGTGTGTGTGAGCATCCGTGAGTGAGTGTGAGCATCCGTGAGTGAGTGTGAGTGTGTGTGAGCATCCGTGAGTGAGTGTGAGTGTATGTGAGCATCCGTGAGAGAGAGAGTATGTGAGCATCCGTGAGAGAGAGTGTATGTGAGCATCCGTGAGAGAGAGAGTATGTGAGCATCCGTGAGAGAGAGTGTATGTGAGCATCCGTGAGTAAGAGTGAGTGTATGTGAGCATCCGTGAGTGAGAGTATGTGAGCATCCGTGAGAGAGAGTGTATGTGAGCATCCGTGAGTAAGAGTGAGTGTATGTGAGCATCCGTGAGAGAGAGTATGTGAGCATCCGTGAGAGAGAGTGTATGTGAGCATCCGTGAGAGAGAGTGTATGTGAGCATCCGTGAGTGAGTGTGAGTGTATGTGAGCATCCGTGAGTGAGAGTATGTGAGCATCCGTGAGAGAGAGTGTATGTGAGCATCCGTGAGTGTATGTGAGCATCCGTGAGTGTGTGTGTGTGTGTATTTATGTGTTACTGTTAGTTTATACATCACAAAGTCTGATGAAATAAATACCCGACTTTAAAATAAGTACTAGGGTCAAAATGGTCAACTATATGGTGTTGCCCCAGCATGGCCTCAGTTCAATAACTCAAACCAATAAAGGAGTAAAACAAATATTTAGGTATCAAATTTGCAAAGTTCAAATCCTATTTCTTAGATAGTAGGCTTAATCTATCACGGTTTTACACAATTGCATAGTCCTTGGTTTGATACCAAACTACCTGAAACTTAGAGTACAGTGGCTCAGAATAAATACCAAAGTGTTTAATCAAACGCTCAAATGACTGCCTATTTACCTCTGTACTTTAATTTTAACACTTTTGATAGCAACCCACCAGAGATCACCATGAGTTTTTCATTAAAACATCTCTCTAAATCTAAACAACATATTTATTTATAAGAACCTTTTGTTAAGTTTTTTTTAAGCACCAGATTAATTATAGAGAATTTGGTTGTTCTTCCAAATACTTGATTATTTCAGAAAGTAATAGAAACAGATGTACAATGTATTTCTATTATATGGTCATGAAAGTGTTGAAAATCCTGCCAAGATTAACTTTAACCCTTTCATGGTCATTTTTCTAATGAAATCGATTATTTCAATTAATTAATAAAGAATTTTGAGGTATTTACTAAAATTATTAATTATTTTATTACTAAGATAGTAACTTAAATGATTTTTATAGAAAAATTATGATGGAAGATTTAAATCTAAATAGGAACCCTTTAAAATAGGTGTTTTTTGTTTCATAGAAGCCAAGCTAATTTGGGCTTGGTTGGTGTTGAAAGGGTTAAACTAATGTATTCCTGCATGAATAAAAAGCAGATTAGTTTTATTATCCTGATCCTCTGCATATCTTGTGAGACTATGGATCTATACCTGGAAAGTTCCTCTTCAAGGCCTGGGTAAGGTTCCAGTCCTCTATGTATGCACATCTATCCTCTCCATTCCATCAACATTGTTCAAGACAAGAACTAATACAGCTTGACATCAGTGACATCATAAGGGAACTTAGACAACAACGAACCAAAAGATATACCACAAAGCCATCATGTATAATGCTCTCTTAATTCCTTCAATCCTTGAGCTGATGCTATATTCATTTACTTGAAAAAGATGAAAGAAAGTCAAGCTGAGCTGGAATTGATCTCAGAGCTCAGAACCAAATCAAATATAGTGGGGCATTTAACTCTTAACATTCTGTAATGATTTACAAGAAAATATCTCTAAAGATAGTTTTTTTAAATTCAAATGTTTATAGTGTATTTACTAGTTGACAGTTCTTGGAGAAAAATTGCAGTATTAGAGCAAAGATTTTACTTCTAAATGTGGTGCAGTTATAATGCTGTTTTTTACTTTTCCAAAATGTCTTGCTAATGTGGTTTCATGTGGTTTGTTAAGTCAAATGTTTATAGTATCTTTACTAGTGGATAGATCATAGTTAAAATTTGCAGTAAATTAAAGACTTTAATTTTTAATATGATGTAGTCATAGTGCTGTTTGGTATTTTTCAAGAATGTTTTGCTAATGTGGTTTGATGTGTTACAGGACGTTAAGAGTTAATCTGATGCTTTAATGACTGCCAATTGTTTGATGAACTCAATGAAAAAGATTGTAAGCTGAATATTGTAAGACATTGTGTCTAACATTGCCAATTATTCTAATGATATTAAAGATTTTATAACTGTATACAAAGCCACAAATTAGAGGAGAGGGAGTATAATCAATTAACTCACCCTAGTGTATTCTAAGTCTAAAGTCTGTCTCAAGCCAGTGCTTATTAGGTTTCATGGCATGAAGTTTATTCCGGTTTCATGGCATGAAGCGACTGAGAGTACAAGATTCCTCCTGGACAGGTCACCAGTCCATTGCAGGATTAAACCCCCAGCTATTGCTGGTACTCATTTTCAGCTGAGTATACTGGAGCAACATAAAATGAAGTGCTTTACTCAAGAAGACAACACGCAACTCAGGAATCAAGCCCATGACATTATGATCATAGGTCCAACACCCTTACCACTAGGCCATGCACCTCCACCCCTAGTGTATTACAGCTCCTTATTTTATCAAACAAAGTGAATCCTGAAGATATTTCAACTCAGAACATAGAATGATATTATTAAATACCAAATCGTATTTATTCTTGTGTTCTACTGTTAACAACAAACAAAATGTCTCTATAAGCAGAAACACTTCATAAACTTCAATGTTTAGTTTCAGATCCTGTAACATATGTCGCTTATTTCCACTGAGATACCTGAATTAATCGAAACATCAGAAATATGTATTCTAACCAAAATGACACAGCCAGATGTCTGCAATGCAACACATGCATACATATATATGTGTATATGCATGCATGCACACATATAAAGAAAAAAAAGAGCATTAAGATAGTGAAATAAAGGGAGAGCAATAATATGTTAGCACATTTATACACGTCTGACTCTCTAAATGACAAAAGATAACAAAAAAAACCCCAACCAATATTCCATTAATGTCATCTACTCTAAATGTCTCAACTCCTCTCACTCTAGGATACCACAGCTTCATGCTCCCCCCTCTCACCCCCATCCCATAAAACAAACTATTTTTTATTTGTTTTCATTTTTTTTTTTATTCATAGTAACATTACTGTTATGTAAATAAAAATTCTGAGCAGATTCTAAACATCAACATATACCATAACTGACCTCTCTCAATCTCCACCCACACTACTGGAGAATTAATAATCTTATATTTAGTCAATATATGTACTAGAAGTGAGTTTTTTGGGGGGGGGGCTTGTTTTGTTGTATTTTTTTCTTTAAGGATTTACTTCAGAAAATAGTTTATGGATAATATAGACTATATTTTCAGGAACAATAAATATATCTAAAGGGGCGTGGGGTATACAAATATAATATATGACATTAGAGCAATAATGGGAAGAAACGTTATTAAAATTCTTTTCTATCATCATCACCACCACCACCACCCTACACCATACTATCACTGCCACCACCACCCTACACCATACTATCACTGCCACCACCACACTACACCATACTATTACTGCCACCACCACACAATCACTGCCACCACCACACAACACCATACTATCACTGCCACCACCACACAACACCCTACTATCACTGCCATCACCACTACACCATACTATCACTGCCACCACCACACTACACCATACTATCACTGCCATCACTACACAACACCATACTATCACTACCACCACCACACTACACCATACTATCACTGCCACCACCACACTACACCATACTATCACTGCCATCACCACTACACCATACTATCACTGCCACCACCACACAACACCACACTATCACTGCCACCACCACACTACACCATACTATCACTGCCATCACCACTACACCATACTATCACTGCCACCACTACACAACACCATACTATCACTGCCACCACCACACAACACCACACTATCACTGCCAACACCACACTACACCATACTATCACTGCCATCACCACTACACCATACTATCACTGCCACCACTACACAACACCATACTATCACTGCCACCACCACACAACACCACACTATCACTGCCACCACCACACAACACCACACTATCACTGCCACCACCACACAACACCACACTATCACTGCCACCACCACACTACACCATACTATCACTGCCATCACCACACTACACCACACTATCACTGCCATCACCACACTACACCATACTATCACTGCCAACACCACACTACACCATACTATCACTGCCATCACCACACTACACCATACTATCACTACCACCACCACACTACACCATACTATCACTGCCACCACCACACTACACCATACTATCACTGCCATCACCACACTACACCACACTACACCATACTATCACTGCCATCACCACACTACACCATACTATCACTACCACCACCACACTACACCATACTATCACTGCCACCACCACACTACACCATACTATCACTGCCACCACCACACTACACCATACTATCACTGCCATCACCACACTACACCATACTATTACTGCCATCACCACACTACACCATACTATTACTGCCACCACCACACAACACCATACTATCACTGCCATCACCACACAACACCATACTATCACTGCCATCACTACACAACACCATACTATCACTGCCACCACCACACTACACCATACTATTACTGCCATCACCACACTACACCATACTATCACTGCCACCACCACACAACACCATACTATCACTGCCACCACCACACAACACCATACTATTACTGCCACCACCACACTACACCATACTATCACTGCCACCACCACACTACACCATACTATCACTGCCACCACCACACAACACCATACTATCACTGCCATCACTACACAACACCACACTATCACTGCCATCACTACACAACACCACACTATCACTGCCATCACTACACAACACCATACTATCACTGCCATCACTACACAACACCATACTATCACTGCCACCACCACACTACACCATACTATTACTGCCATCACCACACTACACCATACTATCACTGCCACCACCACACTACACCATACTATCACTGCCATCACCACACTACACCATACTATCACTGCCACCACCACACAACACCATACTATCACTGCCACCACCACACAACACCATACTATCACTGCCATCACCACACAACACCATACTATCACTGCCATCACTACACAACACCATACTATCACTACCACCACCACACTACACCACACTATTACTGCCATCACCACACTACACCACACTATCACTGCCATCACCACACTACACCATACTATCACTGCTACCACCACACTACACCATACTATCACTGCCATCACCACACTACACCATACTATCACTGCCAACACCACACTATCACTGCCATCACTACACAACACCATACTATCACTACCACCACCACACTACACCATACTATCACTGCCATCACCACACTACACCATACTATCACTGCCATCACCACACTACACCATACTATCACTGCCATCACCACACTACACCATACTATCACTGCCACCACCACACAACACCATACTATCACTGCTACCACCACACTACACCATACTATCACTGCCATCACCACACTACACCATACTATCACTGCCACCACCACACTATCACTGCCATCACCACACTACACCATTTTTTTGCATCCATATTTCCATGCTGGTATTTTTGAGGTAGTGTTGTACAGTCAGATCTAATGCCATTCTTGGTACCAACTATTTTAGTTGCCTCTTACAAGACATGGGGATATGGTGTTACAAATAACTGCACCAAAGGGAAAGATTTGAGAACATCTATAGTTCTTTGATTAAATTTTATATCAATAATAGCTACATTAACTCTTTCAGTACTAACCTGCACAAAATTGCCTTTGCTCTTATGGAACAAAACCACTTATTTTAAACAGTACTGATTTAAATTGAAATCTAACAATTTTATATAAGAACCTTTTATTATGTTAGAAATACCATCGTAATCATTCTAGTAAATGACTCCTTATTCTTCAGTAATTAATTAAATTATAGTGTATTTTATTAGAAATATGGTAATGAAAGGGTTACAAACATGAAAAGTGAATTGATTTCCAAGTTGAAACCATTTCTCTTCACATGCTGCTAATGCTCTTAAAAAACAAAAACAAAGAAAAGTATGAATACCACAACCTCTGTTTACACTACAGGTCATTGTTGTATAAGCACAAGGACACTAACACCTGATGGTGCCTTATTGACAGTGTATCTTGGGCTTTTTTGTTTTAACTGGTGAAGCCCATCCTCTCTCCAGGTCTGAACACAGTCGATTTCTTCCAGAGAAGAAGAGAAAGCGAGAGTGATAGAGAGGAAGTGACAAAGAGATATAGAGGAAGTGACAAAGAGATATAGAAGAATCGACCCCGAGTACTAGACTGGTACTTCTTTTATCGAATTTGAAAGGATGAAAGGTAAAGTTGACCTCAACAGGATTTGAACTTAAAGCTCAGAGAGCTGGAATAAATATTGTAAAGCATTCTAACTGATGTTCTAATGACTGCCCATTTGTTGCCTATCAAGTCATTGTTCAAAAAGTATTAAAATAACATCACATTTATAATGTAAAAGGCAGTGGAATGGCAGAGGTACTGAAGCACCAGGCGAAAATGCCTTACAATGTCAAGTTTTACTCATCTAATTCATGTGTTCAAATTCAAACAAGGTTAAGGTTTCAGTCCATCCATCTGGAAATTGGTGAAATAAATATGTCATAGACTAGGATAAATTCTTTTGGCTCATACACCCAAAGGAAAGAAAAGAAAGATTTTCCAGATTGGATCAAGGAAACTATGTTTATATTGGTCTTTCCATTGATGATATTATCTACTAGTCACAACCCGTGGCAGAATCATCATCACTTTTTCTGGTAACAGGGGGTATGATTTGAACTCTGAACACACAGAACTGGAACTGATATCACAAGGGATTCAGTCCAAACTGCTTAAATTTCTTCATAGGCACTGCATTGGTATGGACATGTGATGCTAATAGAAGATGAAAGCTGCATAAAAAATATGCAGAGAAATATAAATGGCTGGGACCCAAGTAAGAAAGAAACCTGGGAAAACTTGGAATGAGATATTCAAGGCCGACATTAAGAAACTGAACTTCACAATGGACATAAAGGACCACGAGAATTGGCAACATACTGGATAAGACCTGTCTACCAGCATAAAATGTGACCTGACTCATCCCATACCACACCTTCACTAGCACTCCTTAGTAGCTACCCTCACCACTGGCACTCCCTAGCAGCCTTCCTTATCATCACTGTACACCTCCACATTGAACAGAAAGAGGAGAGAGAATTCTGGTCAGATATGGCCGGTTTAAATGCTAAAGGGTTAATCTACCATCCCCGAACAAGCATTTTATTGATTCCAAAAAGGTGAAAAGCAAAGTTAACACTGGCAAGACTTGAACTCAGATCACAGTCGAAATACTACAAAGCATTTGATCTGATGCTCTAATGACTGCTTCTTCTCTGGCCTCAGATTTAGTGCCAAATATCTCCACAAATACCAACAACCTCTACAAATATTTGACCTTGTGCCAATATTTAAAAAAAAATCAATAGTATTTAGAATATAGCAAGAAATATTGCTTTGCTGAAACAAACTGACATCCACAAAAATAAATGATTTATTGATACACTTCCAAATCAATGTTAAATACACAGTCAATACAATCCTCGTTCTTTTTTCTTCCTCCCCCTCCTCCTCTCTCTATTTACTACTATCACAGTTCTATCATTCTTTATTTCTCTCTCTATGACTCCTATACTCCCACTAATAACTACCTCTTTACCTACTATTTATATTGAAAAATTCACGATACCTGCAATTTAAATTATACCATTGCTTAGTCTAACTTGCTGTCTATATAAGGTATGGTATGGTCTCATAACTTCTGATGGAGTCATAGGGGTGCCGTAGTGACATACAGCGTTTCTTAGGCATTTAAAACCTGGTGGACCCCATCCCTCCCCAGACCTGACTACAGCAGATTTCTTCCAGAGAAGGATAGAAAGTGAGAGATTGGAAATGAGAAAGAGATATAGAGAAAGAATCGACCCCAGTACTTGAATGGTATTTTTTTTATTGACCTCAAAAGGATGAAAGACAAAGTTGATCTCAGTGGGATTTGAACTCAGAGAGCAGAGAGCTGGAATGAATACCATAAAACTATCTAATGACTCTGCCAATTCGCCACCTTTGTATATACATATAAGCAAGGAAAAACAGGCAAAAGAATGATAATGTAATAATTTAGCTTCAAGAGAAATGATATGCTTTACATATGCTTCTATGTGATTAATATTTACCTGTAGAAGATTAAAGTTATTTTAATCTGCTCATCAGCCTAAACATTCACTAATATATTATACTAAGTAGAAACAGTACAATTTTCTACAATTTAGCCCTTTAGCATTTACATTACTCTATATTTACTATTATATTTTCACGGTAAACACTATTTCATATAATTCTCACACAATATCAAATCTACAAGATTTTGATATGTATTTTGAGAACAATACCTTAACATAAGTATGAGCAGCTGGTTATAGTCGGTTTGAACAGAAAGAGGTGATAGAATTCTGACCAGATACAGCCAGTTTAAATGCTAAAGGGTTAATAACTGTGTTGGTGAGGGCCAGACTGGAGCTTGTGGGAGAGTAGAAGATATAACTGTGTAACATGACAAGTGTGTGTGTGTGTGTCTCCTAAGCCCAGAGACACATCAGGACAGTGAATATTTTGATTTTGTTATCGTTTTATGTCTATTTTCCACATTTGCATGGGTTAGGCAGGTTGTCATGTTATGAGACTAGACAAGTTAGCTGTCTGTGTCTTGTTTATATGTTCTATTCTAGCATGGTTTCTTTGGTTGGAATCCTTCCTAATGCCAGCCACTTCACAGCATGTGTCAGTTGCATTTTATAATGACACTGCCACTACCATCTGGCTGAATGGAACTAGGTACTTATCATTGTGGCACCAGCATTACAACTTTACAACTAGCATTAAGTACCCCAGAGTACAATACTAGATGGGATGCCAATCCATTGTAGCATTGAGCTCCAAGCTGATGCTGGTATCCATTGTTTTTCAGCTGAGTGGACTGGTGCAATGTGAAATGGAATATCTTGCTCAAGGACAAAAAATGCTACCTCTCAGAACTCAGATCTACAACCTTACAATTGTGAGTACAACACCTTAACGTGCATGCGTGCATGTGCAGGTGTATGTTTAAGAGCAGAGGATTGGCAGAAACAGAATATCAAACTAAAATACTTTGCAGCATCTGTTTACATCCCTTTAGCAGTGATAGAAATAGACATTAAGAATTAGGGTTCGCTAAGGGCTGTGAGACTGAAGTTGGGGATGTAGCAGGAGAGCTATAATGCCCAAATCCCTAGCTCGACTCCCACCTTCTGGAAACAAAAACAGAGCAATGCTGTACCCTGCATAACCTCTCTGTTTTTTACATTCTATGTTCAAATTCTACTGAAAACAATTTAGCTATTCTTTCCTAGCAATAAAAATGAAATTTATAACTCATTCCTATGTAAGTTTAGCTGGCCCCTTACCAGGTTGTATCTCATAGGAGGTTTCTCGAGTGCTTTAATGACAAAAGCCTCCAATCCTATGGTGAAAAGTAATGGGAGATGAAGTGTAATGCTGAAGAACACTTGCCACCTGGTCCAAGAATCCAACCCATGACCTTATGATCATGGGTCCAACACTCTAACCACTAGGCAACATGCCTTCACTGTAAGAGTGTAGATAAAATAGTCATGTACATAATTCAATTCAGTTGACTATAATATTTCCTCCCATTTTAAATTTGTGACCTTGTGCCACCTGGTTCAGGAATCAAACCCACAACCTTATGATCCTGAATAGAACACCCTAACCACTAGGCCACATTCCTTCACTGTGGGAGTGTAGATGATAAAATATATAGCAGTCATGTACTGAAGTTAATTCAGTTGACTATAATCCATCCTCCCATTACAAATTTGTGGCCTTCTACCAATGTTAGAAATCAATAATTAACCAGCTATAAAGGAGGTAAAGAGAAAGACGAGAGAGGATAAAAAGACTTAGCACTATAAATAGAAGCAATAAACTAAAGAAATGGTAAAGCTGCCAAAGGACTCAGTAAAGAAACTGAAACATTAGAGTGAAAGTATTCAATCAATAAAGATACTGCTGGTGATGAATATCCCACAAACCATTAGGTTGTTAAAGGCACTTCCAAAGACTTTAGTAAGACTGAAATAGCCCCATATTTTCAAGGTGTTTTAGGGGCGACATCCATACTCAAATCGCCACGCAAAACGTCAAAATGACGTTTTGGACGTGACCCACCCACCCAGTAAACGTCAAGCGTGACAAAGATGAAAAACACTCATAAAAAAACCCTTAGGGTTTGACTTAGGGTTAAAATTCAGGGATGTTAATCAGTTTTCTTTTGTCGAAAAAAAGCTCATGTAGTCAAAACCTTTTGGAAACAAGAAGACCAAGTTACTCTAGTCTGATTCGATATTTATTAATTTATTAATTTTTAAGCCCTTACATCACTGCTTTGCTGTACATAATATATTTTCTATATAGGAATTACTTGCACGACTCACACACAAATTCATCTATTATGTTTGCGTTTTCAATGTTGGCACAAAGAGCATGCCACCACCCATCTCAAATGACTTTTAGAAATAGGGGGCAAAGCAAATTTTATGGAATTTAAAGCAAGTTTCAGGAGGGGGGAAGAGGGGCTAAACAAATTTCAGGGGGCACATAAGGCTAAATAAAATGGCAGAATACGTTGGCTGTTGACAGGCGCGTGTTGGAGGTGAGTCAAAGTTCTTAATTTATGATTATACGCAAAACGTCACAATCTTTTCTCAAAATCCACCCACGCACCCAAAACGTCATTTTAACGTTTTACGTGGCAATTTGAGTATGGACGTCGCCCCTTAGACTATGCTTCACTGAGATATCAAGCTAGGTATTATATTAAGTTCCTTAGAGTAAAGGCACAAAGCTTAGAGATTACAGTGTTTGACTTACAATTGAAAGGTCATGAATTTGATTCCTGTATTAACAGGACATTCTTGAAAAGTACAAAACAACACTACGACTGCATCACATTAAATAGTAAAACCTTTAATTTAATACTGCAAATGTTTACTATGGTCTGTTCACTATAGTTAAGATACTATAAACATTTGAATTAAACATTTTTAGATATTTTCTGCTAAATCATTACAGGATGTTAAGAGTTAATGATAATGGTTCCCAGTCATATCATATATCATTTTTACCCAGCCCTTGAGAAAAGCATGAATATCTCAATCTCATTTTATTCCTCTCTAACACATCTCTGTTTGTGTTTAACCCTTTACCATTTAAACCAGCTGTCCAGCCAGAATTCTCTCGTCTTTTTTGTGTTCAAACCGGCCGTAACTAGCTACTCATACTGATGTTAAGGTATTGTTCTCAAAATAAATAATACCCAAATCTCATAGATTTGATATTATGAGATAATTATGTGAGGTAAAGCCTTTACCATGAAAATACAATAGTATATATAGAGGAATGTGAATGCTAAAAGAGTTAAAATATGCTAGAAACTCATAATAAACTGAATTTGAAACAGATGAGCAGATTAAGTTTGCTAAAAGTTTATAACAGATTTATAACCCTTACATCTTTATTATGACAAATGTATAGTTTGATAATAAATGAATGCAGCATGGAAAGATGGTTGAGAAATTTGTTTCACAATTATGGGTTTTGTCCCATTGTGTGGCATCTTGGATAACTTTTTTTTATCATAGCAGTCTCAGGTTGACCCAAGCCTTGTGATTGAAATTATTGAGATGGAAACTGCTTAAATGCCCTTCAGATGGACCTACACATGAAATTCAAAGATACAAGCTAGTGTCATGCTGAATCTCCCTGAAAATTATGCATGTATGTGGAGAACTTATTTATATGTTAATTTAATGAGTAGGTAGTTCCAATAATCAAACAAATGGAACAGTCTCTGTTGGAAACTGACGGAGATCCATTTAGATTATAGTTTCATAGATTATAGTTCTGAATTCAATGTCTAATCATTTTTATTGTAAGTACAATACGTGCATTCTTGGTTACCACAGTTTTGGGTTCTATCCCACTGTGTGACACCTTGGGCAAGAGGCTACTCCTATACCATAGTGTCAAACTGACCAATGCATTGTAATTGAATTTGGTATATGGAAAGTGCATGCGTGTGTGTATGTGTGCATGTACATATATTTAATTGTCTATCACATCACTTTGCATTCTCTCTAGCATAAACAATTATATTTGTTTATGCTTTATCATAAAAAGAAGTCCTGCTTCTCAGCAGTTAAACATGCAAAGATCTATAGAGGTGTATATAAAGGCATATACTATATGTTTATATACAATAAACAGAGTCTCACTATAAAAAAAAACATTTTTTTGTTGTCTCTTTTGGTCGGTGAAAATGTCAAATGTCTATATGCAACTGAGCACATCTAGCAAATGCTCATCACGTAAAATCTATATAGACTAGGCTATTTTCATCTCAGTACCAGTTGAGTGAATGTCATTGATGAGAGATTAACGAATCTTGAAATAGCTGTCTGGCATGCTCATAGGCCACTGAGATATCTGTGACATTTTCACAGAGCAGTAAACTAATTTTTTCATAACAAAAAAACAAAACAAAAAAAATCTTTGATAGAGAAGCTCTCACATACTATACGTTTATTATGTATAAAGATATAGTATATGCTTTCATATACACCACTATTATGCTTAACGCTATCTTATTGGTACTGCCAACATGCAATGATTTATACCTTACTTTTTAAAAAAAAGTCAATAAGAGTGGTCTTCTGGAAGGTCATCTGACCAGATAATTTTGCCTCAAAAGGTCTAATTTAATCTATAGCAGCATGGAAAAATGAAGGTAAAAAAAAAAAAAAAATGATGATGAAGAACATACCAAATAAAATCTGCTAGGAATGTATGCAGCATGAACAAATAGTTTTAGTGATTTAATGGTCAACAGAATTGTCACATGTTGAATCAGTAATGCATCAAATCTTAGTGTTTTCAATAATATCCGACATTCTTCATTTTTCTATGTTTTGTAAAGGTTTATCATCATCACTATCATCATTATTGTTTTACATCCATTTTACCATATTAACATAGGTTGGATGGGTCTACCAATATTGTAATACTTGTTACAGTATTTCATCATTTGGCATGCACAGCAATGGAATAAGCTACCAAACTTTAGTTGTTGTCTTTATTTTATTATTTCATTTATTTATTTATTGTGTTACTTTTACAAATGGATTTCTTTTTCTATTGTCAACCACTTAGTAGCATGTTCTGGGTTTGTTTTGTTATCCAACCCATGTCAACATGGAAAAACAGATATAAAACAATGATGATAATGGTAGTGGCAATAGCAATCATGATGATGACATGTTACAAAACATTACACAGAATGTTGGATCATATTCATCATCATCATCATCGTTTAACGTCCATCTTCCACGCTTGCATGGGTTTGGACGGGAGTTTTCCCACTTGAGGCAAGAGTGGCCGTCTTGCTCACATAGGACTGTCTGGCGGGTTTTCTACGGCTGGATGCCCTTCCTAACACCAACCACATTTACAGTGTGGACTGGGAGGTTTTTACCGTGTTACCTACACGGCCACATTACAGCGTGGACTGTGTGTTTTTTTGTCGTGACACCTACACGATCTCATTTGTTTCGGCCTGGATGTTGTGGTACCAACATAACTTTACATTGAAAGGGGTGGTGTGGATGGGGTGGGAGTAGTGGGACAGGGGTGTATTTTTGTTAGAGGTGCCTACTGACTGTAGTAGGTTTCACTTTGTATTTAGGTAAGGCGGGTCTTCTGTATTACTGTGTAGCGCCAAAGATCTCAGTCCAGTGACATTGTCTTGGAGAGGTGTAAGTGTGTGAGGTCGGAATTTATCAAGTCGTCCCAGGTTTTTCTGGGTCTGCCTACCCCGTGGCTTCCGTCTATTTTTATTGCCCTGCACTTTTTTATACAGCTGTCGTCTTTCATGCGCATCACGTGACCATACCAACGTAGTCTTCTCTCGAGTAGACAACATCTAATCCCTCTTATTTCTAATTTTTTTCCCTTAGTTCGTTTATGCTTTGCCGTTCACGTATATTACTATTACACATCCAATGGAGCATGCAAGCTTCGTTCCTCTCCAGTCTGCGTATATCCTCTGCACACAATGCCCAGGTCTCACTGCCATGTAACATTGCTGTTCGAATGCAGGCATCATACAGCCTGCCTTTCATTTTTAGAGAGAACCCTTCAGCAGCTAATAGTGGTATAAGCTCTCTGAACTTTTTCCATCCAGTTCTGACTCTAGCTACTGTACTTTCAGAGCACCCTCCACCACTGCTGATTTTGTCACCCAAGTAACGGAAGGTGTCCACTATTTCTATAGAACCATCTGTGCAATGGAATGAGCTAGTATTCTGTGGGCACTTGCTGCTACTTATTGCACCAGAGCACCGGCCACATATAAAATCTATGTTCTTAGTTAGCTTACCTGTGATCCCACTACATCTTTTATGCACCCATACTTTGCATTTGGGACATAAAATGGAGTTTCTACCTACTCCTTTCCTACACACTGAGCATGGCCATTTCCCGGATGGAACCGGTGCCCTATTTTCCTTCCTACAAACTAGAACTTTAGTCTTAGACAGGTTAATTTTAAGGCCTTTTGATTCTAGGCCATGCTTCCATGTTTGGAATTTCTTCTCTAGTTCAGCCATTGATTCAGCTATGAGCGTTAGATCATCTGCGTATAGGAGTTCCCATGGGCAGCTGGTCTTGAACTCCACTGTTATAGCCTGAAGGGCAATAATAAATAGTAGGGGGCTAAGAACGGAGCCCTGATGAACACCAACTTTTACGCTAAACTCTTCACTATATTCGTTGTTAATTCTAACCTTGCTGACTGTTTCTTTATACATGGCTTGTATAGCTCTCACAAGCCATTCATCAACACCTAGTTTTCTAAGAGCCCACCACATAATGGAACGGGGAACTCTGTCAAAGGCTTTCTCCAAGTCGACAAAAGCTAAGTATAGGGTTTACTTTTAGCTAGGTACTTCTCCTGTAGTTGTCGTACAATGAAAATAGCATCTGTGGTACTTTTACCTGACACAAACCCGAACTGCATTTCATCTAGATCAATTCTCTCTCTAATTAGTTGCGCTATTATTTTTTCTGTGACCTTCATGACCTGGTCGATTAATTTAATGCCTCTATAGTTACTTCTATCTAGGGCATCTCCTTTACCCTTGTAGCAGTTAATGATGATGCTGCTACGCCTGTCCTTCGGAACAACCCCATTCTGTATGACTTGGTTTACTATCCGGGTGACCATGGTGTGTCCCACCGTTCCAGAAGCTTTCAGCATTTCAGCAACTATTTCCGAAGGCCCAGCCGCCTTGCCCGTCTTCATATCTTTGATTGCCTTACTTATACTACCTTCAACTAACACTGCTCGTCCCTCTATTGGGTCGATGTGGGGGAGACTGTCTTTCTCCCATTTATTCTCCTCATTTAGTAGCCTTTCGTAGTGACACTTCCAAGCTACCTTCTTATCAGCGTCAGTGATGGCAAGTACACCATCATCATTAAGGACACACTTCTCCCCGACAATATCACGGTTTTCCTTGACACATTGCCTAGCAATCCTGAACACCTCACGTTTTTGGTCCTCGCATTGTAGAACATGCTTGAACTTTCTTTCCTCTGCTTCCCTCCTGGCCACTTGATAGTCTTCTCTACTTCCCCCCATCCCGCCATACTTTCCAAGCCTGCTTTTTGGCCTTAATTGACTCCTCCACCTTACTGTTCCACCACCACGTTACTCTCCTCCTGCCTATAGGCCTGCTCCAGCCACAGACTTCGTCTGCCGCCATCAGCAGGTTTGCTTTCAGGAATTCCCACTGTTCCTCTATATTGTACGTCTCTAATTGATCTTCCTTACTGTCAAAAGCATCAAGTAATATCCTTTTAAATTTATTACTGGCTGTGGGGTCCTTTAGCTTCCATATTTTTCTCCTGAGGATAGTCCTCTTCTGTTGTCGAGTACGTCTCGTCCTGACTATGAGGTCGCTAATTATCAGTCTATATTGGGAGGTGCATTCTTCATGGGGGAGGGATTTAGTGTTTACAACAGACACTGTCACGTATTCTGGTAAGGATATAATCTACCTGGCTTGTGTGTTCCCCTGATCTGTAGGTGATCAAGTGATTGTCTTGTTTTTTGAAGTTAGTGTTACAGATAGTTAGGTTATTTGCGTCACAGAATTCCAGGATTCTGGAGCCTTCCTCATTTCTAGTACCAAACCCATAGCCTCCATGGATTCTGCCATAGCCGTCACAATGTTGTCCAACGTGACCATTTAGGTGGCCAGCAATAATTATATAGTCACTGTCGGTTATTTGGGAGGTAGTAAGCATCAGTGTCTCATAGAATCTGTCTTTTATAGCATCAGGCAGTCCGGATTGGGGTGCGTACGCAGATATTACTGTCACAGAACAAGTCTTATTTTAATTATTCTGTCATTCACTCTATTTACGTCTATTATCTTATCCACCCATTTTTCTGTTAACATGATTCCTACCCCACCCAGCCCATTGTCATTTCCCACCCAGAAAAGCTTATAGCATCGTTTTTTTACCCACAATGAATCTAGCAGACCCGCCCCTCCACCTGGTCTCTTGGATACAGCAAACATCAACCTCCTTACGTTCAAGCGGCCTTTTAAGGTGCCTACATTCATGGTACCAACTCTGAAGTTTTGGATTGTGTTTGGTGGGTAGGGCGCGGGGAGGTGTGAGGTTGTGTTGGCCATCCGCGGCCGAAACAAAGAGGAGGAGTCCTTGCCCTTTCGTCCGGAAGCATGGGGTGAATTTGTCGTTATCTTTGGCATTGTCACCGAGTGTTCAGATTCTTCAGACTCTCCAGAAATTCCTTAGTACATCCATCATATCGAAAAGCAACCAGGAGAAGTGAAAGCATAGGCTGATGACTTATGATTGGTCCAAATAATAATGGTGGAGAGTGGGGGTGAGAGGGGTATGGGGTAGTTAGCAAGGAGAAGGTTTTAAATAAAGCAATAAACAGTAACAAGCGATTAAAATACACAAGATTATTTAGAACAGCCAGACAGAATTATAGAATAGCATTGAGAAGTGGGATTTGGATTCTGGGCGATTATACAGATATATGGATGAATGAACCGAAGGGTGGGGAGACAAGAAGAAATGGTATTTTTACATTACATTTCGTAGAAGTGGACTGACCATTAATAAGAGTTGACAAATTCTGAGATTTGTACCTCGTAACAGGTTTATTGTTGAAAATACTACAAGCATGATGTTACCTTATTGATTTTTCATGCGACAGTTCTGTTGTCCATTTTATCACTAAAATTATTTGTTCATGCTGTATATATTCATAGGAGCTGGCTTTGCAAACACGGTTTGTGCTTCATTCCCACTGAGTAGAATTTTGAGCAAGTATTCTTTTATAAGTGTCTAGTAGACCAATGCCTTGTGAGTGAAATTTGGAGGTCCACTTGATTATGACTAATATGGAACTAAATATCAATAACAACAAAAACAAAGTTAAGGTGAACTGAGCCATCTTGGAGTTAGTACATTACATAGTACCAGTGATATGATTAACTTGGCTACTTGACTAATTCATGGTAAGAATATACTATAATGGGTATCAATGATGAGTATCCACTTTTTAAAATAGGTGTATCATATCTCTGCATATTGAAAGAGGTGATTAAAAGGGTTAACATCAGGAAGGGCTGTAAAACATTCCCTCAAAAACGAGGAACCATGAAAAGACTCATGGAAACCACAAAGTCCTTGCTTTCGTATAAAAAATAACCAACCTGCCAGCCAAAGGATTTGTGGACTTATCTTCGGAAACATTTCTTCGAAGTGCATTCACTTCCAAAGTAAACATCGAAAAGTTGGTTTCTTTCTTCGAATAAAAGAAATGAGCAGAGTGTGGTAGTAGTAGTGGTGGTGGTTTTAGTAATAGTGATAGTTATAGTGGTGGTAGTTGTAGCGGTGGTGGTGGCAGTGGTGGTGGTAGTAGCAGTGGTGGTGGTGGTAGTAGCAGTGGTGGTGGTAGTAGTGGTGGTGGTGGTAGTAGTGGTGGTGGTGGTAGTAGTAGTGGTGGTGGTAGTAGTAGTGGTAGTAGTGGTGGTGGTGGTGGTGGTGGTGATGGTGGTAGTGGTGGTGGTGGTAGCAGAAGTAGTGGTGGTGGTGGTGGTAGCAGAAGTGGTGGTGGTGGTAGCAGAAGTAGTGGTGGTGGTGGTAGCAGAAGTAGTGGTGGTGGTGGTAGCAGAAGTAGTGGCGGT
>OZ024742.1:41879841-41894841 GCA_964016885.1 Eledone cirrhosa | reverse complement strand
CCCCCTGCTGCTATGAAAGAATTTAAGTATGTATATGACATCCCAGATCATTGACCACTCCCTGTGACAAACAAGAAAAAGATGAAGAAAAACAACAAACTTTTAGGAGTTTTTGCTTAGATATTTTTGCTTTTACTGCATGCCCATATATGATAAGTTCAGCTCGACCCCCCCCCCCCTCCGTTCTAATACTGGTGGCTTAGTTCAGATCTAGCTGTCGAAACGGCTGGAGCTCAGCCGTCAGGTCCTGACTATTTTCCTATTACCCACTCTACTACCCTAAGTATTGAGTACTCTGGTGCATGGTCCACCTGTTATCTTACCACACCCTCTTTGTTATATATATATATAGTTTTATGTCCATTTTTCAATGCTTGATTGCTTGTATGTATGTAAATGTGTGTCTATGTTTATATTTATATCTCTATGTTCAATAACTTGATTAGACAAAATAGAGATTGATAAAATAAATACTGGAGTCAATATGATTGACTAAATCAAGGCGGTGCCCTAGCATGGCTGCAGTCTAATGACTGAAACCAGTAAAAGAATATTTCTTAAAAGAAAATAAAAATTGTAAAAATATAAATAAATAATAATCACAGAAGAAAATAAATAAGTTAAATAAGACCAAGTAAGACATTCATCGAAGTCAAAAATAAAAGTTACCAATGGAATGTTACAAACATCACTTGCTAGATTCCGAGACAAACTTCACCATCACCTGCTTATAATAATATTGAAATCAATATATATTGTTCTTTTCTTTGATGATTTCTCTTTGTATGATTACAAGACTAAAGAATTTCATCTTCATTCATTGTCAATGCTTTTGTTTTTTTTTGTGTATGTGTGCTTTTCTTCAGTTTCTATTACCATTGGCAGCTGTCACTATTTTATGTAGTCAAAAAATAGAAAGTAACAAAGTCAGAAAGACAATTGCAAATATCTCACTCTCTCTTTTCATCCTATTTACTTTTAAGTAGTTTTTATTTATTGACTATCCAGTATCAGCAGAGTGTTGGATAACATGCTCTGTCTGCAGCATATAGTTACGGCCCTTTATGTTCTGAGTTCAAATCCCACCTCGGTCAAAAACAAGTTTGATTATTTACAATGTTTTTAACATCAGCAATCACCACAGTATAATTAAGTATGGTAATTAGGGAAAATCACAAGGAGGTTTATTAAAGAGAACCCTGTACATGATTCATACTCATGAGTTAACAGAGGTGGGGATGGATATGGCTGTGGCTCAACATATTAAAAATAGTAGCTAAATCTTCCACAAATTATACCCTACCATATTTAACCCTTTTGATACCAAATCACCTAAAACTGCCCCTGGTTTTACAATACAAAGCTATTTATTTTAACCGGCCATATCTGGCCAGAATTCTCTCACCTCTTTCTGTTCAAACCAGCTATTACCGGCCCCTTATACTGATGTTAAGTTATTGTTCTCAAAATAAATAATATAAAAATCTCATAGATTCAATATTATGTGAGGTAAAGCCTTTACCATGAAAATATAATAGTAAATATAGAGTAATGTAAATGTTAAAGGGTTAAAGTGTTTATATTTATCTAAATATCTTCCATTATAAATTTATGCAAGAACATTTATTAAAGTATATTCCAACATCAGATTAATAATGGGAAAATTATTTTACTAAATTTCTCCAAATTCTTGATTTAATTCAATTTTATTTGAAAATACTAGACAGTGTCATTGGTTAGAAATATGATAATGAAGGAGTTAAAATAAAAGTGATGTAGTCCTGGATACACAATTACTGAAAAATAATTAACGGGATAGTCATGGTTGAACTGCTTTTCATCATAAGGACTAAACAACAACACAAACAACAGGTAATCATTTTACAATTGCTGGATACATAATTATTCATCTGGCTACAGTTATGAGATATAACTATTTTCAATGTAATACTCTAATATAATGTTATTCCAATTATTTTATAATGATTACTCAAACGTGATTACATCACTTCAGAATTATATGGATATTCAATCAAAAATAAACTATATGAATCATGCGTAAAATGTATGATGCTGTATTGTTGTAAAACAGACATTGAATACATCGGTGAAAGTGAGAAAAATATGAAGCAAGATCCTACACTAAGCATATGCTATGTTAACTTGTATAAAAAGCTGAATCCAAGTGAACCAAGAGAATGGCTGGAGAGTAAATACATCATTCAATGTTTGGAAGACATCTGATGGTATGGACAGTGAGACGGTATGGACAGTGAATGCAAGATGAAATATTCCTGTGATAGCAAGAGATGTTTACCCGTAGCAGAGAAAGAATAAATATGAGGTAGAAGAAAGAAGTCCAGATCTCTATTCAGTACTGAACTTCATAAGACAAAGGTTCAGAACAAATACTAATATGTAGCATGGTATACCTATCCAATATGAAAACAGCACCAAATTTCTAATAAATGATACTTCCTACGATTTTCAATTAATTTTTAAAATAATAACAATAAAAACGCTGCGATTTGGCAGAATTGGTAGAGTGTTGGACAAAATGTTATTTAGTTATAACCTTTCACATTCTGAGTTCAAATCCTGCTGAGGTCAATAAAATAAAGTACCAGTATATATAATCGACTTCCCTCCCACCTCAAATTTCAGGCATTGTACCTAAATTAGAGGTGGGAGGGAAGTCGATTGGCAGAATCAGTAGAGCATGGAACAAAATGCTTTGCAGTATTTGTTCCAAGTTCAAATTCTGCCAAGTCTATTTTACTTTTCATTCTTCCGAGGTTGATAAAATAAGACACCAATTAAGTACTGTGGTTGATCTAACTGACTTTCACCTTCCACAAAATTACTAGCCTGGAAACAATAACCTGGTGTCTCAAACATAAAGGTTCTTACATAAAATTATAATTCAAGATTTGAATTTAAAAAATGAAAACTTTAAAACATGACTTTTCATCATAGAAGCATGCAGGTAGGCATTGAAAAAGTTAACAGGATTATCTCTGGGATGATTTTTTCAAACAATAGAGAATACAAAAAAAAAAAAAAAGAACAGAGGGAGAGACAATAAAAATGAGCAATAAAGTTAACGCACCAATTTAACCCTTTAGCATTTACTCTATATTTACTATTGTATTTTCATGGTAAAGGTGTTACTTCACATAATTATCTCACATACTATTGAATCTTTGGTTTTGATGTTATTTATTTTGAGAGCAATACCTTAATATCAGTATGAGTGGCCAGTTACAGCCGGTTTGAACAGAAAAAGGTGAGAGAATTCTGGCCAGACACGGCCAGTTCAAAAGCACCAATTTAAGAAATATAGGTTTCTAGGCTAATTGGTTATATGGTTGTCTTTATATGCATCAAAAAGAGGAAATAGCAAGTTGACACTAAGTTTATATCAGAAAAATTGTCTGAAATGCAAGTACATAAAGTGAAATATATTAATCTTTTTGATACCAACTGCCACTGATTCTATGATGAAAACCATTTGTTTAAAAGTGTTCATACTTAAATTAAGAACCTTTATGTTCCAAACAACAACTTGATAACAAGAAAGTTGCAAAATCCCTGCAAATTTTTTATTTTAAAAATTAATTGAAAATCACAGACTATTTTACTAGAAATATGATTAATGAAAGAGTTAAACATAAATAAGAGTTTTATACAAAATGTGTTAAACGTTTTCAGTGTTAGTCTAATAATTTTATTTCAACTATTGTAAGCTTTGAGGGAAGAAATTAAATAAAACACATCTTAATGATATGATAGATGATAAATTAAAACTGATGCCTAAATTTTTCTCATTGAGTTATTTGTTCTAATAAATAAAAGCATTTAGACAGTTAAACCTTCCATTCAGATCAGGTACCAGGTCTAAGCATTTTAATGAGCTGTTTCCTACTGTCACTTGTGTAGTGGTTCCTTTTCTTTTTTTATAGAGAGTACAAATAGAAAAAGGTTTCTGGGCAGATAGAAAAAGGTTTCTGTCAAATAGATCAAGGAATTGGCCTGCAGGTTAATTCCTTGGGAGGCTACTATATCAGTTGGTACATAATTCTGTAATTCTCTTTGCCTCCAGTTTATTACTGGTACCTTAGAAAAGATTTCTAGAGGATCGGCTGCATCCACAGACTTCCAAGGTTTGAAATTTTGGCTAGCAGCAATTCATAATACCATGATTTGACTGACCGCTTCTTTTTCATGCAGGTCACTGTCAAGACCTCCAGTGTAATTGACCCCCAAGCTGTCATTTTCCTCTGCAAAACTGGAGTGGCTGATGCAGTGGGTGTTGCTGGCTGTTTTCACAATGTTTTCATCTTGTCCACAGGCACAGCTTAGATATACTGCCTAGATAGGTTGAAGAGTCTGCCCTTCCTCTCCACCTTATTTTCATTATTTAATGACTTTTTTCTTCCTCCCTTTGTATTATGTGAAATATTTTTGTAAACTTAAATTTTCTTACATAAAATTACGATGGAGAGATTTTAGTTAAACATAAACACTTAAAAAATATCTCATAAGTTGTGGCTTGATTTTCTTTTCCATATTCTCACTCACCAGAACTAACCAAACCTAATATTAGCACTGTCACATTGCCAAAAGCTGGAGACTTGATTTTGGCAATGGTATAGACTAGCATCCAATATGGGTGACAATAAAATGAAAGTGAATGAACCGAAGATAAATTGATAGAGAATGAAACTAAAAATAAATGAAACTAAAAATAAATGAAACCAAATTTCGAATAATGTATTATTAAAGAAACATTTTTTTAAATACAAAATGTTTCTACGAAATTAAATATAAATTTTGTGAATGGATGCTATGGTATAAAGTCAGTCTTAAGCCAGAAAGCTCATTAGGCTGGTGCTTATCCCGGTGAAACGACAGAGTACAAGACTTCCCCCTGGACAGGACGCCAGTTCATCGCAGGGTTAAACACCCAGCTATTGCTGGTACTCATTTTCATCTGAGTATACTGGAGCAACATGAAATGAAGTGTTTTGTTCAAGAACACAACACACAACCCAGCCCATGGCATTATGATCATAAGTCCAACATCCTTACCACTAGGCCATGCACCTCCAACTATGGTATGGGCAAAATAATTACAGCAAAATACATTTCTTCCTAAAAATTTGTGTATGTACAATTGAATAAATCTCTGTTGCCATGTATTCTCAATATTTTGTCTCTATATTCTGATTGTTGGGAGCCTACTAACTTTTGCTGATGAACACTGATCTCATGAGTCTAAAAACAATTCTCAGTTTCAGAAACGCCAATATAATAGTTTGTTTCCTTGACAATAGAATTCTATTAACCCTTTAACATTACTCTATATATAATATTATATTTTCACAGTAAAGGCTTTACCTCACATAATATCAAATGTATGAGATTTTGATATTATTTATTTTGAGAACAATACCTTAACATCAGTATGCGTGGTCTGTTATGGTCAGTTTGAACAGAAAGAGCTGAGAGAATTCTGGTTGGATATAGTTAAAGAAAATGAAAATATCTCATCCTATTCACTGGATTCATTGTATATAGACACTTTAGAGTTATAGGTTTTGTCAGAGTTAAGGATTAGGGATAACATAAGTAATAAATTTAATGGGATTTCTACTGATTTTGGTCAATATTTGATCAAAATGCCATGAGTGATGTTAGCAATAGGGCAAAGGTTGAAGGGATGGCTAATGTCATTGATTTTTTTATTTTCTTGTTTCTTTCTGTCTTTGTTTTATTTCTATTATTTTTTTTTTGCGTTAGCCAGAAGGGATAGCCGTGTTCTTAAGAAATGAAAGTTAGTCTGTGGTAGGTCTCTTTATTTTGTTGAATAATTTTGCAAATTTCTATTTGCGTATTTGATCTTATTTGTACATGTATGTTGGTGTATATATAATTTAGTCTTAATTATGTTTTGCATTCATGTGTGTATATTTATATGTACCATAATCCACCTATTTGTAGTGGGGCTGATAACGTTAGAGCTCAATGTGTCCTCTGAAACGATCGTAAAACAATGAACCAACTATCTACCTATGCCTGACTTCTGTGGGTTTTTTTTAGTGTTCTATGCACAAACACATTTATATGTATGTAAATAATGACATTGAAGTTTATGGCTTTTGTGTCATCTTTTGATATCGTATTTTGTGATATTCATCTTAGGTGCATTTCGTTTATTTCTTTAATGGCTTGGATTTGTTGTTTTTATGTTGTGTTGCACAGCATCATGCCATCTAGGTGGATAGTTTGAGGGTTTAAAGTCGAGAGACAACTAAGAAGGTTGAACACGATGTCGTTGTGGTCAGTGCAGATAATAGATTTATTATATAGAAGCTGCAGCTTGATAAACGCCCGTTTTCCCCATTTGGTGGCTGGTTTGCATTCAGTTTGCCTAATTTGGAGGGTCGTTCACACGAAAATATAGAATTTAAACGAAAGAAAATATTAAGTCACCACAATGAGTGTAATAATACTTTTTGATGCAAGTCAACACACTGGCAGCATTACCGCGGATTATAGCGATGGTTTGTAATTTTTGGCACAATGCTAGTCATCTTGTGGGGAAAGGAAAGTCGATTTTATTGACATCTGTACTTTACTGGTACTTTATTTTATTGACCTTAGAAGAATGAAAGGCAAATTTGACCTCAGAGGGAAGAACCGGAACAAATACTGTTAAGCGTTTGTCCTGACACGACTCTGCTAAACCATATGTAGCGGTTGTCTCCCTTGTTTTGATTGGGATCTAGACGGGAAGTAGAACCCTTTCTGCAACTTCCGGTCAGAGCCCTATAAAACTAACAACTTTAAGCTTTCTAACTCTCATTGCCTTTTCGGCACCAGGTCAAGAGCCTCTCATTGGGCTCTGCCATTCATTTGGCCAATAGGCGCCTGGCCTTAGCCAGGCGTCCTCTGCCAGCCACCATTGCCTGGCAATCAAAACGGTAACTACTAACTTTGCTTCATTCTAACATCATCCTCATCTTTGACATGTCAACTATACTATCTACCATTGTTAATTAAATATTATACACACAAACCATGTCTCGTTTTGTTACATTCATACAACCCAGTAATCTCGCTATACATATGTTTAGCGTTTGTCCTGACACGACTCTGCGAAACCATATGTTTAGCGTTTGTCCTGACACGACTCTGCGAAACCATATGTTTAGCGTTTGTCCTGACACGACTCTGCGAAACCATATGTTTAGCGTTTGTCCTGACAAGACTGCCAAACCACAACTCTCAAACTCGCCAACTTTCAGTTTTATTGTCGGCTATATCAAATGTTAAGTTTATACTATCGCCTTAAATTCACCTAACCTTCTCGAATTCCCGCTTTCAATCGAAACACCTATTCAAAGATGATCAAGTTGAAACCGGATAATGGCATATGCAAGTAAAAAATAAAAATAAAAATATAATTGCAGAAATAATAAATGATTTATTTTTGTTTCTGTTTTAAGAAGAAAGCCTTTCTGCCCCCCCCCCCCCCCCCCCACACACACTAACTTGTAATGCCATTATATTAATTAAGCTGTCGTCGAGTACAAGTTATGCATCGTCAGCTAATAAGCGACATAAAATATTGTTTTATTAATTTAGTTTATTTATAGTATATACATAAAATGACAATTTTCCCCTCTCTAACGTGATTTTCTTTTCTGTCCATCATAGGAGCACTGCCCTTCTGTAGAGTACATGACAGTTTTCTTTTTTTTTTACAGGCGGAAGACAGCAAGGAGACGGCAACTCATGCAGTAATAATCCTATAACAATTTCCTGAAGGAAGTATATATAAATGTAGACCCCTATTATGCAAGTTTTCGACTGAATTTGCTTGACATACAAGGCGTTCGTTATAGTTCTGTGTTGATTCGCACAGAAATCTCGTTGGATTCAAATGTAAATGCGTAATGATGTGCAAACATGTAATCAAAAATTTGTACACTCGGGTTTCGAATAATCACACCCCTTCCATCTTATTAATTTGTCAGAATTTTTCATCCTCCACACCCGTTTATTAAATTTTGCTAATATATCTACTTCGAAATTTAATTTTCTTTATACATTAAAAAACATACATGACGAAAAAGAAAAAGTACATGACTAGAAATCCCATAAGTTTTTAAATAAATTCAATTGGTTGGGGTCTTAAGTAAGCTAAACGACTAATTCTGGTTTGTAAAAAAAAAAATAAAATCAACAGGGACAACCTAGAAAAATTACCGTCTGTAAATGATCTGCATAGATCCCCAAACATGACCAACCGAGCTCATGAATGTTATCCAACCATCTTGCTTGTGGTCTGTCCTGGGTCTTCTGGCGGCTGGCTTTGCCTATAAAATCTGTCCAGTGATTCTTTCCTTAGATATTCTAATCACATGACCGTAGTATCGGAGCTGTGATCTTTCGACGTGGAGAAATAACAGCTCCACATGGAGCGACTCCCTGGTTTCCAAGCTACGCACTCTATCGAGTAACATTACCCCAAAGACCATTTTAAAATATTTTCATTATTGTATATAGTTCCGAATATTTTTGATTTGTTGTTACGGCTAAACATAAACGCGGTATTTTTTTATTTTTATCATACCTTCCAAGTTTATATTGATAATGAATAATATCCAACGTGATAATGTCAGGTTTTCTACAGGAATGCAATATTTTCTCCAAATAAAAATTTGGTTTTTTTTTTAATGTTTTAAATTTCATCAAAGTAATTGTAATCTACACCTTCGAAAACGTATCTGCCAAAATCAAATAGAGGGAGTGACACAAAGCAGTAGTTATGCATAGGAATGTTTATGTTGTAAGTTGATGGCACTAGTGAGTGAAGATTACAGTTTAGAAATCTGAACACTGCTTTTATTCATTACTTTCATAAACATTGTACTTTGACAGAAAACAGAATTGATATGGCTGTGTGCTGAGCCGGATTTAGACTGTTAAAAAAACTAAGTCAGATTTTGCTAAAGTTGAATATATTTTTGAGGTCCTAAGCTCTAACTTTTAATTTATGATTAAATCTGGCACTGACTGCGTATATACAGGTTTATAAATTTTCTCCTTTGACAGGGATACACTGATATGTGTGCGTATATATAACGGTTTATAAATATACTTCCACATAAATACAAATAAAACTATTGATTTATTCTCAAGCTAATCATATTTCTAATTGGAATAATCTACATCTTCACCTCATCGCTTTATAAGCTTTGCCGTCTGTCTCTTACAAAATTGAGCTGATCTGAGCTTATAATCCTTTATATGCCGAGAAGAGAGAGAAAGAAAGAAAGAAAGAAAGATCTGCTATTTTACATTCAAACCTTGCATTTTCAAAAAAGTGATTTTTAAACACTTTCAAGGAGATTAACAAGGTCAAATATATGTTATTTGTTTAGTGATGTGCGATACAATTCATTATTTCAAGAGAAATATTAAGACAGTTGTTTCTCAATTCTAGTTTATCAAGGACATTATCAATATATCCATTGTAAAATTTAAACAATTTTATTTTCTCATATACGCTTTAAAATGGTATGTATTAAATGCATAATGTTAATGATTTACAAAAAAAAAATTGTTTTAAAGCCTGAAAGAATCAAGTGTTGTTTAGTCTCAGGCTCGCCTTGATCAATTAGGCCAATGATCAAAATCGTTCTCGTTGTGAATATCCTGTCATTTTGTATAACAGACTATATTTTCCAAGGTGCCCTTCTTTTTTTAAAGACAGTGATCAGAGGGAGGTTTGGCTGCTGTTTGTAGCAGGTTCAACGGTCTGGTAGTAGAATCGTCGGTTCGTTACGGTGATAAAAAGTTCATAAAAGTGTAATATATTAGTAATATTTATAAGTTGTATTTGATTATTTCCAAAGGCTTCAACATCAATTCATCCCAACTAGCCGGCTTTTGATTTATGAAAATTTCACCACTCCAACATTCAATTTATCAATTTAAAATATAAAAGAAATCCCCACCACCTTCCTTGTCGTTTCGATCAGGATGTAGATGGCTGTCCGTAATAACACAAACAAGAAGAACTGGCTCTTTAACGTACTTCTCTCGTCGTCCTTAATGTAGCATTCGCCATTATGTCCATCAGGATCATGACACTTTTGCATGGCAAGTCGTGATTTCTTGTGTTTATTGTATTAACGAATTTAACTAATCGTATGGATAAAAAGTTTTTCAAGGGCGGTGCCCCAGCATGGCCTCAGCCGGATGGCTGAAACAGGTAAAAGAGTAAACTAAACCAAGAGATGGAATATATTTTTCTAAAAACTGGTTGTTCTAAACAGTAATGGCACTAAAGTTTGTAAGTCTTTCGTTGCACTTGGATAGTGTGAGACTGCAGTGAAATATGTAACTCCCAGTTCAACTAGCTATAAGTAAGGAGCACGGGAAGTGGGAGAGAAAAATATCAGCTAACTGTTGTAAACAGTGATCAGTGGAGACTTCCAGCCTGTCTCCCTCAGCATTCTCCGCCGACACCACGAAGTGGACTAACATTTAAACTGAGTTGTAAATACAGACCCCTCTCTCTGAGAAAGAGAGAGAGAGAGTAAACAACAACAATACATTGTAACAATGTCCGTCATTAAGTTATGTTAAACAAGTAGGGTTCAGCATTCTTTATACAGGCGCATGTATTAACTGTTAAAAACTGACTCGTGTTTTGCTACCTTGCAGTGTTGGTTTCAATTCCTGCTGCAGACGCAGAGGGGCCATTATTTCAATACGCAGCTCCAAACCAGATTCTACCGGCATGACTAGATTATTTCCTCATAGCTTTCTTAATAATGCATATTTTAAAATGAAATTTTGCAGATACACTTTCCACGGTGTACATTATGAATATGTTCAAAGTAATAATTTTAAAAAATACTTTCATCATTGTAAATAGTTTTGTTGGTTACTAGTAGGCTACACAAAAACTCGGAAATTTGGTAATATTCATTAACAGCATGAAATTGGAAGGCATGATGAACAAACAGGATATCGGATTTTCTAAAGGAATGCAATATCATTTTTACAATTATGAATTGCGAAAAGAAATTAATTTCTTTTATAAAATTTCGTAAATATAATCGTAATTTACACGTTGGAAAATCTATCTGCAAATTTTCATAGCTCAAGAAAGCTATGATGAGGAAACCTGTCGGAGAGGGGACACTAAACTACAACTATGCCAATACTTCCTACTACTTTAGAAATTAATTTGTTTTAAGTATAATAAAATTAGGAAAGCAATATTGAACCTTGTTAGAATTCTACCTACGATTGTAGAATATAAGACAGATTGTACCACGATAAAACTGCATACGACAGTCCTATAGGTTGTAAAGTATTTTATTCAACAAACAAATGTCCTGTATTAAATTATATAATGTTTATAATTTACAAAGAGAACATATCAATAATAAAGAGTCCGAAAGAAAAGAAATAAAAGAACAACTTAAGACGTGCATATTTAATTACACACTAGTGTTACCTTCTAAAAAAAAATGAGGCAAGCCAAGACACGGCATTACCGCAATGATAGAGACTAAGGTACTGGAGTAGCACCTTCACGAGTATCACCTGATAGTTCAGTTATGCCAACGACCCAGCTCCCACAAACGTCTCGAATAGGCTGATAAATATCTAATTTACCAATAAATCAAGGTTTTCAATAGTATATCCCGTTCAACTAGGCATATAGGATATGAAGTTACGTAAGAGTCGCCGACAGTGACGTCCTCTATGAAGCATCTACCTTTAGCTGAAGAGTAATATGGTTGGTCCTAGTTAAAACGTTACCTAGGATATCACAAGCTTAACAACTGAACTTATATTTCACGAAATAGACAAAAAATTGCTTACGCTTTTAGATCAAAGTTAAACCCTTGTGTATGAAAATGCATGAGCAACGTTAGAACTTTGCTTATTGTAGCGCAAGATCAAAGTTAACCTTTCTACTGTCACATGGAAAATAAATATCTTTTTAAAAGCTTCAATGTGGTTTAATGTCAGGAGGCAAAAAGTGCGTGCGTAGAGAGAGAGAGAGAGTATGTGTGTGTGTAAACAAAAAAAATATATATATATTGTAAAATTCCTTAAATGATATTTATATACATCGATGAAATGTCCTTCTATAGAAAATATGGCAATGTGTAACGATAGCAAAACAAAGCTACTAAATATGAATCTCACTTTAAACTTACTATGCTGCATTCTCATCTATTTATTAGTCTGTGCTGCAGAAATCACTATATCAATTTTATTAAAACTTTTATGTCGAGAATACTAAAACAACGATGTTGATTTTACGGCTTGTTGAAATTTGCGCGTTGAGCCGTTCTGTAGCAGCGTGTCGTCGGAAATTACTTTACGTGAAATACACCGTCCGATTTACAAAAATTGAAACTGAAAGTAGTGATATCATTCAGCAAAGAGGTATTGATTTTTTTCATAAGTATGAAACTTTGTGCTTGCAGAAGATAGAGGAAAGGAGACTATCTGACATTCATTCGTTACCAAGGGCATTAATGACAAAAGCATTTATTGTTCCAGCTGAGAAATTAGCAAGGATAATTAACCAAGACAGGAAGACAACAAAGAGCGTAAATTCCTTTGCATTATGTAAGTGGTGGAAACTTTATAAAAGAGAGATGACCAGGGCCAGATTTAATATGGGGGAGGGGGGGGGCAAATGGGGCAATGCCTCGGACACCCCTGAAGTGAGGGGCCCCACCAGCGACGGCCGTAGCAATTTGCGCCTAGCTGAGCGCACAAATAAATTGCTACGTTCGTCAATTCCTTATCTTCAGTAACCCTTAGTGTATATTGCTACTCAGAAGAGTTGAGAACACAATACCACACATAACAGAAAATGCATGTTTAAGCAATTCCTGAGAGTGGTGGTAGTGCCCTTTTTGAGAAATACTGCCTTTATAATACTATCGTCAGACTACTATCTATAAGTCGACATGGGAAAGAAAGACTAATGCACTTTAACGGCAACAGGTTCTGTATTTTTTCCCATGTGATTATGCTAATAAATCTGAAATTGGCATAAAACCACACTTTTTGAAAGAATATAATCAAATTTATTTCTGTACCTGAAGGGACTTAAAGTGATAACGTAGAGTAATGTAACTACACATTCTTATGGATAAGAGTAGAGGCATGAGCAACCTATTTCGAGCAATGGGCAGCGTAGGATATGGCTCACCATAAGAGGGCCGCACCACTAACAATTTTAAAATTAGGCGTGCTATTCAGAAAGCCAAACGAGCGGAGTTTGCCCGTGACTAGCATAGACCATCACAAACCTAATGTCAGAATTCATAATAGAACGAGTAATAACGAGTGGGTAAATGATATTTGTAAAGTGATGAATCCTTATAATTATTTGATAAAGCTTAACAAATAACTGCATATCTATTGGCACATATTTAAAAAGTATGGATAAAGCTGAACATGAATAAGCAGCACTTCACCGAATAAGTCTATGATCCCTCATTCTATCGTAATTGGAGATGGGGAGGAAGGTAAACAAGTATATTACAAACACTAAACCAATTCCGTGTTACCAAGAAACTGACTTCCAAGTATATATATATATATTCAATTATATATATATATATATATATATATATATATATATATATAATCAAAAGAAGTGAACACTCTGGCATTGTAAATATTTGATTTTTCCTAGCAGACTACAGTTATAGCTATTTTATCCTTATTTATTTTTTAATATTTTCAGGAGATTTTGTTTTAAATACAAAAGAGGAAGGGGAATTTGGTGGGAGAAAACTCTACACGCTTGGCTGCACTCCGTGGACAAGATGGAGAAAGCATTGCCGCGGAGAACATCCAGTGCTACACGCTGCATCAGCAAGTCAACCTCACGGGGCCCCCTTCGTCCCAATTTGGCATAGGAAAACGGCAGTCCACGTACAGAGGACGCTGGAGATCTCTGTTGGAGGACAAAAGTTATATGATATGCAGTGCAAAATTAGTAAAATGAGATTGTTCTTGTTAAACAGAGTGAATCAACATGCTGCAAACATGATTATTTAGTAGTTTTAAAACACACCCATTTCATATGATATGTGCCACCTAAATCATTGTATTACGTTTCTCCGAGTTCTGAGATCAAATCGATTAACTATCAGGTATTTTAAAATTACAGTAGAGATGTATCAAGAAGGGTGAGAGGAGTGATGGTGCCCCGCCCCTAATTGCAGGTAGAAAATGTCTTCTGGTATACCATGCTTCTTAATGAATGTATGTGTGGGGGCGGGCGCCAAACGCGTCTCTGCTTCCGAGTGCTGAGAATTACACCTCTGAAGTGCAATAAAATACCAGCTAGTACTCATGAGATTACAATATTTTACCGGGTTAATTTAGTTATCGAGTTATTTTTTTTTATTAAATAAAAAAAGTAGTTCGGATATTTAAGGATTTTAAGTGATTTAAGTTCTTTAGAGAAATTCATAATTCAGATTATATAACCTGAATAAGTTTGAAAGTCCTTGGATTTAAAAAAAAAAAAAGGTAATGTTCTATTATAGGTTTGCGTGCCAAGCGCCATTGGCTAGAGGTATGTTAGCGGTAAGTAGAGTCGACTAGCTTAATTCTTTCTTATTAAAACATTTCACTTCATTTATATTACTGATGACCTTGAAATAAAATACAAACGTTATATAATACTATTTCTCCTAGAAATTTAACGACCTCTGTATAATATATAGATCATAACTACATATCATGCAGAGCAAAGGGAAGCTTGGTGATTTCTATTCCCAGTTTCAATTCTGTCGGGATTGACATCGCTTTTCATCCGCCTGAAGAGTGAGCAATAGAACAAATTAGAGATAGGTGGTGTCAAGTATATCGATTACGTTCATGCACTTATATAAGGATATTTGTACTTCGGCAAGCGTGATTATTATCATC
>OZ024742.1:41557341-41874841 GCA_964016885.1 Eledone cirrhosa | reverse complement strand
AAAGCTCAGTATTACACTCCAATAAAACAAAGGAATTAACACTTTAATCCTGAAAATTCAGCTGAGCACTGAATTAAAAAAATAACATTGCACTCCAATGAAATAAAGAAATTAACATTTTAATCCTGAAAATTGAGCTGAGCACTGAATAAAAAAATGCCTTTGGTTCAGTATTATACTTCAATGAATCATTATGTTCACCATTGCTCTCCTGCAGAACTTGAGTTCAGCAAAGCATACCCAAAACCTTAAACTCAATGTACTCCAATGAAACTTTCAGCACAAAGCTATACTCCAGAAGCCTAGAACTCAGCAGTACTTTCTTTAAATCTGGAACTCAGCACTACACTAGCAAAACCTTGAGCTGCACATCAGCAAAATTTTGAACTGAACACTGCATTCAATGAACTGATACAGTGGGTCCAACACTGCACCCCAACAAAACCTTCAGCTAGGCACTGCATGCCAATGAAATCCTCAGCTCAGCACGCAGATTAGCAGAAGTAGTGAATTGACAAAACCCTTAGAGCATCCGATAGAATGCCTTATCATATTTTCCCTGCTTTCTTCCACCAGGCTTGACTTCGCCTTTTATCAACTTTGTGATTAATTAATACAGTCCCAGTCAAGTACTATGGCCACTCTCCTCAATTCCTATGTTTCTCAGAATTGGCTATTTTAAAGAGCCTAGAAAGAAGCATTTATGTCATAATCCCACCAATCCTGTCTAAAACATTTTGTGGTCTTTCTAAAAATGAAAGTAGTGCACTCTAGTGAAACAGTAATCAATTAAACAGAATTTCTGCCATCCATAGAGGTGAATTGTACTTTACTCTCTCTCTCTCTCATTCTCTCTCTCTCTCTCTCTCTCTCTCTCTCTCTCTCTCTCTCTCTCTCTCTCTCTCTCTCTCTCTCTTTGAGAGGGAGCATCTATATGGTTGTTCGACCTGCTAAAAATACTAGCTAAATATCCCTAAGGTCACACAACCTTTTATTACCTAAAATCTTAATAATGATGATGAATTTGAAATTAACAACAACGCTTTTGACATTTACCATGATGAATTTGATGTTGACAATTATGATTATGATTTAGAATGATTTTAAAGTTTATGATGACAGTTTTGAAGCTGACAGTGATGGTTTCGAGGTTTGATGATTTTTATGTTTATGATAATGCTTTTGACATTTTATGATGACGAATTTGAGGTTTATGATGACGATTTTGAAGTTGACAGCGATTTTGAGGTTTATGATGTTATCATAAACTAAAATTATAATCGGCAACCTTAAATTCATTCTCATAAAATTCAAAACTGTCGTTACGATGATGAATTTGAGGTTGACACTGACGATTATAAGATTTACAATGTCGATTTTTAGGGTGACATAATCCTCAGGGAGATTCAGCATAACAAGGTCATACACTGTCCCACTGAATCTCCCTGAGAATTACCTCAAAGGCAGGCCCTTTGAATTACATGTACAGTTCATGTTGTATTATTATGTGGATTGACAGTATCGATAGAGAGTCGGACACCATGCTTTGTAGCATAGAGCTACGGCCCTTTACGATTTGAGTTCTAATCCCGCCGAGGTTAACTTTGCCTTTCATCCTTACGGTGTCGATAAAATAAAGTACCAGTAATGCACTGGGATAATTGCTGGCTTTATGCCAAAAGTAGAAACAATTATTATGTAAGTAACCTTAATGTAATTCTCAGGGAGATTCAGTGTGGCACTGTGTAACAAGGCAGGTCCTTTGAATTACAGGTACAATCCATCATGTTATATATTATATATATATATAGGTTTTTGTTACTGTTGGTTCACCAACCTGAGCACTCAATACATAGGTGGGTTCATTTAAGTCTAGTACTTGGTGTTACTCATTTGGTTGATGCGCGTTTCACTATTGATCAGCTCAAGGTTCGATCTGTATTAATATGGCCCGACTCTGTAATCAAAAGCTTATCAGATTCTTGGTTCGTTAATGATGGGAGATATCTACAATTGTTTCTATTATAGGCACAAGGCCAGCAATTTTGAAGGGAAGAGGAAAGTCAATTAAATCAATCCCACTGTATTACTGGTGCTTTATTTTATCAACCCCTCAAAATGTAAAGGGCCTTAATTACATGCTGCAAAGCATGTTGTCCGATGTCCTACAGATACTGCCAATCCACCACCCTAAAATTTATAATATAGCTGGCCCCATGCCGTCAAAAATGATGGCTAATTGTAATATCTATACATAATATAAAAAAAAGATGTTTGTTGGTTGGTTGGTTCTTTCATGTTCACTCATACAAGTGATACAAACACACAGTTGTGACGAATCTTAGAACGCCGGACTTCTATAGTTTCTCATCCTCCCTTCCTCAGTCATCACATAGATGTGTGTGTATTACACATCCCTTCCTTACTCAGTCGATGTCATCCACCCTTCCTTCCTCAGTCGATGTCATCCACCCTTCCTTCCTCAGTCGACGTCATCACCCCTTCCTTCCTCAGTCGATGTTATCTACCCTTCCTTCCACAGTCGACGTCATCACCCCTTCCTTCCTCAGTCGATGTCATCCACCCTTCCTTCCTCAGTCGACGTCATCACCCCTTCCTTCCTCAGTCGATGTTATCCACCCTTCCTTTTTCAGCCGACGTCGTCACCCCTTCCTTCCTCAATCGATGTTATCCACCCCTTCCTTCCTCAGTCGATGTTGTCCACCCTTCCTCAGTCGATGTTATCTACCCTTCCTTCTTCAGTCGATGTCATCACCCCTCTCTTCCTCAGTCGATATTATCCACCCTTCCTTCTTCAGCCGACGTCGTCACCCCTTCCTTCCTCAGCCGACGTCGTCACCCCTTCCTTCCTCAGTCGACGTCGTCACCCCTTCCTTCCTTAGTCGATGTCATCCACCCTTCCTTCCTCAGTCGATGTCATCCACCCTTCATTCCTCAGTCGACGTCGTCACCCCTTCCTTCCTCAGTCGACGTCATCACCCCTTCCTCAGTCGACGTCATCACCCATTCCTTCCTAAGTCGACGTCATCACCCCTTCCTTCCTCAGTCGATGTTATCCACCCCTTCCTTCCACAGTCGACGTCATCACTCCTTCCTTCCTCAGTCGATGTTATCCACCCTTCCTTCCTCAGTCGACGTCATCACTCCTTCCTTCTTCAGTCGACGTCATCACTCCTTCCTTCTTCAGCCGACGTCGTCACCCCTTCCTTCCTCAGTCGATGTCATCCACCCCTTCCTTCCTCAGTCGATGTCATCCACCCCTTCCTTCCTCAGTCGATGTTGTCCACCCTTCCTTCCTCAGTCGATGTTATCCACCCTTCCTTCCTCAGTCGACGTCATCACCCCTTCCTTCCTCAGTCGATGTTATCCACCCTTCCTTCTTCAGTCGATGTCATCACCCCTCTCTTCGTCAGTCGATATTATCCACCCTTCCTTCCTCAGTCGACGTCATCACTCCTTCCTTCTTCAGCCGACGTCGTCACCCCTTCCTTCCTCAGTCGATGTCATCCACCCTTCATTCCTCAGTCGACGTCATCACCCCTTCCTTCCTCAGTCGACGTCATCACCCATTCCTTCCTAAGTCATCTCTAGTGTGTGACGGACAAATACACAACGCTATTATATTAGTAGATATTATCTATAAATACATTCAATTTAAAAAATAAACAAAAAATCTTCAAATACTTCAAATCTTATAAATTTCTGTTGATAATTTTCAAGTTAGAACATGCTTACTAATAAATTCCTTTAATCTATTTCTTTCTTTATTTATTTTTATTTATTTGTATATTTTCCCCAGTGTAAGAGAGAGCGAGACAACACTCTGAACAAAAAAAAATAAAATAAAATAAATGAATAAATAAATAAATAAACAAATAAATAAATAAATAGATAAACAGCCTCTATTTAGTTCTGTTTGAAAAGCTATATATTCTTAAATATTTTAACTGCTTCATTAGTACAGAGCTGATCATATATAATACAATATCATATAATATTATTCATAGAAGGCTAACTTGATTGATTTTTTTTTCTTTTTCCTCCTGCAGCTCGTTAAATTCAGCTTGACCTGTTGTACTGCATCAACTCAAGAGTATTAATAATTACGACCCAGCAGCTTTCCCAACCAACAAATACTTTAAAATCCTCTCTCTCTCTCTCTCTCTCTCTCTCTCTCTCTCTCTCTCTCTCTCTCTCTCTCTCTCTCTCTCTCTCTCCCGCTCTCTCTCTCTCTCTTGCTCTCTCTCACTCATCCCTCCCGACCCTCTCTCTCTTCTTTTGCTTTCTACAGTTACCACTACTATTTATAGATAATTACACACAGATACCTATATATATATATATACCTCAACTGGTACATTTTTGTGTTATGTATATACAGAGAGAGGCTGTATACATGTATATACACACACATACATACACACATATGTGTGTGTGTATTGCACACAGAAAAAAAATGAAATACGTGGGATAAATGAACAAAAACACAAGCACGCACGCACACACACACACACACATACAAATGTTTGTGTGTATATGTGTGTGTTAAGAGAATAACCACTTCTGTAAAGTGGTCATGATGTTGTCACGACAGAAAGCACCCAACCCACACTGTAAAGTGGTCATGATGTTGTTACAACAGAAAGCATCCAACCCACACTGTAAAGTGGTCATGTTGTCACGACAGAAAGCACCCAACCCACACTATAAAGAGGTCATGTTGTTGTTACGACAGAAAGCATCCAACCCACACTGTAAAGTGGTCATGTTGTCACGACAGAAAGCACCCAACCCACACTTTAAAGTGGTCATGATGTTGTCACGACAGAAAGCACCCAACCCACACTGTAAAGTGGTCATGTTGTTGTTACGACAGAAAGCATCCAACCCACACTGTAAAGTGGTCATGTTGTCACGACAGAAAGCACCCAACCCACACTATAAAGAGGTCATGTTGTTGTTACGACAGAAAGCATCCAACCCACACTGTAAAATGGTCATGTTGTTGTTACGACAGAAAGCACCCAACCCACACTGTAAAGTGGTCATCATGTCACGACAGAAAGCACCCAACCCACACTGTAAAGTGGTCATGTTGTTGTCACGACAGAAAGCATCCAACCCACACTGTAAAGTGGTCATGTTGTTGTCACGACAGAAAGCACCCAACCCACACTGTAAAGTGGTCATGTTGTTGTTACAACAGAAACCATCCAACCCACACTGTAAAGTGGTCATCATGTCACGAGAGAAAGCACCCAACCCACACCGTAAAGTGGTCATGTTGTTGTCACGACAGAAAGCACCCAACCCACACTGTAAAGTGGTCATGTTGTTGTTACGACAGAAAGCACCCAACCTACACTGTAAAATGGTCATGTTGTTGTCAAGACAGAAAGCATCCAACCCACACTGTAAAGTGATCAAGATGTTGTCGCGACAGAAAGCATCCAACCCACACTGTAAAGTGATCATGTTGTTGTCACGACAGAAAGCACCCAACCCACACTGTAAAGTGGTCATGTTGTTGTCACGACAGAAAGCACCCAACCCACACTGTAAAGTGATCATGTTGTTGTCACGACAGAAAGCACCCAACCCACACTGTAAAGTGGTCATGTTGTTGTTACGACAGAAAGCACCCAACCCACACTGTAAAGTGATAATGTTGTTGTGACGACAGAAAGCACCCAGCCCACACTGTAAAGTGGTCATGTTGTTGTCAAGACAGAAAGCACCGAACCCACACTGTAAAGTGGTCATGTTGTCACGACAGAAAGCACCCAAGCCACACTGTAAAGTGGTCATGTTGTTGTCACGACAGAAAGCACCCAACCCACACTGTAATGTGGTCATGTTGTTGTCAAGACAGAAAGCACCCAACCCACACTGTAAAGTGGTCATGTTGTTGTCGCGACAGAAAGCATCCAACCCACACTGTAAAGTGATCATGTTGTTGTGGTGACAGAAAGCACCCAACCCACACTGTAAAGTGGTCATGTTGTTGTCAAGACAGAAAGCACCCAACCCACACTGTAAAGTGGTCATGTTGTTGTCGCGACAGAAAGCACCCAACCCACACTGTAAAGTGGTCATGATGTTGTTACGACAGAAAGCACCCAACCCACACTGTAAAGTGGTCATGTTGTTGTTACGACAGAAAACACCCAACCCACACTGTAAAGTGGTCATGTTGTTGTCGCGACAGAAAGTACCCAACCCACACTGTAAAGTGGTCATGATGTTGTCATGACAGAAATCATCCAACCCACACTGTAAAGTGGTCATGTTGTCGCGATAGAAAGCACCCAACCCACACTGTAAAGTGGTCATCATGTTGTCACGACAGAAAGCCTCCAACCCACACTGTAAAGTGGTCATGTTGTTGTCACGACAGAAAGCATCCAACCCACACTGTAAGGTGGTCATGTTGTCACGACAGAAAGCATCCAACACACACTGTAAAGTGGTCATGATGTTGTCGCGACAGAAAGCACCCAACCCACACTGTAAAGTGGTCATGTTGTTGTCACGACAGAAAGCATCCAACCCACACTGTAAAGTAGTCATGTTGTTGTCACGACAGAAAGCACCCAACCCACACTGTAAAGTGGTCATGTTGTTACGACAGAAAGCATTCAACCCACACTGTAAAGTGGTCATCATGTTGTCGCGACAGAAAGTATCCCAAACCACACTGTAAAGTGGTCATGTATTCACAACAGAAAGCACCCAACCCACACTGTAAAGTGGTCATGTTGTTGTCACGACAGAAAGCACCCAACCCACACTGTAAAGAGGTCATGTTGTTGTTACGACAGAAAGCATCCAACCCACACTGTAAAGTGGTCATCATGTCACGACAGAACGCACCTAACCCACACTGTAAAGTGGTCATGTTGTTGTCACGACAGAAAGCACCCAACCCACACAGTAAAGTGGTCATGTTGTTGTTACGACAGAAAGCATCCAACCCACACTGTAAAGTGGTCATCATGTCATGACAGAAAGCACCCAACCCACACTGTAAAGTGGTCATGTTGTTGTCACGACAGAAAGCATACAACCCACACTGTAAAGTGGTCACGTTGTTGTCACGACAGAAAGCACCCAACCCACACTGTAAAGTTATCATGTTGTTGTTACCACAGAAAGCACCCAACCCACACTGTAAAGTGGTCATGATGTTGTTACGACAGAAAGCACCCAAACCACACTGTAAAGTGGTCATGATGTTGTCGCGACAGAAAGCACCCAACCCACACTGTAAAGTGGTCATGTTGTTGTCACGACAGAAAGCATCCAACCCACACTGTAAAGTAGTCATGTTGTTGGCACGACAAAAAGCACCCAACCCACACTGTAAAGTGGTCATGTTGTTACGACAGAAAGCATCCAACCCACACTGTAAAGTGGTCATCATGTTGTCGCGACAGAAAGCATCCCAACCCACACTGTAAAGTGGTCGTGTATTCACAACAGAAAGCACCCAACCCACACTGTAAAGTGATCATGTTGTCGTCACGACAGAAAGCACCCAGCCCACACAGTAAAGTGGTCATGTTGTTGTTACGACAGAAAGCATCCAATCCACACTGTAAAGTGGTCATCATGTCACGACAGAAAGCACCCAACCCACACTGTAAAGTGGTCATGTTGTTGTCACGACAGAAAGCACCCAACCCACACTGTAAAGTCGTCACGTTGTTGTTACGACAGAAAGCACCCAACCCACACTGTAAAGTGGTCATGTTGTTGTCAAGAGAGAAAGCATCCAACCCACACTGTAAAGTGATCATGATGTTGTCGCGACAGAAAGCATCCCAACCCATACTGTAAAGTGGTCATGTATTCACGACAGAAAGCACCCAACCCACACTGTAAAGTGGTCATGTTGTTGTCACGACAGAAAGCACCCAACCCACACTGTAAAGTGGTCATGTTGTTGTCACGACAGAAAGCACCCAACCCACACTGTAAAGTGGTCATGTTGTTGTTACGACAGAAACCATCCAACCCACACTGTAAAGTGGTCATCATGTCACGACAGAAAGCAACCAACCCACACTGTAAAGTGGTCATGTTGTTGTCACGACAGAAAGCACCCAACCCACACTGTAAAGTGGTCATGTTGTTGTTACGACAGAAAGCACCCAACCCACACTGTAAAATGGTCATGTTGTTGTCAAGAAAGAAAGCATCCAACCCACACTGTAAAGTGATCATGATGTTGTCGCGACAGAAAGCATCCGACCCACACTGTAAAGTGATCATGTTGTTGTCACGACAGAAAGCACCCAACCCACACTGTAAAGTGGTCATGTTGTTGTCACGACAGAAAGCACCCAACCCACACTGTAAAGTGATCATGGTGTTGTCACGACAGAAAGCATACAGCCCACACTGTAAAGTGATAATGTTGTTGTGACGACAGAAAGAACCCAACCCACACGGTAAAGTGGTCATGTTGTTGTCAAGACAGAAAGCACCCAACCCACATTGTAAAGTGGTCAAGTTGTTGTCGCGACCGAAAGCACCCAACCCACACTGTAAAGTGGTCATGATGTTGTTACGACAGAAAGCACCCAACCCACACTGTAAAGTGGTCATGTTGTTGTCACGACAGAAAGCATCCAACCCACACTGTAAAGTAGTCATGTTGTTGTCACGACAGAAAGCACCCAACCCACACTGTAAAGTGGTCATGTTGTTACGACAGAAAGCATCCAACCCACACTGTAAAGTGGTCATCATGTTGTCGCGACAGAAAGTATCCCAACCCACACTGTAAAGTGGTCATGTATTCACAACAGAAAGCACCCAACCCACACTGTAAAGTGGTCATGTTGTTGTCACGACAGAAAGCACCCAACCCACACTGTAAAGAGGTCATGTTGTTGTTACGACAGAAAGCATCCAACCCACACTGTAAAGTGGTCATCATGTCACGACAGAACGCACCCAACCCACACTGTAAAGTGGTCATGTTGTTGTCACGACAGAAAGCACCCAACCCACACAGTAAAGTGGTCATGTTGTTGTTACGACAGAAAGCATCCAACCCACACTGTAAAGTGGTCATCATGTCATGACAGAAAGCACCCAACCCACACTGTAAAGTGGTCATGTTGTTGTCACGACAGAAAGCACACAACCCACACTGTAAAGTGGTCACGTTGTTGTCACGACAGAAAGCACCCAACCCACACTGTAAAGTGGTCATGCTGTTGTCACGACAGAAAGCACCCAACCCACACTGTAAAGTTATCATGTTGTTGTTACCACAGAAAGCACCCAACCCACACTGTAAAGTGGTCGTGATGTTGTTACGACAGAAAGCACCCAAACCACACTGTAAAGTGGTCATGATGTTGTCGCGACAGAAAGCACCCAACCCACACTGTAAAGTGGTCATGTTGTTGTCACGACAGAAAGCATCCAACCCACACTGTAAAGTAGTCATGTTGTTGGCACGACAAAAAGCACCCAACCCACACTGTAAAGTGGTCATGTTGTTACGACAGAAAGCATCCAACCCACACTGTAAAGTGGTCATCATGTTGTCGCGACAGAAAGCATCCCAACCCACACTGTAAAGTGGTCGTGTATTCACAACAGAAAGCACCCAACCCACACTGTAAAGTGGTCATGTTGTTGTTACGACAGAAAGCATCCAACCCACACTGTAAAGTGGTCATGTTGTCGTCACGACAGAAAGCACCCAGCCCACACAGTAAAGTGGTCATGTTGTTGTTACGACAGAAAGCATCCAATCCACACTGTAAAGTGGTCATCATGTCACGACAGAAAGCACCCAACCCACACTGTAAAGTGGTCATGTTGTTGTCACGACAGAAAGCACCCAACCCACACTGTAAAGTCGTCACGTTGTTGTTACGACAGAAAGCACCCAACCCACACTGTAAAGTGGTCATGTTGTTGTCAAGAGAGAAAGCATCCAACCCACACTGTAAAGTGATCATGATGTTGTCGCGACAGAAAGCATCCCAACCCATACTGTAAAGTGGTCATGTATTCACGACAGAAAGCACCCAACCCACACTGTAAAGTGGTCATGTTGTTGTCACGACAGAAAGCACCCAACCCACACTGTAAAGTGGTCATGTTGTTGTCACGACAGAAAGCACCCAACCCACACTGTAAAGTGGTCATGTTGTTGTTACGACAGAAACCATCCAACCCACACTGTAAAGTGGTCATCATGTCACGACAGAAAGCACCCAACCCACACTGTAAAGTGGTCATGTTGTTGTTACGACAGAAAGCACCCAACCCACACTGTAAAATGGTCATGTTGTTGTCAAGAAAGAAAGCATCCAACCCACACTGTAAAGTGATCATGATGTTGTCGCGACAGAAAGCATCCGACCCACACTGTAAAGTGATCATGTTGTTGTCACGACAGAAAGCACCCAACCCACACTGTAAAGTGGTCATGTTGTTGTCACGACAGAAAGCACCCAACCCACACTGTAAAGTGATCATGGTGTTGTCACGACAGAAAGCATACAGCCCACACTGTAAAGTGATAATGTTGTTGTGACGACAGAAAGAACCCAACCCACACGGTAAAGTGGTCATGTTGTTGTCAAGACAGAAAGCACCCAACCCACATTGTAAAGTGGTCATGTTGTTGTCGCGACCGAAAGCACCCAACCCACACTGTAAAGTGGTCATGATGTTGTCACGACAGAAAGCACCCAACCCACACTGTAAAGTCGTCACGTTGTTGTTACGACAGAAAGCACCCAACCCACACTGTAAAGTGGTCATGTTGTTGTCAAGAGAGAAAGCATCCAACCCACACTGTAAAGTGATCATGATGTTGTCGCGACAGAAAGCATCCCAACCCATACTGTAAAGTGGTCATGTATTCACGACAGAAAGCACCCAACCCACACTGTAAAGTGGTCATGTTGTTGTCACGACAGAAAGCACCCAACCCACACTGTAAAGTGGTCATGTTGTTGTCACGACAGAAAGCACCCAACCCACACTGTAAACTGGTCATGTTGTTGTCACGACAGAAAGCACCCAACCCACACTGTAAAGTGGTCATGTTGTTGTTACGACAGAAACCATCCAACCCACACTGTAAAGTGGTCATCATGTCACGACAGAAAGCAACCAACCCACACTGTAAAGTGGTCATGTTGTTGTCACGACAGAAAGCACCCAACCCACACTGTAAAGTGGTCATGTTGTTGTTACGACAGAAAGCACCCAACCCACACTGTAAAATGGTCATGTTGTTGTCAAGAAAGAAAGCATCCAACCCACACTGTAAAGTGATCATGATGTTGTCGCGACAGAAAGCATCCGACCCACACTGTAAAGTGATCATGTTGTTGTCACGACAGAAAGCACCCAACCCACACTGTAAAGTGGTCATGTTGTTGTCACGACAGAAAGCACCCAACCCACACTGTAAAGTGATCATGGTGTTGTCACGACAGAAAGCATACAGCCCACACTGTAAAGTGATAATGTTGTTGTGACGACAGAAAGAACCCAACCCACACGGTAAAGTGGTCATGTTGTTGTCAAGACAGAAAGCACCCAACCCACATTGTAAAGTGGTCATGTTGTTGTCGCGACCGAAAGCACCCAACCCACACTGTAAAGTGGTCATGATGTTGTTACGACAGAAAGCACCCAACCCACACTGTAAAGTGGTCATGTTGTTGTCACGACAGAAAGCATCCAACCCACACTGTAAAGTAGTCATGTTGTTGTCACGACAGAAAGCACCCAACCCACACTGTAAAGTGGTCATGTTGTTGTTACGACAGAAAGCATCCAACCCACACTGTAAAGTGGTCATCATGTTGTCGCGACAGAAAGTATCCCAACCCACACTGTAAAGTGGTCATGTATTCACAACAGAAAGCACCCAACCCACACTGTAAAGTGGTCATGTTGTTGTCACGACAGAAAGCACCCAACCCACACTGTAAAGAGGTCATGTTGTTGTTACGACAGAAAGCATCCAACCCACACTGTAAAGTGGTCATCATGTCACGACAGAACGCACCCAACCCACACTGTAAAGTGGTCATGTTGTTGTCACGACAGAAAGCACCCAACCCACACAGTAAAGTGGTCATGTTGTTGTTACGACAGAAAGCATCCAACCCACACTGTAAAGTGGTCATCATGTCATGACAGAAAGCACCCAACCCACACTGTAAAGTGGTCATGTTGTTGTCACGACAGAAAGCACACAACCCACACTGTAAAGTGGTCACGTTGTTGTCACGACAGAAAGCACCCAACCCACACTGTAAAGTGGTCATGCTGTTGTAACGACAGAAAGCACCCAACCCACACTGTAAAGTTATCATGTTGTTGTTACCACAGAAAGCACCCAACCCACACTGTAAAGTGGTCATGATGTTGTTACGACAGAAAGCACCCAAACCACACTGTAAAGTGGTCATGATGTTGTCGCGACAGAAAGCACCCAACCCACACTGTAAAGTGGTCATGTTGTTGTCACGACAGAAAGCATCCAACCCACACTGTAAAGTAGTCATGTTGTTGGCACGACAAAAAGCACCCAACCCACACTGTAAAGTGGTCATGTTGTTACGACAGAAAGCATCCAACCCACACTGTAAAGTGGTCATCATGTTGTCGCGACAGAAAGCATCCCAACCCACACTGTAAAGTGGTCGTGTATTCACAACAGAAAGCACCCAACCCACACTGTAAAGTGGTCATGTTGTTGTTACGACAGAAAGCATCCAACCCACACTGTAAAGTGGTCATGTTGTCGTCACGACAGAAAGCACCCAGCCCACACAGTAAAGTGGTCATGTTGTTGTTACGACAGAAAGCATCCAATCCACACTGTAAAGTGGTCATCATGTCACGACAGAAAGCACCCAACCCACACTGTAAAGTGGTCATGTTGTTGTCACGACAGAAAGCACCCAACCCACACTGTAAAGTCGTCACGTTGTTGTTACGACAGAAAGCACCCAACCCACACTGTAAAGTGGTCATGTTGTTGTCAAGAGAGAAAGCATCCAACCCACACTGTAAAGTGATCATGATGTTGTCGCGACAGAAAGCATCCCAACCCATACTGTAAAGTGGTCATGTATTCACGACAGAAAGCACCCAACCCACACTGTAAAGTGGTCATGTTGTTGTCACGACAGAAAGCACCCAACCCACACTGTAAAGTGGTCATGTTGTTGTCACGACAGAAAGCACCCAACCCACACTGTAAAGTGGTCATGTTGTTGTTACGACAGAAACCATCCAACCCACACTGTAAAGTGGTCATCATGTCACGACAGAAAGCAACCAACCCACACTGTAAAGTGGTCATGTTGTTGTCACGACAGTAAGCACCCAACCCACACTGTAAAGTGGTCATGTTGTTGTTACGACAGAAAGCACCCAACCCACACTGTAAAATGGTCATGTTGTTGTCAAGAAAGAAAGCATCCAACCCACACTGTAAAGTGATCATGATGTTGTCGCGACAGAAAGCATCCGACCCACACTGTAAAGTGATCATGTTGTTGTCACGACAGAAAGCACCCAACCCACACTGTAAAGTGGTCATGTTGTTGTCACGACAGAAAGCACCCAACCCACACTGTAAAGTGATCATGGTGTTGTCACGACAGAAAGCATACAGCCCACACTGTAAAGTGATAATGTTGTTGTGACGACAGAAAGCACCCAACCCACATTGTAAAGTGGTCATGTTGTTGTCGCGACCGAAAGCACCCAACCCACACTGTAAAGTGGTCATGATGTTGTTACGACAGAAAGCACCCAACCCACACTGTAAAGTGGTCATGTTGTTGTTACGACAGAAAGCACCCAACCCACACTGTAAAGTGGTCATGTTGTTGTCACGACAAAAGCACCCAACCCACACTGTAAAGTGGTCATGTTGTTACGACAGAAAGCATCCAACCCACACTGTAAAGTGGTCATCATGTTGTCGCGACAGAAAGCATCCCAACCCACACTGTAAAGTGGTCGTGTATTCACAACAGAAAGCACCCAACCCACACTGTAAAGTGGTCATGTTGTTGTTACGACAGAAAGCATCCAACCCACACTGTAAAGTGGTCATCATGTCATGACAGAAAGCACCCAACCTACACTGTAAAGTGGTCATGTTGTTGTCACGACAGAAAGCACCCAGCCCACACAGTAAATTGGTCATGTTGTTGTTACGACAGAAAGCATCCAACCCACACTGTAAAGTGGTCATCATGTCACGACAGAAAGCACCCAACCCATACTGTAAAGTGGTCATGTTGTTGTCACGACAGAAAGCACCCAACCCACACTGTAAAGTCGTCACGTTGTTGTTACGACAGAAAGCACCCAACCCACACTGTAAAGTGTTCATGTTGTTGTCGCGACAGAAACATACAACCCACACTGTAAAGTGATCATGATGTTGTCGCGACAGAAAGCATCCCAACCCATACTGTAAAGTGGTCATGTATACACGACAGAAAGCACCCAACCCACACTGTAAAGTGGTCATGTTGTTGTCACGACGGGAAAGCACCCAACCCACACTGTAAAGTGGTCATGTTGTTGTCACGACAGAAAGCACCCAACCCACACTGTAAAGTGGTCATGTTGTTGTTACGACAGAAAGCACCCAACCCACACTGTAAAGTGGTCATGTTGTTGTTACGACAGAAAGCACCCAACCCACACTGTAAAGTGGTCATGTTGTTGTCAAGAAAGAAAGCATCCAACCCACACTGTAAAGTGATCATGATGTTGTCGCGACAGAAAGCATCCAACCCACACTGTAAAGTGGTCATGTTGTTGTCACGACAGAAAGCACCCAACCCACACTGTAAAGTGGTCATGTTGTTGTCACGACAGAAAGCACCCAACCCACACTGTAAAGTGGTCATGTTGTTGTTACGACAGAAAGCACCCAACCCACACTGTAAAATGGTCATGTTGTTGTCAAGAAAGAAAGCATCCAACCCACACTGTAAAGTGATCATGATGTTGTCGCGACAGAAAGCATCCAACCCACACTGTAAAGTGATCATGTTGTTGTCACGACAGAAAGCACCCAACCCACACTGTAAAGTGGTCATGTTGTTGTCACGACAGAAAGCACCCAACCCACACTGTAAAGTGGTCATGTTGTTGTTACGACAGAAAGCACCCAACCCACACTGTAAAATGGTCATGTTGTTGTCACGACAGAAAGCACCCAACCCACACTGTAAAGTGGTCATGTTGTTGTTACGACAGAAAGCACCCAACCCACACTGTAAAATGGTCATGTTGTTGTTACGACAGAAAGCACCCAACCCACACTGTAAAATGGTCATGTTGTTGTCACGACAGAAAGCACCCAACCCACACTGTAAAGTGGTCATGTTGTTGTTACGACAGAAAGCACCCAACCCACACTGTAAAATGGTCATGTTGTTGTCAAGAAAGAAAGCATCCAACCCACACTGTAAAGTGATCATGTTGTTGTCGCGACAGAAAGCATCCAACCCACACTGTAAAGTGATCATGTTGTTGTCACGACAGAAAGCACCCAACCCACACTGTAAAGTGGTCATGTTGTTGTCACGACAGAAAGCACCCAACCCACACTGTAAAGTGATCATGTTGTTGTCACGACAGAAAGCATACAGCCCACACTGTAAAGTGGTCATGTATTCACGACAGAAAGCACCCAACCCATACTGTAAAGTGGTCATGTTGTTGTTACGACAGAAAGCACCCAACCCACACTGTAAAATGGTCATGTTGTTGTCAAGAAAGAAAGCATCCAACCCACACTGTAAAGTGATCATGATGTTGTCGCGACAGAAAGCATCCGACCCACACTGTAAAGTGATCATGTTGTTGTCACGACAGAAAGCACCCAACCCACACTGTAAAGTGGTCATGTTGTTGTCACGACAGAAAGCACCCAACCCACACTGTAAAGTGATCATGGTGTTGTCACGACAGAAAGCATACAGCCCACACTGTAAAGTGATAATGTTGTTGTGACGACAGAAAGAACCCAACCCACACGGTAAAGTGGTCATGTTGTTGTCAAGACAGAAAGCACCCAACCCACATTGTAAAGTGGTCATGTTGTTGTCGCGACCGAAAGCACCCAACCCACACTGTAAAGTGGTCATGATGTTGTTACGACAGAAAGCACCCAACCCACACTGTAAAGTGGTCATGTTGTTGTCACGACAGAAAGCATCCAACCCACACTGTAAAGTAGTCATGTTGTTGTCACGACAGAAAGCACCCAACCCACACTGTAAAGTGGTCATGTTGTTACGACAGAAAGCATCCAACCCACACTGTAAAGTGGTCATCATGTTGTCGCGACAGAAAGTATCCCAACCCACACTGTAAAGTGGTCATGTATTCACAACAGAAAGCACCCAACCCACACTGTAAAGTGGTCATGTTGTTGTCACGACAGAAAGCACCCAACCCACACTGTAAAGAGGTCATGTTGTTGTTACGACAGAAAGCATCCAACCCACACTGTAAAGTGGTCATCATGTCACGACAGAACGCACCCAACCCACACTGTAAAGTGGTCATGTTGTTGTCACGACAGAAAGCACCCAACCCACACAGTAAAGTGGTCATGTTGTTGTTACGACAGAAAGCATCCAACCCACACTGTAAAGTGGTCATCATGTCATGACAGAAAGCACCCAACCCACACTGTAAAGTGGTCATGTTGTTGTCACGACAGAAAGCACACAACCCACACTGTAAAGTGGTCACGTTGTTGTCACGACAGAAAGCACCCAACCCACACTGTAAAGTGGTCATGCTGTTGTCACGACAGAAAGCACCCAACCCACACTGTAAAGTTATCATGTTGTTGTTACCACAGAAAGCACCCAACCCACACTGTAAAGTGGTCGTGATGTTGTTACGACAGAAAGCACCCAAACCACACTGTAAAGTGGTCATGATGTTGTCGCGACAGAAAGCACCCAACCCACACTGTAAAGTAGTCATGTTGTTGGCACGACAAAAAGCACCCAACCCACACTGTAAAGTGGTCATGTTGTTACGACAGAAAGCATCCAACCCACACTGTAAAGTGGTCATCATGTTGTCGCGACAGAAAGCATCCCAACCCACACTGTAAAGTGGTCGTGTATTCACAACAGAAAGCACCCAACCCACACTGTAAAGTGGTCATGTTGTTGTTACGACAGAAAGCATCCAACCCACACTGTAAAGTGGTCATGTTGTCGTCACGACAGAAAGCACCCAGCCCACACAGTAAAGTGGTCATGTTGTTGTTACGACAGAAAGCATCCAATCCACACTGTAAAGTGGTCATCATGTCACGACAGAAAGCACCCAACCCACACTGTAAAGTGGTCATGTTGTTGTCACGACAGAAAGCACCCAACCCACACTGTAAAGTCGTCACGTTGTTGTTACGACAGAAAGCACCCAACCCACACTGTAAAGTGGTCATGTTGTTGTCAAGAGAGAAAGCATCCAACCCACACTGTAAAGTGATCATGATGTTGTCGCGACAGAAAGCATCCCAACCCATACTGTAAAGTGGTCATGTATTCACGACAGAAAGCACCCAACCCACACTGTAAAGTGGTCATGTTGTTGTCACGACAGAAAGCACCCAACCCACACTGTAAAGTGGTCATGTTGTTGTCACGACAGAAAGCACCCAACCCACACTGTAAAGTGGTCATGTTGTTGTTACGACAGAAACCATCCAACCCACACTGTAAAGTGGTCATCATGTCACGACAGAAAGCAACCAACCCACACTGTAAAGTGGTCATGTTGTTGTCACGACAGAAAGCACCCAACCCACACTGTAAAGTGGTCATGTTGTTGTTACGACAGAAAGCACCCAACCCACACTGTAAAATGGTCATGTTGTTGTCAAGAAAGAAAGCATCCAACCCACACTGTAAAGTGATCATGATGTTGTCGCGACAGAAAGCATCCGACCCACACTGTAAAGTGATCATGTTGTTGTCACGACAGAAAGCACCCAACCCACACTGTAAAGTGGTCATGTTGTTGTCACGACAGAAAGCACCCAACCCACACTGTAAAGTGATCATGGTGTTGTCACGACAGAAAGCATACAGCCCACACTGTAAAGTGATAATGTTGTTGTGACGACAGAAAGAACCCAACCCACACGGTAAAGTGGTCATGTTGTTGTCAAGACAGAAAGCACCCAACCCACATTGTAAAGTGGTCATGTTGTTGTCGCGACCGAAAGCACCCAACCCACACTGTAAAGTGGTCATGATGTTGTCACGACAGAAAGCACCCAACCCACACTGTAAAGTCGTCACGTTGTTGTTACGACAGAAAGCACCCAACCCACACTGTAAAGTGGTCATGTTGTTGTCAAGAGAGAAAGCATCCAACCCACACTGTAAAGTGATCATGATGTTGTCGCGACAGAAAGCATCCCAACCCATACTGTAAAGTGGTCATGTATTCACGACAGAAAGCACCCAACCCACACTGTAAAGTGGTCATGTTGTTGTCACGACAGAAAGCACCCAACCCACACTGTAAAGTGGTCATGTTGTTGTTACGACAGAAACCATCCAACCCACACTGTAAAGTGGTCATCATGTCACGACAGAAAGCAACCAACCCACACTGTAAAGTGGTCATGTTGTTGTCACGACAGAAAGCACCCAACCCACACTGTAAAGTGGTCATGTTGTTGTTACGACAGAAAGCACCCAACCCACACTGTAAAATGGTCATGTTGTTGTCAAGAAAGAAAGCATCCAACCCACACTGTAAAGTGATCATGATGTTGTCGCGACAGAAAGCATCCGACCCACACTGTAAAGTGATCATGTTGTTGTCACGACAGAAAGCACCCAACCCACACTGTAAAGTGGTCATGTTGTTGTCACGACAGAAAGCACCCAACCCACACTGTAAAGTGATCATGGTGTTGTCACGACAGAAAGCATACAGCCCACACTGTAAAGTGATAATGTTGTTGTGACGACAGAAAGAACCCAACCCACACGGTAAAGTGGTCATGTTGTTGTCAAGACAGAAAGCACCCAACCCACATTGTAAAGTGGTCATGTTGTTGTCGCGACCGAAAGCACCCAACCCACACTGTAAAGTGGTCATGATGTTGTTACGACAGAAAGCACCCAACCCACACTGTAAAGTGGTCATGTTGTTGTCACGACAGAAAGCATCCAACCCACACTGTAAAGTAGTCATGTTGTTGTCACGACAGAAAGCACCCAACCCACACTGTAAAGTGGTCATGTTGTTACGACAGAAAGCATCCAACCCACACTGTAAAGTGGTCATCATGTTGTCGCGACAGAAAGTATCCCAACCCACACTGTAAAGTGGTCATGTATTCACAACAGAAAGCACCCAACCCACACTGTAAAGTGGTCATGTTGTTGTCACGACAGAAAGCACCCAACCCACACTGTAAAGAGGTCATGTTGTTGTTACGACAGAAAGCATCCAACCCACACTGTAAAGTGGTCATCATGTCACGACAGAACGCACCCAACCCACACTGTAAAGTGGTCATGTTGTTGTCACGACAGAAAGCACCCAACCCACACAGTAAAGTGGTCATGTTGTTGTTACGACAGAAAGCATCCAACCCACACTGTAAAGTGGTCATCATGTCATGACAGAAAGCACCCAACCCACACTGTAAAGTGGTCATGTTGTTGTCACGACAGAAAGCACACAACCCACACTGTAAAGTGGTCACGTTGTTGTCACGACAGAAAGCACCCAACCCACACTGTAAAGTGGTCATGCTGTTGTAACGACAGAAAGCACCCAACCCACACTGTAAAGTTATCATGTTGTTGTTACCACAGAAAGCACCCAACCCACACTGTAAAGTGGTCATGATGTTGTTACGACAGAAAGCACCCAAACCACACTGTAAAGTGGTCATGATGTTGTCGCGACAGAAAGCACCCAACCCACACTGTAAAGTGGTCATGTTGTTGTCACGACAGAAAGCATCCAACCCACACTGTAAAGTAGTCATGTTGTTGGCACGACAAAAAGCACCCAACCCACACTGTAAAGTGGTCATGTTGTTACGACAGAAAGCATCCAACCCACACTGTAAAGTGGTCATCATGTTGTCGCGACAGAAAGCATCCCAACCCACACTGTAAAGTGGTCGTGTATTCACAACAGAAAGCACCCAACCCACACTGTAAAGTGGTCATGTTGTTGTTACGACAGAAAGCATCCAACCCACACTGTAAAGTGGTCATGTTGTCGTCACGACAGAAAGCACCCAGCCCACACAGTAAAGTGGTCATGTTGTTGTTACGACAGAAAGCATCCAATCCACACTGTAAAGTGGTCATCATGTCACGACAGAAAGCACCCAACCCACACTGTAAAGTGGTCATGTTGTTGTCACGACAGAAAGCACCCAACCCACACTGTAAAGTCGTCACGTTGTTGTTACGACAGAAAGCACCCAACCCACACTGTAAAGTGGTCATGTTGTTGTCAAGAGAGAAAGCATCCAACCCACACTGTAAAGTGATCATGATGTTGTCGCGACAGAAAGCATCCCAACCCATACTGTAAAGTGGTCATGTATTCACGACAGAAAGCACCCAACCCACACTGTAAAGTGGTCATGTTGTTGTCACGACAGAAAGCACCCAACCCACACTGTAAAGTGGTCATGTTGTTGTCACCACAGAAAGCACCCAACCCACACTGTAAAGTGGTCATGTTGTTGTTACGACAGAAACCATCCAACCCACACTGTAAAGTGGTCATCATGTCACGACAGAAAGCAACCAACCCACACTGTAAAGTGGTCATGTTGTTGTCACGACAGTAAGCACCCAACCCACACTGTAAAGTGGTCATGTTGTTGTTACGACAGAAAGCACCCAACCCACACTGTAAAATGGTCATGTTGTTGTCAAGAAAGAAAGCATCCAACCCACACTGTAAAGTGATCATGATGTTGTCGCGACAGAAAGCATCCGACCCACACTGTAAAGTGATCATGTTGTTGTCACGACAGAAAGCACCCAACCCACACTGTAAAGTGGTCATGTTGTTGTCACGACAGAAAGCACCCAACCCACACTGTAAAGTGATCATGGTGTTGTCACGACAGAAAGCATACAGCCCACACTGTAAAGTGATAATGTTGTTGTGACGACAGAAAGCACCCAACCCACATTGTAAAGTGGTCATGTTGTTGTCGCGACCGAAAGCACCCAACCCACACTGTAAAGTGGTCATGATGTTGTTACGACAGAAAGCACCCAACCCACACTGTAAAGTGGTCATGTTGTTGTTACGACAGAAAGCACCCAACCCACACTGTAAAGTGGTCATGTTGTTGTCACGACAAAAGCACCCAACCCACACTGTAAAGTGGTCATGTTGTTACGACAGAAAGCATCCAACCCACACTGTAAAGTGGTCATCATGTTGTCGCGACAGAAAGCATCCCAACCCACACTGTAAAGTGGTCGTGTATTCACAACAGAAAGCACCCAACCCACACTGTAAAGTGGTCATGTTGTTGTTACGACAGAAAGCATCCAACCCACACTGTAAAGTGGTCATCATGTCATGACAGAAAGCACCCAACCTACACTGTAAAGTGGTCATGTTGTTGTCACGACAGAAAGCACCCAGCCCACACAGTAAATTGGTCATGTTGTTGTTACGACAGAAAGCATCCAACCCACACTGTAAAGTGGTCATCATGTCACGACAGAAAGCACCCAACCCATACTGTAAAGTGGTCATGTTGTTGTCACGACAGAAAGCACCCAACCCACACTGTAAAGTCGTCACGTTGTTGTTACGACAGAAAGCACCCAACCCACACTGTAAAGTGTTCATGTTGTTGTCGCGACAGAAACATACAACCCACACTGTAAAGTGATCATGATGTTGTCGCGACAGAAAGCATCCCAACCCATACTGTAAAGTGGTCATGTATACACGACAGAAAGCACCCAACCCACACTGTAAAGTGGTCATGTTGTTGTCACGACGGGAAAGCACCCAACCCACACTGTAAAGTGGTCATGTTGTTGTCACGACAGAAAGCACCCAACCCACACTGTAAAGTGGTCATGTTGTTGTTACGACAGAAAGCACCCAACCCACACTGTAAAGTGGTCATGTTGTTGTTACGACAGAAAGCACCCAACCCACACTGTAAAGTGGTCATGTTGTTGTCAAGAAAGAAAGCATCCAACCCACACTGTAAAGTGATCATGATGTTGTCGCGACAGAAAGCATCCAACCCACACTGTAAAGTGGTCATGTTGTTGTCACGACAGAAAGCACCCAACCCACACTGTAAAGTGGTCATGTTGTTGTCACGACAGAAAGCACCCAACCCACACTGTAAAGTGGTCATGTTGTTGTTACGACAGAAAGCACCCAACCCACACTGTAAAATGGTCATGTTGTTGTCAAGAAAGAAAGCATCCAACCCACACTGTAAAGTGATCATGATGTTGTCGCGACAGAAAGCATCCAACCCACACTGTAAAGTGATCATGTTGTTGTCACGACAGAAAGCACCCAACCCACACTGTAAAGTGGTCATGTTGTTGTCACGACAGAAAGCACCCAACCCACACTGTAAAGTGGTCATGTTGTTGTTACGACAGAAAGCACCCAACCCACACTGTAAAATGGTCATGTTGTTGTCAAGAAAGAAAGCATCCAACCCACACTGTAAAGTGATCATGTTGTTGTCGCGACAGAAAGCATCCAACCCACACTGTAAAGTGATCATGTTGTTGTCACGACAGAAAGCACCCAACCCACACTGTAAAGTGGTCATGTTGTTGTCACGACAGAAAGCACCCAACCCACACTGTAAAGTGATCATGTTGTTGTCACGACAGAAAGCATACAGCCCACACTGTAAAGTGGTCATGTATTCACGACAGAAAGCACCCAACCCATACTGTAAAGTGGTCATGTTGTTGTCAAGACAGAAAGCACCCAACCCACACTGTAAAGTGGTCATGTTGTTGTCGCGACCGAAAGCACCCAACCCACACTGTAAAGTGGTCATGATGTTGTTACGACAGAAAGCACCCAACCCACACTGTAAAGTGGTCATGTTGTTGTTACGACAGAAAGCACCCAACCCACACTGTGTAGTGGTCATGTTGTTGTCGCGACAGAAAGCACCCAACCCACACTGTAAAGTGGTCATGATGTTGTCATGACAGAAATCAGCCAACGCACACTGTAAAGTGGTCATGTTGTCGCGACAGAAAGCACCCAACCCACACTGTAAAGTGGTCATCATGTTGTCACGACAGAAAGCATCCAACCCACACTGTAAAGTGGTCATCATGTTGTCGCGACAGAAAGCATCCCAACCCACACTGTAAAGTGGTCATGTATTCACAACAGAAAGCACCCAACCCACACTGTAAAGTGGTCATGTTGTTGTCACGACAGAAAGCACCCAACCCACACTGTAAAGTGGTCATGTTGTTGTCACGACAGAAAGCACCCAACCCACACTGTAAAGTGATCATGGTGTTGTCACGACAGAAAGCATACAGCGCACACTGTAAAGTGATCATGTTGTTGTGACGACAGAAAGAACCCAACCCACACGGTAAAGTGGTCATGTTGTTGTCAAGACAGAAAGCAACCAACCCACACTGTAAAGTGGTCATGTTGTTGTCGCGACCGAAAGCACCCAACCCACACTGTAAAGTGGTCATGATGTTGTTACGACAGAAAGCACCCAACCCACACTGTGAAGTGGTCATGTTGTTGTCACGACAAAAAGCACCCAACCCACACTGTAAAGTGGTCATGTTGTTACGACAGAAAGCATCCAACCCACACTGTAAAGTGGTCATCATGTTGTCGCGACAGAAAGCATCCCAACCCACACTGTAAAGTGGTCGTGTATTCACAACAGAAAGCACCCAACCCACACTGTAAAGTGGTCATGTTGTTGTTACGACAGAAAGCACCCAACCCACACTGTAAAGTGTTCATGTTGTTGTCGCGACAGAAACATCCAACCCACACTGTAAAGTGATCATGATGTTGTCGCGACAGAAAGCATCCCAACCCATACTGTAAAGTGGTCATGTTGTTGTCACGACAGAAAGCACCCAACCCACACTGTAAAGTGGTCATGTTGTTGTCGCGACAGAAAGCATCCCAACCCACACTGTAAAGTGATCATGATGTTGTCGCGACAGAAAGCATCCCAACCCACACTGTAAAGTGATCATGTTGTTGTCACGACAGAAAGCACCCAACCCACACTGTAAAGTGGTCATGTTGTTACGACAGAAAGCATCCAACCCACACTGTAAAGTGGTCATCATGTTATCGCGACAGAAAGCATCCCAACCCACACTGTAAAGTGGTCGTGTATTCACAACAGAAAGCACCCAACCCACACTGTAAAGTGGTCATGTTGTTGTTACGACAGAAAGCATCCAACCCACACTGTAAAGTGGTCATCATGTCACGACAGAAAGCACCCAACCCACACTGTAAAGTGGTCATGTTGTTGTCACGACAGAAAGCATCCAACCCACACTGTAAAGTGGTCATGTTGTCGTCACGACAGAAAGCACCCAGCCCACACAGTAAAGTGGTCATGTTGTTGTTACGACAGAAAGCATCCAACCCACACTGTAAAGTGGTCATCATGTCACGACAGAAAGCACCCAACCCACACTGTAAAGTGGTCATGTTGTTGTCACGACAGAAAGCACCCAGCCCACACTGTAAAGTCGTCACGTTGTTGTTACGACAGAAAGCACCCAACCCACACTGTAAAGTGTTCATGTTGTTGTCGCGACAGAAACATCCAACCCACACTGTAAAGTGATCATGATGTTGTCGCGACAGAAAGCATCCCAACCCATACTGTAAAGTGGTCATGTTGTTGTCACGACAGAAAGCACCCAACCCACACTGTAAAGTGGTCATGTTGTTGTCACGACAGAAAGCACCTAACCCACACTGTAAAGTGGTCATGTTGTTGTTACGACAGAAACCATCCAACCCACACTGTAAACTGGTCATCATGTCACGACAGAAAGCAACCAACCCACACTGTAAAGTGGTCATGTTGTTGTCACGACAGAAAGCACCCAACCCACACTGTAAAGTGGTCATGTTGTTGTTACGACAGAAAGCATCCAACCCACACTGTAAAGTGGTCATGTTGTTGTCACGACAGAAAGCACCCAACCCACACTGTAAAGTGGTCATGTTGTTGTCACGACAGAAAGCACCCAACCCACACTGTAAAGTGGTCATGTTGTTGTTACGACAGAAAGCACCCAACCCACACTGTAAAATGGTCATGTTGTTGTCAAGAAAGAAAGCATCCAACCCACACTGTAAAGTGATCATGATGTTGTCGCGACAGAAAGCATCCAACCCACACTGTAAAGTGATCATGTTGTTGTCACGACAGAAAGCACCCAACCCACACTGTAAAGTGGTCATGTTGTTGTCACGACAGAAAGCACCCAACCCACACTGTAAAGTGGTCATGTTGTTGTTACGACAGAAAGCACCCAACCCACACTGTAAAATGGTCATGTTGTTGTCAAGAAAGAAAGCATCCAACCCACACTGTAAAGTGATCATGTTGTTGTCGCGACAGAAAGCATCCAACCCACACTGTAAAGTGATCATGTTGTTGTCACGACAGAAAGCACCCAACCCACACTGTAAAGTGGTCATGTTGTTGTCACGACAGAAAGCACCCAACCCACACTGTAAAGTGATCATGTTGTTGTGACGACAGAAAGCACCCAACCCACACGGTAAAGTGGTCATGTTGTTGTCAAGACAGAAAGCACCCAACCCACACTGTAAAGTGGTCATGTTGTTGTCGCGACCGAAAGCACCCAACCCACACTGTAAAGTGGTCATGATGTTGTTACGACAGAAAGCACCCAACCCACACTGTAAAGTGGTCATGTTGTTGTTACGACAGAAAGCACCCAACCCACACTGTGTAGTGGTCATGTTGTTGTCGCGACGGAAAGCACCCAACCCACACTGTAAAGTGGTCATGATGTTGTCATGACAGAAATCAGCCAACGCACACTGTAAAGTGGTCATGTTGTCGCGACAGAAAGCACCCAACCCACACTGTAAAGTGGTCATCATGTTGTCACGACAGAAAGCATCCAACCCACACTGTAAAGTGGTCATCATGTTGTCGCGACAGAAAGCATCCCAACCCACACTGTAAAGTGGTCATGTATTCACAACAGAAAGCACCCAACCCACACTGTAAAGTGGTCATGTTGTTGTCACGACAGAAAGCACCCAACCCACACTGTAAAGTGGTCATGTTGTTGTCACGACAGAAAGCACCCAACCCACACTGTAAAGTGATCATGGTGTCGTCACGACAGAAAGCATACAGCCCACACTGTAAAGTGATCATGTTGTTGTGACGACAGAAAGAACCCAACCCACACGGTAAAGTGGTCATGTTGTTGTCAAGACAGAAAGCACCCAACCCACACTGTAAAGTGGTCATGTTGTTGTCGCGACCGAAAGCACCCAACCCACACTGTAAAGTGGTCATGATGTTGTTACGACAGAAAGCACCCAACCCACACTGTAAAGTGGTCATGTTGTTGTCACGACAAAAAGCACCCAACCCACACTGTAAAGTGGTCATGTTGTTACGAAAGAAAGCATCCAACCCACACTGTAAAGTGGTCATCATGTTGTCGCGACAGAAAGCATCCCAACCCACACTGTAAAGTGGTCGTGTATTCACAACAGAAAGCACCCAACCCACACTGTAAAGTGGTCATGTTGTTGTTACGACAGAAAGCACCCAACCCACACTGTAAAGTGTTCATGTTGTTGTCGCGACAGAAACATCCAACCCACACTGTAAAGTGATCATGATGTTGTCGCGACAGAAAGCATCCCAACCCATACTGTAAAGTGGTCATGTTGTTGTCACGACAGAAAGCACCCAACCCACACTGTAAAGTGGTCATGTTGTTACGACAGAAAGCATCCAAACCACACTGTAAAGTGGTCATCATGTTGTCGCGACAGAAAGCATCCCAACCCACACTGTAAAGTGGTCGTGTATTCACAACAGAAAGCACCCAACCCACACTGTAAAGTGGTCATGTTGTTGTTACGACAGAAAGCATCCAACCCACACTGTAAAGTGGTCATCATGTCACGACAGAAAGCACCCAACCCACACTGTAAAGTGGTCATGTTGTTGTCACGACAGAAAGCATCCAACCCACACTGTAAAGTGGTCATGTTGTCGTCACGACAGAAAGCACCCAGCCCACACAGTAAAGTGGTCATGTTGTTGTTACGACAGAAAGCATCCAACCCACACTGTAAAGTGGTCATCATGTCACGACAGAAAGCACCCAACCCACACTGTAAAGTGGTCATGTTGTTGTCACGACAGAAAGCACCCAGCCCACACTGTAAAGTCGTCACGTTGTTGTTACGACAGAAAGCACCCAACCCACACTGTAAAGTGTTCATGTTCTTGTCGCGACAGAAACATCCAACCCACACTGTAAAGTGATCATGATGTTGTCGCGACAGAAAGCATCCCAACCCATACTGTAAAGTGGTCATGTTGTTGTCACGACAGAAAGCACCCAACCCACACTGTAAAGTGGTCATGTTGTTGTCACGACAGAAAGCACCTAACCCACACTGTAAAGTGGTCATGTTGTTGTTACGACAGAAACCATCCAACCCACACTGTAAACTGGTCATCATGTCACGACAGAAAGCAACCAACCCACACTGTAAAGTGGTCATGTTGTTGTCACGACAGAAAGCACCCAACCCACACTGTAAAGTGGTCATGTTGTTGTTACGACAGAAAGCACCCAACCCACACTGTAAAATGGTCATGTTGTTGTCAAGAAAGAAAGCATCCAACCCACACTGTAAAGTGATCATGATGTTGTCGCGACAGAAAGCATCCGACCCACACTGTAAAGTGATCATGTTGTTGTCACGACAGAAAGCACCCAACCCACACTGTAAAGTGGTCATGTTGTTGTCACGACAGAAAGCACCCAACCCACACTGTAAAGTGATCATGGTGTTGTCACGACAGAAAGCATACAGCCCACACTGTAAAGTGATAATGTTGTTGTGACGACAGAAAGAACCCAACCCACACGGTAAAGTGGTCATGTTGTTGTCAAGACAGAAAGCACCCAACCCACATTGTAAAGTGGTCATGTTGTTGTCGCGACCGAAAGCACCCAACCCACACTGTAAAGTGGTCATGATGTTGTTACGACAGAAAGCACCCAACCCACACTGTAAAGTGGTCATGTTGTTGTTACGACAGAAAGCACCCAACCCACACTGTAAAGTGGTCATGTTGTTGTCACGACAAAAAGCACCCAACCCACACTGTAAAGTGGTCATGTTGTTACGACAGAAAGCATCCAACCCACACTGTAAAGTGGTCATCATGTTGTCGCGACAGAAAGCATCCCAACCCACACTGTAAAGTGGTCGTGTATTCACAACAGAAAGCACCCAACCCACACTGTAAAGTGGTCATGTTGTTGTTACGACAGAAAGCATCCAACCCACACTGTAAAGTGGTCATCATGTCACGACAGAAAGCACCCAACCCACACTGTAAAGTGGTCATGTTGTTGTCACGGCAGAAAGCATCCAGCCCACACTGTAAAGTGATCATGATGTTGTCACGACAGAAAGCATCCAACCCACACTCTAAAGTGATCATGTTGTTGTCGCGACAGAAAGCACCCAATCCACACTGTAAAGTGGTCATGATGTTGTCACGACAGAAATCATCCAACCCACACTGTAAAGTGGTCATGTTGTTGTGACGACAGAAAGCACCCAACCCACACTGTAAAGTGGTCATGTTGTTGTCACGACAGAAAGCACCCAACCCACACTGTAAAGTGGTCATGTTGTCGCGACAGAAAGCATCCAACCCACACTGTAAAGTGATCATGTTGTTGTGACGACAGAAAGCACCCAACCCACACTGTAAAGTGGTCATGATGTTGTTACGACAGAAAGCAACAACCCACACTGTAAAGTGGTCATGATGTTGTTACGACAGAAAGCACCCAAACCACACTGTAAAGTGGTCATGATGTTGTCACGACAGAAAGCATCTAACCCACACTGTAAAGTGGTCATGTTGTTGTCACGACAGAAAGCAACCAACCCACACTGTAAAGTGGTCTTGTTGTCACGATAGAAAGCATCCAACCCACACTGTAAAGTGGTCATGTTGTTGTCACGACAGAAAGCACACAACCCACACTGTAAAGTGGCCATGTTGTTGTTACGACAGAAAGCATCCAACCCACACTGTAAAGTGGTCATGATGTTGTCGCGACAGAAAGCATCCCAACCCACATTGTAAAGTGGTCATGTTGTTGTCACGACAGAAAGCACCCAACCCACACTGTAAAGTGGTCATGTTGTTATCACGACAGAAAGCACCCAACCCACACTGTAAAATGGTCATGTTGTTGTCACGACAGAAAGCACCCAACCCACACTGTAAAGTGGTCATGTTGTTATCACGACAGAAAGCACCCAACCCACACTGTAAAATGGTCATGTTGTTGTCACGACAGAAAGCACCCAACCCACACTGTAAAGTGGTCATGTATTCACGACAGAAAGCACCCAACCCACACTGTAAAGTGGTCATGTTGTTGTCACGACAGAAAGCACCCAACCCACACTGTAAAGTGGTCATGTTGTTGTTACGACAGAAAGCATCCAACCCACACTGTAAAGTGGTCATGATGTTGTCGCGACAGAAAGCATCCCAACCCACACTGTAAAGTGGTCATGTATTCACGACAGAAAGCACCCAACCCATACTGTAAAGTGGTCATGTTGTTGTCACGACAGAAAGCACCCAACCCACACTGTAAAGTTGTCATTTTGTTGTCACGACAGAAAGCACCCAACTCACACTGTAAAGTGGTCATGATGTTGTTACGACAGAAAACACCCAACCCACACTGTAAAGTGGTCATGATGTTGTCACGACAGAAAGCATCTAACCCACACTGTAAAGTGGTCATGTTGTTGTCACGACAGAAAGCATCCAACCCACACTGTAAAGTGGTCATGTTGTCACAACAGAAAGCATCCAACCCACACTGTAAAGTGGTCATGTTGTTGTCACGACAGAAAGCACCCAACCCACACTGTAAAGTGATCATGATGTTGTCGCGACAGAAAGCACCCAACCCACACTGTAAAGTGGTCATGTTGTCACGGCAGAAAGCACCCAACCCACACTGTAAAGTGATCATGTTGTTGTCACAACAGAAAACACCCAACCCACACTGTAAAGTGGTCATGATGTTGTTACGGCAGAAAGCACCCAACCCACACTGTAAAGTGGTCATGTTGTTGTTACGACAGAAAGTACCCAACCCACACTGTAAAGTGGTCATGTTGTTGTCGCGACAGAAAGCGCCCAACCCACACTGTAAAGTGGTCATGATGTTGTTACGACAGAAAGCATCCCACCCACACTGTAAAGTGGTCATCATGTCACGACAGGAAGCACCCAACCCACACTGTAAAGTGGTCATGATGTTGTTACAACAGAAAGCACCCAAACCACACTGTAAAGTGGTCATCATGTTGTCACGACAGAAAGCATCTAACCCACACTGTAAAGTGGTCATGTTGTTGTCACGACAGAAAGCATCCAACCCACACTGTAAAGTGGTCTTGTTGTCACGACAGAAAGCATCCAACCCACACTGTAAAGTGGTCATGTTGTCACGACAGAAAGCATCCAACACACACTGTAAAGTGGTCATGATGTTGTCGCGACAGAAAGCACCCAACCCACACTGTAAAGTCGTCATGTTGTTGTCACGAAAGAAAGCATCCAACCCACACTGTAAAGTAGTCATGTTGTTGTCACGACAGAAAGCACCCAACCCACACTGTAAAGTGGTCATGTTGTTGTTACGACAGAAAGCATCCAACCCACACTGTAAAGTGGTCATCATGTTGTCGCGACAGAAAGCATCCCAACCCACACTGTAAAGTGGTCCTGTATTCACAACAGAAAGCACCCAACCCACACTGTAAAGTGGTCATGTTGTTGTCATGACAGAAAGCACCCAACCCACACTGTAAAGTGGTCATGTTGTTGTCACGATAGAAAGCACCCAACCCACACTGTAAAGTGGTCATGTTGTTGTTACGATAGAAAGCTTCCAACCCACACTGTAAAGTGGTCCTCATGTCACGACAGAAAGCACCCAAACCACACTGTAAAGTGGTCATGTTGTTGTCACGACAGAAAGCATCCAACCCACACTGTAAAGTGGTCATGTTGTCGTCACGACAGTAAGCACCCAACCCACGAAGTAAAGTGGTCATGTTGTTGTTACGACGGAAAGCATCCAACCCACACTGTAAAGTGGTCATCATGTCACGACAGAAAGCACCCAACCCACACTGTAAAGTGGTCATGTATTCACGACAGAAAGCACCCAACCCACACTGTAAAGTGGTCATGTTGTTGTCACGACAGAAAGCACCCAACCCACACTGTAAAGTGGTCATGTTGTTGTTACGACAGCAAGCATCCAACCCACACTGTAAAGTGGTCATGATGTTGTCGCGACAGAAAGCATCCCAACCCACACTGTAAAGTGGTCATGATGTTGTCGCAACAGAAAGCATCCTAACCCACACTGTAAAGTGGTCATGTATTCACGACAGAAAGCACCCAGCCCATACTGTAAAGTGGTCATGTTGTTGTCACGACAGAAAGCACCCAACCCACACTGTAAAGTGGTCATTTTGTTGTCACGACAGAAAGCACCCAACTCACACTGTAAAGTGGTCATGATGTTGTCACGACAGAAAGCATCTAACCCACACTGTAAAGTGGTCATGTTGTTGTCACGACAGAAAGCATCCAACCCACACTGTAAAGTGGTCATGTTGTCACGACAGAAAGCATCCAACCCACACTGTAAAGTGGTCATGTTGTTGTCACGACAGAAAGCACCCAACCCACACTGTAAAGTGATCATGATGTTGTCGCGACAGAAAGCATCCAACCCACACTGTAAAGTGATCATGTTGTTGTCGCGACAGAAAGCACCCAACCCACACTGTAAAGTGGTCATGTTGTTGTCACGGCAGAAAGCACCCAACCCACACTGTAAAGTGATCATGTTGTTGTCACAACAGAAAACACCCAACCCACACTGTAAAGTGGTCATGATGTTGTTACGACAGAAAGCACCCAACCCACACTGTAAAGAGGTCATGTTGTTGTTACGACAGAAAGTACCCAACCCACACTGTAAAGTGGTCATGTTGTTGTCGCGACAGAAAGCGCCCAACCCACACTGTAAAGTGGTCATGATGTTGTCACGACAGAAAGCATCCAACCCACACTGTAAAGTGGTCATGTCGCGACAGAAAGCACCCAACCCACACTGTAAAGTCGTCATGATGTTGGTACGACAGAAAGCACCCAACCCACACTGTAAAGTGGTCATGTTGTTGTCACGACAGAAAGCACCCAACCCACACTGTAAAGTGGTCATGATGTTGTTACGACAGAAAGCATCCAACCCACACTGTAAAGTGGTCATCATGTCACGACAGGAAGCACCCAACCCACACTGTAAAGTGGTCATGATGTTGTTACAACAGAAAGCACCCAAACCACACTGTAAAGTGGTCATCATGTTGTCACGACAGAAAGCATCTAACCCACACTGTAAAGTGGTCATGTTGTTGTCACGACAGAAAGCATCCAACCCACACTGTAAAGTGGTCTTGTTGTCACGACAGAAAGCATCCAACCCACACTGTAAAGTGGTCATGTTGTCACGACAGAAAGCATCCAACACACACTGTAAAGTGGTCATGATGTTGTCGCGACAGAAAGCACCTAACCCACACTGTAAAGTGGTCATGTTGTTGTCACGAAAGAAAGCATCCAACCCACACTGTAAAGTAGTCATGTTGTTGTCACGACAGAAAGCACCCAACCCACACTGTAAAGTGGTCATGTTGTTGTTACGACAGAAAGCATCCAACCCACACTGTAAAGTGGTCATGTTGTTGTTACGACAGAAAGCACGCAACCCACACTGTAAAGTGGTCATGTTGTTGTTACGACAGAAAGCACCCAACCCACACAGTAAAGTGGTCATCATGTTGTCGCGACAGAAAGCATCCCAACCCACACTGTAAAGTGGTCATGTATTCACAACAGAAAGCACCCAACCCACACTGTAAAGTGGTCATGTTGTTGTCATGACAGAAAGCACCCAACCCACACTGTAAAGTGGTCATGTTGTTGTCACGATAGAAAGCACCCAACCCACACTGTAAAGTGGTCATGTTGTTGTTACGACAGAAAGCTTCCAACCCACACTGTAAAGTGGTCATCATGTCACGACAGAAAGCACCCAAACCACACTGTAAAGTGGTCATGTTGTTGTCACGACAGAAAGCATCCAACCCACACTGTAAAGTGGTCATGTTGTCGTCACGACAGTAAGCACCCAACCCACGCAGTAAAGTGGTCATGTTGTTGTTACGACGGAAAGCATCCAACCCACACTGTAAAGTGGTCATCATGTCACGACAGAAAGCCCCCAACCCACACTGTAAAGTGGTCATGTTGTTGTCGCGACAGAAAGCATCCAACCCACACTGTAAAGTGATCATGTTGTTGTCACGACAGAAAGCACCCAACCTACACTGTAAAGTGGTCATGTTGTTGTCGCGACAGAAAGCATCCAACCCACACTGTAAAGTGATCATGTTGTTGTGACGACAGAAAGCACCCAACCTACACTGTAAAGTGGTCATCATGTCACGACAGAAAGCCCCCAACCCACACTGTAAAGTGGTCATGTTGTTGTCGCGACAGAAAGCATCCAACCCACACTGTAAAGTGGTCATGTTTTTGTCACGACAGAAAGCACCCAACCCACACTGTAAAGTGGTCATGTTGTTGTCACGACAGAAAGCACCCAACCCACACTGTAAAGTGGTCATGTTGTTGTCATGACAGAAAGCACCCAACCCACACTGTAAAGTGGTCATGATGTCACGACAGAAAGCACCCAACCCACATTGTAAAGTGGTCATGATGTTACGACAGAAAGCTTCCAACCCACACTGTAAAGTGGTCATCATGTCACGACAGAAAGCACCCACCACACTGTAAAGTGGTCATGTTGTTGTCACGACAGAAAGCATCCAACCCACACTGTAAAGTGGTCATGTTGTTGTTACAACGGAAAGCATCCAACCCACACTGTAAAGTGGTCATCATGTCACGACAGAAAGCACCCAACCCACACTGTAAAGTGGTCATGTTGTTGTCGCGACAGAAAGCATCCAACCCACACTGTAAAGTGATCATGTTGTTGTCACGACAGAAAGCACCCAACCCACACTGTAAAGTGGTCATGTTGTTGTCGCGACAGAAAGCATCCAACCCACACTGTAAAGTGGTCATGTTGTTGTCGCGACAGAAAGCATCCAACCCACACTGTAAAGTGATCATGTTGTCGTTACGACAGAAAGCACCCAACCCACACTGTAAAGTGGTCATGTTGTTGTCACGACTGAAAGCACCCAACCCACACTGTAAAGTGGTCATGTTGTTGTCATGACAGAAAGCATCCAACCCACACTGTAAAGTGGTCATGTTGTTGTCGCGACAGAAAGCATCCAACCCACACTGTAAAGTGGTCATGTTGTTGTCGCGACAGACAGCACCCAACCCACACTGTAAAGTGGTCATGTTGTTGTCACGACAGAAAGCACCCAACCCACACTGTAAAGTGGTCATGATGTCACGACAGAAAGCACCCAACCCACACTGTAAAGTGGTCATGTTGTCGCGACAGAAAGCATCCAACCCACACTGTAAAGTGGTCATGTTGTTGTCACGACAGAAAGCACCCAACCCACACTGTAAAGTGGTCATGTTGTTGTCATGACAGAAAGCACCCAACCCACACTGTAAAGTGGTCATGATGTCACGACAGAAAGCACCCAACCCACATTGTAAAGTGGTCATGATGTTGTTACGACAGAAAGCACCCAACCCACACTGTAAAATGGTCATCTTGTTGTCACGACAGAAAGCACCCAACCCCACATTGTAAAGTGGTCATGATGTTGTCACGACAGAAAGCACCCAACCCACACTGTAAAGTGGTCATGTTGTTGTCACGACAGAAAGCACCCAACCCACACTGTAAAGTGGTCATGATGTTGTTACGACAGAAAGCACCCAACCCACACTGTAAAGTGGTCATGATGTCACGACAGAAAGCACCCAACCCACACTATAAAGTGGTTATGATGTTTTCACGACTGAAAGCACCCAACCTACACTGTAAAGTGGTCATGATGTCACGACAGAAAGCACCCAACCACACTGTAAAGTGGTCATGTTGTTGTCACGACAGAAAGCACCCAACCCACACTGTAAAGTGGTCATGTTGTTGTCACGACAGAAAGCACCCAACCCACACTGTAAAGTGGTCATGTTGTTGTTACGACAGAAAGCACCCAACCCACACTGTAAAGTGGTCATGATGTCACGACAGAAAGCACCCAACCCACACTGTAAAGTGGTCATGTTGTTACGACAGAAAGCACCCAACCCACACTGTAAAGTGGTCATGTTGTTGTCACGACAGAAAGCACCCAACCCACACTGTAAAGTGGTCATGTTGTTGTCATGACAGAAAGCACCCAACCCACACTGTTAAGTGGTCATGTTGTTTTCATGACAGAAAGCACCCAACCCACACTGTTAAGTGGTCATGTTGTTGTCACGACAGAAAGCACCCAACCCACACTGTAAAGTGGTCATGATGTTGTCACGACAGAAAGCACCCAACCCACACTGTAAAGTGGTCATGTTGTTGTCATGACAGAAAGCACCCAACCCACACTGTAAAGTGGTCATGATGTTGTCACGACAGAAAGCACCCAACCCACGCTGTAAAGTGGTCATGATGTCACGACAGAGAGCACCCAACCCACACTGTAAAGTGGTCATGTTGTTGTGGCGACAGAAAGCATCCAACCCACACTGTAAAGTGGTCATGTTGTTGTCACAACAGAAAGCAGCCAACCCACACTGTAAAGTGGTCATGATGTCACGACAGAAAGCACCCAACCCACATTGTAAAGTGGTCATGATGTTGTTACGACAGAAAGCACCCAACCCACACTGTAAAATGGTCATCTTGTTGTCACGACAGAAAGCACCCAACCCACACTGTAAAGTGGTCATGTTGTTGTCACGACAGAAAGCACCCAACCCACACTGTAAAGTGGTCATGATGTCACGACAGAAAGCACCCAACCCACATTGTAAAGTGGTCATGATGTTGTTACGACAGAAAGCACCCAACCCACACTGTAAAATGGTCATCTTGTTGTCACGACAGAAAGCACCCAACCCACACTGTAAAGTGATCATGATGTTGTCGCAACAGAAAGCACCCAACCCACACTGTAAAGTGGTCATGTTGTTGTCACGACAGAAAGCACCCAACCCACACTGTAAAGTGGTCATGATGTTGTTACGACAGAAAGCACCCAACCCACACTGTAAAGTGGTCATGATGTCACGACAGAAAGCACCCAACCCACACTATAAAGTGGTTATGATGTTTTCACGACTGAAAGCACCCAAACCACACTGTAAAGTGGTCATGATGTCACGACAGAAAGCACCCAACCCACACTGTAAAGTGGTCATGTTGTTGTCACGACAGAAAGCACCCAACCCACACTGTAAAGTGGTCATGTTGTTGTCACGACAGAAAGCACCCAACCCACACAGTAAAGTGATCATGATGTTGTTACGACAGAAAGCACCCAACCCCCACTGTAAACTAGTCATGATGTTGTTACGACAGAAAGCACCCAACCCACACTGTAAAGTGGTCATGATGTTGTCACGACAGAAAGCATCCAACCCACACTGTAAAGTGGTCATGTTGTTGTCACAACAGAAAGCATCCAACCCACACTGTAAAGTGGTCATGTTGTCACGACAGAAAGCACCCAACCCACACTGTAAAGTGGTCATGATGTTGTCGCGACAGAAAGCATCCCAACCCACACTGTAAAGTGGTCATGTTGTCACGACAGAAAGCACCCAACCCACACTGTAAAGTGTCATGATGTTGTTATGACAGAAAGCACTCAACCCACATTGTAAAGTGGTCATGATGTCACGACAGAAAGCACCCAACCCACACTGTAAAGTGGTCATGTTGTTGTTACGACAGAAAGCACCCAACCCACACTGTAAAGTGGTCATGATGTCACGACAGAAAGCACCCAACCCACACTGTAAAGTGGTCATGTTATTGTCACGACAGAAAGCACCCAACCCACACTGTAAAGTGGTCATGATGTTGTCGCGACAGAAAGCACCCAACCCACACTGTAAAGTGGTCATGTTGTCACGACAGAAAGCACCCAACCCACACTGTTAAGTGGTTATGTTGTTGTCACGACAGAAAGCACCCAACCCACACTGTAAAGTGGTCATGTTGTTGTCATGACAGAAAGCACCCAACCCACACTGTAAAGTGGTCATGTTGTTGTCACGACAGAAAGCACCCAACCCACACTGTAAAGTGGTCATGTTGTTGTCACGACAGAAAGCACCCAACCCACACTGTAAAGTGATCATGATGTTGTCACGACAGAAAGCATCCCAACCCACACTGTAAAGTGGTCATGTTGTTGTCACGACAGAAAGCACCCAACCCACACTGTAAAGTGGTCATGTTGTTGTCATGACAGAAAGCACCCAACCCACACTGTAAAGTGGTCATGTTGTTGTCACGACAGAAAGCACCCAACCCACACTGTAAAGTGGTCATGTTGTTGTCATGACAGAAAGCACCCAACCCACACTGTAAAGTGGTCATGTTGTTGTCACGACAGAAAGCACCCAACGCACACTGTAAAGTGGTCATGTTGTTGTCACGACAGAAAGCACCCAACCCACACTGTAAAGTGGTCATGTTGTTGTCATGACAGAAAGCACCCAACGCACACTGTAAAGTGGTCATGTTGTTGTCATGACAGAAAGCACCCAACGCACACTGTAAAGTGGTCATGTTGTTGTCACGACAGAAAGCACCCAACCCACACTGTAAAGTGGTCATGTTGTTGTCATGACAGAAAGCACCCAACCCACACTGTAAAGTGGTCATGTTGTTGTCATGACAGAAAGCACCCAACGCACACTGTAAAGTGGTCATGTTGTTGTCATGACAGAAAGCACCCAACCCACACTGTAAAGTGGTCATGTTGTTGTCATGACAGAAAGCACCCAACCCACACTGTAAAGTGGTCATGTTGTTGTCATGACAGAAAGCACCCAACCCACACTGTAAAGTGGTCATGTTGTTGTCACGACAGAAAGCACCCAACCCACACTGTAAAGTGGTCATGTTGTTGTCATGACAGAAAGCACCCAACCCACACTGTAAAGTGGTCATGTTGTTGTCACGACAGAAAGCACCCAACCCACACTGTAAAGTGGTCATGTTGTTGTCATGACAGAAAGCACCCAACCCACACTGTAAAGTGGTCATGTTGTTGTCATGACAGAAAGCACCCAACCCACACTGTAAAGTGGTCATGTTGTTGTCACGACAGAAAGCACCCAACCCACACTGTAAAGTGGTCATGTTGTTGTCATGACAGAAAGCACCCAACGCACACTGTAAAGTGGTCATGTTGTTGTCATGACAGAAAGCACCCAACCCACACTGTAAAGTGGTCATGTTGTTGTCATGACAGAAAGCACCCAACCCACACTGTAAAGTGGTCATGTTGTTGTCATGACAGAAAGCACCCAACGCACACTGTAAAGTGGTCATGTTGTTGTCACGACAGAAAGCACCCAACCCACACTGTAAAGTGGTCATGTTGTTGTCACGACAGAAAGCACCCAACCCACACTGTAAAGTGGTCATGTTGTTGTCATGACAGAAAGCACCCAACGCACACTGTAAAGTGGTCATGTTGTTGTCATGACAGAAAGCACCCAACCCACACTGTAAAGTGGTCATGTTGTTGTCATGACAGAAAGCACCCAACCCACACTGTAAAGTGGTCATGTTGTTGTCATGACAGAAAGCACCCAACCCACACTGTAAAGTGGTCATGTTGTTGTCACGACAGAAAGCACCCAACGCACACTGTAAAGTGGTCATGTTGTTGTCACGACAGAAAGCACCCAACCCACACTGTAAAGTGGTCATGTTGTTGTCATGACAGAAAGCACCCAACGCACACTGTAAAGTGGTCATGTTGTTGTCATGACAGAAAGCACCCAACGCACACTGTAAAGTGGTCATGTTGTTGTCACGACAGAAAGCACCCAACCCACACTGTAAAGTGGTCATGTTGTTGTCATGACAGAAAGCACCCAACCCACACTGTAAAGTGGTCATGTTGTTGTCATGACAGAAAGCACCCAACGCACACTGTAAAGTGGTCATGTTGTTGTCATGACAGAAAGCACCCAACGCACACTGTAAAGTGGTCATGTTGTTGTCATGACAGAAAGCACCCAACCCACACTGTAAAGTGGTCATGTTGTTGTCATGACAGAAAGCACCCAACCCACACTGTAAAGTGGTCATGTTGTTGTCACGACAGAAAGCACCCAACCCACACTGTAAAGTGGTCATGTTGTTGTCATGACAGAAAGCACCCAACCCACACTGTAAAGTGGTCATGTTGTTGTCACGACAGAAAGCACCCAACCCACACTGTAAAGTGGTCATGTTGTTGTCATGACAGAAAGCACCCAACCCACACTGTAAAGTGGTCATGTTGTTGTCATGACAGAAAGCACCCAACCCACACTGTAAAGTGGTCATGTTGTTGTCACGACAGAAAGCACCCAACCCACACTGTAAAGTGGTCATGTTGTTGTCATGACAGAAAGCACCCAACGCACACTGTAAAGTGGTCATGTTGTTGTCATGACAGAAAGCACCCAACCCACACTGTAAAGTGGTCATGTTGTTGTCATGACAGAAAGCACCCAACCCACACTGTAAAGTGGTCATGTTGTTGTCATGACAGAAAGCACCCAACGCACACTGTAAAGTGGTCATGTTGTTGTCATGACAGAAAGCACCCAACCCACACTGTAAAGTGGTCATGTTGTTGTCACGACAGAAAGCACCCAACCCACACTGTAAAGTGGTCATGTTGTTGTCATGACAGAAAGCACCCAACCCACACTGTAAAGTGGTCATGTTGTTGTCATGACAGAAAGCACCCAACCCACACTGTAAAGTGGTCATGTTGTTGTCATGACAGAAAGCACCCAACGCACACTGTAAAGTGGTCATGTTGTTGTCGCGACAGAAAGCACCCAACCCACACTGTAAAGTGGTCATGTTGTTGTCACGACAGAAAGCACCCAACCCACACTGTAAAGTGGTCATGTTGTTGTCATGACAGAAAGCACCCAACGCACACTGTAAAGTGGTCATGTTGTTGTCATGACAGAAAGCACCCAACCCACACTGTAAAGTGGTCATGTTGTTGTCATGACAGAAAGCACCCAACCCACACTGTAAAGTGGTCATGTTGTTGTCATGACAGAAAGCACCCAACGCACACTGTAAAGTGGTCATGTTGTTGTCATGACAGAAAGCACCCAACCCACACTGTAAAGTGGTCATGTTGTTGTCACGACAGAAAGCACCCAACGCACACTGTAAAGTGGTCATGTTGTTGTCATGACAGAAAGCACCCAACCCACACTGTAAAGTGGTCATGTTGTTGTCATGACAGAAAGCACCCAACCCACACTGTAAAGTGGTCATGTTGTTGTCATGACAGAAAGCACCCAACGCACACTGTAAAGTGGTCATGTTGTTGTCGCGACAGAAAGCACCCAACCCACACTGTAAAGTGGTCATGTTGTTGTCACGACAGAAAGCACCCAACCCACACTGTAAAGTGGTCATGTTGTTGTCATGACAGAAAGCACCCAACGCACACTGTAAAGTGGTCATGTTGTTGTCACGACAGAAAGCACCCAACCCACACTGTAAAGTGGTCATGTTGTTGTCATGACAGAAAGCACCCAACCCACACTGTAAAGTGGTCATGTTGTTGTCATGACAGAAAGCACCCAACCCACACTGTAAAGTGGTCATGTTGTTGTCACGACAGAAAGCACCCAACCCACACTGTAAAGTGGTCATGTTGTTGTCATGACAGAAAGCACCCAACCCACACTGTAAAGTGGTCATGTTGTTGTCACGACAGAAAGCACCCAACGCACACTGTAAAGTGGTCATGATGTTATTACGACAGAAAGCACCCAACCCACACTGTAAAGTGGTCATGTTGTTGTCATGACAGAAAGCACCCAACCCACACTGTAAAGTGATCATGATGTTGTCACGACAGAAAGCATCCCAACCCACACTGTAAAGTGGTCATGATGTTGTCACGACAGAAAGCACCCAACCCACACTGTAAAGTGGTCATGTTGTTGTCGCGACAGAAAGCATCCCAACCCACACTGTAAAGTGGTCATGTTGTTGTCACGACAGAAAGCATCCCAACCCACACTGTAAACTGGTCATGTTGTTGTCACGACAGAAAGCATCCCAACCCACACTGTAAAGTGGTCATGTTGTTGTCACGACAGAAAGCACCCAACCCACACTGTAAAGTGGTCATGTTGTTGTCACGACAGAAAGCATCCCAACCCACACTGTAAAGTGGTCATGTTGTTGTCACGACAGAAAGCACCCAACCCACACTGTAAAGTGGTCATGTTGTTGTCACGACAGAAAGCACCCAACCCACACTGTAAAGTGGTCATGTTGTTGTTACGACAGAAAGCACCCAACCCACACTGTAAAGTGGTCATGTTGTTGTCACGACAGAAAGCATCCCAACCCACACTGTAAAGTGGTCATGTTGTTGTCACGACAGAAAGCACCCAACCCACACTGTAAAGTGGTCATGTTGTTGTCACGACAGAAAGCACCCAACCCACACTGTAAAGTGGTCATGTTGTTGTCACGACAGAAAGCATCCCAACCCACACTGTAAAGTGGTCATGTTGTTGTCACGACAGAAAGCACCCAACCCACACTGTAAAGTGGTCATGTTGTTGTCACGACAGAAAGCACCCAACCCACACTGTAAAGTGGTCATGTTGTTGTCGCGACAGAAAGCACCCAACCCACACTGTAAAGTGGTCATGTTGTTGTCGCGACAGAAAGCATCCCAACCCACACTATAAAGTGGTCATGTTGGTGACACGACAAAAAGCACCCAGTACACCTTGAAGGTTGGAAAAATCTAATTATTTCCCCGAAAAAGATTTTCTTTTCATGATACAGGGGCCGGCCGGCGAAGAAACAACACCATGCGTTTGTCCACCCCCCTGTATCATTAGAAAAAAATCTTTTTTCAGGGAAATTATTAGATTTTTCCAAATTTAAAGGTTTCTTAGGAATTTTCTATGTTTATTTTAGGTTTTGCCATCTGAAGAGCTCAGGCTACCATAATTGATATTCCTCAGTGAAACATGTATAACAGAGTTTTAAATAAATCTGAATCAACTGAATATGGCTTCCGATCTTTTATTAATATATAAATACTAGACCACCCGTGACTCGCATCATATTCACTTCAAAATATTTTTTAAATAATTAAAATATACACAGACATGTATATAATGTGAAATGAAATTGGAAGGCCCATATATATATGTGTGTGTATGTATATATATAAATGTATGTGTGCGTATACATATATATATATATGTGTGTGTGTATATATATATGGGGGTGTCTGTGATCTATATACACTGGTCATAGACACACACACACATATACACACACACATATATATATACACACACACTCACATATATATATACACACAACAACACCATCAGCTTTCTCTCTTCCGTTCTCCTTCTCTGTCTCCTCTGCCCCTTTCTATCTACTTTCTATCTACTTTCTATCTATCTTTCAATCTACTTTGTCACAACCATTATCTTTTCCTCTCTATCTTTCTCTCTCTTTGTTTATGAAGGTACCCGGAAAAACCTGTGCTCCGATTTATCCGAAACTTGTTTTATTCTATTTGTATTCCCATTTCAGGGTCAACTTCCTTTCAAAGTATTTTCCTATTATGCGCCCTTTTGGGTGTATTACATTACAGACAAGCAAGCAAGCAATCACAGACTTATAGTAATTATCATCATCATCATCATCATCATCGTTTAATGTCTATCTTCCACGCTAGCATGGGTTAGACGGGAGTTGTCCCACTTGAGGCAAGATTGGTTGGGTGACTGTGTTTCGCTCGTATAGGACTATCTGGCAGGTTATATATATATATATATATATATAGAGAGAGAGATATGAAAGAGTCGGGACTCCAATGGCCGAGCTCTTGATGTTTCAACAGCTAGTTCCTAACTATCACACTCTAAGTATTGAGTACTCTGGTGAGTAATGGTCTAACTGGTTTTTACTGCATCCATTTTGATTTATATATATATATATATAAAATCATCATCATAGTTTTATATCTATTTTCCACACTTGCATGGGTTAAATGGATTGTCACACTCTGAGGCTAGACAGGCAGGACAGACGGACAGACAACTGTCTTGCTCATATGTTCCATTTTAGCACGGTTGCTATGGCTGGATACCCTTCTTAATTCCAACCATTTAATGCCGTGTACCGGATTTGTTTTTTTGTGGCACCACCACTACCACCTGATAGAGTGCTTTTTTCATGGCATCAGCACTCGCACTTTACATATAAAAGATCCCATAACCTCTTGTGGAGTCATAAAGGCACCTTCATACAGCATGTCTCGGGCACTTTTAAACCTGGCGGAGCCCAACCAGGTCTGAACACAGCTGTTTTTTTTCTATAGAGGAAGAATCGACCCCAGTGCTGGACTGGTACTTTTTTTTATCAACCACGAAAGGATGAAAGGCTAAGTTGACACCGGCGGGATTTGAACTCAGAGCACGCAATAAGGTGGGACAAATATCGTAAAGCATTCTATCCAACAGCTTAACGACTCTGCCAATTTTCCGCCTTTACATATACCCACACATATACAGGGTGTCCCAAAAAATGTATACACACTTCAACAACATTCTAATAAATATTGCCTGTACAGGTAATCAAAGTGTGTATACATTTTTTGGGGGGACACCATGTATATATATATATATATATATATACACATCATCATTTTATGTCTGTGTTCCATGCTAGCATGGATTGGACAGGTTGTTACAGTCTCAAGCTAGATGGGTCAGAAGAAATCCATAAGACACACACACACATACAAAACAGCTTTCATGTAATTAAGCAATATGCACTCATTCATATGTAAACTTAATAATTAATAGTGTTCAAATATTGAGTTACTGAAATCTATATTTCCATTATAAATAGTTGTACAATGAAATGCACCTAGACATATGCACAAGAATGCATACATAATGCACACATTGGTTGAGGGGGGGGGGATTCTATGCAGTCACTTGGCTTCCTAGAAACAGCAGCAAATCTCGTACAGATCATATCCTGTGTAACTGAATATAATACAATTATTGGATAGTACTTTTTGTTTTGTTGTTGTTTTGGGTTTTCTTGTCAATCTCTATGTCCATCATCATCATTTTATGTCTGCTTTTCATGCTGGCATGAGTTGGACAGTTCATCATGGTCCAAGACTATATGGGTCTGAGAACCACATCTTACTCATATGTTCTATATTTTGGCATAGTTTCTACAGCCAAATGCCCTTCCTAATGCCAACTATTTTGCTGAGTGTACTAGGTGCATTTTATCATGGCACCAGCCATACACGCTTTACAGGGTGCATTTTATCATGGCACCAACACTACCACTTTACAGAGTGTACTGGGTACATTTTATTATGATGCCAGCACTACATTTCTATATTTTTTACCAATCTGTATCAACATAAAATATAAATATATATTATATTTTGCATGCACATATGTGAATGTATGTATGCAACAGGTTTCTGCAGTTCTATCTCTCAAATTCCACACAGAAAGTATTGGTCAACCCAAAGCTATGGCTGAAAATACTTGCTCCAAGGTACCAGACAACAGGATTGAACTTGAAACCACATGGTTGCAAAGAGAATTTCTTATCTACATAGCTACCTATGATAATTTAATATCCAAATTGTTAGTATAACTTTATATTTGCAGCTACAGGTGTAACTCAAATTGTAAAGTAACAAAATTAGATTCTGAAAAGATATCAACAACAACAAATTTATTTCTGTTAATCAATGGCTCTGGTCAATATAGTTCAGTAATTTGTGTGCTAATAGATAAAATTCATCAAGTACAATAGTTAGAAGTATGGGGCAGATGATATAATCAGCAGATAAATGGAGTCATTGCCAAAACGTCTAAGACAGCTGCTTTGTGTGTGTGTGTGTGTGAGTTTTTTTTTTTACGTAAATGTATTTTAAAAGGAGATAATTTGCTAATCCAAAACACTACCTTTCTTTCAGCTTTTGTTCTGTTTGATTACAAGCCAAAATTTGTCCCAGACTGTGATAGTAATTCCACCATCAGTGAAGTTGCTAACACATTAGAATATATAACACATTCATGACTATATGAATTATCTAACTTGTTTGTTCAGGTGATGAACACTCAATGACCGAGGCAAACAAAACTTCTTATTTCAAATAAAAGCCAGAGTAATTTCATTTATTTAAAGCTACATATATTTATATACCTGTCAATATATTCAATTATCTAATGCAATCTATCAATACACTTATGTTTATCAGTACTTTTCTAATTGTTTCTCTCTCTCTCTCTCTGTATATATAATGACCCCTGCCATTTCTGATGAGTATTCCAGCTGTTAAAACAACAGAACAGCCTGGTAATTTAATGTGCAAATGACTGAGAATTCCATGGATATATGTACCTTTAACATAATTTTTAGGAAGATTCAGCATGACACTCATACACATAGATACAGAAAAATCTTCAATCGCAATTCCATCAAGATATCCTATTCACGTGGCCCGTCTATGAGACCAAAAATTACTGCCAAGAATATACCTTACATAAATCCAAGCTGCTCTTGTAGGATTAAAGAGAACTACACCCACCAACAGAAATGTAATATCAAATCCATTGTATATGAGGCAGAGATTACACACAACACCACAAAAAATTCTGAAGTTAGCAAAAGATGTTGGTATGATGCAAGATCGTTTTACTCGCATCTCTACTCCCTCAGGAACCCTCATGTGAGAACCAGCATGGCCCCAGCAAAAAAAGAAGAAAAGAGTCTCACATAAGATTACTTGGAAGGTACTTGAAAAGATTAGACTTTATACTAGTGGTACCAAGAGATGTCATCTCTGCCTTAGTCAGAAATTTAGAATGCTACAAGGTTTGTTGTCTCCAAACAATAATTATTTGAACTCAAAGAACGGCATCCTTATAGGATGTCTCCTTTTTTGTTCTGTGTCTGAACATAACTAAATGATATAATATAATATCAATATATATACATATATATTTAATGTCAGTTCTTCCATGCTAACATGATTTAACCAAGTCAGTACTCAATCAGAACTACTGTCCTCCCAGACTGGCTAGAGACTATGACCTGCTTACATATGTTCTGTCTTTGGTATTGTTTCTACAGCTTCCTATTGGCCAATCACTTTATAGAGTATTTTGAGCGCATTTTATTATGGCATCAACACTTGGGAAGTTGTCCTTGACACAACTGAAGAGTCCTCTCAGCCTACATCTTGATTGGCATGGTTTCTATGGCTAGATGCCATTCCCAACACCAACTACTTTACAGCGTGTACTGGGTGCACTCTCACTAGAGAGTCCTCTCAACTCTTTCTTTGGCATAGTTCCTATGAATGGATACCCTTTCTAATGTCAACTATTTTACAGAGTGTACTGGGTGCATATTTAGATAGTAGAATCTTGTCAAAAAATGTTATATAAAGTTTCAGATAAACCCAAATGTGTGAGTGGGGTGGGGGGAGAATAACATTATTACTGGAATAACACAACACAGCCATCAGACAAATTTTGACTGTTTGTCGACTACTCCATCAGGATCCTTTGTGAAGTTCAGCATCCTTAGATCAATCAGTCTTCAACACTTTGTCCCATGTTTTCCTCAGTTTACTTCATTCAGACTCAATCCACTTTGTGTGTCCTGCATCTGTTTCTACAGCTGTCTTCCTCCATTATCATTATACATCACATGCCTGTACCAGCAAAGTCTTCTCTCTTGCACATTATATCTCATTCCTCTTATGACTAACTTTTCATTTACCTCATTTAGGATTTGTTGTTCATGTACATTTGCATTGATTCTGTGATAATACAGTATCATGTAACTTATACCTGAAAGGAGAAAAAGGCATAAACAGGTAAACACATAGAGAGACAGATTAACTGATTGATTTAATTTCCTTTATTGATTGATTCACTGATAATCAGGTAGACATGGCATACAGAAGTGAAAGAAAAGAAACTGTTACCTGTTTGACAGATGGACAATGAACGTTTTACTCTCTAAATGAATGACTATAAAACAGATAAGCAGTTCAACAAGTTTTCTTTTATTATTTTCATTTATATTTACTTTTTATTTAATTATTAGTAGTGGTGCCTGGCATTTCCTGAGTGAACACATGGAGAAACATTAAACATTTTTTAAAGCTTAAATGACTTAAATTATAAGTTTGTTTATGTGGTTCCTTATATACAGTGTGTGCGTGTGTGTAGGTGAGAGAGAGAGAGAGAGAAAGGGTGAACTGAAATGAGAGAGAATAACAGAGAATTGAAGAGAGAATAAAGAAAAATTGAAGAGAGGGAGAATAAAGAAGAATTGATGAGAGAGATTAAAGAGTGACTAAAGGAGAAAAAACAGAGTTCAACATCACAAAATGACAATTCATTTTAGATTGTTTCTTCTTCAACTGTTTTTTTTTTCTTCCACTCCATTAAAACTTTCAGTCTTTCTCCATTTCTTCTCTTAACTAACCCTTGTTTTACCATAGAGAGAATTGAAAGATACGATTTTTTTTACTTCATATATTATTCTAGGATGCATTTGGAATTCTGTGCCAAATTTTGTGAAACATTGAGAAATGGCAATGTTGTTTCAAGACAAATAGAAAAACTTAACTTTCATGCTTATTATATAAAAAAGAAATCCTCAGAAGCATGTCAATGTTTTGAGGGCTTTTGGTAGAAAAATATATATATATAAAAAAGAAAATCATTAATTTTCTTTTAAATAACATTTGATATTAAAAGAAAAGGAAAGTATACACAGTAAACAAAATCGTTTACATTTTGAATTACATCAAAGCAACAATTATCAGTACTTCTTGATGTAGTTGGGACATCTAACTTGCAATCTTTCTTTCATAGTCTAAAGAAAATCAAACTGCATTGTTTGACCCAACAAGAACCAAAATATGGCTAATGGAAATGCCTGAAGATAATTAATAACCATTATTGCTTGGCAGTATCGGTAGAGGGTCGGACGCCATGCTTTCCAGCATAGTTACGTCCCTTTACGATCTGAGTTCAAATCCCGCCGAGGTTGACTTTGCCTTTCATCTTTACGGGGTCGTACCAGTAATGCACTGGGTAATTTCTGGCATTGTGCCTAAAGTAGAAACAATTATTGCTTATTTAATGGCGGTGGATTGGCAGTATCGGTAGAGGGTCGGACGCCATGCTTTGACGCATTGAGTTACGGCCCTTGCCATTCTGAGTTCAAATCACGCCGAAGTTAACTTTGCCTTTCATTCTTACGAGGTCGATAAAATAAAGTACCAGTAATACACTGGGTATTGCTGGCCTTGTGCCAAAAGTAGAAACAATTATTGCTTAATTAATGAATGGACGGATGGTTTAGTTCACAGCTTGGCAAACCACAGCATGTAGCTTTATTTCATATGGATCACAGACTTCATTGAATATGTGACGCTACATACAAAAATTGTTTGCCTTTCTTTATCAATTTTTGTATATAACCCTAGTATTGTATTAGTTACACTGTTTTAATTCGTACATGTGCATCATTGTGTGTTGAGTTTTTGAGCCTGCTGTGATTTAGTAAAGAAATATTTTTTATTAATATAGTTAAACAATGCTATGGTATTAAGAGATGCTTGCTCTTTTGGTTATGCTTTATATGATTGGAGAAAAACATAAATTTTATTAAAATGTTGTAGTTTGCTTGAAGCATTGTATATAATATATAATGTGGAAAGTGATATAAGGTTAAACAATGCAAAATGGACAGTTAGATGAAAAACATTAATACAAAAAAAAGTTGTTTCCATACATTTATATGATTATTGTTTCACTTTTTATTTACCTTGGCCTGCACGACAAAAATATTTCTGATCTAGCCTGCCTCCTAAAAACTTAGCCCAACCCATGGTTTAGTTGATTACAAATTAGAGAACTAGCTGACAGGTTGAAATTTCAGATACTGTTTGTCACTGTATTTTGTCTGTGACAAAGTCACTTAGTTCTCAACATAATGAGTGCTATGAAACAGTAAGCAACAGTAACACTGTGGCAACAGATGTATGGGTTGTCAATGTGCACAGCTACATGTGATAGACTGCTGTTGTATCATAGGAAATCTCCACTTAAATCTCTTTTAACCCTTTAGCATTTACATTACTCTATATTTCCTACTATATTTTTACGATAAAGGCTTTATCTCATATAATATCGAATCTATGATATTATTTATTTTGAGAACAATACCTTAACATCAGTATGAATGGCCAATTACAGCCAGTTTGAACAGAAAGAGGTGAGAGAATTCTGGCCGGATATGGCCAGTTTAAATATCTTTTAAGCATAGAAGCTGGAGCTTATCTCAGTATCATTAGTGTTAAGCAACTGAGAGTACAAGATTTTCACTCTAGATGGGATGCCAGTCCATCACATAATTAACTCCCAGCTGCTGCTGCTGGTGGAACTTATTGTTCAGCTGAGGTGATATGAATTGTTTTGCACAAGAACACAACATGCTGCTTGATCTGAGAATTGAACCCCTATATTATAATCATGAGTTCAACCCCCTAAACCACTAAGCCATTCATCTAAGCAGCAGTAACAATGTGGCAATAGACATATAGGTTGTGGTAAACCAGTGTGAAAGGTGAGGTTTGTCTCTAATATACTTAAAGTTAAAGAAAATGAAATTAAGTAAACAGATCTGGTTGTATTAGATCCTTGCAATTTGGACAAGGATTAGCTTTTAGAATGATTGCATTGAAATGTGGACCTGTGAATCAAAAGACATTAATCTTCAGTGATAACAAATCTTGAAATGAATTATTTCAATTCAATAATTCTGGATGGAAGAAATAACTCACAAAACTGAACCAGCATGGCCTTAGCCTCTCAGCTGAAACATATAATGAAGTAACAATGGCGGTGCCCCAGCATCTCAGCTAGAACACGTAATAGAGTAATAGAGCATCAATGGCAGTGCCCCAGAATGGCCCCAGCCTCTCAGCTGGAACATGTAATAGAATAATAGAATAATGTACATGAGTACATACTAGCAATATGATAACAATATGGTTTTCTTTGGGGTTTTTTATATTTAAAAACAAACGGGTTTATAAAAATATTTTGTAGTAAAACATTCTTTCATTTATGTAGGAAGGCGGTGACTTAGCAGAATCATTAGATGATTGCATAGAATACCTTACAGTGTTTTGTTCCAGTTGTCTGCACTCTGAGTTCAAATCCTGCCAAGGTTAACTTTGCCTTTCATCTTTTCGAGGTTGATAAAAAAAGTACCAATCTAGTAATGGAGTCGATTCTTCCTCTCTCTGGAAGACATCTGTTGTACTCAGGCCTGGAGAGGGATGGGCTCCTCCTGGCTTAAAATGGCCAAGAAATGCTGTATGTCAATATGGCGCCCCTACGACTTTATCAGGAGTTACGGGTCCATACAAAATAAAGTACCAGCTCAGTGCAGTAGTTTGGTGAAATTGTTAGAGTATTAACCCTTTCGCATTTACATTACTCTATATATACTATTGTATTTTCATGGTAAACACTTTATTTCACATAGTTATCTCACATAATATCAATCTATGTGATTTTGACGATACTTATTTTGAGAAGAATACCTTAACATAAGTATGAGTAGCCATTTACAGCCAGTTTGAACAGAAAGAGGGGAGGAGAAAGTTGATTAAATCACCCTTACTGCTTGACTGGGGTTGATTTAATCAACTTTTATTGACCTTAGAAGGATGAAAAGTATAGTTGACTTCAGCTGCATTTAAACACAGAACGTTAAGAGATGTAACTAATTACAGCAAAATATCTTGTTTAATGCTCTAATGATTCTGCCTTTTATAATGATATTATTACAATGTACCACTCTTCATAATAATAAAACCTGAGGTAAATATCTCTGTTCTTATGTTTTTAGGAAATAGTAGCAATATTCTGAGTCTTTGTGCGCTGGCCAAGTATGTTGTCAACACCTTCTGATAGATTCTCTGCCAGACGATCAGTATTGGGGAAAATTGACAGCAAAGCCCATCCTAAAATGACAGCTATACCTCGGAGTAGGTTGATGATCTTCCAGGAAGAAAAATTACCTGAAAATTCCTAAAAAAAAAAAGAACGAATGATAATTTACATTTACAGTTGCAGTAAGAGACAAAAAAAATGTATTCTAACTAGAGCAAAAGGAGTTATTACCAATAATAATAACAAATATATTGTAACTAGAGTGTTATTCATCATATGATGGGTAATTTGGGGAGTATAATTTAACCACTGTGGGTTACATCTAGTAATGTTACATTGGGAAAATAATAATCATTTTAATCTTTTTTTAATTTCACGGTGCTTATACAAAATAATGAAATGAATACTAATTTTGAAAATAATAACAATTATTAACTTAAAATAAATTTGATTAAAAGAAACAAATAAATAACATTATAATTCACTTAGGAAGGGGGTGGATTGGCAGTATCGGTAGAGGGTCGGACGCCATGCTTTGCAGCAGTTACGTCCCGAGTTCAAATCCCGCCGAGGTTAACTTTGCCTTTCATCCTTACGGGGTCGATAAAATAAAGTACCAGTAATACACTGGGATAATTGCTGGCCTTGTGCCAAAAAGTAGAAACAATTATAATTCACTTAGGATGTATTTGGCTAAAACAATTCGTAACAATGCTGATGCTAAAAAAAATGTTGGTTTGACAAAAAAAAAAGAATAAAAAACACAGAAATAATATATAGTTTTTCTAAATGTACATTATGAACATTCCATTAGACATTTGTATATTAAGAAATATATTAAACAACCTACATCACTTCTCTCTCCCCCTTTAAGCTTTTTTGGTATGGTTTCTACAGCATCCCAACACCAACCACTTAACAGAGTGTACTGGGTGCATTTTATTGTGCTACCATCACTATATTCTCTTTTACCTGTTCCAGCCATCCGGCTGAGGCCATGCCGGGGCACCATCCTTGATATATATATATATATATATAGGAAAAGAGTCAGGACCCCGAGTTCTAAACAATTTGATTTAATTTTATAATATGATTTTACAATTTGGTTCTGTAGATCTAGTAAGTTCTTTGTTAACTTCGGTGGGGAGATTTTTAAAGATTCCTGGTTAACTTTCTTGGAGAGCTTTCTTGAATTCGTGGAGATCAGGTTTTGTTGTGATGTGTGACTCTATATATGAGAGATTTGGGTTTGTCAGGGGGAGGGGGAGTAATGAGTGTGGAAGTGAAGGAGTGTTGATATTGATATATATGCTTTAATTCCTTTAAATCTTCATCAACATTCCTTCACTCCCATTCAAATGACTGTAGGTTTCGCTTTGTACTTAGGCAAGGCAGGTCTTCTGTATTACTGCGTAGCACCAAAGATCTCGGTCCAGTGACATTGTCTTATATAGAAAATGGAAAGTTCAATTCCTGCAGATGGTACTGTCACATTTTTTGTCATATTTTATGTGTATAAAAATGCATCATTTAAGTCTATCATAAAAATCTTAAACATTATATGTACATGTGTGTATATATATATACACACACATATGTACATGTGTGTATATATATATACACACACACACATATATCATCATCATCATCGTTTAACATCTATCTTCCACACTAGCATGGGTTTAGACGGGCATATATATATATGTAATATATATATATATATATAGTGTGTGTCCCCAAAAAATGTATACATACTTTTATTAGAATGCTGTTGAAGTATGTATACATTTTTTGGGAGCACCCTGTATATATATAATGGTTAAGATTTTTATGATAGACTTAAATGATGCATTTTTATATATGAAAATATGACAGAAAAAAATGTGATAGTACCATCTGCAGGAATTGAACCTCACATTTTCTGTATACTGGACAACTGCACTGACCACTATGTTAAGATGACCCAAAAGATTTTGATATCCAATTTAGCTTACTGGATTAAACTGCAATATTGTTCCTGCTGTCATGGCACACACATGACAATCAATTGTTTAACCACCCACTTACGAATAAACCCCATCGCTGTCAGCACATCCCAGTCACCCTCAGGCTACTTCCATGCTGACTGAGGCAATCCCAGAGTAAATGTAATATAATGTAATGGTTAAGATTCTATGATAAACATAAACTTAGATGATGTCTTTTTATATGCCTGTAATGTGACTGCCATTTGTGAGAATCAACTCTCACATATCTATATATATATAAAACAGAGGATGTCTGTCTATGTAAATCCCTAAAACTCGAGAAGTACCCAATTTTTTTCAAACTTTACACATGCGTTAGTTATATTTCTGCCCTAGAGCCCGCATTAGGCGAAAAAACTCATTTTTTAAAACATTTTTAGGCTTTTTTGAGGCGTAACTTAAAGATAATCCAGCCAATTTCCTCGAAATTTGCAGCACACATTAGTTAGCCCCTCGCATTGCTGTGGACAAAAACATTTCCGATTCCATTAATGGTTTCTAGGATATTTACGGATTAGCATTGGGCATTAAATGCCATTTTCAGTTTCAATATAAACGCTACTTAAACATCGTAAGTAGCATAAAATATTTCGTTAAGAATTTGGTTTATTTAACAGAGAACACAACACTTACTTTTAAGCAGGACCATTTTCAGGGGATTGAGGAAATGAGGAGGACCTTAAAATTTTCGTCGCCGCCTTGTTGACGCTTCGTGCTTTCATTACGCGCAAATCTTGGCCCTGTGTACGTTGTCATGTTATTAACACCGTAAAACTCACGTCTGTGCTACTTCTACTAAGACCCCTTTTGTTGCACCTACACCGCAGTATGAACGCCCTGCGCAAGTACGCTGAACAGCGGTAGTGCTAATTCCGTGGTGACCCTTTTTGTTGCACCTTTGTTGCTGTGTAAACGCAGTGCAACCAGTGTCGCCCCACTATGACCCCCTTCTGCTGCAGCTGCGTTGCCACGCTGATTTTGTCATCTCAATATCCCTACTTAAACATACATCCCTATTTGGTTTTCACACAATTGACTACGTCGCTCCTTCAGACTGACGTGTATTACCCATCTGTGACATAATTCGTGAACAGACTTACGACATACATCGCCCCACAACACTTACTCCTTTCGCATACAGGATTTCCTCAATCAGCCCACTGACACTGCTGGTGTTCTACGTTTCCAGTAGATGAACAATTATTTCCTGAGAATAAGGGAATTCAAAAAGTACACAGTTACATTCCTCAATGTTTGCATACGCGTGTTGCTATTTCTGTGCAACGCCGGATCCTGCTGTTAGTGCTTTGTATAGGACAACTGTATAGATCTCTATACTAAGATGACCTGACAGATTTTAACATCAAATTTAGCATATACTAACAGAATGCTCTAAGGTTCTTATATATTTGATATATTATCGAGCCTCGTGAAATAAATACGTTTGTTTATATTTTGTTATTGTGCATGCAAAAATATCTGTACACGAATATATAATTATATATATATATATTTATATATTAAAATAACAGATTAAAGTTTAAGAATCGCTGCTTTCACCCTTAACAGGATCTTCTGAAACTAAAAAAATCAATCTGTGAACGCAGAATTATATATTTCGAAAAACGTTACACACTATATATATATACATATAGACACACACACACACAGCGTCATAATGTCGTAATGCAGACAGCCAGACATATAAACAGATATTATAAGGGCGCAACGTTATATCTATGTATTTATATAAAAGGAAAGACTAAGAATTATAGAGAGAGATTACTAAATCGCCTAATGCGATCCCTAGGGCATTGAAAATTTGACATTTTTTTCCTCAAAACACTCACAGGACCATAAGTATTACATGTGTAAAGTTTGAAAACAATCGGTTGGGTGGTTCTCGAGTTTTAGGGAGCTGACAGACATTCTCTGTTTTAGATATATAGATAAATGCCTGACTGGATTAAACTGCAATGTTTAATACTGTCATATTACATGACAATCAGTGGATTGGGAGCAATCATTTATCATTATCACCCTCATCACTGTTTTACATCTATTTTCCATGCTTGCATGGATTATATCTATATATCAATTTGAGCGACTAGAGATGACTGAGGAAGGAAGGGGTGATAACGTCACACATTAGAGATGACTGAGGAAGGAAGGGGTGATAACGTCACACACTAGAGATGATTGAGGAAGGAAGGAGTGAGGACAAACTACAGAAAACAGTGTGTAACATTCACTACATTTGTGTGTACAATCTTCACATACGCTTGTATACACATACGCGTCAGCGTGTTGAAAAAAATTCTAGTACATAAAATGGCTGACTGAATGTGCTTTATCAAAAAGTTTTTCCGTTTGCTCTTATCTTTCTATTTCATCTTTTATTTCTCATTCTATCTTCAGTGAAGGACTAGCATCCGAAATATAAAGACTATTTTCCTATTATATCAAACGTTAAACTAATATATCTCTTCATTGTACTGTGTCATTTGCTTTGTTATTTCCATTTACTTTTTACATAGATAGATACCATTTATGGTGAATGGTTTAACTAATAGGTAGATCTGGTCATTTCGATTAGCAAACCATGATGCAATAAGCAAAAGCACTCAATATTATGCAAATCATTCATCACAAATGTGGTATTCCATGGTTGGTGCAGGAATGGAGTTAAATACTTCAATGAAAACAGAAGGATGGATTCCAAATATTCCTTTAGTGTTGCAAAAATCATAATACGTATTTCTATGGCTTGCTTACATCTTCAGGTCATGATGTAGGACTTATGGTAACATCATCAGGTGTAAATTGCAAAGATTAAGTAATCAATTAATGGATTACAGCAAACATAAACAGAGAATAGACTTGATTTGGAGATGTCACACTGTCCATTGTTACTGCTATGATGTACACACACACACACACATATATATATATGAAGGTGCATGGCTTAGTGGTTAGAGCATTAGGCTTGCAATCGAAAGGTTGTGAGTTCAATTCTCAGACTGGGTGATGCGTTGTTTCCTTGAGCAAGACACTTTATTTCACATTGCTCCAGTTTACTCAGCTGTAGAAATGTGGTTGTGGCAGTGCCACAGCAAAAAAGCACCCAGCTCACACTGTAAAGTGGACGTGTAGGCGCCACGGAAAAAAAGCACCCAGCACTCACTGTAAATGTTAGGAAGGGCATCCAGCTGTAGAACTCAAGCCAGAATCAGTTCCTATATGAGCAAGACAAGGTCAGTCGACCGGACACTGCCCACAACAGGACAACCCGTCTAATCCATGCTAGCGTGGAAGAACAGACGTAAAATGGTGATGATGATGATGATGATATATATATATATATGAAAGTATTGAAGTTTGCTTGAAGCATTGTGGAATAATAAGGTAAATTTGTTTAAGTCGTTTGGAAGCCTCGACAATGCAGATGGGTAAATCTCCGGGTAACAAGATCCGGTGGTGGAGAGAGAGATGTAAGTGGGTGTACATTGAGATGCGTGGTGTGTAGAAGACTGTAGCGTGTAGAAGAATGTAGGAAAGAGCGTAAAGGATAAAAATAAAAACACGAGATAGAGTTACCTTGGGAGAGATTTAATTGTCCCTATATATTTCGGATTCACATCCATCAACTGGGTTTTTTTGCGGGGGGGGGGGGGGGGGGGGGGTTGTCTGTCGGAAAGGTGCGAAACGCGTCCTCCGCTGTTTGTTGTTTTGAATATATATATATATATATATATCAGGATGGATTCAGTTTGAACATGGTTAGACCATTACTCACCAGAGTACTTGATACTTGGGGTAGTAGAGTGTGGTTATATTATAAAGAGCCAGGACCCTAAGGGCTGAGCTCTTGCTGTTTCAATAGCTAGTTCCAGTCTGGAACTAGCTGCTGAAACGGCAAGAGCTCAGCCATCTATATATATATATATATAACGGAGGAAATGTGGTAAGGAACCAGGTGGACCATAACGCACCAAAGTACTCAATACTTAGGGTAGTAGAGTGGGTAATAGGAACGAGTAGGACCCCGACGGCTGAGCTCAAGCCGTTTCGACGGCTAATTCTGGACTAAATGAACATTTTTATCCTGGTATTTGAATAGCCGAGCTTCTCAGGGGGTAATTCCATATATGGTAAAAGTAATTGTCACAAGGATTGGTCAAAAGTTTGTTGTTGAGACATAATAATTCTATCATGGCAATTTGTGGAGGGAAGGGGTAGCTGAACCTGCCAGTAGGAGAAAGAGGGAGAGGGGTGGAGGAGACCCAGTCATGCGTTGATAGTACCGACTACAGCTGGGCAGGAGGTCAAAGAAGATACTAGGGAGGGGGAGGGGGAGGAAGTCGAAACAATAAGTAAAACAATATGGGGTAAATATATAGAAAAATACCGAAAGTGTTAAAAAGCAATTAAATGTAAAAAAAAATAAACAATTTCTGGTTACTACGACCTAAGGACAGCTATCAAGTCTCTCACTGGTACTGCTAGACTAAAGAAAGGTTTACTAGGTGGGACGGAATTATAATGAGACCCTTTTAAGAGGTATAAGTAATAAACCGAGTGTATCTTACAGTGACGGGTCAACAAGTGAGGGGCCAAAATACTAAAGAAACTACCACAAAATAATAATTCAGAGTCCCGAGACCAGTACGAAATAAAGGTTTCTACCCCAGGCACAAGGCCAGCAACCACCCAGTGCAAAAAAATAAACTAATACGAAATAATAATTCAGAATCCCGAAAAAGAATACTAATACTATCTCTAAGGGTGCCGCCACGATACAGAAATTCTAGTGCAAACTACATAAATGCTCATACGAAGTATATGTAAAATTTGATACGGAAAATTAATTCAGAACCCAGGATAAAAATGTTCATTTAGTCCAGAATTAGCCGTCGAAACGGCTTGAGCTCAGTCGTCGGGGTCCTACTCGTTCCTATATATATATATATATATCATCATCATCATCATCAGGTTTAGCGTCCGTGTTCCACGCTTGCATGGGTTTGGACGGGGGTTTTCCCACTTGAGGCAAGAGTGGTTGTCTTGCTCGCATAGGACTGTCTGGCGGGTTTTCTACAGTTGGATGCCCTTCCTAACACCAACCACATTTACAGTGTGGGGCTGGGAGGTTTTTACCGTGTTGCCTACACGGCCACATTACAGCGTGGACTGTCTGGCGGGTTTTCTACAGCTGGATGCCCTTCCTAACACCAACCACATTTACAGTGTGGGGCTGGGAGGTTTTTACCGTGTTGCCTACACGGCCACATTTACAGCGTGGACTGTGTGTTTTTTGTCGTGACACCTACACGATCTCATTTGTTTCGGCCTGGATGTTGTGGGACCAACATAACTTTACATTGAAAGGGGCGGTGTGGGTGGGGTGTGTTTTGATAGAGATGCCTACTGACTGTAGTAGGTTTTTACTTTGTATTTAGGTAAGGCGGGTCTTCTCTATTACTGAGTACCGCCAAAGGTCTCGGTCCAGTGACATTGTCTTGGAGAGGTGTAAGCGTGTGAGGTCGGAATTTATCAGCTCATCCCATGTTTTTCTGGGTCTGCCTACTCCGTGGCTACCGTCTATCTTTATTGCCCTGCACTTTGTTATACAGCTGTCGTCTTTCATGCGCATCACGTGACCGTACCAACGTAGCCTTCTCTCGAGTAAACAACATCTGATCCCTCTTATTTCTAATTTTTTCCTTAGTTCGTTTATGCTTTGCCGTTCACGTATATTACTATTGCACATCCAGCGGAGCATGCAAGCTTCGTTCCTCTCTAGTCTGCGTATATCCTCTGCACACAATGCCCAGGTCTCACTGTCATGCAGCATTGCTGTTCGTATGCAGGCATCGTATAACCTGCCTTTCATTTTTAGGGAGAACCCTCTAGCGGCTAATAGTGGTATAAGCTCTCTGAACTTTTTCCATCCAGTTCTGACTCTAGCTACTGTACTTTCAGAGCACCCTCCCCCACTGCTGATTTTGTCACCCAGATAACGGAAGCTGTCCACTATTTCTATAGAACCCTCTGCGCAGTTGAAGGAGCTAGTATTTTGTGGGCACTTGCTGCTACTTATTGCACCAGAGCACCGGCCACATGTAAAATCTATGTTCTTAGTTAGCTTATATATATATATATATATATATATATGTCATAAGAAGCAACTAAAAGGGTCAGCATCAGGAAGGGTATCTGGCTGTAAAACATTGCCTCAAAAAGTGCCATCCAACCAATACTAGCATGGAAATGTTGACATAAATGTGTTTGGCACTCTGTGGTTTTGGTTTGCACTTAACACTGCCTGAGTAGACTTAGGATACCTCAACCATAGTCTACTGGACATATGAAATTAAACAACAAATATATAAAGATGTACTGTAAACTTACTTGCATGTTGCTAAAGAGTGTAACAGTGTTGTTATTAAGAAACATCTTGTCATCAATGTGTACAACACTGGTATGCATTACAATGCATACAAAATAGATTACAACAGAAAGGGCACCAGACTTCAGAGTAATCGCATCCAGCATGAATTGCATGTTTATGTTACTGATGTCATACCTAATAAATAATAAATGATGCAGAAATTTTTATACAATATTTAAAATTATTGATGTAATGTTTATAATAAAATATATTCAATTATCGATATCATGTATTGATGTAGACAATGTGAAGTAGTTAATTAATCCATTGTTTTATGGTCGTTTCTCAACTGCTCTCTCAGCTCACTTGCATTCTACCTTTTATACAAACTGACATAACACACTAAACAGATTATATTTGATTCCGTTCTCCTTGGTCAATAACTTCTGCAGATCTTCTATAAAGTACCTATTTCACTATCATATAACATCACACTTTCTATTCATGCTTCATATTTTATTAGAAACTACTAAACTTTTCCTAAAACTGGTACTATCTAAGCCTTGCTTTTAATTTTAATGTTCTAATCCACAACTAAGACTACTCTCTCTATAATAATTGTGGAATATTTTGTCTTACCTGTCACATGCAGACACCAAGCAGATAACTAACAAGCCATAGAATAAACTTTGAAAGGGTAGAGCCATAATTTTATAATCATTTATAAAATCCTGTTGACGATTATATTCAAATACATATACAATGACAATCTGCCACAGACCAATACCAGCAGTGAGACCATGGAAGAATAAGCAGAAGATCTGCCACCGGTGCTGAGTTTTAATAGCAAACTCTAAGGTAGTTTGTGGCACAGTAGTATATATATCACCATACTGTTCTAATTTCTGATTTTCTTTTGCTTTAGCTGCTGGATGTTTGCTCTTAAGCTCGCTCTTGAAATTTCCTGGTGAGAAGAAAGAGAGACATTAATAACAAAAAATACTTAGAAAATTTATCATGTTTTAACCCTTTAACATTTACATTACTCTATATTTACTATTATATTTTCACGGTAAAGGCTTTTCTTAACATAATATTCTCACATAATATCAAATCTATGAAATTTTGATATTATTTATTTTGAGAACAATATCTTAATGTTGGTATGAGTAGTCAGTTAGAGCCAGTTTGAACAGAAAGAAGTGAAAGAATTCTGGCCAGATATGGCTAGTTTAAATGCTAAAGGGTTAATAAATAAAATATCTTTTAATTAACCCTTTGAATCCTGACCTTTTGCCATGCATGCAGTCCCCAACATTGGCCATGCATGCAAAAATCACTGCAAAAACATATTTGTCTATAAAATCAGAAAAAAAAGAGATAATAAATGTATAAACTTCATAACAATAATGGCAATGACAGCCTTCCCAAAGAATTCAAGGTAAAGCAACAATGTATATATGATTGCTGATTTATGTAGAAAGGAATGGAACTGATATTTGGATTGAGCCAAGGAAACTGTTTCCTTTGGTTTTTCCATTGCTGATAATCTCTGTAGGTCACAACACCTGGTTGGTTGAGGCAAGATTTGAATGTAGAAAGCACAGAGCAGGATCAGATACTGAAAAGTATCCTATCAGACTTTTTAACAATACTGTCAATCCTCCATCCCTGAAAGGCAAAGTTGAACCTGGCAGGAATTTAACACAGAAGGCAGAGAACTGCAATAAATACCAAATCATTTAACTGAACACTCTAATGACTTTGCTAATTTACTGTGCTAATTTACTGTGTAAATAACAATAGTAAAAAGAAGTACATGGCAGAACAAAATATTGAACTGATGGGATATAGTCAAACATTGTTGGGACCAGAATATTGGGCTGATGGGATATAGTCAAACATTGTTGGTACTGGAATATCAGGCTGGTGGGATATAGTCAAACATTGTTGGGAATGGAATATCAGGCTGGTGGGATATAGTCAAACATTGTTGGGAATGGAATATCAGGCTGGTGGGATATAGTCAAACATTATTGGTACTGGAATATCAGGCTGGTGGGATATAGTCAAACATTGTTGGTACTGGAATATCAGGCTGGTGGGATATAGTCAAACATTGTTGGGAGTGGAATATCAGGCTGGTGGGATATAGTTAAGTATTGTTGGTACTGGAATATCAGGCTGGTGGGATATAGTTAAGTATTGTTGGTACTGGAATATCAGGCTGGTGGGATATAGTCAAACATTGTTGGGAGTGGAATATCAGGCTGGTGGGATATAGTTAAGTATTGTTGGTACTGGAATATCAGGCTGGTGGGATATAGTCAAACATTGTTGGGAGTGGAATATCAGGCTGGTGGGATATAGTCAAACATTGTTGGGAATGGAATATCAGGCTGGTGGGATATAGTCAAACATTGTTGGTACTGGAATATCAGGCTGGTGGGATATAGTCAAACATTGTTGGGAGTGGAATATCAGGCTGGTGGGATATAGTCAAACATTGTTGGTACTGGAATATCAGGCTGGTGGGATATAGTCAAACATTGTTGGTACTGGAATATCAGGCTTGTGGGATATAGTCAAACATTGTTGGTACTGGAATATCAGGCTGGTGGGATATAGTCAAACATTGTTGGTCTGGAATATCAGGCTGGTGGGATATAGTCAAACATTGTTGGGAATGGAATATCAGGCTGGTGGGATATAGTCAAACATTGTTGGTACTGGAATATCAGGCTGGTGGGATATAGTCAAACATTGTTGGGAGTCGAATGTCAGGCTGGTGGGATATAGTCAAACATTGTTGGTTCTGGAATATCAGGCTGGTGGGATATAGTCAAACATTGTTGGTACTGGAATATCAGGCTGGTGGGATATAGTCAAACATTGTTGGGAGTGGAATATCAGGCTGGTGGGATATAGTTAAGTATTGTTGGTACTGGAATATCAGGCTGGTGGGATATAGTTAAGTATTGTTGGTACTGGAATATCAGGCTGGTGGGATATAGTCAAACATTGTTGGGAGTGGAATATCAGGCTGGTGGGATATAGTTAAGTATTGTTGGTACTGGAATATCAGGCTGGTGGGATATAGTCAAACATTGTTGGTACTGGAATATCAGGCTGGTGGGATATAGTCAAACATTGTTGGGAGTGTAATATTGGGCTGGTGGGATATAGTCAAACATTGTTGGGAGTGGGATATCAGGCTGGTGGGATATAGTCAAACATTGTTGGTACTGGAATATCAGGCTGGTGGGATATAGTCAAACATTGTTGGGAGTGTAATATTGGGCTGGTGGGATATAGTCAAACATTGTTGGGAGTGGAATATCAGGCTGGTAGGATATAGTCAAACATTGTTGGTACTGGAATATTGGGCTGGTGGGATATAGTCAAACATTGTTGGTACTGGAATATCAAGCTGGTGGGATATAGTCAAACATTGTTGGTTCTGGAATATCAAGCTGGTGGGATATAGTCAAACATTGTTGGTACTGGAATATCAGGCTGGTGGGATATAGTCAAACATTGTTGGTACTGGAATATTGGGCTGGTGGGATATAGTCAAACATTGTTGGGAGTGGAATATCAAGCTGGTGGGATATAGTCAAACATTGTTGGTACTGGAATATCAGGCTGGTGGGATATAGTCAAACATTGTTGGGAGTGGAATATCAGGCTGGTGGGATATAGTCAAACATTGTTGGTACTGGAATATCAGGCTGGTGGGATATAGTCAAACATTGTTGGTACTGGAATATCAGGCTGGTGGGATATAGTCAAACATTGTTGGTACTGGAATATCAGGCTGGTGGGATATAGTCAAACATTGTTGGTACTGGAATATTGGGCTGGTGGGATATAGTCAAACATTGTTGGTACTGGAATATCAGGCTGGTGGGATATAGTCAAACATTGTTGGGAGTGGAATATCAGACTGGTGGGATATAGTCAAACATTGTTGGTACTGGAATATCAGGCTGGTGGGATATAGTCAAACATTGTTGGTTCTGGAATATCAGGCTGGTGGGATATAGTCAAACATTGTTGGTACTGGAATATCAGGCTGGTGGGATATAGTCAAACATTGTTGGTACTGGAATATCAGGCTGGTGGGATATAGTCAAACATTGTTGGGAGTGGAGTATCAGGCTGGTGGGATATAGTCAAACATTGTTGGTACTGGAATATCAGGCTGGTGGGATATAGTCAAACATTGTTGGTACTGGAATATTGGGCTGGTGGGATATAGTCAAACATTGTTGGTACTGGAATATCAGGCTGGTGGGATATAGTCAAACATTGTTGGGAGTGGAATATCAGACTGGTGGGATATAGTCAAACATTGTTGGTACTGGAATATCAGGCTGGTGGGATATAGTCAAACATTGTTGGTTCTGGAATATCAGGCTGGTGGGATATAGTCAAACATTGTTGGGAATGGAATATCAGGCTGGTGGGATATAGTCAAACATTGTTGGTACTGGAATATCAGGCTGGTGGGATATAGTCAAACATTGTTGGTTCTGGAATATCAAGCTGGCGGGATATAGTCAAACATTGTTGGTACTGGAATATCAAGCTGGTGGGATATAGTCAAACATTGTTGGTTCTGGAATATCAAGCTGGTGGGATATAGTCAAACATTGTTGGTTCTGGAATATCAGGCTGGTGGGATATAGTCAAACATTGTTGGTACTGGAATATCAGGCTGGTGGGATATAGTCAAACATTGTTGGTTCTGGAATATCAGGCTGGTGGGATATAGTCAAACATTGTTGGGAATGGAATATCAGGCTGGTGGGATATAGTCAAACATTGTTGGTTCTGGAATATCAGGCTGGTGGGATATAGTCAAACATTGTTGGTACTGGAATATCAGGCTGGTGGGATATAGTCAAACATTGTTGGGAATGGAATATCAGGCTGGTGGGATATAGTCAAACATTTTTGGTTCTGGAATATCAGGCTGGTGGGATATAGTCAAACATTGTTGGTACTGGAATATCAGGCTGGTGGGATATAGTCAAACATTGTTGGGAATGGAATATCAGGCTGGTGGGATATAGTCAAACATTGTTGGGAATGGAATATCAGGCTGGTGGGATATAGTCAAACATTGTTGGTACTGGAATATCAGGCTGGTGGGATATAGTCAAACATTGTTGGTTCTGGAATATCAGGCTGGTGGGATATAGTCAAACATTGTTGGGAATGGAATATCAGGCTGGTGGGATATAGTCAAACATTGTTGGTTCTGGAATATCAGGCTGGTGGGATATAGTCAAACATTGTTGGTACTGGAATATCAGGCTGGTGGGATATAGTCAAACATTGTTGGTACTGGAATATCAGGCTGGTGGGATATAGTTAAGTATTGTTGGTACTGGAATATCAGGCTGGTGGGATATAGTTAAGTATTGTTGGTACTGGAATATCAGGCTGGTGGGATATAGTCAAACATTGTTGGGAGTGTAATATTGGGCTGGTGAGATATAGTCAAACATTGTTGGTACTGGAATATTGGGCTGGTGGGATATAGTTAAACATTGTTGGTACTGGAATATCAGGCTGGTGGGATATAGTCAAACATTGTTGGTACTGGAATATCAGGCTGGTGGGATATAGTCAAACATTGTTGGGAGTGGAATATCAGGCTGGTGGGATATAGTCAAACATTGTTGGGAGTGTAATATTGGGCTGGTGGGATATAGTCAAACATTGTTGGGAGTGGGATATCAGGCTGGTGGGATATAGTCAAACATTGTTGGTACTGGAATATCAGGCTGGTGGGATATAGTCAAAGATTGTTGGGAGTGGAATATCAGGCTGGTAGGATATAGTCAAACATTGTTGGTACTGGAATATTGGGCTGGTGGGATATAGTCAAACATTGTTGGTACTGGAATATCAAGCTGGTGGGATATAGTCAAACATTGTTGGTTCTGGAATATCAAGCTGGTGGGATATAGTCAAACATTGTTGGTACTGGGATATCAGGCTGGTGAGATATAGTCAAACATTGTTGGTACTGGAATATTGGGCTGGTGGGATATAGTCAAACATTGTTGGGAGTGGAATATTGGGCTGGTGGGATATAGTCAAACATTGTTGGGAGTAGAATATCAAGCTGGTGGGATATAGTCAAACATTGTTGGTACTGGAATATCAGGCTGGTGGGATATAGTCAAACATTGTTGGGAGTGGAGTATCAGGCTGGTGGGATATAGTCAAACATTGTTGGTACTGGAATATCAGGCTGGTGGGATATAGTCAAACATTGTTGGTACTGGAATATTGGGCTGGTGGGATATAGTCAAACATTGTTGGGAGTGGAATATCAGGCTGGTGGGATATAGTCAAACATTGTTGGTACTGGAATATCAGGCTGGTGGGATATAGTCAAACATTGTTGGTACTGGAATATCAGGCTGGTGGGATATAGTCAAACATTGTTGGTACTGGAATATCAGGCTGGTGGGATATAGTCAAACATTGTTGGGAGTGGAATATCAGGCTGGTGGGATATAGTCAAACATTGTTGGGAGTGGAATATCAGACTGGTGGGATATAGTCAAACATTGTTGGTACTGGAATATCAGGCTGGTGGGATATAGTCAAACATTGTTGGGAGTGGAGTATCAGGCTGGTGGGATATAGTCAAACATTGTTGGGAGTGGAATATCAGGCTGGTGGGATATAGTCAAACATTGTTGGTACTGGAATATCAGGCTGGTGGGATATAGTCAAACATTGTTGGGAGTGGAATATCAGACTGGTGGGATATAGTCAAACATTGTGGTGAGTGGAATGCATGTCTGCTCCATGGAGAGTTGCATAAAAATAGAATTAGTTTTAATTCAGTGTCTGATCTCTTAGAGGGGTTGCTTTCATTATAGCTTGTAGAGTCCAAGTCTACCCCATGCAGTCATATTTATTCAAAGATTTCAGATTAACTATCTTGCAGAACAGATTACAACATGGAGAAAATAAACTGGATGACTGCAGTAGTGATGCTGTGTCTACTAAAGATAGTAGGGACTACAGCAATGAGTTTTTATTTTTACTGTTTAGTCAGAGAGTAGCCATGACCCTTTCCTGAGCTTGGTAGGAGGGAGGAGCATATCCTTAAGCTGGATACAGAGCCTGAATACTTACAATAGAGAGAGCTCTACTAAAGGCACTCAAGGACTAGGTGGTGATGGTAGTGATGTTAAACCAGGTAACAGATTATGTCAACGACCCAAATAGGCTACAGTGGAATATGAGCTCAGGAAGCAAAGAGTCACAACAAATACCATTAAGCATCTTGTCCAATACTCTAACAATTTCGCCAATCTTCCACTCGGGAATGAGACTTTATTTTATCAACCTTGAAAGCAAAGTTAATCTTTTCAGCTGGATTTGAACTCAGAACACAAAGATCTGGAGCAGATATTGCAAGACATTCTGTCCAACATTATAACAATTCCATCAATCATTTGCCCAGTGCTGGATTTACCATTGTGCTTAGGTGTGCTTAAGCACAGGGCCCTGTTTACCAGGGAGGCCCATCTTCCTGACAAAAAAAATTTCTTTATTGGGCCTATCTCCATCAAGGCCCAAGTAAGGTGCCTCATAACTTAACTAACACAGGGCCTCATTTGTCTTAAATCCAGCTTCACTGCCCCCACCCTCAATAACTGAAAAATGAAATAAAAACTTAAAAGGTGACATACGTTTGGTTTCAATATATATTTTATCTACAGGCTGACTCTTTATATTCGAGTTTGTCACATTCTGGACCATCTCATCAGCTGGTTCTTTATTTTCAACAACATCTTCTTCCATGCCACCAAGGTAATTTAGTAAAGTACTTGACCACTGCATCTCTTGTTGCTTCTTCTTTTTCTTCTTTTTCTTAGAAACAACACTTATTTCACTATCATTCATGTTTTCTTGTTCATTTTGTAATATTTCAGCAGATGAACTCTGAGAAGCATTCTGAAAAGGTATTAGTTTTACAATACATATGTATTTATTGAAGACAGCATATATATGTGAAGGTCTGTATATTTCCTCTGATAGTTTGTAATATTTTTACATAGATCTATATGATATACATACCATATATATCCTAGAAACAATCGTAAAATGATGAATTTTTCAATATAAGGAACTTGTTCTTTGTTTTTATTAATTTATATATGTATATATATATATATATAAATATAATATATATATATATAAAATGTGGCCGTGTAGGCAACACGGTAAAAACCTCCCAGCCCCACACTGTAAATGTGGTTGGTGTTAGGAAGGGCATCCAGCTGTAGAAAACCCGCCAGATAGTCCTATGCGAGCAAGATAATCACTCTTGCCTCAAGTGGGAAAACCCCCGTCCAAACCCATGCAAGCGTGGAACACGGACGTTAAACGTTGATGATGATAATATATATATATAATATAATATATATATATAATATATATATATATACATACATATATATATATAATATATATATATACATACATACATATACATATACACACACACACACACATATATATATATATATATTGAAGAGTTAAACAAAATTCAATGAGTATGAGTATATCAAAGAATGAATTTTACAGTAGATTGGAAGCACTCTACGGTAAAATAATTTTCCGGAGTTATTAATATTAGAATATAAATATTAATAAAATAGATGTTCTTTTGATCAATTACATTTTATTATACATATTTCGGATGTACAACAGTACGTCCTCATCAGACAAAATATGATACATGACATACCCTGAGATGTAAAACGGTTAAGATTTAATCAAGGTAGTGATTAACCTAAGAGAAAATTTAACATTTATACCCTAATAATGAGAAAATGCTAAAACGGAATAAATTCAATAGAGAATGTGTGAGTATGAAAAACATTGCTTAATGTACCAGTTATCTAGATTTTAATATGTATGATACTACAATTCATCTAGGAAAGCATTTCATGAATTATAACAGTCAGTGAGAGAGAGAGGGAAAGATGAGGGGCGTAATGTATGCAGAAGGAGATTTTTTTCCGAAAGTTAAACGGTTAAGTTTGAAAATATTTAATTTATGTTATCTTAGGGTGAAGAATCAATATTTTAGGGTTTTTTTTTAAATTGGTGGTTATTTATATATTAGTTTTGTAAATTTTATAAGTGTGTTAACACTTCTAAGCTTCTGAATTTTTTGATGATAAGATTTAAAGGATTTAGCTGGCTATTATTAAGGAAAGTTTACACTGTTGAATATTTTCCTAAATGTAATCTTTAATGAAGTTAGTCATTGTCAACGTATTAGGTATGTAAAGCTTTTGAAGTACTTATTGTTAGAAAAATTTAAATAACGGTTATGTATATAGATATATATTAATTAATGAGCCAGTATATTTTAGGTAAATGATAATGAAAATAAAATAAAATTCTTATATCCATGATTCAAATATAGAGCAAAATCCAAATTACAAATTATTATAAACATTATTTTGAACTATGAATTATCCATGCATTTATTATTGTTTTTCTTATATATATATATGTATTTAACTTTAACACGTAGAACTTTATTTTATAAAATTATAATCGTTATCATTTACCTAAAGTATACTGTATCACTAATACCCAATATAAGATATATCCATATATAACTCCCTGTATCTTTCTATACATAATTTTCAGTTAACTTCTAAATTTTTTGATTGTTTTTACTTTGAGCTAGGAATAATTAATACATTTACACACGGTTATATATGGGTATATATTTAATTTTAACATGCCTCAATCTATTATTTTATTTTTATTTTATTTTCATTATCATTTACCTAAAATATACTGGCTCATTAATTAATATATATCTATATACATAACCGTTATTTAAATTTTTCTAACAATAAGTACTTCAAAAGCTTTACATACCTAATACGTTGACAATGACTAACTTCATTAAAGATTACATTTAGGAAAATATTCAACAGTGTAAACTTTCCTTAATAATGGCCAGCTAAATCCTTTAAATCTTATCATCAAAAAATTCAGAAGCTTAGAAGTGTTAACACACTTATAAAATTTACAAAACTAATATATAAATAACCACCAATTTTAAAAAAAACCCTAAAATATTGATTCTTCACCCTAAGATAACATAAATTAAATATTTTCAAACTTAACCGTTTAACTTTCGGAAAAAAATCTCCTTCTGCATACATTACGCCCCTCATCTTTCCCTCTCTCTCTCACTGACTGTTATAATTCATGAAATGCTTTCCTAGATGAATTGTAGTATCATACATATTAAAATCTAGATAACTGGTACATTAAGCAATGTTTTTCATACTCACACATTCGCTATTGAATTTATTCCGTTTTAGCATTTTCTCATTATTAGGGTATAAATGTTAAATTTTCTCTTAGGTTAATCACTACCTTGATTAAATCTTAACCATTTAACATCTCAGGGTATGTCATGTATCATTATATTTTGTCTGATGAGGACGTACTGTTGTACATCCGAAATATGTATAATAAAATGTAATTGATCAAAAGAACATCTATTTTATTAATATTTATATTCTAATATATATATATATATATATATATTATAATATATATATATAAATCATATATATGTATATTATATATATATATATATATATATATATATATATATATTATAATATATATATATAAATCATATATACATGTATATTAAATATATATATATAAATCATATATACATGTATATTATATATATATATATAATATACATGTATATATGATTTATATATATATAATATATATATATATATATTATATATATATATAAATCATATATACATGTATATTATATATATATATATAATAATATATATAAATCATATATATAAATCATATATATACATATATATATATATATATATATTTATATATATATATATATATATATATATATATATATATATACACACACATATACTAACAAAGAAATAAGTCACCAAGTTCAATGTCTAACTGTTGTTTTATCAACTTATAGAATTATCTTTCTCTCTCTCATATATATGTATGTATGAGGGTTTGCTGAAAAGTTCATAGACTAACTATGAAGAATTGATGCTAAAGTTGTGTGAAATCTTGCATGCAATAATTCAGCTCTTCTTATATATAACTGCATTGTTTCTTTCCAGAGACTATGTTGAAAAATAAACCTCATTTAATCATTCCATAAGAGTACCTTGTTCAGCCTATGAACTTTTCATCTGACCCTCGTATATATGTATATATGTGTATATATATATATATTTATTTATACTGTACTACAAATTTGGTATAAATATCCAAGGGTTCAGAGCACTCAGTCCATAGGACGAGTTAATATATATATATCTTTATCATATACAGCAATGACTTCTACAGAACTAAAACTGTTTCATCATCTCTCGACACAACTTGGGAGTCTACAGATTCTATATATATATATATATATATATATATATATATATGATGACAGGGGCTGAACTTGATGTTTTGAAACAATGTTTTACAGCCAGATGTCCTTCCTGACATCAACCCTCTTACAACATGCAGGGATACAGTGGATTTATTCTAAAACCAGGATATTCAAGTACATATTTTTTGAAAAATTATATTTAAAAATTGTTATATTTGGGGTGGGTCATGTTGTTATAATACTGCCAGAAATATATAATAAAACACCCACTGTTTGGTTTGGGTTGGTTTTTGCTTCAGCACATTTTATATCCCTATAATTAATTTAGCTGGCAATTTTAATAATAATAATAATGAAATTATTGTGTAAAGTGCTCAGTCAAAGGTGAATGTATAGTACATAGAATAATATACAAATGTCAGGGAAGTGAATAGTGTATGAGTCATGATATACATGTGTGTATGTGTATGGAAGGGGAACATTAGGTGTAGTGTTGGCGAATCTTGGGAAGCATGGAGGTTTTAAAGGATGCAGTGTCTCGACAGCTAACGACTGATGCAGGTAGTTTGTTCCATGCTTCAGCAACAATCTGAAGTTGAGAAGAAAATTTGAAGTAGGTCTATTTTGTTCATTAAAATATTAATTTTTCTTTCTGCCATTTTGGATTTAACAATCTGTATTTTATACTTAATTATCATGTTGCCATTGTAGCAGCTGTTCGTAAGTGGAATAACATTCTTGTGTGCTTAACTGTCATTTGATTTCTTATTTAGGCACAAGGCTAGTAATTTGTGGAGGGGCGAAAATTAATTAAATCGTCCCCAGTACTTGACAGGTACTTTATTTTATCAACCCCAGAAGGATAAAAAGCAAAATTGACCATAGCCAGATTTGAACTTAGAACTTAAAACAAATACCATTGGCCATTTTGTCCGATGCTCTAGCGATTTTGCCAATCCACTGCCTTCCTTTGAATTTAAAATAATGTTAAAAACAATATTTAAAATTTTCTCTATGTCTGTTGTTGCATTATGGTAGAGATATAAGCTCAAATTACTAAAGAAAAATTACCATGGAGTAAACAATGAAAAAAGTTGAGAAACTCAGTTTTATTAATGGGGGTGAAAGGCAAAGTTAAGGTATGTGATTTCAAATGTAAAGGGACATAACTAGGAACTTTTAGACTGACACATTACTGATTCTGCCACATAGGCACAAGACCACGAATTTCGAAGAAAAAGGAACAATTAATTATAGGAAACCCCAATAAATGATTGGTATCACCAAAAGGAAGAAAGCAAAGTCAAGCTCGGTGACAGTCGAACTCAGAGTGTAGACATAACCAAATGTCACATTGCATTTTGCTCATTGTTCTACTATTCAGCTTCTCTCCATCCATTTATAACTGTATCTATCATAAAAGCCAAGCATTTTGGGAAAGGGGTTAGTCAATTAAATCAACATCTGTACTTAACTGGCATTTTATTTTATCAACCCCAGAAAGATGAAAAGCAAAGTTGACTTCAGCAGAATTTGAACTCACAACAGAGTTAAGAATCCTAACTAAATGCTAGAATGCACCATGTCCAATTAACAGCAACAGTAACAATAAACATCAAAGAACAGGCTGGAAAAAGTTCAGGGAACTACTGCCTTTGTTAATAACAAAAGGTTTCTTTCTACAAACGAAAGTACACATGAGAATAACTTCTCCATTTAAGGCTTTTAACATCTCAGGTCAAATTTCATTTTCCCCAGTGGCCTTGCTCCATTGGAGCCCTTCAATTGCTCTAGTGGCCTTAGCCTCCAAGAGGTTAGTCATCACTCCAAAATGCACCTCGTATACATCAGAAGATGGTGTTATGACTGGGTTTAGAAAATCAGCTAGGCCTTAACGCATCCCTTGTTATCCCAAGCGAAGGATGATATGGTAAGGATGTCTTTACTGTTTTCAGCCATATAACAATCTTTTTGTAGTCTCCTTCGCGCCAGTCACTAATTGGTACTTTTCTTCAACCTGCAAAGATTAGGCTTTCTTAGAGGTAGCCTTTACTTGCCTTATCGTAGTTACACTCCTGGGTTGTGAGAGTTTTCTTGGGAGCTAACAATATCACCCATTGCTCCATTTCCCCTAGTAGTTTACTGCTGTTGGTTCGGAGTAGCTTATTCGTTCAGCAGGAGCCCTCATATATCATAACTAACCATCATATCTGGTGGCCATATCACTATCCGCCACATGTGACCTGTTCTCTAGCAGAACAGCACTGTCGAGAAGCAAAGGCAGGCACCAGTTTTATTTCTGTTTTTCCATGATGGCTTGGGTTGGATGAGTCATCACAGTCCAAGTCAGTTCTTATTTGAAGTTACTTACCTACCTAGATGGGCCAGAATATCCTCTCTCGCTTGTATACTCCATTTTTTTACATGGTTTTCTATGGCTGGATGTCTTTCCTACTGTATGAATTTTATCATGGCACCAGCTCAATGTATCAAATTTAGCATCAAGACAGGAAATTTATATTCAAATATTCATTATTTTAACTGGCTATCACTATATTAAGGATACTTTTTTTCTCAACTCTGGTGGAATGAAAAGCAAAGTTAGCTCCGATGGGATTTAAAACGAGAATTAGTAGAATAATAGGCGCTTATATAAACCCACTCACTGGCAATGTTCTGTTTTATATATACACCATCTCTTGGCACTGCTTATATTGAGTCTCTTTCCCATTTCTGTACTCTCATGGTGTGGATGCAGCATAGTTGAATAGCTAAAAGTTTCGCTTCACAATCATTGTGCCCTGGATTCAATCTCACTATGCGACATCTTGGGAAAGTACCATTTACCATTACTTCGAGTTAACCCATGCATTGTAAGTGAAACTAGATAGTCGGAAACTATTTGGAAGCTCGTCGGATACACTGTACATATAATTGGAAGAGCCAGCCTTGTCATATAGTCACATTGAATCTCTACGAGAATCACGTTATGGTTACACGTGTGTGTGGAATGCTCAGCCACTTAAACGTTAATTGGGAAAGCTGTTCCGTTGATCGAACAACTGAAACACTCCTCGTCGAAACCAACGAAGGTTCATTTCTGTAGTCTCATGATTCCTATTCACTAAGCCGACAATGAATGAGTGTAACGAAACAAATACGGCATCTATAGCGAGAAACGAGCCATAACCATTTTCACCGACTGATCGACGTCCCATGAACGCGACCAACAGAGCAAAGAGATCGTCAAACTAATTTTTAAAAGGTTAGTGATGGTCTTCGAAGAAGAGTTTTTTAAATCTTTAGTAGTTTTTTTCCCTCAGAATATTAACATTATTCCTTTTGTACCGTCTTTAAGCTAACATTTTTACTAAACGTAACCAATACCAACATCCAGTGTGAAGTAGCTTCTATGTGGTCACTTGGTTTGCTTGAAATAGCAGCCTAATTTCCTTCAAATCGTACTACAACATCGTAAAAATAAAGGACATATGTTATATATTCTTAAATGACGAAATGGTCGTGGTTGGAATGTCTTTAAACAAAGAGGCCTGCTCGGTTGACGTTGAACTGGGGTTAACCAACAAACTATCGCCATTACCCAAACGAAGATTTAACAATTGTGAAACCATCTTTTCTAAATTTTAGCATAAATCAAATGACACACATCAACACTTACAACAGTTTTTTTCTTTCGTTTCTTCTTATCAGTTGCCGTATCACTTTCTGTTGAAGTCTGCAACGGGGGCAGTTGACGACTGCTTCTCCGCGGCGACGGAGTCGGTTTCTCTTTCAAAGTTGGTGATTTTGTAAAACTTTCGTTTACTTTACCCTTAGATGGCGAACGAGATGGTTTTGCTATGGGAACAGACCGGGGTGATATTGGAGGTAACTTACGCGTACCTTCGTTATCAGCCATATCGTCTTTGTTTACTAGGCAACTCTTAGTGATTACCGGTGTCACACCAAAAATTCATTCGGTGTTCCGAATCCGTCAACGGACACATCGTTCTGAATAAAGCTTTATTTTGGCGTCCTTAAAATTACTGCACAGGTGGGCGATGGGAATTTGTGTGTGTGGAAAAGTGGGCGATAACGATAAAAAGGTTGGGAACCCCTGTTCTAGACTGTTACTATATACTTGTATAGTTAGCCAGCTTCTCTTTTTCATGTTCATTTGATAAATACCCATCTTTTTTCTTCATCATTTATATCCTTCCCTCACTCTCCCTCTCTTAAACCCTTGGATGTATCAGCTCGCCTTTCAGTCCCACTTGCTACCTAAACCTAGCCTCGGCTGTAGTACTGTAGCGAATTAGGTTACCAATATAGAGATATGAATTTTTTATGTTGTTATTGGTGAGATGTGAATTAATATTTGTCCATTGTTCGGTGGTTTATGTTCTTTGTGGCGTGGCAGATGTTGGTTTGATGGGTTGCTCTCTCCCATATAAGCACTATGGGGAATTTGTGACTAATGGCAAATGGACTGCGTGTGTCTCAGTGAGTCGAGATGTGTGGCTGTACTCAATGTCATAGTAAGTAGTTAAAAGTTGAAGGCTGAAAGAAAAGCTGTCATTACAATATCCGATGAACGATAACAAACATCGCTACTTTAAGAATTAACTTACATCGAAGCTATTGTTGATAAAACAAGGAAGCAAGTGAATTGTGTGTTGTTTGTGTGAATGCAGCAGTAATCTGACAAGATGCATTGAACTAACCTTTATCGAAGTAGCCAACACTGTCGATAGGGCTGGAGTGTCTGGCTAAGCGCTACACCTCTCTCCTGGCCAGAGTAACAACCTGTGGTATCTGTCTCTTCCGAGAAACGAGAGTAGAATGGCTTTAAGAAAATCTTATCAGATTTAACCCCAAGTCGGCCTGTTTCTCCAAACTAAAGGCGCCAACCTGTGATAAAGAATCCCCCTCCCCACCATGTCGTTTAGGGATCAGTATGTGGAGAGATTTCGCTAAAGTCCCATCTAGCCACATGACATGTCCGAGGCTCCTCCTCATCCCCCACTCTACAGGGAGTCGAGCAGTGTCGCTCGTGTGCCACGCACAATAGGTGGAAGAAAGGAAGCAAGTGTTCCAACTGTAACAATTTCTTCCACCTTTCTTGCGTCAAACTTACCGGACACGCATTGAAATCCCTGCATCGGTGGCATTGCTTAACCTCCTTGAAACCACTGGTTGAGGTCCTAACAATGCTCAAACCAGACGAAGTATTGGTAGTGATCTCCCACCTCAGACTGTCAAGGTGAGTCATCATCAGGATCCCTAGGGCTGCCCATACTTTTGTGGCTGAAGCGCTAGCATTGTCCATCGACCAGGCGCTCGACACTGACAGCCCGCAAGATTGGAACAAACTCTTTCAGTTTTGCGTTGCTTATACTTGGGTTCCTGATGACAGGGTATGGTTCGGTCCCATCTTTGACTTCAAGGTTTAGAAACAATATCACTTCCTTTGGCCTGCTCACCAATCAGCTCCTCGCACACTACCCACCTAATGCACATGCAGTCCCCTTCCGACTGTGAGAAACAACTTCTTCACCAAGTCAATTGCAAATCAATCAAGGCTGTTTCAGCTGTGGTGTGTGTGCTGGCCTTGAGCAACACAGTACTCCAGCCCACACTGGAAGTCCTGGTTGCACCCCATCTCAAGTACCCAGACCCACTGGCTGATATCAGCAACACTATCAGGGATTTCAAGATCTCTGATAGTGTTGCTGCCTTGTCCACGTCTGAGGGTGTAACAGCAACTATGGGATCCTTCCCAAGGTGTAGTGGATAGCCTGTGACTTGGCCACTTCAGAGACCTAATTTCGCCACACTCCACTAAAGCGGAAGCACAGCTGATATGATCCATTACTGCTCTTACTAGCAGGCTTCTTCGTGCTGATCTGTCCCGTCATGCCTGTGATTTTCTTTTCTCAGCCAGCTTGGTGGCATACAACCCATTGTGGTAGGCAATGTCTTTCGGTGACTTATGGCCAAAATAACCTACAGGTCAGTCGTAGACAACCTCAGCTAGGTATTCAGCCCTGTCCAACTCAGAGTGGGAGTTGTCTGGATGTGAGGCGTCCGTAAATGCGGCCAGACACTTCATAGAGCACACGTCTCCTTCGTCACCTCACTAAAGCAGCTTTCAACAGTTAATTTACCTCACTTCAGTGGCATAAATACTTTTGGTATATATACAAACGCACACACCTTTACTGATATTACATCTTTAATTTCATTCTGTAGGTATGATTTTTTGAAAGTATAACCACTTTAACTTGTTTCGTTATGTTAAAGATTTTGATTGTCTTTAATTTCATTGTATAATTTTAAGGTTCTTAAACGATATTTCTCATGAAACACACTGCTTCAATTAACTTTGAAATAATCAAATATCTGGAGAAATTTAATATAACTGACTCTTTATTTAATAAGCTTGATATTTAGAACATTATTTAACAAAAGTTTTAAATATCATCATGGCAGGATTTAATATAAATAATAACCGAGCCTCTCAAAGACGATTACACAGGACTGAGATCTATGCTTCACCCACCCCAATACATCTTCCATGAGGAAGCTAAAGTATACACCCAGTGAAGCTTCCAGCCCACACTGTAAAGTGATCGTGTAGGTGTCACAACAAAAAAACATTTTAAATGAGGTTGGCACTAGGAAGGTCATCCAGCTGTAGAAACCAAGCTAAAATCAGTTCTGTACGAGTATGACATGGTCACCTGACCTAGTATTGCTCACAATAGGATAACTCGTCTAACCCATGCTGGTGTGGAAAAATGGATGAATAACATTTTAAAATCTTGAGTGTCAATAGTTTACATTAAGTACACCATATGGAATTTTTACCTAATCTGTTTCTGCATACTGAACATGGCTATTTTTCTGACGGTGTCAGGGTCCTGTGTCTATTCTTACTGAAAACTACTACTGTGAATCTGCCACACAGCTTCTTTCTCTGTCAGTTTGCCTGTAATCCCACTACATCTCTTGAGTGTCTATATTTACAGAGTACACTATATGGATTTCCTACCTACTCCATTTTTTTATAATGAGCATGACCACTTCCCAAAAGATGGCAGATTTCTGTCTTTTGTTTTGTATCATAAATCCAGGGCAGTTTCAGATGGGTTAAAAATACAATTTGTGATAAATTAAACAATATAAGATATTAGACATTATAAGAATCATTTTAAAAAAACAAAAAAAAAACAACCAGTTTACCATAAGTCAGTCTTAAATTTGTGTTTATAATGTCCAATATTATTTAATTCATATTCTTGATTGATAACAAAAAACAAGGTTTCATTTTGTAGATATTTTAATTGCCAAAAAATGTTATGATATTTTGACAATGACTATAATTATTTAAGTATGTCAATGACTTGTTCAGCTCTAGCTTGTTGTACTGCCCCAGGATCACCTATAACAGAAATAACAATCTTAGAATTACTGATAATAGTACTGAACATTCATATAACAAAGGTTATTAGGCACATGCCAATTTACATAAAAGAATAGTTGTTGCTGACTCAATCAATCATTGTAAAACAGATATAAATTTGTTAACCATCATCATTAATTTTACATACTTGAATGAGTTTATACCCAGCAGAACATGCTCACTTCATTTCTTTCTAGCTTTCACATATCTTACACATTCAATGATCCTTCTTCTGATTACTGTTTTCAGAGCTCAACTACTAATCCAGTCACCTAGGTAAGAGCAGCAATCAGTTACTTATATAAAGCCTTCCAAGCATTTCAAGGAGTCTTTTTCGTGTGTGCTTTTAGAACTTACTGCTCCTGTGCACATACAAAGACTAACTTCTCCATTAGCCTGAAGAATATAATATAACATTTTAAAATGTTTAGTACACTATATGGAATTTCTATCTAGTCCTTTTCTGCATACTGAGCATGGCTATTCTCTGATATCAGGGTCTTGTCTTCATTCATACTTGTCTTTTCTAAGTTTACTTTGAGCCTTTTGATTCTAATCTGCCACATACAGCCTCTTTCTTTGTCAGTTTGCCTGTAATCCCACTACATCTCTTTAGAGAGTAAACTATATGGATTTCCTACCTACTTTATAATGAGCATGACAGCTTTCCAAATGACAATAGAGATTTAACTATAAAAGTTAAGCCATCAGCATACAGGTCTTATCACAGACAGATGAACTTATATTTCTGCATTATGATCTGGAGATAAACAGGATGAGGATTGAGAACTGAGCTCTGATCAACATCTATCAGTAAGTTAAATTTCTCTCTGAATTCATTATCAACACTCACCATTCATCTACACTTAGTTTTAAAAGATCACTACAGAACCTGGTGCTTTGACTTAGGTAAACCCTATACTAATCTATCAACCGATTCAGGTGTAGAATGTCTTTAATTTGCTCAACCTCCAGTATACTTTTTATTAAAATACAAAACAAACCAAAAGAAAAAAATTAATCAAAGATATTGAGGTCATGGACTTACCTGACAGTTTGATTCTTTTATGAAGTTCGTTTTTCTCTTTAGTAACAATGTCCACCATGTTCTGTGCTTGTGCCTTAGTTTCATCTCGACTATGACCTCTCATGCCACTTAGATACTCAAGTAATATCTTAAATGTTGCATCAGGTATCTTAAAAATAAAAGAAGCAGTATATACAGTACTAACTTCAACACACTATAGATGTTACATTTGTATATATCACATATATGTATGAATGTATATAAATACACACACATATAACACTATATTTTATGAAAGTAACAATATATTTTGGCCCATATTACAAAATATTCGATCAATAAAATAAGTTTACTCTATTTTCACTAAGGTAGGAATTATAGCAACATGTTCAGTGTCGCTTGTAAAATATTAGTTTTGTCCAGTGGTGTTGTTTTGGACACTTCTATCTTTTACAATCAGCATTTATAATGCTTCACACCTAGATGAATCATTAGGTATGTTGTCAGTGAAAAGAGCAGGACCAAAAAATGAATTTGGAAAACCAATGCTTCAAACTTCAGTATCCGGTTGTGTGGAATATAGCTAAATGATAACTGAACCTGGTTGTTGGAGTCTTTTTCAAGTCCATTTCCCAAGTTGAGTAGCTGGATGGCAAAATCACTGACATCACCAGTCAAGAGCACTTATATATTGGTTGTAAGGCTTAGTCACTGAAAGTGGGGACAGAGATAGGATATTTTCAGACAGGCATTGACCTAATCAGCTTGAATCCCTTGATTTTGTCTGAAATTACTGCCAACCCATACTTTGTTTCATAAGTATGGTACCACTCATCTTTAACCCTTTAGCATTCACATTAATTTTCAAATGTCATGCTTATCTGTTTGCATTATTTTGAGTTAATCATACTCAAGAGGGTTATCAATTTTCTTTGTTTGTAATTTTCTTAATTTTCTGTGCAGGCTTGAAATTTTGTCAGTAGATGTTTAAATATCAATAATTTACAATTATATAATTTTACCTGATTTTTTTTGGTCAAATTTGACTTTTATGGGCAGGTGAAATTAATTAATAGGGGCATTTAAAGTAGTAACCAGATGCAAATACGTTTTAAATACGTTGTTTTCGGCATAATACTTGATATATAAGGATCACTAAACCTTTTTATCAGTGCTCCAGTAATTCCAGTCTTGGAAATTGTTTTATACTGAACATAATATTTACGGTAAAAAATGCTTGCATTTCCGCAGCATCTGTCGGTCGCCATAACAGATCGGGTTTTCCTCGATTTGAAATCTGTTGTTGGGCATATCGATTAATCTCTTCTGCCACAACTTCGAAGAAAGTTTGTGGTAAAAACAAAAAGAAATAATCCAGTACTTTAGCATCGGGTGCTAATGTGCTGTGGACCAGTATTTTGAATAAAATCCGGAACATATATTGGTGTGGTATTTTTCAACCACGTTGCTGTAATATTTTCAATGGCGCCCTGGAGATCTCCTTCGTTTTCACTTTCCAATCAACAATCATCGTCGGATGAAATTTCAGAAATGTAAACATCTGATTCATTTGAAGATAAATCACTAATATTATCTTTTGTTTCTTGGTCATTCTGAATGTTGTTGTGTGTAAAACCTTCAAAGTCGGTATCGCTACTTTCACAAGCCAAGTTGATACACAATAAATCTGTTCTACTTTCAACGTTAAAAAAACACGTTTTAAGTTGTTTCACTATATTAAGTGTTAATTTTCGTGGTAAGGGCTCAATCTTGCAGTAATCTCAAATTGACGAGATTTTGATGAAGGTTTGTTTATTTTTAGAACAATATTTTAGTGTGGGTGTTAGCAGCCGGTTTGAACAAATGAAGGGGAAATAATTTCGGCCGATTTCAACACTAAAGGGTTAAAAGATGCATGCCTAAGATGCCACATGGTTGGATTGAACTTAGAACACCATGACTGTATTCATGCAGCATCCATCAGTGAATATACAATACTAACTAATGAATTGGCAAATTTGATTCAACAGTTTTATGTTGAAATTATGTTAAAACTTACCTTTTCAGTATCATACATATGGTGAACCAACCAGTTTTGACGTATTTTCAGAAAACTCCATTCAGTTTTATTTGTGTGCCATACATCTAAGAACAGCTTTGCCTTCTCTTCAGCAGTTGCTTCATCTTCCCCTGAAATCACCTCTTTTGCTTTCTCACCATCCTTTCCTCTCTTTGATCTCTTCCTCTTCTTCTTTTTAGCTAAAACAGAAATATATGTAAGTAAAAACATAGTTAGAGACAACTTAGTGCCAGTTTCATGTTTCTTTTGTTATGCCACTACATTTGATACCAAACTACTTGAAAACGTCTCTAGTGCTATGATATAATTCTGTTTATTTTAAAAGTGCTTATATTTATCTAAAACCCTTCCATCATAATTTTATGTAAGGCCCTTTGTTCAATTGTGCTCCAAACACCAGCTTAATAATGAGAAAATTAGCTATATTACTAAATCTCCCTAAATTCTTGATTTTCTTTTCAAAATTATAAGCAGATCTTTCAGTAAAAACATGGTAAAAAGAAAAGAAAGTTAGATAACAATTAGGACTTGTGATCGCTGTTGGATTGATTCCCTCCAACAACTACTGAAAAAGTACTTCCATTCTTTACATTCAACAAACTGGTGCTCATGAAGTAAAAATGCAGTAGTACAAGTGTTCCAGCACAAACAGGGTGGATCGTAACCCTTTTGTTATCATATTTCTTATCAGATACACTGTTTATATGTTTCAATTAATTTTGGAAATAATCAAGAATTTGAAGTAATTTAGTAAAATAACGTTTTCCTTTAAGTTGATGCTCATAGAGCATTACATTAAAAAAAATGAAAGGTTTTAATACAGGTATGGGCATTAACCCTTTAGCATTTAAACTGGCCATATCCAGCCAGAATTCTCCTCTTTCTGTCCAAACTGATCATAACCGGTCGCTCATACTGATGTTAAGATATTGTTCTTAAAATAAATAATATCAAAATCTCAGATTCGATATTATGTGAGAGAAAACCTTTTCTATGAAAATACAATACTAAAGGATTAAAAGGAGTGGTTTCAGACAGTTTGGTATCTGGTCCTCATATACATAGTATACATTGTTGGAATAGTGACAGGCTGATAATATCCATGTTGGAAGTATGTGATCATCATTCATGAACAGCCTCTGCTTGCAATGCTGTGAATTAAATGGTTTGAACCAGCTTAACATATCATGTGTAAATGCCAACACAAGTATATGTATCATATTTGATGGCACATAAGACCAGTTTTTCCTTAAAATGGCTAAAACAATATAACCTAGGTCTTATGTGCAAAATAAAGATATCTAGTAGGCCAATATTTACCCAGACACCATATACTACTAAAATGTCCAGGGTTAAGTTTGTGGAAATAAAAGCAGATGTATCTTTAATCCCAGGTCAACACTGGTAAAATAAACCTATAACAAAAGGTAATCCAGCCACAACCACCTCCTACATTTTTTCAAGAATAGTTTTTTTTTTTATATCTCTGACTACATTAGCCAATGTGACACTCTTTGTTATGAGTCATGGGAAATGTGGCTGCTTTTTCTAACAAGTCAAACAAACACACAGAAAATCCCTCTTTAGTGTGTCAACTGCTACTGACCCAACTGGTGTAAGCATGGCTGTGAAGTTAGGAAATTCTCTTCGGAACCATGTGATTTCAGGTTCTATCTCACTTCATAACACCTTGGGTGTCTTCTACTAGTCTTGGACTGACCAATACCTTGCGAATGAAATTGGTATATGAAGCCTGTTGTGTATATGCGTATCATCATCAACGTTTAATGTCTATCTTCCATGCTAGCATGGGTTTAGACGGGAATTATCCCACTTGAGGCAAGACTGGTCGTCTCGCTCGTATAGGACTGTCTGGCAGGTTTTCTACAGCTGGATGCCCTTCCTAACACCAACCACGTTTACAGTATGTATGCATCTCTCCTGTACCCCACATAAACCACTGAGCTGTGGGACTATGAGTGAAGATCCATATCATACATAAAAAAGAGGGATGGCATTACAAAGGCCATCCAATCATAAAATTCTACCTTAAAAAAAAATCATCCAATCCATGAAGGCATGGAAAAATGAACATAAAACAATGATATACAACAGACTATTGGATATTTCCCACCAACCAAATTTCACTCATGAAGTATTATTTAAGCCAAGGCTACCATAGAAATCCTTTGCCTATACGGTTGTAAGAACTTAACCACACAGCTATGCCTGTGCCTAATTAGATAAAAAACAAATGATAAAATTCTGTGTTAGAAATAAATATTTTGTGTTCACTCTTCAACATAGGAGTTGTTATCAAGTTACAAACCATAAAATGGAAGTCAAATGCTTAGTTTATTCTGCCAGTTCAACTCTCCAAGATCAAAATGTTAAAAAAAAAAAACAGAATAAGCAATATGAACCTTTAGAAGTAGCACTCACCAAGTACACTTACGCAAAGATAGTTTACAAGCATTACCAGATGGATAATTTTACAGACAATTGATGCAGAACAGCTGGTTCTAAAAACCTTCCATCATAATTTTATGTAAAAACCCTTAAGTTATGCTCAAACACAAGCTTAAAAGTAAGTTAAATTATTAAATACTTCAAAATTATAGGCAGTGTATTTCATTAGAAATATGGTCACAAAGGGGATAACAATTTAGATACCATACTATGCCTGTGCCTAATTGGATAAAAAAGAAATGATAAAATTCTGTGTTAGAAATAAATATTTTGTGTTCACTCTTCAACATAGGAGTTGTTATCAAGTTACAAGCCATAAAATGGAAGTCAAATATTTAGTTTATTCTGCCAGTTCAACTCTCCAAGATCAAAATGTAAAAAAAAAACAGAATAAGCAACATGAACCTTTAGAAGTAGCACTCACCAAGTACACTTACACAAAGATAGTTCTATGTTTGTTATATGTATTCATTATTTGACAAGAAAGCGGTTGGATTGGCAGAGGGTTGGACGTCATGCTTTCCAGCATAGTTACGTCCCTTTACAATCGGAGTTCAAATCCCGCCGAGGTTGACTTTGCCTTTCATCCTTGCGGGGTCGATAAAATAAAGTACCAGTAATGCACTGGGTAATTGCTGGCCTTGTGCCTAAAGTAGAAGCAATTATTTGACAAGAAAGCCAGGACACTGGTTGGAACATGATCAAATTTGATATGTTTACTTAGTTTAAATTCTAGTTAAATTTTCAAATGTTTCTTTTGCTATTTATACTCCTGCACCATGGAATATGTGTATGCTGTCATCATTTTTATGACTGCTTTTTCTATATTTGCAAATGTTGAACGAGACTTTTGGAGGCAGATTTTCTACAGCTGAATGTTCTTAATTATCATATATTAATGACATTTGAATTCGTACTGCTGCTTCCAAATCTACTTACAAAGGCTTGGTTGATTAACCCTTTAGCATTTAAACTGGCCGTATCCAGTCACTCATACTGGTGTTAAGGTATTGTTCTCAAAATAAATAATATCAAAATCTCATAAATTTGATATGTGAGGTAAAGCTTTTACTATGAAAACATAATAGTATATATAGAGTAATGTAAATGCTAAATGGATAAATAAAGTATAAGACCACTCATTCCAGTTTTGCTACCATGCAAAATTGAACTTCGTGAATAAAAAAAATCTACCCTTCACTCAAAAAAGAAATTTCTTTGTAGTAGCTTCCTAAACTTTTCCCACCTTGTTACTATGCCTTCAGAGCAACCCCCACCTCACAATTAATTAGATTACATAGGTAAAAGAAGCTATTGACTATAGTTCTATAGTGACCTCCAAGCATTTAAAAGAATATTTTCATGTGCTTTTAGCACTTATTGCTCCTGTGCACTTCCCAAAGTGCCAGTTGGACTGAACCTGAAACCGCATGAGAACCCACCTGTGTGTGTGTGTGTGTGTTATATATATATATATAAATACACTAAGCCATGGAGGCACATGGCTTAGTGGTTAGAGCATTGGCCTTGCAATCGAAAGGTTGTGAGTTCAATTCTCAGACCAGGTGATGTGTTGTTTCCTTGAGCAAGACACTTTATTTTTTCACATTGCTCCAGTTTACTCAGCTGTAGAAATGAGATGATAGGGACTGGGGTCCATATCATTCCACTGCAAAGTGGTCGTGGAGGCACCATGGCAAAAAAGCACCCAGCCCACACTGTAAAGTGGCCGTGGAGGTGCCACGGCAAAAAAGCACCCAGCACTCACTGTAAATGAGGTTGGTGTTAGGAAGGGCATCCAGCTGTAGAAATCAAGCCACAATCAGTTCCCGCCCCACCCTTGCAAGCAGGGAAAAGCGGACGTAAAATGATGATGATTGTGATGACTAGTTTTTTTAAACCATGTTTTTAAACAAATGTTTCAACACATCTTATTCAACTAAAGCTTGCTATTTCAATTTAGTTAAAAAGGGAAAAAATATATTGAATATAAAAAGCTTCATTAAATATTGTCCCTTATTTCTTCTATTTGCAAAACATCTCTTCTAAATTTCTATCTAGAAAGACTTAACTTGGCAGTATTAACTCTCTATATATATAGACATATCCATATGTATGAGTATTGATAACCTTACCAACTTTTGCTTCACAAAAAGTGCCTTCAGCCTTCTGCTGAGCCTTCAACAACTTTCTCTCTTCTCTTCCAGAATGTCTAGGTTTTCTTACTAAAACAATAACAATGGACAATTTTCTAGGTTTAAATTCTTTTCTAATTTCAGTATATCTCTAATACAAGGTGTATTAAAAAGAATCATTCGATTTCAAAAAGCTATATTTTAAAAATAAATGAACATATCATGCAGTAACTCATACAATACATGTCTGAATATTATTTACAAAACACGCCACACAGTAATATGGGGAATTACTAACTCTCGGCTGGCACTATGAGTGGATTGGGGGCTGTGTACAAAGTCTGCCAGATGTGTTCAACGTTGGAAAATCTGGAGGCAACCTGTAGATTTCCCTTTATATAAACAACCAGTCTCTTGAAACTGTTTGTGCCAACATCAAATGCTCTGAGCAGTACTGGGTGCAATACCATACTGTTTAAGAAAATCACATTACACAATTGTAATTGACTTGCACATATTGAAGTGGTGGACGCAGAACACTTTTTGTTGCCGAGCCAACTTCTTGATACAGACTGAAAAGCATGTAGAGTTTGTAAATAACTTTATAAAAAAAGAATAAAATTTTATATTCAGACATGCAGTAAGTTACTGCATGATTTCCAAAAATATAGCCTTTTAAAATCAAATAATTCTTGATACATCTTGTATTTTAACCCTTTCCTTATGATATTTCTAATGAAAGACACTGCCTGTTTTCAAATAATGAATTTTGATGGATTTAATATCCCTTTTTTGTTATTAAGCTGGTGCATGGAACATAACTTAATGTTCTTACATAAAATTATGGAATGTAGTAAAGACTCAGAAATTGACACCCAATCCATGGCAGCAGGTAAAGCAGATGTAAAAACAATGATGCTGAATATTTTTTTGTCAAGCCTTGTGATCTGTGATTCTTTGATGCTTTGAATAAAAAAAAATAAAAAAAAATTGCGATGCAATAGAACACTATTCAATAAAGAGTCTTCTTCTTCACCCACTTATTTCTGGAAGGGTTGTGGGGGCAGAGTCCTCAAATACTCCCTCCAGTGGATCCTGTCAGAAGCAACCATTTCCAACTGATCCAGCTGGATCCCCACGCGTGGCCTGCCAAGCTGATGGATGTTATCCAGCTATCTTTCTCGGGTGTCTACCCCTGGGTCTCCTACCTGTTGGTTTCGCCTGTAAAATCTGTCCAGCGATTCTTTCCTGAGACATTCTAACCACATGCTCATAGTATTATAAAGAGTCGTTTGATGAAATGGTGTTCAATGAAAAGTCTATCACACACAAAGTATGTAGTGAATATGGAGTAAGCTACTTTGTCAAGGCCATCATTAAGATGCCAAATACTGGATATGAACTGGAAGAACCCATTCCACAGTTGAGTCCAATTTACACTAGGATACAAAAGCAACTAAAAGGAAAAAGAAAATCATAACACCACCACCACACTTAAAACAGCAACATTGTTTTCTGAAAAAAAATATGCAAGAATTATTGCGAAAATATTTTTAACCATTCAGCATTTACATTACTCTATATATACCATTGTATTTTTGTGGTAAAAGCTTTATCTCACATAATATCGAGTTTATGAGATTTTGATATTTATTTTGAGAACAAAACCGTAACATCAGCATGAGTGACTGGTTACAGCTGGTTTGAACAGAAAGAGGTGAGAGAATTCTGGCCAGATATGGGTTAAAAGAGAAATGTTGAGTATCAAATAAGCACAAACAAAACTAATTACCTTTTGATGCTGATGATTTGTCACTTTCCTTATCTGTCGGCTTAGTTTCGTTTTTTTCTGAAAGAGCAAAAAAAAAAAAAAGTTTATAGTATCAATGATCCTATAATTCCTGATAGTCTTGGGTATTTTTAAATCTGGAAGTGCTCATCCCACTCCAAGATTGACCACAGCCAAATTCTTTTTCTTAAAGAGAGAGTGAAAGGTATAGTTGTCTTGGAAGAGTTAGAACTCAGGGTAGAAATCTTAAACGAATGCTGCAAATCATTCTGTCTAGTGCTCTAATGACTGCCAAGTTGCTGCCTTGTTTATAGTATAAAACAATTGATTAATTAGTTGCTGTCCTTGTTAACCCTTTAGCATTCAAAGCGACAAAAACCGACAAGATTATGTCCCCTTTCATTTATTCAAACCGACAAAAACCGACATTTAATACCACACGGAGATTTCCTTCTAAAAATAAACATTGACATCATCGAAATCTCGTCAATTCGAGATTACTGCGAGATAAAGCCCTTACGCGCGAAAATTAACTCTTAGTATAGTGAAAGAACTTGCGATAACACGTGTTTTTAACGTTGAAAGTGTAACATGGCTTCCGAAAGTAGCGACAACGAATTTGAAGGTTTTACGTCCGACGACATTCGAGATCAAAAAGAAACAGAAGATAATATCAGTGATTTATCTTCAAACGAATCAGATATATTTATTTCTGATATATCTGATAATGATGATAGTTACTTTGAAAGTGAAAGAGAAGATTTGACTGACACCATTGAAAAAATAGCAACGTGGTTGAAAGAAACAACATCGATACATGTTTCGGATTTTACTAAAATATTGGACCACAACACACATTACCACCCGATGCTAAAGCACTGGATTATTATTTTTTAATTTTACCACAATCTTTCTTCGAAGTTGTGGCAAATCGCTATGCACAACAACAAATTTCTAATATCGGAAAACCCGATCTGTTATGTTGTCCGACAGATTCTGCCGAAATGAAAGCGTTTTTTACCATAAATATTATGTTTGGTATTAAACAATTTCCACGACTGTGGAATTATTGGAGTACTGATATAAGGTTTGGTGACCCTTATATATCTAGTATTATGGCAAAAACGAGATTCATTAAATTAAACCAGTATTTGCATCTGGTTGATACTTCAAATGCCCCTGGTAGAAATGAATCAAATTACGACCCACTGTACAAAGTACGACCATTAATTGAAATATTGTCAGACAAATTTAAAAGTGTGTATAAACTTATATATTGGGAACTTTCTATTACGTAATTTTACACCGTACATTTACAGAGTACATTGCCAATATTATTTTGACCGGTGAAAAGGTTTTATACATTTTTTTCAATGAAAATATTTGCCTGGAATGTAGAGAAAGACTAAAACCGTGTACTGATTACACCTGCATTTTTAATTAATTCACCTGTTCAGAAAACTGCTAGAATTGATGGAAATCAGCATCTAGGTCATTATTGGATTTTTTTGCAACAAATCTAACAGATAAAGTTTAAATTTTTGTGTTTATCCATAAAGTTATTACTTTTACACCTGTTAATTAATTTCACCTGCCCATAAAAGTCAAATTTAACAAAAAAAATCAGGTAAAAATATATAATTGTAAATTATAGTTATTTAAACATCTACTGACAAAATTTCAAGTCTGCACATAGAAAATTAAAGTAATTACAAACAAATAAAATTGATAACCCTCTTGAGTATAATTAAGTGAAAATAATGCGAATAGATGAACATGACATTTGACAATTCAATGTGAATGCTAAAGGGTTAATATATTAGTAGACCCACAAAAGATTGCACATCTGGAGACCAACAAACTGATGTTATTAACCCTTTTGTTACCATATTTGTCATAAAAAACACTGCCTACGATTTTCAAATAATTTTGAAAATAATCAGTAATTAGGAGGAATTTAGTAAAAATAACTTTATTATTATTTATCTAGTGTTTCAATCAAAACTTTACAAAGGTTCTTATTTAGAATTATGATGGAAGGTTTTTGGATAAATATAAACACTTTGATAGACCGGCGTCCTGTCTTGTACTCTCAGTTGCTTCACACCATGAAACTGGGATAAGCACGAGCCTTCTGGCTTAAGACAGACTTTTAGACATCACAAATGGAACAAATATTACCTTACAAAATATCAATACAAATACTGTATTTCTTTATTAAAATGTGAATGTAGAGTCCACTCTACCCTAAGTTGTTATCATTTGATTGTTAACCAGAGACCAGTAATATATTTCAATAAGTAACCTACCTTCACTCTTTGCATTTCCTTCACTGATTTTGCGTTTCCTATTTTTACCATTTTCTGTCAAAATTGCACAAAACAAAATATTGAAGACATATCAAAGATGTTTGTCACATGTTGAAGGGTGATAGAAATATGTGGAAAGAGAAAGAGGAAGATTGAGAAAAACATACCAAAGATGATGGAGGAGGAAATGAAAGCCAAAGGGTTAGTGAGGTGGGATGCAGACCAAAGGACAAAATGCCTTAAAATGCTTGTACATATCCCAGATGTTTGTGATCATCATCATTCCATTTTACGTCCGCTTTTCCCTGCTTGCAAGGGTGGGACGGGAACTGATGCTGGCTTGATTTCTACAGCTGGATGCCCTTGGTGAAAATCTAATAAATCTGAGAATACTCTGCATTGTTTTTGTGTGAGTTTTTAAAGGATTCCTATTCAATTTTAAACCCTCCAACACAATTTTAAATAACAACCCTATATTATGTTACTAGCTTAGCAAAGAACTAATAAATATTTTTAGTAAATTCTTCATTAATTAATTGCAATGGAGTATTTTATTAGAAATACAGTTACAAAAGAGTTAAACAACCTTAGAGGATAGAAAAAAAAATCACACCCTAACATAATTCCATGATCAATGTTTCCTTGTATTTAGCTGATGGGTTATGAAGTTTTTCTCATCTGACCCTCAGCAGTCACACTGAACACAGAAGCAGTATAAGGCAGTATGACCTAATGAGATATGTGGCTTGAGAATAAATACTTGTCTGTTTCTACGTTAGCTAGCCATAGATGAACCAACTACCTGGATGATAGAAAATTTGGTTGATGGCTAACTGGAACAAAATGTACCAAGTCAGACTATTTTCACTGTTGATGATAGATCAATGACAATTTATAGATGATACAAATATCAGAGCTTATTTGTATACAATTTAGAGAAAGCTTACTAACAAAGTTATATAAAAGATGTTTGTGACTAATAGGCACAAATATAACAAGTTTAATAAAATCTAAAATTGTTTAAAACCTTATATTTCTAAAGTAACTTGTTATTTTTGTTATTAATTTATTACAATTTAAAATCAATACAAATATGTTTACTTTCTATGAAACCGTTCACTTTAAAGTGTTTATATTTAGCTAAAAGCCTTCCATCATAATTTTATATAAGAATCTTTTTCAACATATGTTCCCAATATCAGATTAATAATAAGACAGTTAGTTATATTACTAAATCCTTCCAAATTCTTGAATATTTAGAAGTTTATAGCTAGAAATATGGTAACGGAAACAAAATACATAAAAACTATTAAATTCATTTTATATTTATCATTTAATTTGGTGTCAACATTTTTGTTGCACTCTGTAAGCTGCTCACAGTTCCATTGCCACTCAATTTACAGTGGAGTTGGGACAATATATTTTGATTAAAGTAAATTTAATTATGCTAGTGTGTGTGTGTGTTTTGAGTGGCTACAATGAGTCTTCAAAATGCAATGGCTTCAGTTTCAACACGCCGCCTCAAATCCAAATCAAGTTATTTACGAAACAAAGGAACAAATCTGTTCAAGTTGGGGATGAAAAGGAAACAATATAATATGAAAATTGTTATATCAGAAATCATCATCATCATTTTTACATCTACTTTTCCTTCCTGGCATGGGTTTGAACGGAATGTTTTGTGATGTTTTACAGCCAGTTGACGATTCTTGAGGCCAGTCCTTTTAACTGCCTCTTACAACACAAAGGGATACAGTATACCAATTCTAATATCTGGTATGCATAGACGTTTGTGGTTAATAGGAATACATACAGTAATGTTAATAATGTTTAAAATTACTTAACAGAAACAACTGTTTACCTTTTGAAGCTGGTGATGAATTACTTTCCTCAGCGTTAGGCGTAGTTGTAACTTCTAAAATAGTAAAAAAAACAACATTTAAAGCATAAGACTACAAATTATAAAATTGTTGCCATTGAACAATAGCTTCAGTCACCAATGAGAGAGCAGAACTATAGCCAGACAAATATTTAATGGTAACCTACAAACTAAAACATGTCAAATCAGACCCAAATTTTCATTATATTCCAAAGAACATAGGACTACAATATTTTACAAAATGCCCAACAAATTGCTTGATTATGCATCTATTCAGGGATTCAGCAACTATGCACCTACAAGCAACAGCAAATGTTGCACATGCCTCACTCTTCATTCAGATGTAAAAATCTGAATGAAATATTCAGAAACTGAAAATAGGTTTATTTCTGATGATAATCAAGCTAAAGTTGAATCTTTTAATGCCTCCTGTAACTTGCCCCTTCTTCCAGCTAAAGCAAACTAAATACTGGCTCTATAAAAGAGGATATCAAATTAGACAGGGCAGAAGAATCTTACCTTTCTTGTGCTTCTGTTTTTGCTTCTTTTTAGCAGGTTCTACAAAGATATTGAAATTAATAGTGTTAGTATTATTGTAAATCATTGGACACATTATCCACCAATACCAACAGATTTATCTTATTACATGTTCTTCAATTTTGGCATTTTTCCGTATCACAATTTCTACAAACATTAAATCTTCACACCCTGTAATGATCTAACAGAAAATATCTAAAAACAGGTCTATTAAATCAAATGTTTGTAATAATATCTATGGTATCCTTCCTTTACTTGAGAAAAGGATGTTGTGAAAATTTGTAATTAGAGTAAAGTATAATTTTTAATTGTTTCTACTTTTGGCACAAGGCCAGCAATTACCCAGTACATCATCATCATCACCGTTTTACGTCCGTTCTTCCACGCTAGCATGGGTTAGACGGGTTGTCCTGTTGTGGGCAGTGTCTGGTCGGCTGACCATGCCTTGCTCATACAGGAACTGATTTGGCTTGATTTCTACAGCTGGATGCCCTTCCTAACACCAACCTCATTTACAGTGAGTGCTGGGTGCTTTTTCGTGGCGCCTACACGTCCACTTTACAGTGTGGGCTGGGTGCTTTTTTTCCGTGGCACCTCCACGACAACCTTCGGTGGGGGGTGTGGGGGGCATATTGTCTATATGCTTCAGCTTGTACCCATGGGAGGTCGGGTACTCTGTATTACTGCGTGACGCCAGAAGTCACGGTCGTGTGTCATTGCCTTTGAGAGGTGTAATTGGGTAAGGTCGGCTTTTATCACCTCATCCCAGGTCATCTTGGGTCTCCCCACTCCGCGGTTTCCATCAACTTCTAGTGCTCTGCACCTTTTTATGCAGCTGTCATCCTTCATACGCATCACATGTCCATACCAGCGCAACCGCCTCTCCTGCACACAGCATTTGATTCCTCTTATGCTCAATCTCTCTCTCAATTCATTTATGCTTTGTCGTTCACGTATGTTACTGTTACACATCCATCGGAGCATGCAGGCTTCGTTTCTCTCTAAACTACGTAAGTCTTCCACCTTCAGCGCCCAGGTCTCACTACCATGCAACATTGCTGTTCGGATACAAGCATCATACAATCTGCCTTTCATTCTGAGGAAGAAGCCTTTTGCAGCTAGCAGTGGTAGTAGTCCTCTAAACTTCTTCCATCCCGTTCTTACCCTAGTTATTGTACTTTCTGAACACCCACCTCCACTGCTAATTCGGTCACCTAGGTAGCAGAAGCTGTCTACTGTTTCTACAGAGCCCTCCCAGAGATTGGTGGTACTTGTTTCCTGTGGCTGTTTGCTGCTTGCTGTCTCAACACAGCTGCTGCATGTGAAGCCTACATTCTTAATTAAGCTTCCTGAGATCCCGCTACATCTCTTGTGTACCCATTGTTTGCATTTGGGGCAGAGAATGGAGTTCCTACCTACACCTTTCCTACATACTGAGCAAGGCCATTTCCCTGAGGGGATCTGGGTTCTGTTTTCTTGTCTACTTACAAGGACCTTAGTCTTTGTCATGTTGACTTTGAGACCCTTTCTTTCTAGTCCCTGCTTCCAAGTTTGGAATTTATTCTCTAGTTCTACCATAGATTCAGCTATGAGTGCGAGGTCATCAGCATACAGGAGTTCCCATGGGCATCCGGTCTTAAACTCCTCCGTTATTGCCTGCAGGACTATGATGAACAGGAGGGGACTAAGAACAGAGCCCTGGTGGACCCCAACCTGTACGCTAAATTCCTCGCTATACTCATTGCTAATCCTAACTTTGCTGACTGCTCCCCTATACATGGCTTGTACCGCTTTCACAAGCCATTCATCTACTCCTAGTTTTCTAAGAGCCCACCAGATTACAGCACGTGGAACTCTGTCAAAGGCTTTCTCAAGGTCGACAAATGCCAAGTAGAGTGGCTTACTTTTAGCTAGGTACTTTTCCTGTAATTGCCTCACAAGGAAGAGGGCATCAGTGGTGCCTCTTCCTGGTACAAACCCAAATTGCATCTCGTCTATTTCCACCCGGTCCCTAAATGACTGGTACTTTATTTTATTGACCCCGTAAGGATGAAAGGCAAAGTTAACCTCAGCGGGATTTGAGGTTAACTTTGCCTTTCATCCTTACGGGGTCTATAAAATAAAGTACCAGTCATGTAAGACTAATTTTTAATGTGATGCAGTCATAGTGCTGTTTTGTACTCTTCAAAAGTGTCTTGCTAATGTAGTACACATTAACCCCTTAGCATTTACATTACTATATATATTCTATTGTATTTTTGTGGTAAAGGCTTTATCTTACATAATTATCTCACATAATGCCGAATTTACAAGATTTTGATGTTATTTATTTTGAGAACAATACCTTAACGCCAGTATGAGTGGCCAGTTACAGCCAGTTTGAACGAATTCTGGCCGGATATGACCGGTTTAAATGCTAAAGGGTTAAGAGTTAACATTTGCAAGAAAAGAAATAGAGAGAAATTTTAACAAAAATGTTTGTGATACTTGAACAAAATAGTGAATATTTTTAGTTTTACATACTAATCAATGCATTGAAGAATATTTCCAGAATACCAGAAATTAGACCACATGAGAATTACACTGCCTCTGCAATACATCAGACTCAAAATTCTATCTTCTCTTTTTAGTGTATATGGTATGTAGTTTAATCCAAAGTGAATCTTGAAAATTTGTTTATTAATTATCCTCAATTTTACTTTACTATTTAATGTTATGAACATAGAACAAAGCCAAGCTGATTCAGCTTTCCATTCCTTAGAACAGTTATTGTTATTTAACCCTTTAGTTATTATATTTCTAATGAAATACACTGCCCGTGTGTTTCAATTAATTAGAGCATTGGCCTTGCAATCGAAAGGTTATGAGTTCAATTCTCAGACCGGGTGATGTGTTGTTTCCTTGAGCAAGACACTTTATTTCACATTGCTCCAGTTTACTCAGCTGTAGAAATGAGATGATAGGGACTGGGGTCCCTATCGTCTCATTTCTACAGTAGTGGAGGTGCCATGGCAAAAAAGCACCCAGCCAACACTGTAAAGTGGACGTGTAGGCGCCATGGAAAAAAGCACCCAGCACTCACTGTAAATGAGGTTGGTGTTAGGAAGGGCATCCAGCTGTAGAAATCAAGCCAGAATCAGTTCTCGTCCCACCCTTGCAAGCAGGGAAAAGTGAACGTATGATGATGATGAATCAAATACCTGGAGGAATTTAATAAAATAACTAACTCTTTTATTAGTAAGCTGATTCAGAATATTTCTTCAAAAATTTCTTAAAATTATGATGGAAAGATTCCATATAAGTATAAACATTTTTAAATGAGCAGTTTTGCATCATAAATCCAGGGTGGTTTCAGGCAGGTTGGTATAAAAAAAGGTTCATTAAGTTGATAGGCATGAGATCAGATCCTAGCATATTGGAATTCCTACATGAGGATAAGATGGCAAAAGACTTAACCCAGACAGTAGTAGATTACAGAAACATCAAAGAGTCCTTCCGGGCAAAGCTGCTGCTGCTTCTCTGAATCAAGAAAGCAGAGATCCAGTACTGCAGACATGTGGTTACAATGTCTAAGGAAAGAATTGCTGAACAGAATTTATGGGCAAAGCCAACCGGCAAGAGACCCAGTGACAGACCATGAGCAAGATGGTTGGATAACATCCTTGAGCTCAGCTGGTCTCGCTTGGGGATTTATGCAGATCATTTGGAGCTAGTTGCTTTTGATGAGACCCTCTAGAATGAATGTCTAAAGACTCTACCACCACGGCTCTTTGAAGAATAAATAAGAAGAAAAATTAATATATTTCAAAGGGTAAGTTTCCTACCATCTCCAGTAGATGCAGTTGTCATATTATCTTTCTCCTTTTTACCATTTTCTACAAAGAAAAACAATAAAATATGGGAACTGTTATATCAGAGATGTTTGTGGTTAATAAGAATACATGTAGCAAGGTCAATGATGTTTAAAATTACTTAACAAAAACAAAACTGTTTACCTTTTAAAGCTGGTGATGAATTGCTTTCATCAGTTTTTGCTGTAGTTTTTGCTGAAACAAGTAACAAATATATTTAAAGCATAAAACTACACAATTTTATATTGTATTTGAAAATAACTTCAGTTACCTATGAAAGAGCAAAACTATTACTAGACAAACTAAAATATGACTAACTGTGCCCAGCTTTACATTAAACTCCACAGAACATCATCATTATCATCGTCCATTTTCCATGCTGGCACAGGTTTGATGTTTTGGCAGTCTGAAACTAGGCAGGTCAGGATACTATGTCTTGCTCATATGTTTCACCATTGGTGTCTTTCTAATGCCAACCACTTTTACAGAGTGTACTGGGCACATTTTATCGTGGCACCTACAAAATGCTTGCCATTCATGAGTGATGGCAACATGACAAAAAACGCCTATCCTACACTGTAAAGTGGTTGTGTAGGCATCACAACAAAACACACCCAGTACTCACTGTAAATGAGATTGGCGCTAGGAAGGGCATCCAGCTGTAGAAATCAAGTCAAAATTGATTCTGTATGAGCATGACATGGTGACCTGACCTAGCATTGTTCACAACAGGATAACTTGTCTAACCCATGCTAGCATGGAAAAATTGACATTAAATGGTGATGATGATGAGTATGCATGTCCTTCTTTCCATGGTTGTTACCAAAACCCATACTCTCGATGAAATTCCCCTATATCTACCAGAAACTGAAGATATGCTAATTTCTAAAATGGTAAACAACCAAATGTTGATTATCAAGGATATTAAATTAATCAACATAGAAGAACGTTACCTTTCTGGTGCTTGCGTTTCTTCTTCTTTTTAGAAGCATCTACAATGATATTGAAAAAATTAGTATTAGGTTTATCATAATCTTATTCAGTATTCCTTCATCAATTCTCAATTTTAGATTACTAACTCCTGTTATATGAGCACAAGCAGTACACACTGTAAACTGTTGGCGCCACAATAAAATGTTCCCAGTTCACTCTATAAGGTAGCTGGCATTAGGAAGGACATCCAACCGTAGAAACCATACTAAACGTGGAACATATGAGCCAGATGAAGTCAGTCCAACCCAGACTGACAACCTGTCTAACCCATGCCAGCGTGGAAAGTAGATGCAAAATGATAATGATGAACCTAGCCAACAATATTTAGTTTTCCATTTCTTAACAGTTATAACGATTTAATAAAGTTGTAAAATGAAGAGCTCATCTCAGCATATTGGGATTCCCAAATATGATTACAAAAGAGTGAACCTTTACATCAATATATATGCTAACATGGAAAAGTGACAATGAAAATTTAGATAGAACAATGAATATTCATCAGCGCTTTCTTTCTTTTAATAGAATCATTTTACATCCACTTTTTATGTTGACATGAGATAGATGAGGTGTCATAGCCTGGACCGCTTCATATTTAGAATTAGAGGGTAACCTACACACTAAAACATGGCAAATTGGACCCGACTTTCGATTAGATTCCACAAACTTTAGTTATGTCAAAGACAATACAGCCTCTCTAGTGCTGGTGATCTACACAATAAAATCACCCTGTACACTCTGTAAAGTGGTTGGTGTTAGGAAACTTTGTCTGCACTCAAATATGACTGTACGCAAGCAGGATACAGACCCTCTTGACCTGTTTGGGAGGTCAGTAGCCCCGCTTCAATATTGACTTGTCTATGTAATCCCGTCCAACCCTTGCTAGCATGGAAAGCAGTTATTAAATGATGATGATGATGAAACTAACTGCCAACCAATGCTATTAAAGCCAAGCACAGTTACAACTACAATGTCAAAGATGTTGCTGGAAACAAGCATTGGTGAGTGTGTAGGTCATTCTATCCATGGCTATCACCAAAACCCATACTGAGGACAAAATCTGAAAATAAACTTTCAGAAACTGAAGATGGTAAACAAGCAAAAGTTGAATCTTTTAATGCTTCCTGTCACAGCAAATTACACTGACATATATTTGTTTTAGAAATACAAATATCAGTCGAGGATAATTTGCAGAAGCAATTTTAGATGGGCAAGAAGCATGCATAACTTCAAGTTACTAGAATCATGAAAGAGGATAACAAATTAGAAAGGATAGAAAAATATTGCCTTTTTTTCTTCTTATGGGTTTCCCTTTTTTCAGATTCTCAATGATATTGAAAATATTATCATAAATAAATAAGAATATATACCATTGGACAAATTATCTAATAATAGCATTAGATATATAAAAGTAATGACATTGCTTGTCTGTGGGCATGACAGTAACATGTTGTGAAGCACAGGCATAGTGCTTTAAGCCTGGGTTGTTTGTTGGGTTAGCAGCATGAAAATATTTCTTAAGAAAAGAAAACAAGCTCACAAGCAAAGGAGGTTTTTTTTTCCTCTGGGATTGAGAATGACTGCTGTTCAAACTTTTTCTAGGGGCGCTCGAGTGCTTTCTGATTTTAAGACACTGAAATTATGCTCTCTAATGATGTATAGATGGCCTTAATTCTCCAGTAGATAGTTAATGGTATGTTGACTGAAGTACACAAGACACATAATGGCCCAGTCTCCATGCTGAGAGTAGGAACCATAATGAAACCTGTGGCAGCATTGCAAAATTGACAATTGCCAAGTCAACTTCATCCTTTATGTAAATCTGAATTGGAACAAATATTTCTCTTTGTTGGATCACTGCATATTTTTATTTAATTTTGTTTTTGTCCTTCATCTCCATTAATAAAATAATCTATGTCTTTAACTCTTAAAATTCTATGATTTAAAAGAAAATGTCTACAAAACAGGCTTGTTAATTAAAATGCTATATACAGAATTTCTCAAAGTGGGTGCAACTGGTAGTAGTAGGCGTTGAGATGGTCCAAGGGGCACTGCATAGAGATGCTATAATAGTATATTAAATATCAAATGATACATATATATAAATATAGTAATTTATACATAGTATGTATTATATTGTTATACTTTGGGAGGGTCATGTTGCCAATAAGAAACACACACACCAGCTGCATCCACTTCAATTTATTATAAATTTCCAGTTGGTTAGTTTGTTCCACAACCGGATGGTTGTTCATATATTGTCAAAGTTCTTTCGTCACACATTCTGTGACCTCTTCAGTGACTGAGGATTCTTTTCTTTGTTTTGTGCCTCTTCTTTGTTCTGTCATACGCCATCTTGTTTTTGTGTGTGTTGTGTGCTTAGTTTGCCCATGCGTTACATTCGGGTGTCTGTGTGTGTTTTGATTTGTTTATTTACATGTTACTAGTTAGTTGTTTGTTCTATGTGTGTGTGTTTTCATTTTTGTCCTTAATTGTAAGTTGTAATGTTGCTGTTCCATTCATGTTTTCTATTTAATTTTGGTTGGTGTTCATTTATGTTTATTGCCTCTGTGATTTGTCTAAACATTGTGTCTTTTCTGTGTCTAGATTTTATTTTTATTTCTATGTTCTCTAATTTGCCCTTATGTTCTATTTTAGCATGTTGGTGGAGTATTGATGAGTTTTTTCTATCTTGGAGTTCTCGCCAGTGTTCATTTAATTGTTCTCCTATGCTACGAGCTGTCTCACCCATGTACATTATATTTTTATCTTTACATTGTCCCTCAGTACATCTTATGCTATATACTATGTTTCTAGTTTTACAGATTATGCATTTCTTATCTATACAGGGAGGTCTTTGAAAAGGGTATGTATTACTAATTAGTGTTTTTATGGAAGTACCTGGTCTTTCCACTATCTTAATATTTAGTTTAAGTTTATCTAGGGCCCTTCTAAATTTGTAAGCTAGTTCACCTCTAGGGGTTGTATTGATGAACATTACACTCTGGTATTTATTGTTATCATACCATGAGTTTATTTTATTAACCTTATTCCTAGTTCTTTTTATTCTATTCCAAAATTTGCTCCTATACAAGGAGCAGGTCCCATTTGTATCATTATTTACCATTTTTTTCCGGCTCCTCTATATACTCTGATTTTATCTCTCTGATTGTAACCAGAGAACTGCATACGGTGGATGAAGTGTTGTATGTGTCTCTCTAGTTCTTTGGGGTTGCACATGCGGGACACGTTTCTCATCACCCGTACTAAATCCGCAATCAGTATGTTGATTTTGGTGTGATCCGAAACAGCTGAGCTTCGGTGGATCAGGTATTTGGATGTCATGGGTTTAGCATAATGGGAATGGAGGATTTGTTTTTTGTTATTAATGGTTTCTAACCAGAGCTCTGTGTCTAGTACAGGTAATCGATGGTTGGGGTGTTTGCTTGGGTAGTCTATAGTAACTTTGATACTTTGGTGGATGGAGTTAGCTATTTGCTGGATGCTTTCCATGGTGTTTTTCTCTAATTCCTGACTGTTCTCTAGTGGGGGTGTTTTTACTACGATGTTTATATCATCAACGTAGTGGGAGTACATAATCAGGATTAAGAGATTGTTGCCTTCTAATTGTTCTTTAAGTTTTTTGTCCCACCATACCATAAATAGGTTAGCTATGTCACCTGCAATGCTAATGCCAATGGCTGCTCCCTCCTCTTGGGCATATGTTTTTCCATTAAATTTGAACATATGTTCCTTAAGGGTTAGTTTTATACTGGCCCCCACAACATGTGCAATCATTTTCTTTAGTTCATCATGGTTTTCGGGGGTCCGTATGGCTCTGGTCCATCCGTTCGATCTTTCTGTGTGGGTTTTCTTTGCCATTGAAGTAATGGTAGGTGGTCTGCCTCTTGCTGGCCTTGTGGAGCAGAGGTTGCTAAGGTCATACGTATCTAGGTAATTATTATTATAAGTGAGTTTGAGTAGGAGTCCCAGCTCACTGGTATCAATCCCACGGAATTCAACATTGCTCTCACTGATCATTTCCACGCATTTCTCCACAGCAATGGATGAGTATAGGGACACTACATCCATACTACCTATTATACAGTCTGTTAGGTCCCTAGACAGGTTATTTTCGCTGATTCTGCCGAGGAGGTCCTCCATGCTGTCACCTATATCCGTGGACATTTCAATGATGGGGCATACGATCAGGGAGAGGAAGTAGGAAGTAGGAAAGTATGTAGTTGCTAGCAATGTTAGCTCCACAGACTGGCCATGTTGGTGGTCCTGTGACTGGGTCACTGTTCGTCTTATGGTCTTTAGTAGCCCATACAACGCTGGCACGTCACTGTTCCAGGCCTGGAAGTTGTTGACAGTCCGTTTATTGGGCTGCATTATGTTTGTCCACATCATCATATGAGCGTTGAAGGTTTTCTCCCTATCCTCATGCTCTTGTGGTGTTACTTCTCTTGTGTTAGTGATGTGGGGTTGCATTGCCTGGATGTAGTTTGACAGACTGTCAACCGACATTCTGCCAGACTTGTCTGTTGGAAAGCATGCAATCTCTCCATTAAGTGAGCGCTTCATGAGCTTACGCAAGCCATTTGCGGATTTTCATCCCAGTTGTTGGGCCTCCATTCTATTTTGTTTCTTGCTATACTGCTCTATAATATTTCTAAGTTTAGATCTAGCTATATTAAATTGTGCTTCTGTTTGTTCATCGACCTGCGACGGCAATTGCGTGCGTTTGTTAAAAGCTAGTCGTGGCATGGACTCGTCATAAGTCGAAGGACATATCGGAAGGGTCATAGAAAGTGGAATTCCAGGTTGTGTTGTGTGTTCTATTGCTATTGTTAGTTGTGTTGTTTCTATTTCCACCAACAGCCTCATGGTTGTTTCTATGTCTCTCATTGTTACTCCTGTCCCTTCCCTCTGGTTCATTGTTATTATCTAATCTATTTTGTGTGTCTGTGTGTTCGTGCTGGTCATTTCCCCTGTCATTGTCATTAGTCCCTCTACCTCTCTCATTATTATTAGTCCCTCAACTCTGTGTTACTGTCATTATCTGTTTTCTGTGTCTGTGTGTCTGTTAAGATTGTTGTGGTGGTGAGAGGTATAGGATGTGTGTTGTTGTTGTTATCGTTGTTTGTGTGTCTGTTGTGAGTATATAATTATTATATTATTGTATATAAATGGAGGCACATGGCTTAGTGGTTAGAGCATTGGCCTTGCAATCGAAAGGTTATGAGTTCAATTCTCAAACCGGGTGATGTGCTGTTTCCTTGAGCAAGACACTTTATTTCACATTGCTCCAGTTTACTCAGCTGTAGAAATGAGATGATAGGGACTGGAGTCCCTATCATTCCACTGCAAAAAAGCACCCAGCACTCACTGTAAATGAGGTTGGTGTTAGGAAGGGCATCCAGCTGTAGAAATTAAGCCAGAATCAGTTCCCGTCCCACCCTTGCAAGCAGGGAAAAGCGGATGGAAAAAAAAAAAAATTAACGATTTTATTATGTTTACAATTTACATGTAGGCAGGCCTCTCTGGAAATGGGGGGTGGGGGCACTGAGGCATTGCGTACCTGTGAGGGAGGGGGGGGGGGGGCAAAAAGTTTGAGATCTCTGGCTTATAGTATATTAGTAGACAGAAAACAACGGAAATTTGCAATATTGGAATAAGGACTTTAATTTGTAATGCAGCAATCACAGTGCTGTTTGATACTTTTCAACAATGTCTTACTCATGCGGGACCATGCAGTACAGATGTGAAGAGTTAATATAGAAAATTAATAAAAGAAAAACTACAATGATCATATTTACCATTAGAGGTGACTGTTTCATTTAACGCACTCTCTGCATCTTTCTTGTTAACCTCTGAAGATTTTGAATTTATTTCAGCTTTTTCAGCGCATTCTTCAGTATTTTTTTTATTTTTAGCCATTTTTGAAAGTATCTAAAATAAAATTAAAATCAAAAACAAAACATTATTTAGTCAGCAGAGGATGGAAGTAAATTGTTCTCAGAGACTTGGTCCACTGAATGATCATGGCTGGAATGCCCTTGATCAGTGGACTGTTAATGGAGCTAAACAAGAACCAGTGAATGTCAGAGAGCACAAACCTGGAGTTCAATTTAGACTGAAGTATGCTGTCTGGAACACTGAATCTATGACGTACACCTAGTAATTCCACCTTTTTATCCACACCCTTAACCCTTTAGCATTTAGGCCGGCCATATCCAGCCAGAATTCTCTCCTCTTTCTGTTCAAACTGGCTGCTCATACTTATGTTAAGCTATTCTCAAAATGAATAATATCAAAATCTTGTAGATTCGATATTAAGTGAAATAAAATGTTTATCATGAAAATACAATAGTAAATATAGAATAATTGTTTCTACTGTTTGGCACAAGGCCAGCAATTACCGAGTGCATTACTGGTACTATATTTTATCATGAAAGGCGAAGTTAACCTCGGCGGGATTCAAACTCAGAATGGCAAGGCCGTAATTCTATGCGTCAAAGCATAGCGTCCGATCCTCTACCGATAGCTAAAGGGTTAAGCATTCTAGAAAAGCTAACCCTTGACATTACTAATCACTACACTATTCAAAAACAATGAATAAAACATGCAATTTTATCAACAAAGCTTTCAACTCCATTCTCCACTCAATTCACACAAAAATACACCACACCAATTTAACCCTTGTCACCACTATATTTCCGAAATAATCTTAATTCAAATCATGCTGAGGTCAACTTTGCTTTTCATCTTTCTGGCGTCAATAAAACAAAGTACTAGTAAATTACTGGTATCAATATAATTGATGTTCTCCTCGCCCAAAATTGCTGGACTTGTGCCTAAATTAAAAACAATTATTTTCAAAATAATCAAGATTTGGAAGGATTTAGGAATATAACGTTTACATTAAGCTGGTGTTTGAAGCATAACAAAAGGCCTTACATAAAATTAGGATGGAATGTTTATAAATAAATATAACCACAAAGTAAAAACAATATACTCTCGTTTCCATCTAATTTCACTTAACCCTTTAGCATTTAAACTAGCCATATCCAGCCAGAATTCTCTTATCTCTTTCTGTTCCAACCAACCATAACTGGCCGCTCATACTGACGTTGAGGTATTGTTCTCAAAATAAATAACATTAAAATCCCGTAGATTCGATATTATGTAAGCTAAAGCCTTTACCACAAAAATACAGTAGTAAATATAGAATACGAAAATGCTAAGGGCTTTGGTTGGCATAAGTGTTTGATATAGGGCACTTGCACAAGGTGCTGCATAGTGGGATCAAATCTCAAAACGCAAAGTGGTGGTGAAGGAAATTTCGTTCTTTTGTAGATGTATTGTTGGTATCTTCCAATCATTAATATTCTTCGAAGCAGGACAACATTCTTCGGACAGCCAAGTCAGAAAAGAATACTTAATGAATAAATCACACACCCATTAAGAATGCATGCGCACATATATTTTTGTGTATCTATATATTTCAAAGCAAGTCGGTCTGTGTACAAATACTAGGCTCCTTTTAACTTTTGAAGTACTAGGCTGATTTCAACCAAATTTGGCACACGTATTGCTTATATGCCAAAGCAGGTTTTGGACAAAAACAAATTTGAAAAAAATTCGATATTGGGGCCGAAAAATCGATTTTTTTTTTTTTTGTACAAATACTAGGCTCCTTTTAACTTTTGAAGTACTAGGCCGATTTGCTTCAAGCAATGATATTTCTATGTCCAGTGGATGGTCAACGTGGTAGTGGCAGCGCCATCTTACGCATAGGGTTTAGTCTACTGAAGGAAATACGGTGCGTCTATTCCATCTTTATGCCCTTACTCATACCTACTACAGCAAGGCCGGACCTGAAACCATTCACGTCAATTAACTCAAGCTATCCCATGAATTGTTTTTATGTTGCCGTTTATTTCACTCAATCATGTCACTGTACAGCCATTTTGTTAAACCTTTTTTTACAATTACATTTCAATTCTTTGCTCAACCTTTGGCTCTCTTTATACGGACAAACAGGCTGTCATTCATTTCCCGAGCAACGCCGGGTACATCTGCTAGTACTTAATATAAAGAATGGTGTGCCCAAGCAAGGAAATGCTATGAAGTTGCCATCATCAGCTAGGAGGAATCAAACCTCGTATCTCCGCGCATAAACACGCCAATCTTTATATTAACTTTATCTCCTCAGCACTTCGTAAAAGTCCAAGAAATCGGCTACATATATACAATGTTTATTTACATTCAAAAGCTGTGATTCAGCTAACTAATTTAACCCTTTAGCATTTACATTACTCTATATATACGATTGCATTTTCACGGTAAAGGCTTTATTTCACATAATATTGATGATAATCTATGAGATTTTGATATTAATTTTGAGAACGGTGGATTGGCAGTATTAGTAGAGCGTCGGACACCATGCTTTGTAGCATAGAGTTCTGGCCCTTTACGTACTGAGTTCAAATCCCGCCGAGGTTAACTTTGCTTTTCATCCTTACGGGGTCGATAAAATAAAGCACCAGGGCGATACTTGGTTTTAGTGTCCTAAATGATCATCATCGACAATCAGTTATTAGCTCCACGATACGTCATCAGCTGCTGCTGCTTGGTTTTTACATATTATCTTACATGCTTCATTTTTACACAATAAAACATTTCAATTTTCAATGTTTTTCCGTGTAAAAATGAAGCATGTAAGATAATTGTTTCTACTTTAGGCACAAGGCCAGCAATTACCCAGTGCATTACTGGTACTTTATTTTATCGACCCCGTAAGGATGAAAGGCAAAGTCAACCTCGGCGGGATTTGAACTCAGATCGTAAGGGGACGTAACTATGCTGGAAAGCATGGCGTCCGACCCTCTACCGATACTGCCCAAGCATGTAAGATAATGAATATGTAAAAGTCAAGCAGCAGCAGCTGATGACGTATCGTGTAGTGGGTGGAGCTAATAACTAATTGTCGATGATGATCATTTAGGACACTAAAACCAAGTATCGCTAGCACCAGTAATTCATTGGCGGAATTGCTGGCCTTGGACCAAAAGCAGAAACAATTATTAATTTTGAAAAGAATGCCTTAACCACAGTATGAGTATGGCCAGTTTAAATGCTAAAGGGATAAGATGGTAAGAGTTGTCACAGTTCCTGAGCTTAATGGTTCGAAGCTGGTATCTAACCATGTCCGACGCTCTACCGATTCTGTCAATCTACCGTCCTCCAGTGTTATATAATAATACCGTTTATTCTCAGTAATAATCAAGTCTGGTCTATGATCTTAGCGTGACGCTCCTGTTTTTTAATTTCTTTTTTAGATGTGTTAGTTACACGAACAGCAACCATGATTTTTGCAGAGGTCCCCCAGATGGAAGAGGGGGGGGGGGGGGACTCAGATCAAAACCTTGTGGGAATGCTTGTAAAAGAATCAATGAGCTAAAATCACACAAGGGCCAGGTGGTACTACTAAACTGGGCAACAAATTCAATGCCCCCTTTTTTCTTTCGATTTGTAGAAATTTGGCTGCTATTTACAGCAAGTTAAGCAATCCCATAAAAACTGGATTGTCTCTAATTTTATACACGTGCAACAGTTGAACACGTGCTTATTTAATTCATTTAACTTTCGATATACTAATATTTTTTAAACAACACATCGACCTTTTCATGTAGCTAATCTAAGAAGTAACTCATGATAAAGCTGGGCTTTTTTGAAAAAGATAAAAATAACGCTGATGTTTTTATTTAATAGAGCTAATTTTTGTGATTTTCAACTTAAAAATACTAGTAGGTAAAATAGTTACTATATATAAGAGGCAAGAGAAGAAAGTTGAGATATGCCAAACAAACTAATTACTCCGAATTAACGATAAGAAATTGTGTTTGAACACTGTTGCATTCATTCAAATTCTGATTAACAGTACACGTGGTTACAACTCGGGGCTTCGTAATGGTGTTGAACGATTAATATTAAAAATACAATGTTGCAATTTTCTTATATAGATAATAATTGGATTTTTTTAAAAACCATATTTTCATTTTTAATTAATATTAATTACAAAAATCAAATGAGTACATATAATATATATTTCAATGCAGAAAGTATTTTTTTAAATAAGCGATTTTTTAGATTAAGACAATATTTCCCAAACTGAAATAAGTAAAAGTTAAGATTAAATAAATAAGTTTGTGTAAATCAGAAAGTGGGGCAAAATTCACTTACTTTATAAAACAAGGAGCATCAAAAAGTCAGTTGTATGTTAAGAGACGGGAATGTGGATGAAAGGGGACACAACTTGTGGCTGTTTCCAAACTGTTTGAATATAGAAAAATGTGGCTTTTGAGGATGTAGTGAAATATTAATCTTTTTTCGTAGGAGAGTTCGTTAAATAAACATTTTCACATTTCGGGCACTTCGCCCTTCCAGTGAGAATAGCAGAGAAACTACTAAATGCTTTCGCTGCAAACTCTGAAAATAAATAAGCAACGATTAGTTTTTAGCAATTAATTTTATTAAATACATATCTAGATTTAATTCCATGAAAAAACGTTATAAAGCATTTTGGGCTTCTCTGCCTTAACAAGTCGTTGGATCCATTGCATGTGCCCTGCACACACACATATATATATAAGCAATGAGTTATTTAATTTGTTGGTTATCAACGAATTTATTTATAACAGATTCGAAGCACTCTACAAGATTTCTTCTGGAGTAAAATATCAATAATATCAATAAATGGAAACTGTCTTTATAAAACCATATTTATTATATATATATTTCAAGGGTACCAAAATTTTGGCACGCTCTCAGATAAAATACACTATTCAAACAGAACTTAAAACGATAAGTTCTTGTTTTTGGATATGTCACTATCTGTAAAACAACATTTGTATTTTATCTGATGGATGAGGGCGTGCCAAAATTTTGGTACCCTTGAAATATATATAATAAAATAAATATGGTTTTATAAAGATAGTTTCCATGTATTAATATATATATATATATATATATACATATATATATACATACACTAGCATGTATATATATATATATACATACTCTTCTTCGCCAACTTATTACTGAGAGGGGCAGAGTCCTCAAACACTCCCTCTAGTGGATCCTGTTAGAAGCAACCATCTCCAACTGATCTAGCTGGATCTCCAAGCAAATGGATGTTATCCAACCATTTTGCTCGAGGTCTGCCCCTAGATCTCCTACTTGTTGGTTTTGCCCGTAAAATCTGTCCACCGATTCTTTCCTCAGACATTCTAACCACATGCCCATAGTATCAGAGCTGTGATCTCTCAATTCGGAGAAGTAGCGGCTCTCTGATCTACGAGCTATGCACTTTATCGAGTAACTTTACTCCAAAGACCCTTTAGAGGAATCCCATTTCGGCCGCTTGTATTTGTAATCATATTCTTTCATTCATTACACAGGATTCATGACCATAGGTAAGGGTTGGCACGAAAACCGAATTGAAGACAGCGAGTTTGGCTTTTATGCCTACCTCCCTTCTAATTACTGAATACTGAAGCTGGCGTATTACTGTCAGCTTTTGCAATTCTTGCACTTAATTCAGCCTCCTGCCTGCCATCATTCGTGAACACGGCTCCAAGACTTTGAACTTCTCTACCTGCTTCAGTGGAACTCTATTCACATGTAATATGAACTGCGCAGGCTTCCTTGGGAGAACACGTGTCTCAGTTTTTGCAGCACTGATTTTTATTCCAGCCATGCAGCACTTGGCATCAAACCTATCAAGTGCAAGTCGAAGATCATCTTCTGTCAAGTTGAGTAACATCATGTCATCTGCAAATTTCAGCTGACTGATTTTACACCCACAAGTCATGATACCACTTCCTGTTCATGTACAAAGCTGTTCTGCTAGAGAACGGTTTGCAGGTGTCAGATAGCAATACGGCCACCAGATATGGTGGCTAGTTGCGATATAAGCGAACAACTGCTAGACGAATAAGCAACCCCGGACCAACAGCTAGGTGAGATGGAGCAAAGAGTGACACCTGTGGCTCCCAAGAAAACTCTCACAACCCAGTGGTGTAGCTATGATGAGGCGAGTAAAGACCTCCTCTCAATAAATCTAGTCTTCGTGGGTTTGAATAAGACTATTGAAACTGCAATATAATGAAGAAAAGAAAGAAAAACCATACCGCACTGTCCTTCACATGGGTTAGCAAGGGACATGTCCAGGCATTAGGTAGAGGGGCCTGTTCAAAAAATATATTGCAGTCTCCATTTCATGCTGAAAAAACTGGCAATAGACCTGCAACTTGTCCTGGGAGGCGTGGGATGGACACACAATGGTTGCATATCCTGAGACCCCAAAGAGAGCAAATCGTAAGAGCTGGAAAAGACTGTTCACTTTCTTGACTTTTGTACGTTCTATGTATTAGAGCGATGGATTGGCAGTATCAGTAGAGCGTCAGACACCATGCTTTGCAGCATAGAGTTATGGCCCTTTACGTTCTGAGTTCAAATCCCGCTGAGGTTAACTTTGCCTTTAATCCTTACAGGGTTGATAAAATAAAACACCAGTAATGCACTGGGGGTAATTGCTGGCCTTGTGCTAAAAAGTAGAAACAATTATTCCATGTATTATACATGAACTTATGGCTACCTTTTTTGATGAGTTGTAGTGCACCTGAGCACTGTGCACAATAATTTTCATTATTATTCATGAAATAAAATATGAAGATGAATCAAAAATTATTTATCTAATAGAGTTTGATTTTATTGAGTTGTAAGTAGTGTCTCCCAAGGCAATATTTTGAGCTCAGTTCTCTTTCTCATTTATATCAATATATCACCAGTTACAGGATCAACCTCATTTAAATTATATATATATATATAGACAATGCTAATTTACACATTTCTAGTTCTATTCATACAATAAATGATATTCTAAACCCTTCTAACCGTAAATTCCATATTTAGCATCCACCCCATCTTGTCCAGGGCTCAGCTCAGGTTTAATGGTGGCATCTGCATTCTTGGCTCTCCAATTCTCTCGAAAGCCATACAAGAGTGCTTGGAGACCAAATATGCAGACCTGTTGTGAATGGCAGAGAGGCTGCACCTCATTGACACTCACCTGGCACTCTTTCTCTTGAGGAAGTTTCGCTCTTCCAAAATATTTGTTTATGCTGTACGGTGCACCTTGTCACGCCCATGCAGATTACCTTGGTGAATTTGATGCCACCATCCGACGTTGGTAGTTTTCACAGCACCAGCTCGCAACAGATGAAACTCCTAGCAAGGCTCGACGGCCTTGGCCTCCAATTCGCTTTGGATCTGGCACTGCCAGCCTACCTCTCTACAATCTCCTCCAGTTGCACTCTCGTCAGCGAGGTCCTCAGCATGACAGCTAAACCTGACATTGCCCCAGAACTTGAGCAGGCTCTGGCCAACTAGATAGGCCAAGGCCTCTCTGTCCCCCAGTATACAAATATCTAATGTAATTGGGATGACATCAAGTGCAAGTCTTCCTTCAGGCAGATCAAGTAAGGCTTAGACGAACACCACCTCACCTGCCTCCGATTTGTTTTGCAATCAAACAGCAGTGTGTGGCTCAATTCAGTGCCCTTCTTGATGACAAATGCACTGGAGTGGCCCAATGCCTAACCCTCCGCGTGTGTGAGCCACACAAATAACCTTGTGGGGCTGAGTTTGGCTTGCTGCCAGAGTGAAGGCCAGTTCCTCTGATATATCGCTCTCAATGACACATTGAGATGGTGCCTGGACACAACTGGAGCCAGCAGGCCTCACGCCCAAAAGGAATTATCCTCTTCCCATTTGAAGGACGTAAATCCCACATCTGGGACACCATACGCTGTGATGTGTTCTCCGCCTCCAACGTAGTCACCTTGGCCACAAACCTGGTACTGTGGCCCTCAGTGGTGTGCAAGAGAAAAGACTATGTTCATACAGATGTGATGTGCATAGATGATGATCGTTGGGTGAAGAAGTGCCAGGAATCCCAGTGGAAGGAAGCTGCAGTAGCGGTAGACCAAGAAAGACCTGGGCAGAGGTGGTGAGAGCTGATCTCAAATTGGTGAGACTCACAGAAATGACGAAGGAACGCAGCAAAAGGAGAGATGTTGTGCTGAAAAGGGCCCTTCCAACCCATGCAAGCATGGAAAAACAAACGATTATGATGATGATGATGATAATATCAAAGCTCAACTTTAGAATATTATATATCTATTTTGTTTTCATATTCTGTGACATTTTGAATGCAATAATTTACAAGAGAGTGTCTTTCAATTAAATTTATACTTTTACAGCAAATCATCCTTCATCTAAACACACAAAGTAACAAATGCAGAAATAAATGATGAAAATAGCTTTACCAGATTATTTATTACAATTTTAATTCAAAGACACAAACGCCCATCAGTCACAAAATACAACTGTCAACTGGTCATTACCATGTATATCATTCTGTAAAGAAAGTTAAAGAAAATCTCCAGCTCATGTTTGACTGAGATAAAACAATGAAGTTATTCTAAGTATGAAAACACAGCTTTTGTCAATTTTCTATCCTGTTCTAGAAAATTTGTCTTAGTTATTTCACAAGAATTCCATTATGGTTTCTTGAAGTAATAATTTGTACAAATTCTTCCAAATAATTCTATTGTTTGTGTGTTTTATGTGACTTTTTTTTATGACTATTCAAAATCCTTTTCTCAGAGAACGATTTACCACAGGTGTCACAATGATATGGTCTGTCATCTGTGTGAACAGGTCTGTGATGAGTTAAATGCTGATTATCAGAGAATGATTTACCACAGATATCACAAGTATATGGTTTCTCACCTGTGTGAACACGAACATGAAGTGTTAAATGACTTCTCCGAGAGAATGTTTTACTACAAACATCACAGTGGTATGGATACTTGCCAGTGTGAATAGGCATATGTTGAGTTAAATGAGCTCTTCAAGGGAATGTTTTACCATAGATATCACAGTGAAATGGATTCTCACCTGTGTGTATTCGTGCATGTTCAGTTAAATGACCATTCTGGTTAAATGATTTACCACAGATGCCACAGTGGTATGGTTTTTCACCTGTGTGTATACGTAGATGTTGAGTTAAATGACTATTGCCAGAGAACGTTTTCCCACAGATATCACAGTGGAATGGTTTCTCACCTGTATGTGTACGTTTGTGTCGAGTTAATCCATTACTGTCACAAAATCTTTTACCACAAATGTCACAGTGGTATGGTTTTTCACCTGTGTGCTGACGTTTGTGTATAGTTAAGCCACAGCTAAGAGAGAATGTTTTACCACATATATCACATTTTTATGGTTTGCCACCTGTGTGAGTGCGTACATGTGTAGTTAATCCATTACGAGCAGGAAATGATTTTCCACAAACATCACAGCGGAAAGGCTTCTCTCCTGTGTGAATATGTACATGTTTAGTTAAATTACTTTTTCGAGTGAATGTTTTTTCACAGATATCACAATGGTATGGCTTTTCACCCTTATATGTCTAGTTAATACACTATTGGTAGAATGTTTTTCCACAGATATCACAGTGGTATGGTTTCTCTCCAGTGTGCGTGCGTTTGTGTCTAGTTAATACATTATTATAAGAGAATGTTTTACCACAGATATCACAATGGTATCGTTTCTCTCCTGTATGTAGTTGCTTGTGAATAGTCAACTTAGAGAAGGTTTCCCCACAGATATCACATTAATATGGTTTATCACCTGTGTGAATACGTTTATGAACAGTCAAATTACTTCTTAGAGAAAACTTTTTCCCACAGACATCACAGTGATATGGTTTCTCACCAGTGTGGATATGTAGATGTTTAGTTAAATGACTTCTGCTAGAGAAGGTTTTTCTCCTGTGTGAATACGTACATGTTCTGTTAAATGACTTCTATTAGAGAATGTTTTACCACAGATATCACAACGGTATGGTTTCTCACCTGTGTGGATACGTACATGTTCTGTTAAATAACTTTTCTGAGAGAATGCTTTTCCACAAATATCACAGCAGTATTGTTATCACCAGTGTGCAAGCGTATGTGTTTAGTTAATACACTCCTGAAAGGGAATGTTTTTCCACAGGTATCACAGGTTTCCTTCCATTATGAATACATACATGTGGAGTTAAATTAATTTTCTGAGAGAATATTTTTCCACAAGTACCACAATGATGTGGTTTCTCGCCTGTTTGAGTACGTTTGCAATTAGTCATATTACCTGAGAAGATGTTTTCATACAGATATTGCAGTAGCATAATCTTTCTATAACCACAATTTAAATTTCTCACCAACATAATCAATGTTATAGTGAGCTGTTATTTGAGTTCTTGACAATGTCATACTTCTGGTTTCAAAATCTGACAAATTTCTTGATATATCTTGAATCAACAATCACCACAAACTCTGAAATAAAAAAAATATAAAGTAGAAATAACCATGAACAGTTAACATGAAGATTATTAGTGAGAAGGAACTTCACTAGAGACATCACTTTTTCCCTTGTAGCAATTATTATTATGCTGCACTAGTCATGGCCCCATCCTGTATTATCTTATTGACTCTGTGGGCGACTAGTTCAACTCCTACTTCCCCAGATACTTTTAGCATCTCAGCGACTATCTCAGACGGTACTGTGGTTTTACCATTTTTCATCTCTTTGTTTCTTTGACCCTATAACTATATATGTATCATCATCATTTCATTTTACGTCCGCTTTTCCCTGCTTGCAAGGGTGGGACGGGAACTGATTCTGGCTTGATTTCTACAGCTGGATGCCCTTCCTAACACCAACCTCATTTACAGTGAGTGCTGGGTGCTTTTTTGCCATGGCACCTACACGACTACTTTGCAGTGGAATGATAGGGACCCCAGTCCCTATCATTGAGATGATAGGGACCCCAGTCCCTATCAATGAGATGATAGGGACCCCAGTCCCTATCATCTCATTTCTACAGCTGAGTGAACTGGAGCAATGTGAAATAAAGTGTCTTGCTCAAAGAAACAACACACCACCCGGTCTGAGAATTGAACTCACAACCTTTCGATTGCAAGGCCAATGCTCTAACCACTAAGCCATGTGCCTCCATTCTACAAGTTCTATCTACTGCATACAGTAGATAGAACTTGTAGAAGAAGCAGCCTATGGAAACATGAGATGTGGTAGTGAAGACCAACATTAAAAAGCTGAACTTCACAACAGAAATTAAAAAGAATTGTAAGAATTGCAACATAAAATGTGATGTGACACCTTTATGGCCTATTCTTCCATTATCAATCCTTAGCAGCTTTTTTCACAATCACTGAACACCCATTCTATCCAGGATGACCACCCTTCGTAAATCGTAACACCTATATTATCTATCCAAGATCATCATCCACTCTAATACCAACAAACGAGACATAATCGCTTAGCAGTTATCATAGTATTTCCCATGCTTTCACAGGTCACCTAGTCACTCACTCCACCACACTTGTCATATATCCATGACATCAGACTCATCATGCTTTTTATCCCCCAACCCCGGCTGGTGCTTGAACCGCACAAAAAAACATTTGAGTCAACTTGTCATTTCACCATCTTGACACTCTAAACTTACGTACACACACATATATACACATGGAGACTGGATGGGCTCCGACGGGTTTTAAAATGTAATAGAAACACTATGTCAATACGGTGTCCCTACGACTACCTTAGGAGTTATGGGTGCAAGCATATATATATATATATATATATATATATATATATATATGTGTGTGTGTGTGTATGTGCGCGCACATACATACTTATACACACATATGGTCAAAAGATAAACTTGCGACATGCTGATTTGGTTGAAATGACACTCAACTGACAAAGAAAGAATAACACTGCCCCTCTCTCCCTAGACCACCAATGGTCGCAATTCTTCATAAATACTTCGTGAACAGTGGTGGTAAATAGTTTATAAAATTCAACAATACTGGTGTTTATTTTTCAAATACACGTATAGATTAAAACTGAATGTAAAGAACAGCTCACCATCAATATATACAGTGGAGGTGTTTACACTAAATACTAAAGCATCATATTTAACAGATCAACTTACTGAGTGTCTTTCTCACTATTTAGTGAAATAATGTTGACAGATGAACGAACCTGTTAATTTTAACAAAAATAAAACATATTTATATAGCCATAGTAAATAATTGTTTCAATTTGTGGCACAAGAACTGTAAACCTAAATAATATATCTAATAATCAGCCGTACTTTCGTAAAATAATTTTATTTGCAGTTATCTACCCTTGTTGTATAACCCGGAGACATTGTATATTTTTTTCAGTCTGGCATTCGAAGACAAAACGTTATCTTTTTCACAGAGTCCAGTGTTATGCTCTGCTATAATACATGTTTTTAATTCTATTAAAAGAGATTCTTTCAATTAAATTTACACTTTTACAGTAAATCATCCTTCTTCCAAACAGACAAAGTTACAACTGCAGAAACGAATGAAATAGCCATTCCAGATTATTTATTGCAATTTTAATTAAAAGACATCAGTCATAAAACACAACTGCCAACTGTTTATAACTTCAAAATAGTGACAAATGTCTGTATAACCAGTTAATATGATCACATATTTATATATCATTTAATAATAAATAATTCCATTTCATATCTACACTAACTTTCTATCAGATAAATGGTAACACTGCCACATGCAAAGACAGAGTAAACCCCCCCCCCCCCCCCCCCCAATCATAAGAAAATCTCCAGTTTATGTTTTTCTGAAAGAAAAAAATTTTTTTTTTAATATGGAAATATTGTAAGTCAGTAAGATTTTGTCATAATCATGTCTACTTACTTCTCTATGCCTGACTGGATTTGATGAAACAATTGATACTATACTTTTAAATATGGTATATACTGCCCATCTTCAAACTAGTTGGCTGGAATGTATAGTTTATGCAGGACATATATAAACATCACTTCTTTAAACAGCATCAATATGAAGGTGTACATAAACACACATACACATATATCTAGCATGTGTCATAAGAGGTAACTAAAAGATTGGTTCTAAAACATCCTTTCCAACACATGCCAGCAAAGAATAGTAGAAGTAAAAATGATTTTCATGAGTGGTTTCCTCACAGTTCCTGTTAACCAAATTTGTTCACAAGGTTTCAGTTGCCTCGAAGATATAGTAGAAGATGCCCAAGGTGTTGGACAGTGAGATTGAAACTTGAGAGATATTTGCAAAGTGAACTTCTTGATCACACAGACATGCCTATACACGAATCATTTTACTGAAGACTTTCTCAACAATGTACATCTAGCTGGTATATGATATAAAACAGATTTTTTTAGAAAGTTAAGAAGTAGTAAATATTACAACAGGGTGATTTATAATTGAAATGTTACAAAATATTCTCAAATAATACAAGTAACATAACATTATAGGATCACTGCTTTCATTTAGTTTCTGTGATATTACATAAGATTTGTTTCTAATGAGTCAAACTATAATTTTTAGTGAATGATTCTTCTTGGATATCATGATGGTTTCCCACCTGTGTGAATAGGTTTGTGACGAGTTAAACTCTGATTATCAGCATATGATTTACCACAAATATCACATCTATATGGTCTCTCACCTGTGTGACCACGTATATGAAGTCTTAAATGACCTCTCTGAGAGAATGTTTTACCACAGATATCACAGTTGTATGGATTCTCACCTGTGTGAACACGCACGTGTTGAGTTAAATGACCTCTCTGAGAGAATGTTTTACCACAGATGTCACAGTGGTATGGTTTCTCACCTGTATGCAAGCGTATATGTCTAGTTAATCCAGTACTTCCAGAGAATGTTTTCCCACAGACATCACAGTGGTATGGTTTGTCTCCTGTGTGAACTTGATGGTGACGAGTCAAATAATTATATTCAGAAAAAGTTTTCCCACAGATTTCACAGTGGTGTGGTTTCTCACCAGTATGAGCGCGTTTATGAACATTCATATTACCTCTTTGAGAGAAAGTTTTTCCACACACATCACAGTGGAATGGTTTTTCCTGTGTGTGAATATATTTGTGTCTTTTCAAATAAGCCTTTCGAGAAAATGTCTTAGCACAAATACCACATTCGTAGGGTTTCTCTCCTGTGTGAGTACGTATGTGATCAGCTAATTCACTTTTTTCAGAGAATGCTTTATCACAGATATCACAGTGATATGGTTTCTCACCTGAGTGAGTATATTTATGTTTAGTCAAATGAGCTTGTTGAGAGAATGCTCTACCACAAATATCACAGTGGTATGGTTTTTCACCAGTGTGAATACGTTTATGCTTGGTCAAATTACCGCTATCAGTGAAACTTTTACCACAAATTCCGCATTGGTAAACTTTATCAGTTTTACAAACATTTTTATGCAAAGACAAAGAACTATTTTTAGTAATTCTTTTACTGTGAAGTTTTATATATTTAAGTTTTGAGCCTCTGTGAACTAATTTTTTCTTAAATACAGTATTAGATTGTATGACTATCTTTTTATCAATGTCAAATGCATATGATTTCTTCTTTATATCTCCATAGGTATCATGAGATATGTCATTAGGTTCAGAATTTATTTCATCACAAACAGAACTTCCACACAGTTTATCCTCCATAATTTTCTCAAAACTATATTTTAAAAAATTATTTTCAAATGCTTTATGCAGAAAAATAAATTCTCTGAAACTTTCTGATAAACTCTAAAGTTTGGATATACTTCCTCTGGTAGTAAAATATGATATTTGATCAAATCTGTAAATATCTCAGTTATAAAGAAATAGTTTCAAGATGTTTTTATTATGACAGTTTCTTGAAATTAAAAATATTTAAACTGACTGCAGTTCTCACGATATATCCAAGTATGAAAGACATATCACATGAACCAGCAGATTCTTCATGTTAAATGTTGCTTTTAGAACCTTTCTATAACTTCAATTAAAATCAAAGTTACAGAGAACAGTTATATCTGTCCTTGATAATGTGAGTTTTCTGGTTTCAGAATCTGACAAATTTCCTGATAAATCTTGAATCAACATTTGTCACCACAAACCCTGAAACAAAAAATATAAGGTAGAAACGACAATGAACAGTTAAGAGAAAGGTTATTAGATAGGAGGAACAGGACTGTTAGATCAAAACTGTTTCCATCTGTATATGTATATTACATCATCATCCTTTAATGTCTGTTTTCGTTACTAGCAAGGGTTGGATTAGTTGTCACAGTCTGGTCAGTGCTCAAGCAGAACAAGTCAATTTCCCTGATGGTAATGGTTTCCTGCCTTTCTTTTTATTTGTGCAAGTTTTCAACTTCTCCATAATGGCCCAAAGGGCAATGATAAATAGAAGTGGGCTGATGGAGCCTCATCTGCACTTCAAATTCATCACTGTACTTGTTGCCAATTCTCACCCTGCTGGTCGCACCCCTATACACAGCTTGTGTGGCGCTCATAAGCCATTCATCTAAACATAGCTTCCTTAGTGCCCACCAGATTACATTAGAAGGGACTCTGTCGAAGGCCTTCTTCATATCTACAAATGCCAGGTACAGTGGCTTTCTCTTAACCAAGTACTTCTGCAGTTGTCTCACCAGAAAAAGAGCATCAGAAGTACTCTTAGCTTAGCATAAAACTGAATTGCATCTCATTTAACTTAACTCTATCTTTAATTAGTTGTGCTATAACCCTTTCAGTAACTTTCATGACCTTGGTCATTAACTTGATGCCCCTGTAGTTACTTCTCTAGTGCATCTCCTTTACCCTTGTAGCAGTTCACAATGACACTGCTGTGCCAGTGATTATGTATGACACCATCATGTACTACTTCATTAATTATATGTAAGCCTAATTTGGAAACTACAATGGTGGATATTTTTAGCATCTTGGTTAACTATACTGGATGGTCCAACTGCCTTCCTTACCCTCATATCCATAATTCTTTTGTCTATCATACTGCTGTTATTTTGCATCACTGTCTCATTTATGCTCTTCATTCATTCGTAATAGGACATCCATGTCATTTCCGATACACTTTTCTGCAACTGTACACACACACACACTCGATGGGCTTATATGTATTTTCAATCTAGCAACTTCTGCTTACTTGATAGTCACAGCAGAGATAGTAAAGGTGTTCAAAATTAAGACACTTTGGGGTTAAGCAGGAATCCGACTTTAGACCACCAAATAAAGTGTTCTGGCAAACCATACGCCGACTTCATAATAAGGCCTCCTCCACACCCACTATCAAGAACGCATCTGGGGTTCTGCTCTCTTCAGAGAAATGTATTCTCGTGAGGTTGAGTGAATTCTTTGCTGATCTCCTAAATCTAATCATATCATCTTCAGATGTACGCGGAATGCATCTGGGAATGGTTACCAATCTCGCAGAGGCAGAGGTCACAGAAACAATTAAGGAGCTCAAATGTGGCAAGGCCATTGGGGAAATATAGAAGGTATTCTCTGACTAACTTGTGTATACAAGGTGGCCTGGATCTCAGGCCAGGCACCTAAGCAATGGCAAGATATCCTATATGTAAACTCTCAACGCGGTGAAGTCACTATCACATTGTATTAAACAATATCTTAGTTAAACAACACACAGTCTTTCTTTCATTTTAAGTCTATTTGAAGTATCAAAGAAATTTGGCAATCTCCATGCATAATACCTGTTTCTACTTTTATCACAAAGCCAGCAATTATTCCAGTGCATTACTGGTACTTCATTTTATCGACCCCCGTAAGGATGAAAGGCAAAGTTAACCTCGGCTGGATTTGAACTCAGACCGCAACTCTATGCTGCAAAGCATAGCGTCTGACCCTCTACCGAATACCAACACACATACACGGTAGAACTGATGGAGAACAGAATAATAGGGAAATATCATATTCAATTATCTGCCAGAATTTCATTCTCGTGGGCATTATCATCAAACATAATTTAATAAACCCGACTGCGTTGCCTCGCAAGTAGGAACATTTCTTAGAGTAGTACCCTGATTTGTGGTCTATCCGATCTCGGCAGCATAGATTTTCACTATATCTATATATATCTATGTATTTGCAATCGTGAGGTTGTGAGTTTGATTCCCGGACCGGGCAATGCGTTATGTCCTTGAGCAAGACACTTTATTTCACGTTGCTCCTTCTATCTGGAGTTGCGACCGATAGAGAGTATTAGCAATTTGAAAGACCAATGGAAACATTGTTTCTTCGGTCTGATTTGATGAAAGTGGATCGACTGTAAAATATGTATGTATGTGTATATATATATATGTATGTATAAAGGACAGGATATGATTGTCATTCCTTAGATGACTTTCATCACAAATCTACTGAACCGGAGAGACCTCAGAGTTGCATATTTTTATATTTCGTGAAAAAAAAAAACCTCGTTAACCAAAATATATCTGTTAAGACACACAGTGACTAACAACAGAATGTTTCAGTCTGTGTGTCTGTGATGTGTGTGACATATATGCGTAGCTTGTGAATAAAAAATACAAGGCGTGTCGCTGGCCGTGGTGATCGCGTGCCAAACATGTTTTGTAATGTATCGTCTTATTGGCTAATCAACCAACGAGAGTAATTGTTGCTCAAAAGCATCCGCCATTTTGTTTGCACGTTTATTTATCGTTTTGCTTTCGAATCTTCCTCCTGTATTTCGTCGTTTATCATCAAAACAGTTTTCTCGTTTTGGTAAGTTATATTGTTAATTTATATATGATTTTTTAAATTTATATTAACTACTTTTTTTCAGTTCGTTTGGATTTATTCTGTACCAAGGTACAATTTGTTCTTTCTGTACTATACTGTACTTTACCAAGGCACAATTTTTTTCTTTCTGTACTATACTGTACTTTACCAAGGCACAATTTTTTTCTTTCTGTACTATACTTTAGTACAGTACAGTACACACTGGTACAGTATAGAAATCTTGGTACAGTTTACAACACTGTATTCATGGCTATCTTTGTATCTTGTTCCTCTTTATATAGTGCAATGGAATATAGGCAGGGTTCGGATTATAATACAAACTGCACTTTGTTTGTAAAAATTTGTTAAAATAATTTTTGTATGTAATATTTAATTTTTATTAATTCAACTATAACAATTATTATGTAAAATATATTTATTTAATATTGATTGTTTTTTGTAGTTTTTTAAAAGTCTGAAAATATTTTTATACATCTTACAATAATATTTATAAGATCATTTATAATAACAATTATATAATCTAATTACATTACAACGATAATTTATTATTAATATATATCATGTTTAACTAGAGTTATTACAAGCGTTGCTTTAAAAAAATATTAAACTACACCTGAAAAATGTGCAAGCTCAAACGAGCCACAGAATGTTATAATAAACCTTCAAAAGTGTGGGACTAGAGTTGTTGCTCAAAAATATTGTAATCATTATCTATCGTACATTCTGTGGCATCCTTTATAAAAATATCACAATAAATACATCTTTGTTTAATTTTTATTCTACGACTCTACAGAATATAACAGCTATAAATAATTACGTAATGTTATTATCATATAGTAACAAAATAATTGTGTTGAAAATTAATATGATGCTTATATGAACGATCAAATCTAAAATGATAATTTTATAAATATACCAATATTAAAATAATTTAGTTATATATTGTTACATTTTCATCGAACTATAACATTAACAATCGTATTGTGTCATCAAATTTTTATCACTAAACTTTCATATTGGAATTACCTTAAGCCACTTATCATTACTTCGCTTTCGTACTTTTACAGATGTAGATATTCGGCTGTATCTAATATCATGATCTCATGGTAATTTGCCTGCAGTGTAAAATAGGTTTATTACTAACTTTAATATGAAATGTATTATACAGGGCTGCGAAGTCGGCCAAAAATTGACTGGCTCCAACTCCAGATCCGATACTCCATTATTTCCTAAATTTCGGCTCCGCAGCCCTGTTATTATAATAATTAATTTATTTCATAGTTGTAAATCATATTTTTATTTGTTACGCTCTAAGAATGAACTAAGTGAAATAGTGTAAAAAGAAAGGCATAGTTGGTTTAAGCTAATGTTCAATATCTCATATTAGATGTTTAGTAATGATTAATACGAAATGCACTTAAACCGAATTCTATATTATAAATTAACTTAAATAATTATCGTGTCGTCTTGAGTTCGTTATGAGTCTCTTTTTTTATAAAACAATGCCACAGAGTGTACGATAGATAATGATTACAATATTTTTGAGCAACAACTCTAGTCCCACATTTTTGAAGGTTTATTATAACATTCTGTGGCTCTTTTGAGCTTGCGCATTTTTCAGGTCTAGTAAAGAAAGAATAACAGTGAAGGGGACATTAGGACAATATGTCAAAATTAGTGGTGTTAACTTTTCAATAGAGATTAACACTGGATGTAACGAACAGCTCACCCTCAATACAAACTGTGTTGTTGTTACAGTAGAGATGTTTACATGAGAAATACTAAAACAACAAATTTAACAATAGATCAACTTACTGTGGGTCTTTCTCACTATTTAATGAAATAATATTGAGAGATGAATATATCTGTCAATTTTAACAGACATAAAACATACATTACGTCAATATAGTAAAATTGTTAACAACCAGGAAAAACTAAGTGATATACTTTAACATAGACCTACTCAGTTTGTCAAATTATCAGCCGCACATTGGTAAAATCTCTAGGCAAGGAAGAATAAAAGAAAGTTCACGAATTCAAAATCAATCAAAATTATCAGTCCGGCACCAATATATATATTTGGTAAATTTATAGAACTCTCCTGCCAATTTCAGTGGAAAATAATTTTTTTCCTTTTTTTTCTCCGTATGCGATCAAACTTACCTCCCAATATTTGGCAAAGGACTTTTTCCCCGGAAAGGGGAGGGAGATACGGGGGACATTCGGATTCCCCCATATCCCGAAGTTTTTTTAACCTTTTTTTTTTCATCGTTTTTATTTTATTTATTTATTTTTTGTGTGTACTTGGAAACATGATGTAAAAGAAAGATAGACGGCGAGTGCTAATAACTTAAGAGGATAAGAGTCAGCTGTGTTGCTAGGGATATTGCAATTCGACTACGGGCTTGATGATTTCAGCCGACTGCTAAGCCAGTAGTCGAAATCATCAACACTGTGCCGGGAGAGAGACAGTTCGAATCCCCAGAGTGACCTTTTTCACACTTACTCTCTCAATATAGACAAATTGTGTGTGATACGAAAATATGGCGTAGTTTCGTAAAACTATATTAAAGCACCGTTTCGCAGTGAATATGTGCTCAAAAGTGAGTGTATTGAAGGAGATAAGTTGGAGTAAATAAAACAAAATTAAAACGAAGAGGAGAGAATAACAATTGAGAAGGTCACAGAATGTTTAACAAAAAAACTTTGATAATTAAATGACCACCCAGTTACAAAACTAACGGAGTAATGGATTAAATGCCCAACTAATAATTGTTTCTACATTTGGTTCAAGGCCAGCAATTTTAAGGGAAGGGGAAAAGTCGATAGAATCTACCCACTACATTACTGGTCCTTTATTTTATTGATCCCGTAAAGATGAATGGCAAAGCTAACTATGGCGAGATTTGAACTCAGAACTTAAAGGGTCGTAACTCTATGTCACAAAGCATACTGTCCGATGCTCTATCGATGCTGTCAATCAATTGCCCTACTAATAATTGTTTCTTATATAGGCACAAGGCCAGCAATTTTGGGGGAGGGGAAAGTCGATTAAATCGAACTCAGTACGTGACTGGTACTTTATTTTATCGACTCCGTAAGGATGAAAGGCAAAGTTAACCTCGGTGGGATTTGAACTGAGATCATAAAGGGCCGTAACTTTTATGAATTGCCCTACTAATAATTGTTTCTACTTTTGACACAAGGCCAGCAATTATCCCAGTGGTACTTTATTTAATCGACCCCCGTAAGGATGAAATGCAAAGTTAACCTCGGCGGGATTTGAACTCAGAATGGCAAGGGCCGTAACTCTATGCTTGGCGTCCGACCCTCTACCGATACTGCCAATCCACTGCCTTACTAATAATTGTTCCTACTTTTGGCACAAGGCCAGCAATTAACCAGTTCATTACTGATACTTTATTTTATCGACCCGGTAAGGATGAAAGGCAAAGTTAACCTCGACGGGATTTGAACTCAGACCGTAAAGGGACGTAACTATGCTGGAAAGCATGGCGTCCGACCCTCTATCGAAACTGGCAATTCACCGCCTCTTATTAATAATTGTTTCTACTTTTGGCACAAGCCCAGCAATTATCTCAGTGTATTACTGGTACTTTATTTTATCGACCCCATAAGGATGAAAGGCAAAGTTAACCTCGGCGGGATTTGAACTCAGAATGGCAAGGGCCGTAACTCTACGCGTCAAAGCATGGCGTCCGACCCTCTACCGATACTGCCAATCCATCGCCCTTACTAATAATTGTTTCTAATTTAGGCGTACGCTATCAATTTATGGGGAGGGGTAAATCGACTCAAATACTTGACTGATACTTTTTTATCGACCCTGGAAGAATGAAAGGTAAAGTTAACAACAGTGGGATTTGAATTCAGATCGTAAAAGAAATTACCTAGCTAATAATTGTTTCTACTATTGGCACAAGGCCAGCAAATACTCAGTATATTACTGGTACTTTATTTTATCGACCCAGTAAGGATGAAAGGCAAAGTTAACCTCGGCGGGATTTGAACTCAGAATGGCAAGGGCCGTAACTCTATGCGTCAAAGCATAGCGTCCGACCCTCTACCGATACTGCCAATTCACCGTCCCTAATTACCTAACTAATAATTGTTTCTACTTTTGGCACAAGGCCAGTAATTATCCCAGTGTATTACTGGTACTTTATTTTATCGACCCCGTAAGGATGAAAGGCATAGTCAACCTCGGCGGGATTTGAACTCAGATCGTAAAGGGACGTAACTATGCTGGAAAGCATGGCGTCCGACCCTCTACCGATACTGCCAATCCACCGAACTAATAATTGTTTCTGATATAGGCACAGTTGATTAAATCGATCGCAGTACGTGACTGGTACTTTATTTTATCAATCCCGCAAAGATGAAAGGCAAAGCTAACCTCGGCGGAATTTGAACTCAGAACACAAAGGGCCGTAACTCTATGCCACTAAGCATGGTGTTGAACGCTCTATCGATTGTGCTAATCCGCCACCCTAGTTACCTAACTAATAATTGTTTCTACTTTTGGTACAAGGCCAGCAAATTACCCCAGTGCATTACTGGTACTTTATTTTATCGACCCCGTAAGGATGAAAGGCAAAGTTAACCTCGGCGGGATTTGAACTCAGATTGGAAAGGGCTGTAACTCTATGCATCAAAGCATGGCGTCCCACCCTCTACCGATACTGCCAATCCACCGCCCTAACTAATAATAGACCCGAAATATAAAACCAAATGGTGTGTGGTTTCATTGACAGAATTTTAAAGTGATAAATAGCATTTGCTGCTAAAAGAGCTCAAAACATGATTCAGTGATAAACAGGCGAAACTGATGAGATCCTGTGATAAACAGGCGAAACTCCAGAGTAACAAAACTCACTATTTAGTTTTAATAAAACGAATATTAAAACTCTGCTTATGTATTGAGTACAAGAAATCAACATATGTGTATTTTGTCACTATTTGGCGAAACAAATTTCTAAGATGAATTAAAAGAAAACATGTTTTTTACGAAAACACGGCTGAAGATTTGATATATTAATATGTTCTGTGTATCACTTAGTTTGTTCTGTATTCTCTGAGAAGTGCGTTGAATGAACATGTAGTAAGTATATCAACAGACTCACCGTCTCTTTCTTCATACTAAATAGTGAGGCGAAAAACAAAGAAAACCGTAAATCTGTAATTTATTTCTAGTGTTATTGTTATTTAGTCCTGTTTGAGAAGATTAGTCACTGTAAACATTCCAGCCGTGACCATCTGGTCTTTTTACGGAGTATCTAGGAGGATTCTTTTGATTCCTAATGGAGTCGTCGGGTGGCCGTCGTGATATACACCGTGTCTTGGACATTTATCGCGAAGCCCACCCTTCTCTAGGCCAGAACACAATTTCTCCCGGAGAGAGATAGAGAGGATCAACCGAAGCACTTGTTCGGCACTTTATTTATTCACCTCAAAATGCCACTTATATACCATATTCACCAACTTAGGTATCTTATATATTTAAAAAGTAATATTCTAATTCACCGCTTATCTCGGAGTATATTGTCTGATATGTGATTTCCGGCATAAAAGGCGAAAACAGGTTCAGAAGCAATTGACATAACTATGGAAGGATATCAGTGACATAATCAAGGTAGTTAATTGTGGGATTTAAACACCTGTTTATTTTGTATACTACCTTGATGTTTTAAATACTGAATAGTTCCGGGTGTTTTGTGTATACCATGTTCAGTGGTTAATTGTTAACTTGTCTCTATATATCATAATTACAAATATTTATACACATAAATGTAATGTTTCCCTCTCAAGGCGGTGGATTGGCAGTATTGATAGAGGGTCGGACGCCATGCTTTGCAGCATAGAGTTACGCCCCTTTAGGGTCTGAGTTCAAATCCCGCCGAGGATAACTTTGTCTTTCATCCTTACGATAAAATAAAGTGGAATAATTGCTGGCCTTGTGCCAAAAGTAGAAACAATTATATATATATGTATAGGGCCGTGGATTGGCAGTATCGGTAGAGCGTCAGACACCATGCTTTGCAGCAGTTATGGCCCTTTACGTTCTGAGTTCAAATCTCGCTGAGGTTAACTTTGCCTTTCATCCTTACGAGGTCGATAAAATAAAGTACCAGTAATGCACTGGGGTAATTGGTGGCCTTGTGCCAAAAGTAGAATCAATTATTAAAATTAAAACCCAACTGGTTAGAGTGCACACATGCGTTAATCAGTGAGGAAGACAACTTCGTGTTGGTATATAGATATGTATATATATGTGTATCATCATCCTTTAACGTCTATTTCCCACGCTTGCATGGATTATTCTATTTGAGTTATTCTATTTGAAGCAAGTTGAGTCAGGTCACATGTCTTGCTCATACTGAACTGTTTCTGGCTTGATGCCTTTCCTAACGTCAACCACATTTACAGTGTGTGCTGGATGATTTTTGTCATGACACCTTCATGACCACTTTACAGTGTGGGCTGGGGACTGAAGGAGGTGTGTGGGGATTGAGGAGGTAGGTATAGGGGCAGAATATTCGGACATTGGTGGGGTGTTAGGACGTGGAAGGTGTATGAAGGCGAAATGGTACATACTAGATGTATGCTTCAGTCTGTGCTCATGGGAAGGTGGGTCTTCTGTATTACTGCATAACACCAGAGATCTCAGTTCTGTGTCATCGCCTTTAAGAGGTACAATTGTGTAAGGTCAGCTTTTATCACCCCATCCGAAGTCTTACTGGGTCTTCTTACTCCATAGCTTCCATCAACTTTGAGTACTCTGCACCTTTTTATACAGCTGTCATCCTTCATACGCATCACATGTCCATACCAACACAATTTTGTTTACTGCACACTGCATCTGTTCCCTCTTATGCCTAGTTTCTCTCTCAGTTCATTTACACTTTGCCGTTCATGTATATTACTATTACACATCCAACGGAGCATACAGGCCCTGTTTTCCTTTTTACATACTAGGACTTTAGTCTTTGACAAATTAACTTTAAGAAGCTTTTGATTCTAGGCCATGCTCCAGGTTTGGAATTCAGCTATTAGATCATCTGCATACAGAAGTTTCCATGGGCAGCCAGTCTTAAACTCCTGTTAAAGCCAATAGGGTGATAATAAACAGGAGAGGGCTAAGGACAGAGCCCTGATGGACACCTACCAGCATGCTAAATTCTTCACTATAGTTATTGTTAATTCTAACTTGCTGACTGTTCCTCTATACATGGCTTGTATAGTTTTCATGTACTTTTAATTTTCTAAGAGCCCACCAGATAATGGAACAGGCGACTCAAAGGCTTTGTCTACATGAACAAAAGGGAAGTAGAGGGGTTTACTTTTAGTTAGGTACTTTTGCAGTTGCCTCACAAGGAAGAGAGCATTCGTAGTATTTTTACTTGGCACAAATCCAAACTGCATTTCATCTAGGTTAAGTCAGTCCCTAATCAGCTGTGCAATAACTCTTTCTGTGACCTTCATGACCTGGTCAACCAACTTAATGCTTCTATAGTTTTCTCTATCTAGAGCACCTCCTTTGCCCTTGTAGCAGTCAACAATGATGCTGCTATGCTAATCATTGGGTATGATGCAGTTTTGTATTACTTAGTTTACAATACGGGTGGCCATGGTATCACCCACCATCTCGGCAACTATCTCAAAGGTCCAGCTGCTTTGCCTTACTTACTATACTACTGCTAACTTGCACAGCCAGTTCCTGTTAGGTCAATTTGGGGCAACTATCTTCATCCCATTCATTCTCCCCATTTAGTAGTCTTTCAAAGTGGCGCTTCCATGCTACCTTCTTATCAGTGAGGGCGAGTACTCTGTTATCATAATGAACACACTTCTCCCCAATGACATCACAATTTCCCCTGGCACATTGCCTCGCATTCCTGGAAAGTCAACTGATCATACATATACCCACTAAAAACATTCCGATATTCTTTCTCCATCACATATATTTACACTACATATACATAGTTGTGTTCTGTTCATTGTCCTTTCTACCTTACATATTTTTATTTCAGGGTTTACGGTGACATTGAGATGGTAATTGTTGATTCAAGATTAATCAAGAAATTTGTCAGATTTTGAAACCAGAAAACTGACATTATCAAGAGCACAAGTATCTGTTCTCTGTAACTTTGATTTTAATGGAGATTATAATAGAGCTATTTAGCATGAAGATTCTGTTTGTATATATGTAATGTTTTTCATATCAGGGTATATCATGAAAACTGGAGTCAAGAGGTTTCAAACATTAAACATTTCAAAATAACAGAATTATCTTTAATAGTTCTAAGAAAATTATGGAGGATAAACTGTGTGAAAGTTCAGTTTGTGATGAAATAAAGTCTGAACCTAATGACATATCTCATGATACCTATGGAGATACAAAGAAGAAATCATATCACTTTGACATTGACAAAAAGACAGTCATACAATCTAATACTGTATTTAAGAAAAAATTAGTTCACAGAGGCTCAAAACTTAAATATATAAAACTTCTCAGTAAAAGAGTTACTAAAAATAGTTCTTTGTCTTTGCATAAAAATGGGAAAGTTTACCAATGCATAATCTGTGGCAAAATGTTCTCTGGAAATGGTAATTTGACCAAACATAAACGTATTCACACAGGTGAAAAACCATACCACTGTGATATTTGTGATAGAGCATTCTCTCAGCAAGCTCATTTGATTAAACATAAATATACTCACTCAGGTGAGAAACCATATCACTGTGATATCTGTGGAAAAACATTCTCTCAAAATAGTGAATTGACTGTTCACAAACGTATCCATACAGGAGAGAAACCATATCAATGTAGTGTTTGTGCTAAGACATTTTCTCGAACTTCTGATTTAAATAGACACAAATACATTCACACAAGTGAAAAGCCATATTACTGTGATGTTTGTGGGAAAACTTTCTGCCAAAGAGGTAACATGACTAAGCACAAACGTACACACACTGATGATATCTGTGGGAAAACTTTTTCTGTATATAATTTGACGAGTCACAAACAAGTTCACATGGGGGATAAACCTTTCTGTTGTTATGTTTGTGGGAAAACATTATCTGGTAATACTGCATTAGCAAGACATATTCGCTTGCACACTGGTGATAGCCCATACCACTGTGATATCTGTGGAAAAAGATTCTCTGCGAATAATAGTTTGACTATACATATACGCATGCACACGGGTGAGAAACCATACCACTGTGATATCTGTGGTAAAACATTTGCTCAGAATGGTCATTTAACTCAACATGTACGTATTCATACAGGTGATAATCCATTTCGTTGTGATATCTGTGGTAAAACATTCTCACAGAGAGGTCATTTAACAATTCATGTTCGTATTCACACAGGTGTAAAACCATACAGTTGTGATATTTGTGGTAAATCATATGTTGATAATCAGAGTTTAACTCGTCACAAACCTGTTCACACAGGTGTGAAACCATATTGTTGTGACATCTGTGGTAAATCTTACTCTAAGAAAAGAAGTTTGACTCATCATAATCAAAAGTTTCATGAAGCACACACTATAAAACAAGAAAATTAGTCGGAAGAATGTGTACGAATTATTACTTATATACCCATAGGTGTCATCATAACTAGTTTTGTCTGAGTTGATGAAAGTGGCATATGACACGAAATTGTTCTGACTTCTGGATTAAAGCAACAATGGTATGTATTTCTGTGTCACAGTTGATACAATAAAAAAAAAGCAAAGAGTTGATTATCAGATCCAACCAAAGATGCAATGTTCCCATTGGTATTATCATTGCTGATATGATCTGCTAATTACAATATAATCTTGTGTAACATCACAGAAACTAGATGAAAGCAGATATTCAATAATGTTATGTTACTTTGTATTTGAGAATATTTTGTAACATTTCAAAGATAATTGTAAATCACACTGTTGTAATATTTACTACTTCTAAAGAAATCTGTTTTATATCATATACCAGCCAGATGTTATACATGGTTAGGAAAGTCTTCTATAAAAATATTTGCACAAAGGTTATTAACTAAAATCTCACTGGTTTGTAATGTTTCATTCTATATGTTGGAGATTTTCTATTACTTGCTTTGCAGAATATTCTACAATATGGTAATATTTTCCAGTAATCTTATCACAGATATACAGTGTCACTTGTATTCTTGATAATGCCATTGTTTTTTAAATATCAAGTTAGTTGCTGTATGTTGTTAGGCCAGAAGGGTCTGTCTCAAGATAACCTGAAATAAAAAGACAGTATAAAAGATAAGCCTCAAGGAAATATTGACATGGAAGTTATTTATGGGTAGAGAGTTGATGGCAGAAATTGATAATTAGTTAATTACACACAACAAAACACCCATAGTCAGACATATATATGTTTATTATACATAAACAAATTGTATATACTTTCATATATCTCTGTTCATCAATACCATTTTACGTTCATTTTTCCATGCTAGCATGGGTTAGATGAGCTGTCCTGTGACAGGCAATTCTAGGTCAGATGACCATGTCTTGCTCATACAAAACTGGATGCCCTTCCTAACACCAGCCTCATTTACAGTGAGTACTGGGAGCTTTTTGTCGTGATACCTTCATGGCCACTTTAGTGTGGGCTGGGTGCTTTTTGTTGTGACACCTACACGACCACTGGGTGCTTTTTGTCATGATGCCAAATATGCTGTAGCAAAATTATTCCAAGGTTAAATCTGCTGTACGAAAATGTGGTGGTTGGTGTATTTTCATAAATGCCACATTCACCAACTCAGACGAAAATAATCACAATGACACCTATGAGTATATGACACCACACACTTTCCATCATCCTCAGTTGGTCTCTGAAACAATTGACTGCTGACTTTGTGTAGTAGTGCTGGAATTTATGGCGCTGCTTCAACCAAGTCATTGCCACTAGAGGTTAATAAATCTGTATTTTGACATTCAGTCTTTCTCTCTGCAATACAAAATGCTAACAAATTCCACTACATCTAAATACATGTACATCATCAAAAATACTCTACAATTTGCCATGTTGACACACTTATTGTTAATTCAAAATTTTGGATATTCCTGTTTGTGTTTTTGTTTGTCACAAGGTTTTGTCGAATTCCATGGTAAGAAATAAATATCTAAAGTATCAGTTCTGTTTCCTTGTTATTCTGTGTCAATGCTTTGGAGAAATCGCTTTTACCACAGCAATCTCTTGTCATCAACATCAATCACTTCGACCATTTGATAAATAGTAGTCACAATGACCAACCAACAACACAAACAATTGACACTGTTAAAATGCTTCCATAATGTCTGTTCGGACCTGCTGTACATTTGTGTGTGTTTACTTCTATTCATTCTATATTATATGCTTGGCTAATTGTGCCTGTTCTCAAGTTATCACCTTCCTTCCTTATTCATACAATAACAGAATCACTATCTACATAATGCTTGAATACATGTCGGTTATGTCTGGTTTAAGATTAAACTAGATTTTCATATCCTTCAGTCTATTTCAAGATGTTTCCTAGGTTGTTCAGATTTCTGTTTTAATGATATTGTTAGAAGCACTGTAGTGTAAGATTTAAAAATAATTGTAGGTTGGACAAAAAATAACCCATCATGACAATGGTGTATTATGTATAAATCAGTTGGGAAGGACACCATTTCTATTACGAATGCTATCATCTGTTCAGATCAGAATAAAGCCCACATTCATAAATAATTAAATTTTTATTCACTTGTAAAATGTGTGTATTAAATCATATGTTTATGATATAGAAAAGGAACATATTAATATAAAATAAACGAGTCATAAGGAATCGAAAGAATGGATGAAAGGAAAAGGTATGTACACTCAATGACACTACATCTGGGATTATTGGTAATACTCTCTGAAAGTTTTCGAGGCAAGCCATGGTACTCGCCATTTTCGTGAGTGATAGCGAGGTTAAAACGCAGGAATGGTAAAACATACTCACACCAGCAGCACCTGATACTTCATTAAGACCGGGTGGTAGTGAGGTTAAGGTGCTGGAATAACCAAACACCTTTACTGGCATCAGTTGGTGAAAAGTCAACAATAACAAGAACCTCGTTTGGCAGCAACCTATCTCCTCTGAACGTAATTTGGTTGATAAATCATAGTAATGTATTCCGTTTGGCTATGGATGCTGTGATACCTATGTCCACTGCGGCATCTAGGATGTGAGGAGGGAAAAAGTTGCTGATAGTAATGTCCCATATGAGACATTTGTCTAATATTGATTTATCTCCCACCCCCGAACTGAATAATAATTTCTTTCAATAATACCTTCATTAAAATATGCTAAAATATTATTTCGGACAGCAGAACAACAAAGCTCCGGATTCTACACTTCTCCAGACGCTATGAATTTCCATATTTGTCTGTCTAGACACTTGAAACTTTCGTAATATACTATAATAGATCGAATTATCTCCTTCATATTTGTATTATATAAAATATATTTTAGGTACAATGCCTCCTTGATATATTAAATAGCAAAGAAAATAATTTGAATAGATACTCTTTTACGAAAATACGGCTGATGATTCCATACTTGGTTTACATTAAAGTATATAATTGAATTTGCACGCCGTTATTGTTGTATTCTATTAGAACTGTTACTTTGTTATAGCTGATAATATCTACAGATCGATTCATTTCTCAACATTATTTCATTGAATAGTAAGAAAGTCACACAAAAATCGATCTGTTGTTCAATATGTTGTTTTAGTATTTCCTATGTCCTACTGTATGTATTGATGATGAGCTGTTCTTTATATTGTTTTAATCTATATTTGTCTTCATATTTCCACTCCCATTTGTAACGTTATTTAATAAAAGCGGTAGTATTATCTATATCTATATTTGAAAAGTAAACACCAGTAATGTTGAATTTTATAAACTATTTACTACCACTATTCATGGTGACAATGAAGTATTTGTGACATATTGTCCTAATGTTCCCCTCCATTGTTATTCTCTCTGTCAGTTGAGTCTAATTTCAACCAAATCCGTTTGTAGCGGTCTTCATCTTGCTACAGTCGGCCAGCAGAATCAAATTTCCTTAGTTGTTGCATCTTCTTGTATTGCAGCTATCCTCCTCAATTAGGCAGAACTGCTCATTCCATGTCCAAGCTCCCTCTAAACCTTTTAATGAAAGAATCTCAAATAGGCAACATTTCCAAAACTCAGCAATGGCAACAATTCTACAACGAACTTGTCTCATTGTTTGGGATGGGTGCACTATGTCACATCGTGGAGCTCTAGAGACACTTTACCGTACTTTCCAAGACAAAAAACAACACGCTCATGGGAGGAGTAACAGTTCTTGCAGGAGATTTCCGTCAAACATTACCAGTTATCCCCAAAGGAACAAAAGCTGATGAGGTCAATGCATTTTTTTTTAATCGTACCTTTGGAGACACGTGAAAACACTTCATCTTACAAGCAACATGGGAGTACATCTACAGGGTGATCTTACAGCTGGTGAATTTTCAGAGGAGCTTCTTAAGATTAGTAATGGGATATTATTATTCAACCCAAGACTTCAGCTACATGAAATTACAAGCGGTCAAATGGTACTTTCTCTTAATGATCTTATGGATAAAGGATTTTCTAATTTATTTGTCAATTACACTGATGTAAACTGGCTATGTGAAAGAGCTATACTGGCTCCAACTAATGAAATGATTGATAAACTCACTCATGAACTTCTTCAAAAGTTAACACACACATCAGAAATGACTTTTCAATCAATTGACTCAACAGTCGATCAAGATCAGGCTGTCCAGTATCCTGTTGAATTTCTAAACACTTAAACCCACTGAGATGCCACTGCATAACTTCACACTAAAGCTGGGTGCTCCCATTATGTTGCTTAAGAATCTTGACCCACCTTGCCTGTGTAACGGAATTCATTTAATTCTTACTTCCATGAAGCCCCATGGCAACAATCATAACAAGTAGTTATAAAGGAGAAATTGTTTTTATTCCAAGAATTCGTCTCATACCTACAGATGATCCATTTCAATTTAACATTTACATTACTCTATATATATACTATTATATTTTCACTGTAAAGGCTTTCATCATCATCATCATTTTACGTCCGCTTTTCCCTGCTTGCAAGGGTGGGACGGGTCTTATTCAGCACAGCATCTCTCCACTCGTCACGGTCCCTCGTCATCTCCACCGTGAGCTTCAATGATCTGAGGTCTGTTCTCACCACCTCCGCCCATGTTTTTCGTGGTCTACCTCTACCACGTCTTCCTTCAACTGGCATTTCCTGGCACTTCTTCACCCATCGGTCATCCTCCATGCGCATCACATGTCCATACCACCTCAGTCTCCTCTCCCGTACACTACATTCTATCCCTCTCAGACACAGTTTCTCTCTCAACACATTTATGCTGGGTCGTTCACGCACATTTACACTGCACTTCCAACGGAGCATGCTTGCCTCATTTCTCTCCAGTCGTCACATATCCTCTGCAGTTGCTGCCCATGTCTCACTACCATGCAGCATCGCGCTCCTCACACAGGCACCATACAACCGGCCTTTCGTACGCAGGGAGAAACCCCTCTTCGTCAACAGAGGAAGCAGCTCCCTAAACTTCTTCCAACCCGTCCTTATTCTAGATACTATGGCCTCGGAACACCCTCCTCCCATGCTAATCTGATCTCCTAGGTACCGGAAGCTATCCACCACTTCTATAGCGCCCTCTTGCATTTGAAAAATGTGTCTATCAGTGCAACTTCTACTGTCTAATTTCCCTGTACATCTGCTGCATACATATTTCTCCCTACCTGTTAGTTTGCCTGCTATCCCGCTACATCTCTTGTGTACCCAGGATCTGCATTGTGTGCATTTTATAGAATTTATGCCAGTTCCTTTTCTGCATATCGAACATGGCCATTTCCCTGACGGAATCAGGGTTTTGTCCTCTTTTCTACTCATCAACACTTTTGTCTTAGCTAGATTCACTCTCAGTCCTCTTGCTTCCAACTGCTGTTTCCATAGCCAGAATTTCTTCTCTAGCTCCTCTACTGATTCTGCTATAAGAACCAGATTGTCAGCATAGAGAAGTTCCCATGGACAGCCAGTCTTAAACTCCTCTGTTATGGCTTGGAGGACTATAATGAACAAGAGCGGGCTGAGGACCGAACCCTGATGTACTCCTACTTGTATCTGGAATTCCTCACTAAACTCCATTCCCACCCTGACTTTACTGAGAATACCTCTGTACAAAGTTTGCACTGTCCTCACAAGCCATTCCTCAACACCTAGCTTCCTTAGGGACCACCAGATGACAGATCGGGGTACCCTATCAAAGGCCTTCTCTAGGTCAACAAAGGCTAAGTATAGTGGCTTATTCTTCTCTAAGAACCTCTCTTGCAATTGTCTCACCAAGAAGAGGGCATCTGTTGTACTCTTCCCAGGCACAAAACCAAACTGCATCTCATCTAGTTTGACCCTTTCTCTAATTAGTTGTGCTAAAATCCTTTCTGCCACTTTCATAACCTGATCTATCAGTTTTATACCCCTATAATTGCTCCTCTCCAAAGCATCCCCTTTACCTTTGTAGCAATTTATGAGAATACTGCTGCACCAGTCTTTGGGTATGACACCACCATATATAGCCTGATTGATGATGCGTGCAACCAGTTTAGTGCCTACGTCCCCTGATGCCTTCAGCATCTCAGCAACTATTCCCGATGGTCCGGCAGCCTTACCATTTTTCATTTCCCTAATCGCCTCTTGGACCCTATATTCATCAATCTCAATAGCTGGTCCCTCTGTCGGATCCACCAAGGGTAATTTCTCTCTCTCCCATTCGTTCTCCACATTCATCAGTCTCTCATAATGACATTTCCAGGCCTCCTTTTTCTGATCATTCGTGACACTAAGTACACCGGCATCATCCCGGACACATTTATCTCCAACAACATCCTGATTTGCATTGACACACTGCCATGCAATGTGGAACACCGCTGCAATGTGGAACACCGCACGCCTCTGATCTTCCTGTCGCAGAACATAGGCAAACCTACTCTCTGCCTCCCTGCGTGCTAAGTACACCTGACGTTTAGCTTCTCTCTTAGTGGCTGTATATATTTTTTTTTTTTTTTTTTTTTTTTTTTACCTTACATAATTATCTCACATAATATCGAATCTATGAGATTTTGATGTCATTTATTTTGAGAACAATACTTTAATGTTGGATGAGCGGCCAGTCACAGCCGGTTTGAACAGAAAGAGGTGAGAGAGTTCTGGCCAGATACAACCAATTTAAATGTCAAAGGATTAAGGGGCTTCACTTTCCAGTCAAACTAAGTTTTGTTATTTCATTTAACAAATCTCAGGGTCAATTCCTCAAGGTAGTTGGACTTGATCTCTCTACTACATGTTTCTCCCATGGTCAACTCTATGTTGGTTGCTCACAAGTTGGAAGCAGCAACAATTTAATCATTTGGATACTCACAAAAAATTACGCAATGAATATTGCTTCAAGATTGACAGATTTTCATTTCTAAATTCTTTTATTATTACAATTTTGATATTTAAAATAAAATATAGATGTTTTGAAATAATTATGAGAAAAACAAAAATCTACATATTTATTGTTTACTAATCTGATTAAGAACAGCAGGAACACGGGCAACGCCGGGTCATTCAGCTAGTATTAATTATATTCACTTTAACGAAAAATAAAACATCAAATAGCAGTGAAAACGTATTAGACATAATAGATAATAATTAATGGTAAAAATGTTTGTTTACATTCTATGATGTATGATCAAGCATTTGCTAATAGAAAATAAATGAAAATTTATTCATAGTTTATATATTTTCCTTTACCAGCCATCCACGTAATACAGGGATGGTCCTTATTGTTATTTTACCCAACTTTTATATGGAACTAGTTGTCAGCTTAAATAAAGACTATCATACATAAGCACCCAAAACAGTAATATTAACATTATGTACAGTAACATATAACAATGTATGTAATGAAATTATCATAACTAATCATACATAATCCCACTAAATGCATTCTAATATGCTTTCTCCATTAGTGCATTCCATTATTATTTCTTTTTTAAAGTCCATCATCCACACATCACATCATATATTTACACTACATATCCATAATGTGTCGTTCCTCTGTAGATATTTTCTGATCTTTCTTAATCTAACATTCAATGTCTCTAGTTAAGTCCTGCCTCTCTAATAATCTTCATGTTAACTGTTCATTATCATTTCCACCATATATTTTTTATTTCAGGGTTTGTGGTAACATTGATATAGTAATTATTAATTCAAGATATATCAAGAAATTTGTTAGATTTTGAAACTAGATGACTGACATTATCAAGACCACAAATAACTGTTCATTATAACATTAAAGAAATTGGTGTGAGATTTGAATTGAGGCTATATTAGGTCATCCCATAAGTAATTTCGTTTTTCCCACTGTACTTGTTAAAACATGTTCCAGCATGTCTAAACAAGATTTTTCTACAGATGTATAAATACTGAGGAGAAAGAAAAGCTTCAATCAGATGGTTTCTGGCTTGCAGACTCATAAGTTTTAATTTGTTGCTTTAATAATCCTTCATGAAAATGGAAGTCACAGAAGAGCACATAAGATACGTTATGCTTTACAAGTTCAAAAAAGAAAGCAACAATACCATGACTACTGTAATGAATGTGAAAAAATTGTATGGTGATGGTGTTTTGAATGTGAAAAAATTGTATGGTGATGGTGTTTTGAATGTTCATAAGTGCCAATGATGGTTCAATAGACTTTGACTTAGAAAATGGTCACCACTTTGGGTACCCTGTCTCTTGATAATTTGTGATATTTATGGTAAAACATACTGATAACTAAAGTTTAATTTGTAACAGACCTGTTCACACATACAAGATCACAGATATTACAGAGACCATACCACTGTGATATCTGTAGTAAAACATTCACTCAGAATATTCATTCAACATATATACATGTTCACACAGGTGAGAAATCATACACTCAGAAAGGTCATTTAACAATATATATTTGTGTTCAGACATGTGTAAGACAATTTAGTTGTGATAAATCATTCCCTGATAATCGGCATATAATTTGACAGAAACCTGTTAATATGGGTGAGAGTACATAGTTGTAGTATGTGTGGGATGTTTTACTCTGAGAAAAAAAGTGTGATTCATCACAAGGAAATGTTTCATGAAACAAACAACATAATTAGTCTAAAGTTGTACAAATTATGACTTTATGAAGCCACAATGGAATTTCTGTGGAACAGTTGATATAATGAAATTTTAGGTAACACTGTTGAAATGGTTGAAAACAGTGTTTGTATAATGTTGAACAAAACATTCCATAGTAGAACTAAATGTAGATAAATGGGAGAAATACCATGTCGCATGCCAAACCATTGGCTTGGCTTTTTGCCATCAGTTGACTGATTTGTAATATACTTTAAACCATTTAAATCTCATTTACTACCACACATCTATTCTAATTTTTATAGATGAATTTGCTGTATCTTATGTTTTACAGATAAATATATGTTCTGTTTTCCAGCGAGTTATTGCTAAACTACAGAGGCGTTCATATATTTGTTGAGATATATATTATTATGAATGATGTGTGAGAAACTTTAATGGAAAGAAAACATGATGAAGTTTTTGTGATAATGATAATATATTAAATTAATTCAAAATTGATGCAAATGCATATTTTTGATGTGTACATGTAATAGATATAATAGAAGTGTAGCTTATTTATACAGGCTTTATTTTAGTTTAACAAAACACAGACTGTTTCAGATTTAGCTTTGTCATGAAAAATAGAAATTTACAGCTCACGCCTTTGCAGGTTTAGAGGACAGCCTTTGACGTTGCATCTCAGGAAGTTTCATGAGTGTTTTAATGGTAAGGTCCCCGGTCCTATCATGCTACCAGTGAGAGGAGGTTTCTTGTGTGTTTTAACTAAAAACACAAGGTTCTGGAACAAATACAAGGCATCCCATTCAGTGATCAAAACAATTCCAGCAACCCACCTTTTATTGAATGCAAAAGGATGAAAGACAAAGTTGACCATAACAAGACTGCATAAAGAGCAGGTACAAATATCACAAGGCGTTTACTCTAGTGCTCTGACAATTATATAGCAATCATTGCTTTTCTTTCTCCAAACAAACCTTGAAATTTTCATAACCTCTAATATTGTAACCATTTTATGTCTATTAAAACTGTTTCAAGAAAAACATTTTTGGATGGTCATTTTGCCAATAAAAACACACACTATTCGATTTTCACTTAATATATTATTAGTTAATAATAAAGTGAAAATTGAATAATGCAGGTTTTTATTAGCAAAGTGACCATCCCCTAACATAATTGTTTCAACACACGATTTCACATCAAGAATCTTGCAAAACAAAAAAAATAAACGTAATTATTTTGTTTGAAATAGAATTTTGTGTCCACCCCCACGCTATCTTCATGCTCCTCATCTACCACACACTATTATGATCTCACACCAACACTCATCTATTCCCTGGAACATACACACTTCACACTATACATAGCACATTCACATTTTTCATTAAACTCTATAGTCACTCACTTATCTCCCTTCGTCAACCACATTGTTTTGACTTATCACACAGAAACAGACCGCCGCAAAATATCCAGCCCCATTTCTCTCCACATCGTCAACCCTAAGCAATTCTTTACTTTTATGGAAAATATGTTATATAAAAGACATTTTAATAACTACGTTTCTTTGGAAAAGAAGCTAATCAAAGCAGAAATCCTTTTTTTTTTTTAAATGAAATTACGGCTGAGGTAGATCTGCTTTAACGTGTATGAGTTTAGGGTTTTTCAATGTTAAATAAACTCATAGAACGTGCATTTTATCATGGCACCAACACTACAACTTAAATGTGTACATGTAATCGTAGAGACAAGACGTTACCTGGAGCAACTGGAAAGATGTAAAACTTACCAAGAAATTTTGGTCCTCTCGGCAAGGGCTCGACTAGATTCTCCCTTCACATTCATCAACACTTTTTATCGTTCAACTTACTTATGCGGCATGCCAGCAGCTTTTTACTCTTTTAGTAATTGTAATAATTTAGGGAGAAAAATAAACCTTTTATATTTCCTCGCTGTGCTTGTTGATTTGATCCTTTCCTCACGAAGAAACCTAAACACGCAGCCTTACAACCTAATCTTCATTAAGGATCCTTTCTCGCAACAAAAAAATCATTATCTTAAAGAACTTTTCTGCTAAACATAGATTAAACAACTTGAATAGCTGTTGAAACCGATGGAAGTCTTAACGACATATTGAGAAGGAACCTGGATGCAACTGATTTCCCATCACAACTGGAGCTAGCAGGCCCCGACGGAATTACCTTCTTCTCATTCGAAGAAGGTCGATCCCTCATTTGGGATGCCATATCTTGTGACATGTTCTCTGCTTCCAACTGAGTTGCTTTGGCCACAAACTCTGGTACTGCGGCACGTAATGCAGAGGAAAGGAAAACAAACAAATACCGGAGATTGTCTCGTCGAAACCTCAGGCGTCCTCGGACCCCATACTGCCGAGATCCTCTGCAAGATCGGAACGTCAGCCGCCTGTCTTCTTTCCGCTTCCATTATGGTTTTTCTTAGTCCTTTCTTCTACTTTGCCACACAGCCAGCTCTATCCTTCTTTACCTCTTTCCCATTTGTAATGTTATTTATACAATTGTAAATAAAGCTTATATAAATAACATGTCAAATATAAATTTCATAAAAATAATTTACAGGCTTCAGGGAAAATCTCAAAATTGTCAGTAGGCAGGGTGATAGCTAGAGATGTGTTCGGTCTTATTGAACCATAGCCAAGGCCGTATTACTCTTAAGGTTGACTAAGCTGAAGCTTGGAGGCCTGTCAACATCTTGTTTCTTTTTTTGTTGTAGTGAGATGAAATATTGACAATGTAGGGGTCCTGCAATAGGTTAATACGGCAACGAGCATAATCGAACTGGAGCCTGTTAAATCAGTTGATAAAATAGTGTTTTTAAATATTGAAAAACACATACGAAGATATGGGATATAGTAATAATTTGCATACTTTAAAATAAACTAAGGCAGTCTCAGTTAACTGGAATTTAACGTATCGTTAAGAAAACAAACTATATTTTAAGTAGACTCGACGACTGAGATGTAAATATATACAAATCTAGGATAATTTACGCAAAAAAACATCGATAGCATATTTACAATACATTATACATTTAAGATTTTCTTCGTACGTTAGTGGAAAATGAATAAAGCAGAAAATCTCTTCTACGAAAGTGCGGCGCGTGATTTTTTGCATTAATCATGTCTGCATTTATATCGGTTTATTCTGTGTTATCAGAGAAGTTCGTTTTATAAGTATGTTATGCCTATCAATATTCATAAATCTATTCATCTCTCGACCATATTTCATTAATTAGTGAGCAAAATACACAGTAAGTTGACCTGTTGTTAAATATGTTGTTTTAGTATTTTTAGTGTAAACAACCCACAGTATATATTGATGGTGAGCTGTTCTTTACATTAAACATCAGTATTGTTGGATTTTATAAACTATTTACCACCGCTACTCATGGTAATATTGATCTATTTGTTATTAATTGTGACATATTGTCCTAATGTTCCCCTCTATTGTTATTCTCTGTTTGTCAACTAAGTCTCATTTCAACCAAATCAGTTTGTAGTTAGTCTTCATATCCTAGTATTTTTATCATCCTTTGACAATGTCTCTACGCACACACAGATTTATCTTGTCTTTAGTTTGTTCAATTATATTCACTTTAACGAAATATAAAAACATAAGAGAGCAGTAAACACGTATTGTATATCATAACTATTACTAATAGTGGTAACATCTCGTCTCTGAATGTCTGATTATGAAGGCGAGTGGCCTAGTGGTTAGGGTGTTGGACTCACGGCCGTGATTCATTTCATTTCACGTTACTTTGTGTCATAGGATTGTGGTCCCTATCATTAAAATATTCAATACAACCTTGTAAGAGGCCAGATAAACCTACATGGGTGGGTCTTGTAAATGTAATTCTTTTTCATTTTAAATCCTAGCACACAACAGAATCTATTCCATCCATATGTTTTCCAAGCACCACCCTTATTCTGTTGATACGTTCCAAATATATTCCGTCATTGATCTGATCATTTCTACTTCATATTTTTTTAAATTTATTTCAGGGTTTGTGGTGACATTGAAATGCTAATTGTTGATTCATGATATATCAAGAAATGTGTCTGATTTTGAAACCAGAAAACTGACATTATCAAGAACATAGCTGTTCTATGTAATATTGATTAATTTGCTGTGAAATTTAAATTGAGGTTATATAAGAAGTGATGAGATAAAGTCTGGACCTAGTGACATATCTCATGAGACATGAAAAGATGCACTGCAGAAATCATGACTTTGACATCAGTAAAAAGACTTCCACACGGTATAATGCTGTATTTAATTAAAACGTACATCCGACAAACTCAAAATTTCAATACTTTAAAATTCAGTTAAACAACTACTACAAACTATCCTTTGTTTAGAAAACTGAAAAAAATTTACCAATGTTTATTTAATCTGTAGCAAAATTTTATATGAGAGTAGTAATTTGACTGAGCTTAAATGTATTCACTCTGGTGAGAAACCATATCACTGTGATATTTGTGGTAATCATCCTCTCAGAGAGATAATATGACTAATCACAAAGGTACTCACATTGGTGAGAAACCTTACCATTGTGATGTCAGTGGAAAAACTTTCTCTGAGGATAATAGTTTGACTAATAACAAACAAGTTCGCACAGGAGATAAACCATTCTGTTGTGATATCTGTAGAAAAACATTTTTTGTCAGTAGTGCATTAAGTAGACATTTACATATTCACACAGGTGTCTCACCATACCAATGTGATATCTGTAGTAAGACATTCTCTGGCAAAAGTACATTATCTAGGCACATGCGCATGCACACCGGCAATAATCCATACTATTGTGATGTATGTGGAAAAAGATTCTCTGACAATAGTGCATTAACTAGACATGTACGCATGCACACTGGGGAGAAACCATACCACTGTGATATCTGTGGAAAATCATTTTCTGATAGTAATAGTGTAACTAAACACATTCGCATGCACACTGGTGAAAAGCCATATCCCTGTGATATCTGTGGAAAGAGATTCTTTGACGGAAGTGGATTAACTAAGCACATACGCATGCACACCGGTGAGAAACCATATAGTTGTGATATCTGTGGGAAAACATTCTCTCAGAATGGTCATTTAACTGAACATATACGTATTCACACAGGTGAAAATCCCTTCCATTGTGATATCTGTGGCAAAACATTTTCTCGGAGTAGTCACTTAACACTTCATGTTCGTATCCATACCGGTGAGAGACCATATCACTGTGATGTGTGTGGGAAAACATTCTCTGCATATAGTAGTTTAACTAGTCATAAACAAGTTCACACTGGGCATAAACCATTCTACTGTGATATCTGTGGAAAAACATTTTCAAACAGTAGTGGGTTAACTAATCACATACGCATACACACAGGTGACAGTCCATACCACTGCGATATTTGCAGCAAGTCATTCTCTGACAACAGTACATTAACTAGACACATACGTACTCACACTGGTGAGAAACCATACCACTGTAATATCTGTAGTAAAACATTCTCTCAGAATGGTCATTTAACTCAACATGTACGTGTTCACACAGGTGAGAAACCATACAAATGTGATATCTGTGGTAAAACATTCTCACAGAGAGGTCATTTAACAATTCATATTCGTGGTCACACAGGTGAGAGACCATATATTTGTGATATTTGTGGTAAAACATACTCTGATAACCAAAGTTTAACTCGTCATAGACCTGTTCACACAGGTGAGAGACCATATCATTGTGACATCTGTGGTAAATCATTCTCTGAGAAAAGGATTTTGAATAGTCATAAGAAAAAATCACATGAAGCACAAACAATAAAACAATTGAGCACAAACAATAAAACAGTTAAGGTGTTAGAATAGCTACACACTTTCACTAACTCCATCTAATACTTCAGTAAGGACAGGTGATAGCAAGGTTAAGGTGCTGAAATAGAATTATTTGGAACAATTTGCACAAAGTATTACTTGATGAAGTCACAATGGAATTCTTGTGATACAGCTGAGACAATAAAAATTTCTAGAGCATGACAGAAAATTGATGCAAACTGTAATTTATGTTTGTTGTTTCATCTCAGACAAACATAAGTTAGAGATTTTCTTTAACTTTCATTCCAGAATATTCTACATGGTAATGGAACTGAATGGCGATTTACATGTGTCAATGTTACCATTTATCTGGTAGAAAGTTAGTGCAAATAACAAATGAAGTGTTGTAATAATATATTATTAAATGTTATATAAATTTGTGATCTGCACTGATTTACTTTGAATTAACTTCAATACTCAGTGTGGTTACGCAGACATTTGTCACTATTTTGATGTTATGAACAGTTGACAGTTGGGTTTTGTGACTGATGTAGCTTTATGGCTTTGGATTAAAATTGAAATAAATAATCTCGAAAGGCTATTTAATTATTTATTCCTGCAGTTATAACTGTGTGTTTAGATAAGGATGATTTGCTGTAAAAGTGTAAATTTAATTGAAAGACGCTCTCTTGTAAATTATTGCATTAAAAATGTCACAGAATATGAAAACAAAATAAATATATAAAATTCCTAAGTTGAGACATGGAAATGGAGGATGTGGAATTTGAAAGATACCTCTAAATAGAATTAGAAACATATAATTAGATAGAGAATTATTGCAGAACAGAACACTGAACAAGATAACATACTATAAATCAATGATTTAGTGTACTATTGGAGCAAGACCTCAGTTAAGCTGTATATAATGTAATGGTGGAATTTGAGGTAGATATGGTTATCAGAGGTAAGTGACAGATTTGAAAGTGGTAGAAAAAATGAGTAAAGAACAAGTGTCAGGTAATGTTGAATAAATAAAATATTATAGACAATGCGGAAACAAAGACGGAAGGCCCATTGTCACAATTCTAGCGACTGAAAGAAACGTCGGCACGTTACGTATCAAGGAAGCGCTTTTTATCAAACGACTGCAACCGCAAATAAACAACTGATCAGAGAGAAGCGAAATGAAATGGCTGGTTTAAGTTAACAAGCGATGCAACAACACACAACACACGCACACACACACGCAAACGAGACAACTACACACACACACGCACACACACACAGTAGCATTCCACCATACGAACATACTACACTGCCAATACAGATGAACAAGGCAACAACACACACACACACACTCAAGCGAGACAACAACACACGCACACACACAGTTACATTTAACAAACAGGCAGAGAATGGACTGACAGCTAGCGCCATCCCACTCCCTCATTCGGCCGCTGATCTCTGTACGACCGACTCCATTTAACGCGCACGCGCGCTCGGCCGAATACCTCAGATATTCAAATCAACAAACAGCGAAAGACGTGTTCTGAGTTGTCCGACAGACAACCTTTTCCCCCACCCTGGAAAAAAACCCCAGTTGATGGATGTGAATCCGAAATATATAGGGACTATTAAATCTCTCCCAAGGTAACTCTCTCTTGTGTTGTTATTTTTATTTTTATCCTTTATACTCTTCCCTTCATTCTACACATCTCACACATATTATACACACCACGCATCTCAACGTACACCCACTTACATCTCTCTCCACCACCGGACCTTGTTACCCGGAGATTTACCCATTTGCATTGTCGAGGCTTCCAAACGACTTAAAGATATTTAATATTATAGACAGTTTACAGTTAGAAGGTTTTAGAATATCATTGTAAGTCTAGAACTAGAAATTTATTATTTAATATAATTTCAATAAAAGAGGTGTGATAACTGATGTTATATTATTGAGTGTGATATAGAAGAAAGACAATTTAATAATTGTTTCTACTGTTGGCACAAGTCCAGCAATTATCTCAGTGCATTACTGGTACTTTATTTTATCAACCCCGTAAGGATGAAAGGCAAAGTTAACCTCGGCGGGATTTGAACTCAAACCGCAAAGGGCCGTAACTCTATGCGTCAAAGCATGGTGTCTGACCCTCTACCGATACTGCCAATCCAAGACAATTTAATAATAAGAGTTTATCTTCAGTGAAATAATTTTAAATATTTTCTTTGATAATGAATTCACACAATCTACTACATGTATTCAATAAACTAATTATGTCAATATATTTTGTAATACAGAGTACCCGACCTCCCATGGGTACAAGCTGAAGCATATAGACAATATGCTCCCACTGCAAGGTGGTCGTGGAGGTGCCATGGCAAAAAAGCACCCAGCCCACACTGTAAAGTGGACGTGTAGGCGCCACGAAAAAGCACCCAGCACTCACTGTAAATGAGGTTGGTGTTAGGAAGGGTATCCAGCTGTAGAAATCAAGCCAAATCAGTTCCTGTATGAGCAAGGCATGGTCAGCCGACCAGACACTGCCCACAACAGGACAACCCGTCTAACCCATGCTAGCGTGGAAGAACGGACGTAAAACGGTGATGATGATATTTTATTTCAATTAAATTATATAAAGTCGATTTTCAGATGGAACAAATCAATAAAATGTATCAGAAATGTTGGTCTTTCCCTCTAAAAGTTTTGAGGCAAACCAAGACACTGTGGGAGATAGTGAGTTAATGAGCTGGATGACCAAACACCCTCATAAGCTTCACCTGATATTTCAGTAAAGGCAAGTGATAGCATGGCTAAGTTGCTAGAGCAGCCAAATACCCTCACAAGCTTCATCTGATAAACGAGTTAGACTGGATCATAGCAAGGCCAAGATATTGGAATAGCCAAACATTCTCACTAGCATCACCTGATACTTCAGTAAGGCCAGGTGATAGCGAGGTCAAGGTGTTGGAATAGCCAAGCACGCTCACTAGCATCACCTGATACTTCAGTGAGGTGAGGTCAAGGTGTTGGAATAGCCAAGCACGCTCACTAGCATCACCTGATACTTCAGTAAGGCGAAATTTCAAAAACGGCTAGTATCTTGCCTCCTCTGGATGTTTGGAATGTCACTGACTGAAAAATATATTTTAGAACAGTGGTTCTTAACCTTTTTTTACTTATGGACCACTTTAATTTTTATTTTATTCTGGTTGACCATTCAATATTCAAAACATCTGATTCAGAGTATGCCATGAACTGTAAAATTCAGGTCAATCAATAAAATTAAAGCACATCCTCTCAATTCGCGACTGTTTGCAATGTTATGTGAAAAAAATGATGAGACTTTGAACAAATTACTTTTACATACTGAGGTAAGGTGGTTGTCAAAAGGTGATAGCTTGCAAGGACCTTTTGACTTGTATGGCTCAAGTGTAGTGTTTCTTACAGATGTGGACCCATTACTATGTGATGAGTTGAAAATGTGTAAGAACCATCTGTTATATATGGCAGACCTATATTCAAAATCTAATGACGTATAGAAACGTCTGCAAGGTAAAGATGTTACAATTATTTAAGTCTGAACTATACTAATAAGTCAAAATAGGACTATTTAAATCTTTATTGGCTTCATAAAGATTTGAATAATTTTCAAACTTACAGCAATTGGAAGATGAAAAGATTTCAGACTGTGATTTGGAGATTTGTGTGAAGCACCTTGAAAGATTAAGGGAAGATATTAAAGTACTTTTCGAGAACCCCAAGAAAATGTACATACCTGACTGGATTGCTACCCCGTTTGGTTTGGAAATAGAAAATGCAGACATTGAATCTCACTTAGAAGAGGAACTAACTCATTGATATGTGTGTGGATCTCGAAGTTAAATCATTGTTCGGAAGTAAAAGCCTCAATGACTATTGGAACAATGTAAATACTGCTACCAAGTATCCCTAGCTTAGTGCAGAGGTTGAGCCATTTTTACTTACATTCCCAAGTTTGTACATGGTTGAAGCTGGTTTTAGTCACACAAATGCAGTTCTAACAAAGCAGAGGAACATACCTAATCTGGAAGAGCATGGTGACGTACGGCTAAAACTCACCAATCTCCAATCAAATATCAATGACCTTTCTGATGCTCACCCAACAGATTTTTCTCATTAATGATCTCAACCAATTCAATAAAAAGATCTTGATTTATATTTAATGTATTTAGTATTATCTACATTATTTATTAAGTTTCTCTCTCATTATTATTAGATTGGCAGTATTGGTAGAGGGTCGGATGCAATGCTTTGACGCATAGAGTTACGTCCCTTTATGATCTGAGTTCAAATCCCGCCGAGGTTAACTTTGCCTTTCATCCTTACGGGGTCGATAAAATAAAGTACCAGTAATGTACTGGGTAATTGCTGGCCTTGTACTGGGTAATTGCTGGCCTTGTGCCAAAAGTAGAAACAATTATTATTATTATTGATGTTGGGTTTGGTATCGAAACTAGGGGTAATGCAAATGTAGCACGCATGTATGGTATGGAGACCTGAGAAGTTCAGTTTGTTCGCCTGCCTGCCATCGTCTGTCTGTCACGAAACTCCTCCGACACTATGACAGTAGACAGTCTTTCCATTTTGTTTCCTTATATTTCATGAGACATATTCACAGGGCGAGGGGATACAGAACAACACTTTTGCAGGGCATGGAACGCAGTTTCCCATACTGATGTATTTTGAGAGCCGGGTTTGGTATGCAGTTTCCCCTACTAATGTACATGGAAACTGCACATCTACTTGATTATTATTATTATGTCGAGGTGGATTGGCAGTATCGGTGGAGGGTCGGACGCCATGCTTTCCAGCATAGTTACGTCCCTTTACGATCTGAGTTCAAATCCCGCCGAGGTTGACTTTACCTTTCATCCTTACGGGGTCGATAAAATAAAGTACCAGTAAAGCACTGGGTAATTGCTGGCCTTGTGCCTAAAGTAGAAACAATTATTATGTCGAGGTTAACTTTGCCTTTCATCCTTACAGGGTTGATAAAATAAAGTACCAGTAATGCGCTGGGGTAATAGCTGGCCTTGTGCCAAAAGTCGAAACAATTATTATCTATTTATTAGGCGGTGGATTGGCAGTATCGGTAGAGGGTCGGGCGCCATGCTTTGCAGCACAGAGTTGCAGCCCTTTACGGTCTAAATTCAAATCCCGCCGAGGTTAACTTTGCCTTTCATCCTTACGGGGTAGATAAAATAAAGTACAAGTAATGCACTGGAATAATTGCTGGCCTTGTGCCAAAAGTAGAAACAATTATTATTAATTTATTTTGTGTACATGCCTGGGGTTGATGATGGATTAATGATTCCAATAAGGGATCGATGGTCTAAAACGTTTGGGGAGCCCTGGTTTGAGAGTGAGAAGGAACTAAAGAGTCCCTGAGAGTGACGTCCCCTATCAGACATCTATCTCTAGCCCAAGGACAAAGGCTAAGACCAAGAGGCTCCTTTCCATCGACTACATAAATATATTTGCACAACAGTGGTTTTACGTACACCGTATCTTTGGATACAACAATACAAAATGTAGATAACTGCAAATAAAGTTTTTTTTACGAAAGTACGGCTGATTATTAGATTATTTACGTTTACATAACAGTGTTATTATGTACGTTTTATTGACTATGGCTATAAAAATATTTTGTTTGTTAACATTCACAGATTCATTCACCTGTCAACATTATTTCACTAAATAGTGAGGAAGACTCACAGTAAGTCGATATGTTATTAAAATATGTTGTTTTAGTATTTCTAATGTTAACATCTCTACAGTAACAGCAACCCAGTCTATTGATGGTGAGCTGTTCGTTACAAATTGTAAACACCAGTAATGTTGAATTTTACAAACTATTTACCACCACTATTCATGGTGACATTGAGGTATTTGTTATTAATTGTGACATTGTTCTAATGTTTCCCTCCATTGTTATTCTCTTTTTGTCAGTTGAGTGCCATTTCAACCAAATCAATTTGTAGTTAGTCTCCATATATTTTGGACTTCCACAGTAAATTTTTATCTCAATATATAGTCTATATATATAAAGTCTACGCTGCCGGGGAGACCACAAATCGGGTAGTACTCGATGCACGGGAGGAAATAGTCTGGGTATAAAGAAAGATTAAACCCCTACCACAACGTATAGCGGTTTCGGCTTGTAGTCGGCAAGCCTTTTCGAGGGTAACCCCAGTATATATATATATACACACACACACACACACACGGTTTATCTTGTGTAGAACGGACTTTAAAAAAAATTCCCATTAAACTAATTCCACCTGCATCCCGTCGATATTTGTAGTTTCTCGTGTGTAACATCTCCGATTAAACATGTGTTAATAGAAAATAATTAAATAAAAATATGTTTATAGTTTGTATATTTTAACAACCATTATTGGTTGATTACTAAATATGTTTATATTTAACTGTTTCTGTTATAAACATCTTTCTAAAGTCCATCACACACACATTTCATCATATATTTATACTACATATCCATACTGTTGTATCTTTCCTCTAGATATTTTCTGATCTTTTATATTATAACATTCAATGTCTCTAGTTAAGTCCTGTCTCTCTAATAATCTTTATGTTAACTGTTCATTATGATTTCCACCATATATTTTTTTTATTTCAGGGTTTGTGGTGACATCAAGATGGTAATTGTTGATTCAAGATATATCAAGAAGTTTGTCAGATTTTCAAACCAGAAACCTGAAATTACCAAGACCTCAAATAACAGTGCACTATAAACCTTGATTATGTTGGTGATATGTTAATTGAGGTTATAGAAATATACAACTGTGATATCTCTGGGAAAACATTTTCTGAAAAGATAACATGACAGATTTTGAACTTACTCACACTGGTGAGAAGCCATTCAATTGTGATATCTGTAGCAAAACCTTCTCTCGGAAAAGTCATGCAACTGAGCATGTACGTATCCACACTGGTGAGAAACCATACCAATGTGATGTATGTGGAGAAGCATTCTCTCTAAGAAGTAATTTGACTGTTCACAAACGTATTCACACAGGAGAGAAATCATATCAATGTGATATCTGTGGAGAAACTTTTCCCAAATGTAATAAGTTAACTATTCACAAACGAGTACACACAGGAGATATACCTTACTATTGTGATGTCTGTGTAAAAACATTTCCTGACAATAGTTCATTAACTAGACACAAACGTATGCACACTGGTGAAAAACCATACCACTGTGATGTGTGTGGTAAAACATTCTCTCGGAAAAGCCATTTAACTGGACATGTACATACCCACAATAGTGAGAAACAATTCAACTGTGATATTTGTAGGAAAACATTTTCTTGGAAAAGTAATTTAATTCAACATGTATGCACCCATGATGATGAGAAACCATTCCACTGTGATGTGTGTGGGGAAACATTCTCCGAATATAAAAAGCTTACTATTCATAAACAAGTTCAAACAGGAGAGAAACTATCCCAATGTGATGTCTATAGGAAGACATTCTCTAACAATAGTAGATTAATTACACACAAACACGATCTCACTGGAGGAAAATCATTCCACTGTAATACTTGTGGTAAAACATTCTTTCGCAAACATCATTTAACAGAACATGTACGTATCCACACTGGTGAGAAACCATACCAATGCGATGTGTGTGGAAAATCATTCTCTGAAAGGCGTACTATGAATGTTCATAAACGTATCCACACAGGTGAGAAACCATACCAATGTGATACCTGTGGGAAAACATTCTCTGTAGGAAGTAATTTGACTGTTCATAAACGTATCCATATTCGTGAGAAACCATTCATCTGTGATATCTGTGGGGAAACTTTCTCTGTAGGTAATAGGTTAATTATTCATAAACAGGTTCACACAGATGAGAGTCCATTCCATTGTGATATCTGTGGAATAACATTCACTGACAATAGTACATTATCTACACACATACACAGTCACACAGATGAGAAACCACACCACTGTGACATCTGTGGTAAAACTTTCTCTCAAACTGTTCAATTAACTCAACACATACGTATGCATACAGGAGAGAAACCACACCACTGTGATATCTGTGATAAAACATTCTCTCGGAAAAGTCATTTAACTGATCATGTACGTATTCATACCGGTGAGAAACCATACCATTGTGATACCTGTGGGAAAGCATTCTCTGAAAGGCGTAGTATGAATGTTCATAAGCGTATCCACACAGGTGAGAAACCATACCACTGTGATATGTGTGGGAAAACATTCTCTGACAGAAGTAATTTAACTGTTCATAAGCGTATCCACACAGGTGAGAAACCATACCAATGTGATGTCTGTGGGGAAACCTTCTCTGTAGGTAATAAGTTGAATATTCACAAACGAGTTCACACAGTTCAGAATCCATGCAACTGTGATATCTGTGGTAAGACGTTCTCTCAGAGAGACGAATTAATTCAACATGTACGTATTCACACTGGTTAGAATCTATTTCACTGTGATACCTGTGGTAAATCTTTTTCACTGAGAAGTTATTTAATACTTCATATTCATACAGGTGAACAGCTATACAGTTGTGATGCTCGTAGTAAATCATTCTCTGATAGAATTTAAATCATCAGAAATCTGTTCATACAAGTGAGAGACCACATCATTGAGAAAACTGTAGAAAATCATTCTCTGATAATCAGAATTTAAATCATCACAGACCTGTTCACACAGGTAAGTGACCATATTTAGATATCTGTGGTAAATCATTCTCTGAGAAAAGGATTTTGAATGGCCACATGATGCACAAAAACAATAGAAGAATTTCTATAAATTATTACTTCAAGAAACCACAATAAAATTTATGTGCGACTTGATATAATGAAATTTTCTAGAACAGGACCGAAAATTTACAACAGATGTGTTGTTATACTAGCAATATCTATGTCGTTTTAGCTCATAAGCTGGAGATTTTCTTTAACTGTCATTACAGAATGCTCTACAACATAGTAATTGAACTGTTACCTCTATTCTATTGTATGGCTGCTAAGCATAGATCCTTACCTCAAAATTGGAAAGATGATTGGATGGAGTTGACACTTGCATGCTAAGAGTGGCTTTCAGTGTCATTTGGAGAGATCATCTGGCCAATGAGCGATTGTATGGGAACCTTCGCCCAGTATCAGACATCATTAAAGAACATAGTCAGATTTGTAACAACATAAACTGCAGACCTTCTGACTTGCTGAATATAATGAACAACAGAATTGGATGGTGATAAAAGAGTCATAGGGATTCGTGCAAGTAGTGTGACCTATTGATTGAATGGAACTGGATGAAGATTTACATGTCTCAGTGTTACCATATATCTGGTAGAAAGTTAGTGTAAATAACAAATGAAATGTTGTAATAATTTATTATTGAATGTTATATAAATTTGTGATCTTCTGCACTGATTTACTTTGGATTAACTTTAATACCCAGTTTGGTTACGCAGACATTTGTCACTATTTTGATGTTATGAACAATTGACAGTTGGATTTTGTGACTGAAGTCTTTCAATTGAAATTGCAATAAATAATCTGGAAAGGCTATTTTATCACTTATTTCTGCAGTTGTAACTTTGTTTATTTGGAAGATGGATGATTTGCTGTGAAATATGTAACTTTAATGGGAGGTAATTTTGACTAAAATAAATTATAGACAATAGAATTTGAAATGTATAATTAAGCATTGTCTATATATGATTTTAGGTTGGTCTTATAACTGGTGATATAAATGAGAAAGAGAACTGGGCCCAAATATTCCCTTTAGGACACCACCCATGGCTGGGGCAGCTGGAGAGGAATTTTCTTAAATATTATATTCTTTGATCAATCCTCATAAGATGTCATTATATATACGAATTTGTTGTAATTAACAGAATCCAATAGTCTTGCTCTATCAATGTAGAGAATATATATATAGTGTTATCACTATCTATTTCTTTTAAGTAAGTAGTTAGAGTGTGACTTAGTAGAAAGACAAGCTAATGAATTCATAAGAGTTTATTTTCAATGAAATGATTTTAAATATTTTCTTTTAGGAATTCAAATAATTTACTACATGTATTCAATAAACTAATCATACCAACATATTTTATTTCAATTAAATTATATAAAGTCTATGATTTGCAGATGGAACAAATAAAAAAAAAAAAGTGTTGGAAAGTATAAAAAGAAAACGAGGGAATGCATAAACACTCAATTACACTTTACAACAGGGTAAGTTGGGGTTTCTCCTTAAAAACGCTTCAGACATGTCAAGACAGATACGGCATTACAGTAACTAACGGCTAGACAAAGGTGCTGGAATAGCCAAACACCCTCACTACCACTTCAATATGTGCCGTCAACAAGGACAATAATCGCTTTGTAGGTATATTACCTCCTCCGAACCTTTCGAATGCTACAGACTGAAAAAGATGTAGTTTATTCCCTTCGGCTATGGGTGCAGTAGCCTCCATATCCTCTGCCGCATCTAGGATATGAGAAGGAACGAAAGAGTCTCTGACAGTAACGTTCCATATGAGGCATCAATCTAAAGGTAAAACTATAGGGCCTCTTCCTATAGGCTGTGTACTCGTAGATATATTTACAGAACTAACTATACAAATTGATTTTACGTACACAATATTTCTGGATTATTGGATAACACAAGAGAAGATAACTGCAAATAAAGTTGTTCTACGAAAATACGGCTGGTTGTTCGATTATTTACGTTTACACAAAAGTTATTATGTACGTTTATTTACTGTGGCTATATAAATGTTTTATGTCTGTTAAAATTGACAGATCCATTCATCTCTCAATATTATTTCACTAAATAGTGAGGAAGACACACAGTAAATCGATCTGTTGTTAAATATGTTTTAATATTTCTCATGTAAACATCTCTACTGTATATATTGATGGTGAGCTGTTCTTTACATTCATGAAAAGCAAACACTAGTAATGTTGAATTTTATAAATTATTTACTACCACTATTCATGGCACCATTGAGGTATTTGTTATTAATTGTGACATTGTCCTAATGTCCCTCTCTTATATTATTCTGTCTTTGTCAAATGAGTGCCATTTCAACCAAATCAGTTAGTAGTGAGTCTTATATTTTGCACATCCTCAGTAAATGTGACCACGTCTTTAAGTCTTTTTCTTTCTCGTATAATTTCAAATTTTCCCAATGCTTCCTAAGTCAACCGCTTTGTATACTCTTCTAGCTACAGGCTTAAAATATTCTAAACAGACAGAATTGGTGGCATAAGGCCCTCGCTCGGCATCAGAGAGATGCGTTGTCCATAGGCGCTTCTGTCCATTTTTTCAGTCTACAGGGGTACTTCACTTGATTTTCTCAATTATTGTAGTGATCGACTATTATTAGGCTCATTTACGTTGGAACGTCCACATTTTCAACCTTATTTTTTTTTTTTTTTTTTTGTTGCAACTGATAAGTCTTTGCAATTCTACACTCTGGCGTTAAGGGAGTGGAAAGCAACAGCACCACGAGATATTCTGCACTTAATCTATGAATTTATGGCCAAATCACCAGACAACTTTTCCAAGGTAGGTGAAATTTTTGGCACATTTAGGAGTGAAATCATCAATCTTGATTGGTGGTGGGTTCACACAGTCAACATGCATGACCTCTGTTTTCGACTTGCTAATTGTCAGCTCCCATCCTTTACGGGAATTATTCAAAGCAGTGGCTACTTTTTGCAGAGAGCATGCATTTGATGTAGCCATGGTTGTGTCTATAAGAAGGTACCTCATTTTGATGTGCTAGTTGATTTTAAGGGGACATGAGTTGAAGTGGTTGCCATCAAGCTTGTAGCACATATCAATGCTGAAGTTTGGCATGGTTTTGTGTGCATGACACAAGACAAAGGTGAAAAATAGCACAAACAGTGTTGGTGCAAGAATGCAATCCTGGCAAAGACAAGTTGATACTTCATATTCCTCTGTGAGCTCACTGCTAATGGAAGCTTCTGATGACATTGACCAATTCCAATTTTGAGCAGCAGGTGCTACATGATGTTCCTGTTAACTGTATTAAAAGCCTATACCAGGTCCACAAAGATGATGTGCTGTTCACAGTACTTCTCAAGAAGATGACCATCATATTGTTGGTGGAACTGTTTCCCTTGAACCTGCACTATACTTCTGGAAGAAATTCGATTCTGGATTATCTTCTCAAAGAGTTTCCCTGTGATGACTAATAGAGTGATGCCTCTGTGGTTCTTAAAAGGGAAGCGACAACTCTTTTTATAAAGAGTAATAATGTCTTAAACCTTGAAATTTTGTGGCACTCATTCTTCCTGCAAAATAGAATGGAGAAGTTTCAGCAGTTCTGTGAAATCATGGCCACCTGCTTTTAGGACTTCCAGGAGCTTTGTTGCTTGAGAGCTGTTTAAGAGCTTTTGAGAGCTTCTTGGCTGTTGGTAGATCTTCCAATTCTGAGGAATATCTTCAAGTAAATTTGGGTTGGTGCTGTTTGGTTGGTCCAACAGTGTACTGAAATGTTCCTTCTAATGCTTGAGGCTGTCATCCTGAATCATTGATAGGTGTCAGCCCTAATATCCAATGCTGTGTGACAAATTTTACAGCTTGAAAGAAACTCTTTGAATCATGGCATTCCACATGTCATTTAATTTTATGTGCATGGTCAAGCCACCACTGGTTCTGCATACAGTGCAGCTTTGTTTCACATTTTGTTTCTACAGGTTCTGTATCATTGGCAGTTTTGCAGATAATAATCTCTATGAACTACCTGGAAGCTGTCATGTTTCTATGTAATGATGAGGTTGTTTTTATCAAATCAGTCTTTTTTGGGGAGCCAACAGCCTTCTTGGTGGTTTCGTACAGAACATCTCTTAAAGACTGTCAATGTTGGTCTAAGGAGGCAGTTTTGACTTGATTCAAATTGCTGGAGATGCTCTGGTGGGGTTGCTCCCTTATTTCTGAAATTTTCAGATGATTAGTGTTAAGTCACTTGGGGCCAGGGTTGCATCTTTTTTTTACCTACTTGTGGAAGCATAACATTACTATGTAGAAAAGAAATATACACAATAAATCCAACATTAATTATGATAAAAATAATGTAATATGTGTGCATTTGTTTTGGTGTGACTAATGAACACCAGGCTAAATGCTAAATAACTTCTCATGTATATGTCTTGAAGAGAAATCGTAGTGCAAGAGATTGTTGACAGGGAAAGAGTAACAATAATACAAATATGAATGACATATATCCATAAAGAAATTCTTCAACATCATCGCTACCACCACTACCAACAACACCAATCCACGAGCATTACCTGCACTTCTATCACCACACCACTCTAGCTACAACCACATCACAACCACCACTAATCCACAACATCAATGTCTAAGACAACAGTGTCAGTATTGCTACCATCTTTGAACCCTTTTTCTATCTCTGTATCCCATTATTTCCTTTTCTAATGACCATCACCTACACATCTCATCATATATTTACACTACATATCCATAACTGTTCTACCATATATTTTTTATTTCAGGGTTTGTGGTGACGTTGAGATGGTAATTGTTAATTCAAGTTATATCAAGAGATTTGTTAGATTTTGAAACCAGAAATTATCAAGAACACAAATAACAGTTCACTATAACCTTGATTAAGTTGGTGTGAAATTATAAAAAGATTATACCAGTGTGAAAACATTTTCTAAAAGAGGTAATATGACCAATTGTAAACATACTCATACAGGTGAGAAAACATACCGCTGTGACATTTGTGGCAAAACATTCCCTCGCAATAATGCATTAACTAGACACATACGTCTGCACACTGGTGACAACCCACATCATTGTGAAATCTGTGGTAAAACATTCTCTGAAAGCATTGGATTAACTACACACATACGTACACACACTGGGGAAAAACCATACCACTGTGATGTCTGTGGGAAAAGATTCTCTGACAGAAGTGGATTAAATAAACACATACGTTTGCATACTGGTGAAAAACCATACCACTGTGATATTTGTGGTAAAGCTTTCTCTCAGAATGGTCATTTAACAGAACATATACGTATTCACACAGGTGAAAATCCATTCTGTTGTGATGCATGTGGGAAAAAATTCTCTGTAAGAAGTAATTTGACTGTTCATAAACGTATTCACACAGGTGAGAAACCATATCAATGTGATATTTGTGGAGAATCGTTCTCTGTATGGAATAAGTTAATGGATCACAAACAAGTTCACACAGTAAATAATGTATACCATTGTGATATCTGTGGTAAAACATTCCCTCTTAGTAATGCATTAACTAGACACATGCACATGCACACTAGTTACAACCCATATCACTGCCGTATCTGTGATAAAATTTTCTCTGGCAACAGTGCATTAATTAGACATATACACATACACACTGGTGAAAACCCATATCATTGTGAAATCTGTGGTAAAACATTCTCTGCAAATGGTCATTTAACTCAACATGTTCGTATCCACACAGGTGAGAGACCATACCACTGTGATATCTGTGGTAAAACATTCTCTACCAGTAGTGGATTAACTAAACATATCCGTTTACACACAGGTGAGAAACCATACCACTGTGATATCTGTGGCAAAACATTTGCTCAAAATGTTCATTTAACTCAACATGTACGTGTTCACACAGGTGAAAATCCATTTCACTGTGATATCTGTGGTAAAACATTCTCTCAGAAAGGTCATTTAACCATTCATGTTCGTATTCACACAGGTGAGAGACCATATATTTGTGATATTTGTGGTAAATCATATGCTGATAAGCAGAGTTTAAACCGTCACAGATCTGTTCACACAGGTGTGAAACCATATCATTGTAACATTTGTGGTAAATCTTACTCTGAGAAAAGGAGTTTGGCTAATCACAAGCAAAAGTTTCATGAAAACCAAACATCAAAAGAATAGAATTTCCCAGCAACTCTCTGATCTTTGGGCTACACACTCTATTGAGTAACGTTACTCCAAAAACCCTTCAGAGGAACTCCATTTCATCTGCTTGTATTCGCTATCATATTCTTTCATTCATAACTCTAGATTCATGACCATAGGTAAGTGTTGGCATGAATACAGAATTGAAAATAGCAAGTTTAGTTTCCACACCTGAATAAGTGGGTGAAGAAGAATTTTCCAGAACAGGACAGAAAATTGACAACAATTGTGTTGTCATACTACAATATGTTTATTGTTTTATCTCAGAAAATATAAGCAGAAGATTTTCTTTAACTGTCTTTACTGAATGTTCTACAATATGGTAATGGAACTAAATGAAGATTTACATGTGTCAATGTTATCATTTATTTGGTAGAAAGTTAGAGCAAATAACAAATGAAGTGTTGTAATAATTTTTTATTGAATCATCATCATCACCGTTTTATGTCCGTTCTTCCACACTAGCATGGGTTAGACGGGTTGTCCTGTTGTGGGCAGTGTCTGGTCGGGTGACCATGCCTTGCTCATACAGGAACTGATTTGGCTTGATTTCTACAGCTGGATGCCCTTCCTAACACCAACCTCATTTACAGTGAATTGCTGGGTGCTATTCGTGGCGCCTACACGTCCACTTTACAGTGTGGGCTGGGTGCTTTTTTGCTGTGGCACCTCCACGACCACTTTACAGTGGGGGGTGTGGAGGCATATTCTCTATATGCTTCAGCTTGTACCCATGGGAGGTCGGGTACTCTGTATTACTGCGTGACGCCAGAGGTCACGGTCGTGTGTCATTGCCTTTGAGAGGTGTAATTGGGTAAGGTCGGCTTTTATCACCTCATCCCAGGTCATCTTGGGTCTCCCCACTCCGCGGTTTCCATTGACTTCTAGTGCTCTGCACCTTTTTATGCAGCTGTCATCCTTCATACGCATCACATGTCCATACCAGCGCAACCGCCTGAATGTTATATAAATTTGTGATCTTCTGCACTGATTTACTTTTGATTAACTTTAATACTTAGTTTGGTTACACAGACATTTGTCACTATTTTGATGTTATGAACAGTTGACAGTTGGGTTTTGTGTCTTAGAATTAACTACCACCACTATCCATAGTGTCATTGCAATATTTGTTATTAATTGTGGCATATTGTCCAAATGTTCCCTTCCATTGTTATTCTCTCTTTGTCAGTTAAGTCTCAACCAAATCAGTTTATAGAGTCTTATTATATTTTGACATCTTTTGACCATGTCTCTTTATTTTTCTTCCCCTTCAAAATGGCTGACTGATCACCCCGCCACCATTTTTTTCTATTTCTTCCTTTCTTTTCACTCTCCTCTATCTTTCTATTCCTTTTATTTCTCATTCTACCATCTGATGACGGACTATCATCCGAAATGTTAAGACTCTTTCCCTATCAAATGTTAATAAATATATATCTTCATTGTACTGTATTGTTTGCTCTGTTGTTTCTGTTTACTTTTCACACACACATACACACTCACATATATATATATATATATATATATATCATCATCTTCATTTAACGTCCATCTTCCACGCTAGCATGGGTTGTATATATATATATATGAATATGAATCCGCGAGTTACCAAGCACCCCTGCGAAGCTTTAATTCAGAGACAGGAAGCATACACACACCCCTGCAAAAATTTACCCTTTCTCACAAATGTTGGCAAATGCCCAAAACTCCGAGTTGGAACCATCAATGAAAGGAATAGCAGGAGAAATTGTAGAGATGCTAGAGCGAAAGGAAATTGATGTATGCTGTGTGCAAGAGACTATATGGAGAGGAGAGTCTGCTAGAGTCCTTGTAGGCAAAAGTCAGTGCTACAAATTTTTCTGGGTGGGAAATGACGATGGGATGGGTGGTGTAGGTATCCTACTAGCTGGCAAATGGATAGATAAGGTAATCTCAGTAAACAGGGTGAATGCAAGAATCATTAAACTCAGGCTAGTCCTGAATAAAACAATTACCACAATAATATCGGCTTACGCACCCCAATTGGGATTGCCAGATGAACTTAAAGATAGGTTTTACGATTCCCTAATGCACACTACTGCTCTAACAAACAACATTTTAACAGACACGTCGGTAAACACCGTGACGGCTTCTATAGAGTCCATGGAGGCCACAAGAAATGAAGAAGGTTTCAGGCTTCTAGAATTCTGCGACGCCAATGGCATGTCGATATGTAACACAAACTTCAAAAAACCCGACAACCATCTGATCACCTACAGATCAGGGGAGCATTCTAGTCAGATAGATTTTATCCTCATCAGAGGACATGACAGATGGACGGTCGTGAACACAAAAGCCTTGGAGTGATTTGGTGGTGGACCAATAAGATAGATGAGGCAGTTAAGGTCAAGAGACAGGCATGGAAAGAATGGAAGAACGGGGGAAGCAGGGTACATTACATAGAGACCAGGTGGGGGTAGGGGTAGTGGATGGGGGTGTATTTTGGTTAAGAGGTGCCCACTGACTAGGTTTCGCTTTGTACTTAGGCAAAGCGGGTCTTCTGTATTACTGCGTAGTGCCAAAGATCTCGGTCCAGTGACATTGCCTTGGAGAGGTGTAAGTGTGTAAGGTCGGAATTTATCAAATCGTCCCAGGTTTTTCTGGGTCTGCCTACTCCATAACTACCATCAATTTTGATCTCCCTGCACTTTTTTATACAGCTGTCGTCTGTTATGCGCATCAAGTGACCATACCAACATAGTCTTCTCTTGAGTAAACAGCATCTGATCCTTCTTATTCCTAATTTCTCAGTTCATTTATGTTTTGCCGTTCACGTATTACACATCCACTGGAGCATGCAAGCTTCGTTCCTCTCCAGTCTGCGCAGATCCTCTGCACACAATGCCCATGTCTCACTGCCATGTAACATTGTTGTTCGTATGCAGGCATCATACAGTCTGCCTTTCATTTTTAGAGAGAAACCTTTAGCGGCCAATAGTGGTATAAGCTCTCTGAACATTTTCCATCCCGTTCTGACTCTGGCTACTGTACTTTCAGAGCACCCTCCACCACTGCTGATTTTGTCACCCAGGTAACGGAAGGTGTCCACTATTTCTATAGAACCATCTGGGCAATGGAAGGAGCTAGTATCCTGTGGGCACTTGCTACTACTTATTGCACCTGAGCACCGGCCACATATAAAATGTATGTTCTTAGTTAGCTTACCTGTGATCCCACTACATCTTTTATGCACCCATACTTTGCATTTGGGACATAAAATGGAGTTTCTGCCTACTCCTTTCCTACACACTGAGCATGGCCATTTCCCAGAGGGGACCAGTACCATATTTTCCTTCCTACATACTAGAACTTTAGTCTTAGACAAGTTAATTTTAAGGCCTTTTGATTCTAGGCCATGCTTCCATGTTTGGAATTTCTTCTCTAGTTCAGCCATTGATACAGCTATGAGCGTTAGATCATCTGCATATAGAAGTTCCCATGGGCAGCCGCTCTTGAACTCCTCTGTTATAGTCTGAAGGGCAATAATAAATAGGACGGGGCTAAGGACAGAGCCCTGATGAAAACCAACTTTTACGCTAAATTCTTCACTATATTCGTTGTTAATTCTAACCTTGCTAACCAGGGCCGGATTTAGATTTGATGAGACCCTAAGCTATTTGAGATAATGGGGCCCTTTATATGTTATAAAAACTGCAAAAAGTTCAATATTAAAGCAGAAAACTGTTTAAAACTATTGCATTATTTTAGTGTTTTTTAATCTTATATTTTGGAAATGTACACACCGTTCTTTTTCAATTTTTTGGGGGCCCCAAGAAAGTGGGGGCCCTAAGCTATAGCTTGTTTAGCTTATACATAAATCTCACTCTGTTGCTGACTGTTTCTTTATACATGGCTTGTATAGCTCTCACAAGCCATTCATCAACACCTAGTTTTGTAAGAGCCCACCAGATAATGGAAAGCTAAGTATAGGGGTTTACTTTTAGCTAGGTACTTTTCCTGTAGTTGTCGTACAAGGAAAAGCGCGTCTGTGGTACTTTTACCTGACACAAACCCAAACTGCATTTCATCTAGATCAATTCGCATGTATATGTCTGTATGTGTGTGTGTGTGTGTGTGTGTGTGCGTGTGTGTGTATGCTAACGTGGAAGATAGACGTTAAACGATGAGGATGATGATGATACACACACTCATATATACACACACACGCACACATATACACACACACATCCTGTCCTAACACAAGTTATATGATACATATAATTTAATATTCAGTCACCAAATTCTAGTTAGATACAGTAATTGTTTCTACTTTAGGCACAAGGCCAGCAAATAACCAGTGCATTACTGGTACTTTATTTTATCGACCCCGTAAGGATGAAAGGCAAAGTCAACCTCGGCGGGATTTGAGGTTGACTTTGCCTTTCATTCTTACGGGGTCGATGTTATCTAGTTAGATACAGTAATGCTGCTGTATTTGATTCTTTGAAGTCACTAGTTATAATTTCATTCAACACCACCAGCCCCCTCTCTCTCTCTCTATCTTCCATTTTCCATTTTCCTTCTCTGTCTTCTTTTCTCTCTCTCTCTCTATGTCTCTCTCTCTCTATGTCTTTCTCTCTCAATGTCTCTCTTTCAATCTACTCTCTCACAACCACTATTGCTTTCTCTCTCTCTATTTATGAAGGTACCTGGAAAAACCTCATATCCCAGGAAGCCATGCACCAATTTACGCAAAACATGTTTTATTCCATTTGTATTCCCCTTTCAGGGGCAACTTCCTTTCAAAGTATTTTCCCATTATGCACTGTTTTGGTTGTATTAAATAACAGACAAGGCACAATCACAGTTTTAGTAGTATTAAATACAGATAAATAGATATATTTCTTTATTTACCATAAAGGCATAAAAAGAAGGGACAAATACAAAGGGGGAGTTTACATACAATCGAGTAAAAAGGGTATAAAATGAAAATAATCGAAAATAACCTCAAAAGGGAGGGGACGTGATGGGGGTTGCACACACCCCCGAAAAAGTGTGCAATCCTTTGCCCGGGGAGTACATGGAGAAGGTGCTCCCCTCTCCTTTACTTCTTTACCTACAGGATGGTATACAGAGAAGGCCCATTTACACGAGCCATTCTCGCCACTATCACCCACCTTTCATAAAACTGCCTGTGGCCAAGCACCTCTCTCTCCATTCTTATCCTTCTTCCGAAGTGATATCGGAAGAAGTAGACCAGACTATGGCCAGAGAGGAAGTTGCCTGACCTCAGACCTTTCAATCGTGTCCACCAAACAACCTCTTTCAACATGGCTATTACGCACAGAAAAACCGCCTTTGCTTCCTTTGTGAAGAGGGGAGGTGGTTTGATTGTCATCACGGACTCGGTGGTCAATCGAATCGGCGCCACCCGCGACAGCAGTCGTTCGGCGTAGCCCCACAGATCAGCCACGCCCGAACATTGCACCAATGCGTGCGCAACAGTTTCTTCGTGACGCACGCATCTAGGGCAAATCTTTTTTGAGGGATCCCTGCCCGGGCGCCCGTGTCTGTAGTGCCTCTCTCGAATGGGTAGAGCCCCCCGGTAGCACTGCCAGGCTAGTGACTTCTGGAAGTTGTCCATTGGTCCCGGGCCGAAAGTCCTACCGAACAGGCTGGCCAGTTCGTCCTCGTCCATGTCCAGCGACTCTCCAAGGGTGTCATCACCCCTGCTAGCCACCAGCCCTCTATAGAATGATGAGGTGGATTCTCCACCGATGGCCTGGCCCGCCTGCCAGAGAGCCCTGAGCGCCTGAGCACACTCAGTGTGCCAGTCTCCCAGTTTTCCGGATCTTTGCTTGACCCAGGACTGCAGCTCGGTGAGCGAGACGAGTCTCGGAAAGGCTCGTTTCATGAACGGAGCCCACACCGGTTGACCAGTGAGGAATACCTGTAGGTGCCGTAGCCTTAATGCGTGCCTACGCATCATCAACCACGGCATCCCCAGCCCTCCTTTCGAAGGTTGTTGGCAGCAGATGGATCTTCTCACCATAGGAGGGCGCTTCTTCCAAAGAAATTGGAAGCGCATGCGTTCCATGGTGGTGAGTGTTTCCTTAGGGCAAGGCACGACAGTCAGGCGGTAGTAAGTGACGGACGCTATGTAAATGTTCGCCACCTCCGCCCGGCCTTTTAGGGACAGCTTACTCTTGGCCCATTTCTGGGTTAGTGCAAACATCTTGTTCGTAACCTCGTTCCAGTTCTTTTCCACCTGGAGGTCCGGTCCAAAACAAACCCCAAGCAACTTTACCGGGCCCTCCGTCCAGTGTCCGACGACACCGTCGGGAGGCATCGGTCTGCCTCTCCACGTTCCGAGTTGCAGCCCGATGGATTTTTCCCGGTTCAGTTTCGCTCCTGACAACCTTTCGTAATCCTCCAGTAAGGTACCGATCGCCTCGATCTCCGAGTCGGTCGATACCATTACTGTTATGTCATCGGCGTAGGCTGACACCGCTTTGCTCAATCCTGGTTCCAGGGGGATACCCTGCAACAACTCCAACTTCCTCAGTAAAGGCTCGAGAGTCAATACGTACAGAAGGGAGAAGAGAGGGCACCCCTGTCGAATGGATCGTGTGATTTCGAACGGCTTTGAAAGGTAGCCGTTCACCTTGATCCTAGAACAGATGTGGTTGCTATGTAAGGCAGTGATCCAGCCTCTGAAAACAGGACCGAACCCAGCCGCCGCTAGCACCGCATCCAGGTAACCATGGTCGACCCTATCGAAGGCCTTAGACTGATCCAAGTTGATCGGGCCCCACCGAAGCCGGGTTTGTTGCCAACCCTCTCTATGATGTATCGCATGAGGTGGAGGTTATTGTGAATGGACCTGGATGGGATAGCACATGTCTGCGCATCTCCCACCAGGCCACCCACGACAAGCGCCAACCTCTTTGCTAACACCTTGGCCAAAATCTTTAACTCTGTGTTTAGCAGGGTTATGGGCCGAAAATTATTTATACTATCTCCCTTGTTCTCGTCCTTCCTCACCAGCGTGACTACGCCCTTGGCTACAGAACAAGGAATTCTCCCGTTCTGCTGCCAATTGCAGTAGACCGCTTCGAGGAGTTCGGAGAAGAATACCGGCATTGCTAAATAAAGTTCGTAAGGTATACCATCGAGACCTGGAGATTTGCGTCTGCTGCATTGGCTCAGCGCATCTCCGATCTCATCAGCCGAGATTGGTCCCTCGCAGGACTCTGCCTCGAGAGACGCGGCAGGTCGTCGAGGTATGGACCGAAATCCACGGCCCCGCCCGGACCCTCGCCTCACCCGAACAATCGGGCAAAGTGCCTTTGAAAGGCCTTGCACATCTGCTTAGGCTCCCGGATCACCCGTCCATCTTCGTCTTGCAATGACCGGATGGTGGATCGATTTCCACTCTTAGCTTCTGTCACGCGGGCCCAGCCAACGGCTTTGGCCCCCTCATTACCTAGAGCACGTATTTTACTTCGAATGACGCAGCCTTCGTGCTTTGCATCGAAAAACTGGTTCAAGGCCGTCCTCGATGCCAGCACTCTGGCCACATCTTCGCTCTTGATTGCTTCTTCTAATTTACCTGTTAATTCTTTCTCGTTTCTATATACATATATATATGTACGTCTATATACATATATGTATGTACGTATACATACTTATATTTAAGCAACAGCCGTACTAAGAGTGAGAAATGAAATTTCGTTTCATTTTTTCCGTTTATCGTTTTCGGTACCCCGGCCGATTAACTCACTCGATATGCAAATTAGGCTGCTCAGCAGTTAATATGCATAAGGAAAGTATATACTTTCAGACGTTCAACCATCTGGCAGGAAGGTATACGTTGCTGACGATAGTTATTAAGCTTGAAACTAGTACAGCGTTCCTTTGTCAGTGTTGAACAAATGAGCAACGATGGTTGCTAGACACTGTACAGCTTAATTCGGGATGTTTATTTACAAACACACCGGGCATTATAATAAATATTCGGTGAATCCATACGTACATATATATATATGTGTGCATGTATGTATATATATATACATACTACTGTACGTCTGTATACATATATGTATGTACGTATACATACTTATATTTAAGTAACAGTCGTACTAAGAGTGAGAAATGAAATTTCGTTTCATGTTTTCCGTTTTTATATTGTTTCATAGTAAAGTGGCTGTGTATATGAGTGTGTGTGTTTATATGTAAATGTGTGTGTATATATATATGGGTGTGTGTGTTTATATATATTTTTGTGTGTGTATGTATATATATATATATATATACATACTCACACACAAAAAATATATATGTGTGTGTGTGTGTGTTTATATACATGTTTGTGTGTGTGTTTATATGCGTGTATATGTGTGTTTGTATATATGTATGTGTGTGCGTGTGTTTGTATATATATATAGTTATGTACTAAACAACATAAGATAATTATTTCATTTACCAGTGGTTTCTTGAAGGCAGATATTTATATGTGTCTTCAGTCGTCAGAATGAATAAATAACAGTGGTACCCGACGTTGCACGGGATAAGGTATTTTGGAACGCGGCCGCCAATAGACCTAAAAACTGCATGCCTGGACAATATGTAAAGAAAATAAACCGAATACTCTGATGGCTGGATAATCTTTAAGATTTTCCTCGATGAAGCAGGAAAAATGCAGGTTTTCACCTAATGCAGGCCCTAGGGGATCAAGAAAATGAATTATTTTTATGTGCATATATGCCTTGAAATTTCTGGAAAATCGGCTAGACGTAACGCCTCCAAAAAGCCCTAAGAAGCTGAAAAACTTACACATGTAAAGTTTGAAAAAAATCGGTTGGGTACTTCTCGAGTTTTAGGGATTCAAACTCACACACACACACACACATACACACACACAGACATCCTCAAGGAAGTGACGTAATGCAGACAGTCAGACATACAGACAGATATTATAAGGGCGCGACGTTATAAGTGTGTATCTATCTAAAAAGAGAAAGACTAAGAATTATAGAGCGAGATTGCTAAATCGCTAATGTGGTTCATGGGGCATAGAAAATTTGAAATTTTTGCTCAGAACACTCCCTGAAACATAAGTATTACATGTGTAAAGTTTGAAAATAGTCGGTTGGGTGGTTCTCGAGTTTTAGGAATTCGAACTCACACACACACACACACAGATAGACATCCTCAGTTATATATATATATATATGGATTTGTAAACAAAATTTAGGAAATATGAAAGTGAGGCTGAAAAAACGGGCAAAAAGGATTTAGGGGAAAAAATATATAGATAAATATCCAGAACATAAACATACACACTCAAACACGCGCTTATACGTAATAGAACGTAGACGTATACTTTCTCACATAAGTGTATGTGCGTCTACATAGAAATACGAACACACATATAAACGTGATCTTTTGCTCACATATGCGCACACTCACACGGGTACTCAATAATAACGTAAAAACTATATATACACACATGCATATCTCTCCATACTCATATACACAAATATATACGCACCCATATATGTACACACAAACACATACACATATATACATACACACACATATACACATACATATCCATACACACATACATGCATGCATATACATATATATATATATATATATATATATATATATATATATATATACATATACATATATACATATACATATATATATATATATAAGGATTAAAATACTGGAGCGTGTTGGAGTTAAACACCCTCTTCGTATTATAGAAATGACAGTAAAAGGTATAGCTCAATGTAATTAAACAGAGCCGATGAATTATGAAAATAAAACAAAGAAGCCTTCAATACATCAAAAGTCTTTATTAGCCAACAATGTTTCGTCCTATTAAGGACTCATCAGGGCAATCAAAACTACAAGAAGCACTATCGGCCAATACAAGCCGAAAACTCCGAAGAATATGGAGTGTACATACACTAAAGTATTGGAAGATTATGCGTAAAAATATATAATAAAAATCACTAAGGAGGTGGATAACATTTTGAACCATATTACAAATATAGTCCAAAGCAAAAAACTAGAGCTAAACAAAGGTGGTTATATAGAGCGGGAATTATAGTACTATATGTAATACAATATAATATAATATAATATAATATACTTGTAACAGTATTAAAATTAAAATTAAAAGGCACAATATACATATGTATATATATACACACACGTACGCACATATACATATACATCAATACACATTTCCATCATTAACAGCACAAATTAAACCTTATTAAGAGTTTAAATATAAATAAGCATAATAGGAATAAAAATAAAAATAATACGTATATCTAATATACAGTAAAACATGAAGTAAAGAAATGATTAAAAGTAACACATATAATATATAATAAACTCTATAATTATATAATATATAATATAATATAATAGATAATCTCCGGTTAATTTACACAAACAATATAGATGTCACAATAACACTATAATAATAATATAATAATATATAATATATAATGGCATGTAAGTTAACAAATGAATTCATATAGAGTTACAGAGCAGGTGAGAAAAAAAAAATATATTGTACAATACCAAAATTATGATGGTACAAAAATATAAACATCTTACAGAATATATAAAATTTAACATATCATAATGGTACATAAAATCATCGGTAAGTAATAAGGATCAATAGTACATTTACAAAGAGTTGAATAACAACTTCAATATAAAATAATGAACATAATATAATATATAATTACTTATAATTACAAGGTTGGTAAACAGACACATATGTGAATGAGTGAATAAGGGCCAGACAGAAAATACTATGCACAGTAGTATTAATAAATAAATAAATAAAATCGACCGGAAATCAAAAAACAAAAACAAAAGTATTTACTTAGGTCTCACATGCAGTTAAGTAAAAACTTAGGAAACAACCCGGATAAATGACTCGAAAACCCTATTTGATAAATTAATATTGAAAATATTTAAAATACTTAATAAGGCAATACAATATTAGCTAAGTAATCAAAATCCCTAAACATTAAGATATCACTATAAATATATATAGAAAGGAATGAAATATTCTACTATCATTTACATAACGATATCTAAAAAACTGACTTTAAGCAGAATTATGGTAGGCTAATGTGGACAGAAAAAAAGAAGAAATGTATGAAGGATACAAAGGAGCATAAAATCATAATCAATATACTGTATTATATAATAGAAAGGAGCATAAAAAAGGGGATTAAATATAATCATAATATATTTGAAGGGGTTAGCAATAAGTTTATGTGTGCATGGGGTGGTGGTGAAGGGGGGGGGGGGGGGTTAGTTATCCAAAGAAGAATCCAAATAAAATAAAATAAAATGAAATAAAATAATATAAAATATATAATCAGATATATACTCATAAGGTGTTAATAGTGAAAATTTAATGTGTAACAAGATAGATATGGTATAGTAGCCAAAAGATTATGAGAGCTAGAATAAAAAGTTGTCAAAAACCAATGATAATAATGATGATAATAATGGTGGTAAACAAAATGAACCTAAACTAAAAAAATAAGTAATGGAATATATCAGCTAATGGATACAATTTACACTACTAGAACCTTTAGGTTTATAATAAAAGTAAGAATTAGAAATAGCGTGGGGGCAAGAAGAGAATATCTCAGACTAGAGAAAATTATAGAGTGTCTCTCGAGGATACAGAGATTACAAAATTTAGTATGTGTAGAAAGGTTATTAGAGCGTGCTACTAAACGCCAATTAAGGCTATATGGTATATTAGCCCCCTTAAGATCCCAGATATAGTGTGCTAAAGAAGTAGATTTCTTAAACTTAACATGTTTGAAATTAGAGATATGAGAATTAAACCTAGTCTTAAAAGTGTTAGATGTAGAGCCTATATAAGTTCTATTAGAGGAATTAGTTATAACTACGCAAGCATAAACGATGTTCTTAGAGAGGCAGTTACCGTTTAAAGGGCAGTTAGCACTCACTCTACAGTTACACTTCCGGGTGCTATTGATTGGCTGAAGTAGTGATGCATTACACGTAGGATTACTATTAGATAAGGTCTGCTCTGGTGGTAAGGCATTTGCAGATCTGTTCTGACTAGTAGTATGTAGAGAGGAGTATCCATCCCTAATTTTCCTATTGTTAGTGCTAGCTAAATGAGAACTAATATTAGGGGTGGTAGAGAATGAAAGTTTAATAACATTTTTATTAAAAATACTATGGTATTTATGAGAAGGGGGGAAATTTTTCTCTAAGATAGAAAAGAAAGACCTAGGGATATTAGTTAATACTTCCTGATTATATGGCGGGTTAAAATAAGTATTTAGTCTCCTTCTATTTTTATCCTTTCCGACTCTACCATTATCCAATATCCCATTATTAAGACTAGGGTTACTACAAGGATTAGTTAAAACCACATTATTAGAATCAGCCGAAATTCCATTAAGTCTCTTTCTGTTTCTACCTGTAGTAGATCTGCTGCTGTCTGGAATCCTATCAAAAGGATTAGGGCCAATAATAGGATCAGTAGAAACAACATTATTAGAATTAGATCTAGCAAAAGCATCACCAATGAGTGAGCGCTCAGAGGGTTCGACTTGATTCCTAGAGGTATTATATTCCCTATTACGAGTCCGGTGGGTTAACTTATGGATGGGTTCAGATACACCTATGTAATTTCTACGATTATTATGCTTCCTACTCTCATTCATGGCCATATTATGGGATATTATGTTATTATTATTATAAGTAAGCGGAGACTTTCTAAGGTTACTATTATTATAATGTATTTTACTAGAGTAACCGGAATTAGCTAGGGCATTATTATAGTACTCCGCATGTTCATTAAATGTTCCTACGTCCTTAGAGAGTATGGAAATCCTATTAGATACGCCCTTAATTATAGAGCTTATCATAGATTTGGGGTGGTTAGAATTGGCACTAACATAAGAAAGTATTTCATTAGGCTTATGGAAGGGTTTAAAACTATTAGTGACCAAGTCCAAAGTCACATCTAAAAAGTTGACCGCTCTATCGTTTCTATCTATCGTGATCGAAAGGTTATAGCTTTTAAAAAACTTATAAAGCTTCTTATTATGCTCGACATTGTTGGTGCTAGAGTTAATCACAAACAATGCATCATCACGATATAGTCCGCCTTTAAGGTGCGGAAAGGTAACATATAGTTCATTTAGGAGGAACAACCCAACAAGATCAGTTACCTGGGCCGAATCACTCGAACCCATTGTAACGTCGAAATTGTTGGGCGTGTTTTTACGGGTCCAAAATGTGTCCTCAAAATTAATGATAGTTCTACGGGCTGCTAGTATAATATCTACCTGTGATCGTGTAAGGCTGGACACTCTCATGGCCAACATTAAGGCTTTATTGAGGAGGATGGGTGAAATCGATGTGTAGTAGGCATCAATATCGAACTGGATAAATTTATTAGATTCAAGTTTATTAATGCCAGAGAACCAATCTATAACTTCCTTAGTGTTCCCCCATAGGTTAAAATTAACTTTATCCCTAACATCTGGTATAATAAGGTCAAGGATTCTTTTACTGATTATGGCTATATCGGACTTAGAAGGACAGATGAGTCTAACAGAGGGGTTACTAATGAAGTCTACCTTATGATCCTTAAGAGTGAATCTCGGTTCTCTAGGGTAATATGGCTGGGTATACTTATCGAGGCCGAGGTCCGAGACTATTTTAAGACCCTCACTATTGATATGGTTCAAATTATATTGCGTAGTCTTTTTATAATTTCTATGCAGCTCCTTATAAATAAAGTCACGGTAAGCACTGTAATCCATAGAGTATAGATTCTTAGTCTTATCCGCCGGGACAAGAATAGACTTATTCGCACTAAAACTCTTAACAATATTTTTAAGTCTAGACTGGAACTTATCAAACTTATTATAATTTCTATGTCTATTATTTGGCCTATACTTAATATTTCTGACTAGAGAGAGTAAGTCATTTTCAAAATTATCTAATAGAACACTATGTGGTGGGCTCTTATAAGTTTTGAAGCCATAGTTATTGAAATGAGTTCTATTCCTGGGGTCCTTCCTATTCCTATTAATATCATAGTGGAAAGCACGCCATCTAATCCTTTTTACGAAGGAGTTAACACTAGCAATTAAGAGTTTTTCGTAAGAATTCTTAGAGGGGGTGGGAATATTCTTCAGAAATATTTTCAAAATATATATATATATATATATATATATATATATATATATATATATATATTTAAATGAAGTAATTCCGTCGGAAAGGCCCAGGAAAAAAGAGTGCTCTATGTAGGTTACAGACCTTAATAGTTATGTAATAAACAACATAAGGTAATTATTTCATTTACCAGTGGTTTCTTGAAAGCAAACAAATTTTGCTTTCAATCATCAGAATGAAAAAATCCTGGTGTATTTATTGAGATTGGATTTTTCTTATAATTAATTGTGTGTTTCCGTATGTAGGTGTGTGTACATATATTTGTGTGTGCGTATGTATGCGTGTATATATGTGTGTATGCATGTGTGTGTATGTACGTGTGTATATATGTATGATTATATGTGTGTATATATATATATTTTTCCTTTCCTTCTTCCTTTTCCAGCCTCACTTTCATATAGATTATATTTTTGTTTTTAAAATCCAATGTCAATAAATACATCAGGATTTTTTCATTCTGATGATTGAAAGCAAAATGTGTTTGCTTTCAAGAAACCACTGGTAAATGAAATAATTACCTTATGTTGTTTATTACATAACTATATATATATATATATATAAGTAAATAATCGACAATCAGAATCTCGGCCCACGAAATAACGATAAACAATCTTCGACATGTGTGGCAGAGGGCTCAATAGTTTGGATGAACCAGAGCTATAACTATCGTTAAAGTACCAACACATAGAGACGATGCCTAAAATCATTCGCACAGCCGAAACAAACGACCAGGAAAATTCGGGTCACTCAAATAATAAATTAATAAAATGAATGTAAAAACTCACCCGGACCCGCTAGAAGGATGTTAAATTCTAGCTTTTTGGGTTTCTGCAGTTCCTTAGTCAATTACTGTCAGCCCACATAAAAAAATATATCTGACTTCTAGTAAAGAGATGAACGAGGAGACTGCTTTCTCAGCGGATGTTTCGTTCAAAAATATAGGGCGACCCGTTACTGAACGCACGTGTAGTCCAGCAAGGGAGGGAACCCCTATATTTGGCGAAAGAATTCAGTAAGTGTAAATTTTGTAAGAATACAAAAAATCACATATCGAATAAGCGTTCTCAACAGACGTGTTAAAATAAACAAGAGCTATTCATCAGTCAATAAGATCAACTAAAAAATCAATAAAATTAACTGGTCAATAGCTAAAGCCTGGAGATTAATACAAGTAAATAATCGAGAATCAGAATCTCATATATATATATATATATATATATATATATATATATATATATATATATAATGTAGGAGGTGAGTTTTATTGTAGTACAATAAAGCAATGCAAATATCGGATAAGTAGCACTCAACAGTTTATAGGACTGGAGTATAAATAATATAAGATCAAAAGATGGTTAAAATAGTTCCATGTATTTTATTTATTGTTGATTTAACAGTTCACTGCTCGCAGGTGTTTTTTAAGCTTCATATCATGTCTCCCTATTTTATCTGATGAGAACGCAAATATCATCCCATGATGATATTTGTTTTTGAAATGCGCATAATAAAATACATGGAACTCTTTTAACCATCTTTTGATCTTATATTATATTATATATATATATACATATATATATAATAAAGGAAAAGAAAATGCTGACAAATTGTTCCCAGTAAAAAATAGTTTAATTAGACAAATATGTGTGTGTGTGTGTGTGTGTGTGTGTGTGTGTGTGTGTGTGTGTGTGTGTGTGTGTGTGTGTGTGTGTGTGTGTGTGTGTGTGTGTGTGTGTGTGTGTAGCAGAGTAATTCGTGGTAGAGGGATCGGTCAGTAGGAATGTGTCTGTACGTGTGTGGGGGATATTTTAACATGTTGAAAGATATTTTTCAGCTCTTGTCTTATACGGAGAAGTGTGTGTGTGTGTGTATATGTCTCTTTGTATGTTAGTGTGTGTGTGTGTATATATATGTGTGTGTGTGTGTGTGTATGTGTATGTGTGTGTGTGTGTGTGTGTGTGTGTGTGGGTGAACCAGTATTTTTGTGATACTGGTAAAAATGGTGTACATTATTCGATATTTTCAGCAAAAACGATTCTCTCAAGAGAACATCAAAAACATTAATAATAAAAGGTGTGAAATGATATATCATCAGCAAGGAATCTCACTTTATTAACAAATACGGACCCCGTCTAAACACTTCTCCCTAAGACGAACCCACAACATACACACGTCAACATACATACCTATATCAGCATACATCCTACATACATCTCTATCCACATATAAACACAATGACATACGTAAACACACATGTTCTATGGTGCAACACAAATATACACAAATTTGCATACCTTTTGATGTCTATAGATATAAACGTGCCGACACACACATACATATACGGCTTAATACGGGATGTTTGTTTACAAACACACCGAGCATTATAATAAATGTTTGGTGAACCCATACGTACATATATATATGTGTGCATGTATGTATATATATATACATACTACTGTACGTCTGTATACATATATGTATGTACGTATACATACTTATATTTAAGTAACAGCCGTACTAAGATTGGGAAATGAAATTTCGTTTCATTTTTTCCGTTTATCCTTTTCGGTGCACCCGGCGATTAACCCACTCGATATGCAAATTAGGCTGCTCAGCCGTTAATATGCATAAGGAATGTATATACTTTCAGACGTTCAATCATCTGGCAGGAAGGTATACGTTGCTGACGATAGCTAATAAGCTTGAAACTAGTACAGCGTTCCTTTGTCAGTGTTGAACAAATGAGCAACGATGGTTGCGAGACACTACGGCTTAATACGGGATGTTTGTTTACAAACACACCGAGCATTATAATAAATGTTCAGTGAACCCATACGTACATATATATATGTGTGCATGTATGTATATATATACATACTACTGTACGTCTGTATACATATATGTATGTACGTATACATACTTATATATATATATGTATGGTGAGTTTTACCAACAGCTCACGGGGGTAGCCATGGGTACAAGAATGGGCCCAAACTATGCCAACCTTCTTGTTGGCCATGTTGAGACCCAAATCTTTGCCCAGTACACCGACCCCACGCCCGAACTGTACGGTCGTTACATCGACGACTGTATCGGAGCCACGACCCTCACCCGAGAACAGCTCGAGTCCTTTCTCTCCTTCTTCTGCTCCTTCCACCCCTCCCTCCACTTCACCACCTCTATCTCCATCACCCACGTCCACTTCTTAGACATCTCCGTCGCCTTCGACCCCTCCCACCATTCCCTCGTCACCTCCGCCTTCTTCAAACCCACCGACTCCCACTCCTACCTCGACTTCACCTCTTCCCACCCTACACATAATAAACACTCTATTCCCTACTTCCAACTCCTCAGGATCCGGCGCCTCTGTAGCCGAGATGCTGACTTTGAGTCCCAGGCCCTTTCCCTAGTCAGCCATTTCATCCGCAGAGGTTCCCCCCCTCTCGTCCACACCGCTCTCACCCGCGCCCGTGCTGTCCACCGCTCCACCACCCTCACCCCACGCCACCGCACACCCACCCACCCACCGTCTCCCCTTCCCCATCCCCTACCACCCCTCCACCATACCCCTCCATCGCACCATCTTCCGCCTCTTCCGACGCCTCCAGTCCGACCCCTCCACCTCCCACATCTTCCCAGCCCCACCACTCCCCTCATTCAAACGCGCACGCAATCTCCGCACCCTCCTCGTCCACAGCTCCCTACCCCCCGGTTCCCTTCCCCGTTCCAGGCCTCGTTACAACACCTGTCCCCACATCACCAACACCACCACCTTCCAGGATCCCAACGGCCACTCTCTCTCTGTCCGGCATGCCTTCCGCTGCACCTCCTCCAACCTAGTCTATGGACTTCGCTGAACGGAGTGCAGCGCAACCTACCTACGGACTGGACGTTGCCTGGCGGACCGTTTTACCGAACACCTCCGAGATATTCGTTTCGGCGGTAGTTCCCCCATCGCCCGCCACTTTGGCGCCCCTGGACATTCCGCGCACCACCTCACAGTCTGTGGCCTACTCCAATGCCACGCAACAGCCGTCACCCTCCTCAGGGTCGAACAACGCACCATCTTCACCCTACAGACCCACACTCCCCCCGGCCTGAACTCCCCACCCTTATTCCTTTAGCCTTCGCCCTCCCTCCCCCCTCCCCCACACATATCCCCCACTAACACACTCCTCCTTTTCACCGCCCATCCCACAACTAACAATACTAACACCTCCACCCCACAACCGACCACCCTTCCCCATCTAACAATACTAACATCCCTCCTCTCTTCTCCCCCCTCCCCTTATCACACGCACACACCCACCGGTACATATATACACGCGCTCACACTAACCACACACCCTACTACCACCACTATCCCTCACACGAACACACACACCCACTTACACCACCCACTCTACACGCAACTAATATCACTAACACCCCCCGACCCCATGCACACGAACACACACACCCACTTACACTACCCACTCTACACACCCTACCACCACTGACCCCCCACTAACACCCGCATTCAACCCTTTCCCCACCACCAGTTTACTAACACCCACTAACACCCCCTTCACCACATACACACTCATCCAAACACGCACACACACACCAGTACACTACACTCCCTCCAACGGCCCCCACACCTTTCTCCCCCCGCACCACCCACACCCCTTCTCACACACACACACATCCCACTAACACCTCTACTAACACACACACCCCTCCCCACTCCAACTTTCACACCTACCCATCCTCTCCCCTGTCCACCGCACCTCCGCACACACTGACACACCGACTTTCTTCACTTACCATTCTCCCCGACTGCTGCTATGCCCTGAATCTCTGACCACCTCGCCGCACACACAGACACACAACCCTCCTCCTGCCTTGACCCTCTGATCACTCTCTGTTGCGCGCGCACCCCACATCTCCCCTCTTCCGACCAACCCAGCCACGGATTACACACATTGGACATCTCTCCCAAGAATCAACTACATCACAAGGAAATTACCCAGCATCCCACCACCCTCTACGGAACTACCTTAGGAACTCACCCACGGACATACACTCAAAAACATTTTTTTCCCACACGCCACCTACATCCACAACACGTATAAACACCACACACACGTGCGTACCACCACATATTTACACACTCAGCCCCCGGAATCCTCTCCCCCCACCCCTCTGACCCCTCCCCATCCACACACGCACACACACACCGACCTACACCCCACCACACACACACTTTTTCCTGAACATGCAACTCCGTTCTTCCCCCAACTCTTACTTTCACATACACACACACACACACACACACGTACACCTACACACACACACCACCTTCAGCCCTCCCCGCTCGGAGACCCCGCCTCCCTCTCCCCACCCCACTCGCCACCACCCCTACACGCCCCACACTCTTCCCCCACTTGTTTTACTTCATGTTTATTTTTATTTTTATTATGCTTTTATATTTAATTTCATTTGTACCGTTTCCTCTCACTCCCTTTTTTCTATATGTCTCTCCACCACTCCCCTACACACCCTTGGAACTCTCTTCCCACACACTTTTCGCCTGAAGAAGGGCTTATGCCCGAAACGTCGTTCCCCACCATCACCCCACTCTCAAGAGCGTGAAACTAATAAACCTTTGTTCGTACTGCCTCTCTGTTTTGTTCCCGTTCAATTTTTCACTATATATATATATATATATGTTGTTTATTACATAACTATTAAGCTCTGTTACCTACATAGAGCACTCTTTTTTCCTGGACCTTTCCGACGGAATTACTTCATTTATACAGCTCCAACCGGGATTGATTGAAGCATATTCTATATTACATATATGATTGGCACTTTCCAGCCCGATTAGTTGAGCACTCTACAGTTTTCAGGAATTTAACCAACATACACCATGGACCTTTATGAATTGGATTATTCAATAAAAAATATACCTACTCTTTCCAACACAACTTATACCAAAATGCTTATAGATAAAATCGAACAAGTCGTTAAAAGAATGAGATGCAAGGCAATGGTTTACGATGGACTATTCAGTGCTGATACTAATGACTGTTTTGACATAAAATCCCGTAAATATCCACCTAGAATTAAAGACATGGCCAACTTCGAATTAGACCTTGTTAATTTAATTAGTGATATCAAATTTCGTAAGTACAATAATAATGTTCAAACTATACTGTCTAACGATATTTCTAATTTTAGAAATTCTACAAACACTTTTGTTCTTTCCGATAAAACTAAAAATCTCTTTGAAGTTAATAGTATTTTGTATAACCAACTTTTAACTAATAGTATCACCAACAAATATCAATTAACTAATAATAATACCTACAATACTATTAATAAAGAAGCTAAAGAACTAGCTAGTTCATTAAAAATAGACAACCGGATTGAAAGCCTAGCTAAACGTAAAGTATATATTACCCTTAAAGACCATAAATTAGACTTTACTAATCGACCTAGTTGTAGACTGATTAACCCGGCTAAATCCGAAGTTGGCCTTGTAAAAAAATCTTAAGAAAAATAATTCTCCAAATTAGAACTAAGACTGACCTATCACAATGGTTAAATACATCCTCTGTTATTTCTTGGTTTAATAACATACAAGGTAAAAATAAGTGTAGATTTACCCAATATTGGTTATTTTTACCCCTCTATTACTGTTTCCTTATTAACTAATGCCTTAGAGTTTGCAAGACCCTTCATTAATATTTCTAAATTAGAAGAAGACATTATCTTTCATGCTAGTAAAACTTTACTCTTTACTAATGAAAGTATTTGGGTTAAAAAGTCAAACCCTGAAAACTCTTTTGATGTTGCAATGGGTTCATATGACAATGCGGATGTGTGTGACTTAGTAGGATTATTCCTTCTCCACACCCTCAAAGAGAAATTTTCTTCCCATAATATCGGTTTATACCGTGACGACGGATTGGCAGTTTCTCATACCACCAACGGCCATAACCTTGATAAATTCCGTAAAGATTTAATCAATACTTTTGCTAATCTTAACCTTAAAATTACTATATATACTAGAGATACGAACCTTACCAATGCTAACTTTCTTGACATTAATCTTGATCTACTTACTGCCTCTTTTAAACCTTATCATAAACCTAACGAAAATCTTAGATATATACACAAAGAGTCTTGCCATCCCCCTATAGTTTTTAAAAATCTTATTCCCAACATTAGCCGTAGGATTTCTACCTTATCTTCGTCTCTAGACATTTTTAATAAAGCCGCCCCTTATTATAATAAAGCCCTTAATAACAGCGGATTTACAGAACAAATTAATTATTTACCTACTCCCCCCTAAAACTAACCACAATAATAGGAAAAGGAAAATTATTTGGTTTACACCCCCCTTCTCTCTAACTGTCAAAACTAATGTAGGAAGGAAATTCCTTGACCTCTTAGATAAACATTTTCCTCCTAATCATAGGTATTATAAGATATTTAATAGAAATGTAGTTAAGATCAGTTACTCTTGCTGCCCATCAATGAAGTCTAAAATCACTAATTCCAATCATACGAGAATAAGGGTTTTATGCACATGTCGCTTCTTTTAAACACTCCGATAAAAGGACATCAACAGCTCTCGCAAATAAGGTGTGGGAATTCAAGGATAAAAACATCCCGTACTCTATCGATTGATCTATTTTAGACCATTCGAGGGAGTACCAAAGGGGCACAAAGAATTGTTCTTTGTGTACCACTGAAAAATTTAGGATTTTACAAAACATGAAAGCCAGTTCAACTTGCCTGAACTCAAAGACCGAGATCTTCAGATGTTGTCCTCACCTGAAATCGCATCTGATCTGTAACTGGATTGACATTCCTACGATAACTCAACCACCTTGAACTTCTTCTCTGCTCTCTACACCTTACATCCACTACGGTTTTTTTACCTTCTGAATTCACTTTCTGTACTCTTATATTCTTTTTCTCCCTTATCTCCCCTTATATTTAAACCTTTTCCTATGTCATTTATTTTCCTTATTTTCCCCCCTACTTCCTACATTACCCTTCACATACCCACCTTTTTTATTTTTATTTTTAGATATTTATTTCTGTGTGTGTGTGTGTTGCGTATATGTGTATATATATATATATATGTATGTTTATGTGTGTGTGTGTATGTATGTTTATATTTATCTGTATGTATATGTATGTGTATATATAAGTATTTTATATGCTTCTGTTATATTTGTGTGTGTATATGTATATATATATATATATATATATATATATATATATATATATATATATATATATGTATATATATATATATGTGTATATATATGTGTATATATGTATAATGTGTGTGTGTGTGCGTGTATATTTGTGTGTGTGTGTGTATTTTTATATAATGGTTTTGTGTGTATATATATAATAGCCTCAGAGACGGCTTGAGCTCTGCCGTTGGGTCATACTTTTTCCTATGTGTGCATATATATACGTATATGTATGTATGTGTGTGTGTATTTCTATGGTTGTGTGTGTGTGTGTGTATATATATATATATATGTATATGTATGTGTGTGTGTATATGCATAATTACATACAGTGATTTAATGGTTATTTTCATTGATCATTTGCTCCGGGAACTTGTCGAGCGCTCTAAATCAGCTATAAACATTTATACCCTTTTCTAATTATTTATTTATTATTTGTCGTATTCCCAACTTTTTATTTTTATATATACAATATTTATGCTTTTTATATATATAATATTTGTTTTTTCTTATATATATATATCTGTGTGTATGTATGTATATGTATGTGTATGTATGTGTGTGTATGTATATATATATATATTTTTTTTTTAAGAGTTAAAAAAGGTTCATATGAATACATCTAAGAATGAGTTTTACACACATACATATGTGTGTGTATGTTTTTGTATGTATGTGTTTGTGATATGTATGTATATGTATGTGTATATGTATATATATATATATATATATATATATATGTATATATCTGTATATATGTGTGTGTGTATGTATATGTGTATGTGTATGTATGTGTATATGTAATTGTATATGTATGTGTATGTGTGAGTGTGTGTATGTATTTATTTTTACGTATGTATGTGTATGTGCAATTGTGTGTATTGCTTACGACGTGTGTTTGTTCATTTACTTGTTGCTTGTATCGCTGTCAACACTATAATAATTTTTATATTCATTTTTATTCTTATATGACGGTAATTTTATTATTATATTTTTTCTTATAATTATTTGTGTGTGCGTATGTAGGTGTGTGTACATATATCTATATTTGTGCATGCGTATGCATGCCTGTATATATGTGTGTATGTATGTGTGTGTATGTACATGTGTATATATGTATGATTGTGTGTATGTATGTATATGTGTATGTGTATATATATATGCATGTGTGTGTGCATGTTTGTGTATTTGTATGTATGTTTATGTATGGATATGTTGATATATATGTGTGTATGTTTGTATGTGTATATGTATGTCTATGTATATATATATATATACATATATATGTGTGTGTGTGTATGTGTGTGTATATATATGTGTATGTGTATATGTGTGTGTATGTATTTGTGTGCGTGTATGTGTGCGTGTGCATGTGTGTTTATTTTTCCTTTCCTTCTTCCTTTTCCAGCCTCACTTTCATATAGATTATATTTTTGTTTTTAAAATCCAATGTCAATAAATACACCAGGATTTTTTTCATTCTGATGATTGAAAACAAAATTTGTTTGCTTTTAAGAAACCACTGGTAAATGAAATAATTGCCTTATGTTGTTTATTACATAACTATATATATATATATATAAACTCACTCAACCATACACAAATATATAAAAACACACACACACACACATCTCTCTCTATATATATATACACACACACACACACACACACACACACACACACACACATATATATATATATATATATATATATATATATATATATATATACGATATTAACAAATGGAAACTATATTTATAAAACCATATTCACTTCATTATACATATTTCAAGGACACCAAGTTAAATTATGGTGTGCTTTCATCAGACAAAATATAATATAGATCAGTTTTATAAATAAATATTGACATACCCTTAAAAAATGCAAGCATTACTGTTGGAAGCTCCCGGATAGTGGAGTTGTTTAATTATATTATTATTAGTATTGGATATTTTTATTTTAAAAATAAGCCGTTGGGTAACAGAGAAAGAAAAAAAGATAAAGAAGGCGAGAGAGAGAGAGAGAGAGAGAGAGAGAGAGAGAGAGAGAGAGAGAGAGAGAGAGAGAGAGAGAGAGAGAGAGACAAATACAACAGAGAGAGAAAGATATATATAGAGAGAGAGGAGACAGAGAGAAGGGGAGAGAACGAAAACTCTAAGTCATATCTTCTTGAGTTAACTTAACAATTGAGATGAAATGAATAAATAAAATTAGAAATGTTAATAATCATGAATGGAATATACATATATAATATGAGAAATTAATCATTGTTTAAATATGATTAGATGTTTAGTTAATCATTTAAAAATTGAGATCAATATATTAAAAACTGAGATCAATATATTAAAAATTGGGATCTATACATTAAGAAATCCATATATTACTAGAGAACTACATATCATATAACACGTATATACACGCAAAAATACATATAAATATATATACACACTTATAAAATACATAACATATCTAACTACGTATATAATATATACACACAAAGCATAAAGGATTCTTTAATTTAATTTAAGATATAGGAATCTTTAAAATGTTATAATTGTTAAGATATTAAAGGAAATTTTATGTTATACACACTTTATGTTATTAAACAAAATTTCTTTTTATATAAGTTTTATAGGATTACCTTTTATGTATTTATGGCTGTTATTATATGTCTATCTGTCACAAATGTTGGGATAATCACTATACTTAAGTGCAATCAAATTGTATGGATATACACGCATACGCATATACACAATTCTCACATATACATATATATACATGTGTGTGTACCCTCAGCCAATAGGTAGATACGCATCACGCATACATATACATACAGACAGACATACATTCATAAAAACGCATAGAACATATGTACATGTATGTCAATACACACATATACATATATACTCACATAAAGAGAGAAGTATATATAAATACAGTACATAGTATAATTGAGTACATAAAATACAAAAGAATTATATTACAATTTGGAAATATAATTATAAGCAATATAACTTTAAAATATTATAGAGTATTTTAAGTTATAATTTCAAAATAATAGTATGTTTAATAGATTTAGTATAGAAATTTATCTTACGTATATTTAACTCAAAATTTTGAAAGGATAAACTTTCGAAAATAGGAGAAGCTATCAGAACAATAAAAAAACAATAAAAAAACAATAAAAAATAAGAAATAAGAAATATTTTCTCCTTTCAAGAGCTCTCAATATATTTCTCTAGAATAGTTTATTATATTTATATTTATTTATATTTAGGAAGAAAAGTTATTTTTACTTGAGTGTATAATCAGTCAAAAAAGATGAAGGAATCTAATGATTTATCGACAGGTTTTTAGCAGAGAGTTATATTTAGATAGTTGTAATGTTGCCACGAGGAACCATCTTTGGTAGAAAGATATGATAGGAATATCGACAACGACTTTAGCTTGTTTTTACATTATTTATTAACAAAGGTTAAGAAGTGAATTAAGTTGGCATGCCAAGAATAATGAAATAATTCAATTAAGATTACAAGAGAAAATGCGGTCGACTGGCTGAGGCGTTTGGCCAGGTCCGTAGTAAAATTGTTGTGTCGTTACATATTGTTTGTGCTTATGGAGCAAAAGAACAAGTGGTGTTTACCTTAGCATGGTCAAGCTGCAAGAGTGAGATTCCTCAAATCTTCGCGGGCTATTTCTCCCTCAGGACGCGTAGGGATACATCCTCTTCTCCTGGCGCTGATTGGCTGAGTTGAGCCAAATCACGCACAGAGAATGTATGTGAGCCCGCGGATTGTAGGTCACTACAGGTTCAATATATTAATAAAATTAATTAATTAATTATATACTACATTTTAAATTTATAATTATATTTAAGCGTTGAGTTTAATTATATGTCTGCAGCAACTGAATAAATTATTCCTTAAGTTCAGGGAATTTTTGGTCTTTAATATAAAGAATATTTCCTCTATACAAAGATCGCAATTTTCTGAAGAGGAGTTAAAAGGAGTAGCTTACGAAATAATATTCCAAATCAACGAATATTCAACGTTCTTTAGTTTTAGGTCCCATAATAGGCTAGATAGAGAAGTTGAAGATTTTTTGTTTGGATCTGTAAAATAATTTTTATGATTATTGAAGCGGGATTTAAACTCTGTGGAAGTAGATCCCACATAATTAAATGAATTTTACGTTACAATTATATACTACATTTTTAGCTAAGCAATTGTTATTTAACGGACAGTTAGATTTATTTCTACAGTTACATTTATCAGATTGAATATTGCTTGGGTTATTATTGGTATTTTAGTTAGGTTTTAAATTTCTATTATTAATTCTATTAATATTTTGCGCTAAATTTTTGGTGGAAGAATAAGCTAATTTTATAGTATGTCTATTAAAAATTGAGTAATGTCTATGTGTTCTAGGGAAGCATTTGTCAAGAGCTTTAAAAAATAGTTTAGCAATAGGGGTTTTAATATTTAATGAGAAAGGAGGAGCGAACCATAATATGTTCCTAGTTCTATTTCTTTTTCGGCTTTCGGAATTAATGTAAGGTTTTCTATTATACTTGTTAAAATTGTTACCATAGTTAAAATTGTTACGATTATGGTTAGTTGTTATATTATTATTATTATCGATGTATTTAATTTTATTTCTATACCCATCTCTACCTAACGCTTCGTTGTAATAATGTGCTTTTTCATCAAATATATTCTTATTAGCTGAAATTCTCGAAATTCGTTCTTGTACAGAGTTCACTATACATACTACTGTACGTCTGTATACATATATGTATGTAAGTGTACATACTTATATTTAAGTAACAGCCGTACTAAGAGTGGGAAATGAAATTTCATTTCATTTTTTTCTGTTTATATATATATATATATATATATATATATATATATATATATATATAGTAATAATAATAAATTTGAAGACTAAAATCCAAAGAGGGCTCGATAAGGATAAATATACATCAAATATATAAGAACCGGTTGCAACTCCGGTTGCAACGTTTTTTGAAATATCCACTTCTGCGTTTACAGATTGACTTTGTTAGTTTCAGAAGATCCCGTTAAAGCAGCGATTCTTTGCTTAAACTTTAATCTGTTATTTTAATAAATATATATATATATATATATATATATATATATGAATAAAGATTCAGCGAGAATCGCATTTCGGCGGGCAGGAAAAGCGAAGCGAAACGCAAATATCAGAAATGATACTGGCAAAGTGCTCAATAGTTAAAAACCAGAGCTAAACAATGTGTTAAGAAACCATACAAAACTGAAAAGGTGGCCAAGAAGACATTAACCACCCAACCCCAAAACCAAATCAAGCTAAACAGGTCAAAACAAAATAAATGATATATATATATATATATATATATATATATATATATATATATATATATATATATATATATATATATATAAATAGCTTAGAGTTTAGACTCAAAGAGGTCATTTACCTCTTTGAGTCTAAACTCTAAGCTATTTATCACTGCTCCCCCAGATGAGCTGAATTTTGTAATCCCATATAAACGGCTGTTATTTCTAGCACTATGTGTGGGACGTTAGAGGACTGGAATAAGCCGTGTGCAAAACCTCGTGTATTTTCGCTACGCTAACCAGACCTTAGATATTTTTCTGAGGTAGAGTTATTTTATTTTTATCTGGGTACCTATTGATAAACACAGAAAAAGTTGATTAACTCACTGCTAATTAGTTAATTATTTTACTATTATACCATCCTTTGTGAAACATGTTTGAAGTTTGAAGTTCTGACCGATCTGCGGAAAAAGTTTGTATTTTGAATTTTAAACGTGTCTTGGTACCAAGGCTTTTTGCCCATATGAGTCTGTGAGTATTGATTTATTATTTTCTAGATCGTACAGGCAGACCTTATGTTGTTGAATTAAGATTTTTCACTCTAGTGATCTTATTAGTCAATTACAACTAAAACATGTAAATGTTCATCAAATATTAATATATATATATATATATATATATATATATATATATATATATATGTGTGTGTTACCTTCTCAATATATATATGTGTGTTACCTTCTCAACATATTATATTTTAAAGGGCTCAGGATCTCTTCCCCTTTGAACACATTATTTACAGGGAATAACGACGGCCTATGCCTCCGTTAATTTATCGTGATATTTCGCTCCTAACAACAGTCTTTCCTATCTCTGTTTGGTTGAGCACACTTCTCTGAGTGGCTTTGGGCTGCCCTTTTTAGCAGTTCGTCTCTCAGAGGCCACTGGTTCACTGCCCTTAAACACGCTGTGACTTCTCTCTCCCACGTGTAGCTGGACAGTCAATTGTAAAATTCTCTTAGTGTTGTCTGAGATGTATGGCCTTACACACGCTGATGAACCGAGACTAGACCATTTCTTTCAACAAATTTTCTGGTGAAACATATCTTTGGATTTGTACGTGTGTTATATAGTTATAGAGGCATTTATTTACGCTTTAATTTATATTTTTAATTATCGTGTCTATAGTCTGCCTTTCATAGGTTATAGATTCCATACACTGGTGGTTTTTTCCCTGTATTATTGATAACGCACTATATATCTCTCTCTGGTGTGTTACCTTCTCAACATATTATATTTTAAAGGGCTCAGGATCTCTTCCCCTTTGAGCACATTATTTACAGGGAATAACGACGGCCTATGCCTCCGTTAATTTATCGTGATATATATATATATATATATATATATATTATTTTGTTTGACCCGTTTAGCTTGTTCGCTTTTTTGGCTCTGGTGGTTAATGGCTTCTTAACCATCGTCTCAGTGTGTATGACCTTTTTAACTTATGTTTATAGCTCTGGTATCTTCATATCCATGGAGCGCTTGTCTACACAATACGGAAGTTGCGTTTCGCTAATTTCTACCCGCCGAAATGCGATTCTCGCTAAATTTATATTTATATATATTTATATATATATATATATATATATATATATATATATATATATATATATATATATATATATATATATATATATATAGGCATACGTCAAAACGGCCTGTCGCAGAAGTGAACCTAATTTTTGATAGTTACGTACACGTTATAAGAGTTATTTAAATTTATATATATAAAATGAAGGAGCAAATAAGAGCATGATATGAAGTCAGTCATGTGTGTGTGTATATATGTGTGTGTGTGTAAACGAATGTAAAAATACACACACATATACACTTATATATGCACACATACACAGTATAATATATACACTTGTGTGTGTATATATGTGTGTGTGTGTAAAATTCTAGGAAACCTGATCTATGCCCTACATATATTCTTTTACATTCGTTTACACACACACACACACACACACATATATACACACACACATGACTGACTTCATATCATGCTCTTATTTGCTCCTTTATTTTATATATATAAATTTAAATAACTCTTATAACGTGTACGTAACTATCAAAAATTAATTTCACTTTTGCGACCGGCCGTTTTGACGTATGCCATATATATATATATATATATATATATATATATATATATATATATATATATATATATATATAAAAACAAACAACGAAACGAAATTAAATTTCGTTTCGTTTGTAACTCACTTTTGTATGACTGACGCTTAAACAATTAAGTTAAAAATGTACATCTACATATGTATACTGAAATACTAGTGTGCATATGAATACACACACGTATACATATGTAGATGTAACAAGTCTTTCACTGGTTACTTTACCGTGAGCAACCCAGCTATTCTGTATGTAAACACACAGACAAACCGGTTTTTAGAGTCATACTGGTTTTCGAGGAAACACCTTTCCTCTATTCTCCAGAAAGCCAGACAAGGAACATTGAACTAGTTTCGTTGTTGTTACAACTCATCAGCAATATTTACCTATCTACCGGCCTTTCTGGAGAATCGTAAAAGCACATATCGTTATATGCTTTTTCTATGATTAACCCAAACTAGTGTCCATATACACACTAATTTGGGTTAACATACATAATACGTCTTTAATGCTCATATATACTTGTAATCCTAACGATCAGTATATGCTCACTGTGCAGATTGAGGATCGTAATGTTTACGTATTTTTATTTGATAACCTCTTCACTCCTATAAGTTTCTTTTACCTTTATTTTTAACTAGCTGAGGTACCCAGCTTCGCCCGGGTAAACAGATGATAAAAGAAAACTTGTAGAAGAGAAAACGACTATATTGGATGTGTTGTTTAGTTTACAATATGAGGCGAAACCGTGGTGTGTGTGTGTGAGAAAGAAAAAAAATAGTAAAAAATTTTCCAGATACACCTGATTCTTTGTTTTACTGTTCGTACATATAGCCTGCTGGCATCGATGCACAGACGACAAGCGTCCCGACAGAATTACCCTCTTTCCATTCGAAGCAGGTAGATCCCTCATCTGGGACGCTACATGTGACACGTTCTCTGCCTCCAACTTAGTCGCTTAGACCACAAACCCCGGCTCGCAATGCAGAGGACAGGAAGATAAATAAATATCGGGGATTATCCAGCTGCTACCTCTTCGCACAGTTCGCCGTCGAGACCTCAGGCGTCCTCGGACCCCATACTGCCGAGCTCCTCCACAAGATTGGTATGTCAGCAGCTCGTCGGAGGAAGGAGCCCTGTGAAGTGGGTGGCTGCTGCAGCGAGTGTCACTGGCTATTGTCCGTGGAAATGCCTTTGCAGTTTTGTTCGCAGGATCAACGAGGTAGCCAGCGAAGTGACCAAAGAGGGAGCCACGAGCCGATGAAGGAGCCATCAAGCTGGCCGTGAGTCACACGAGGGAGCCAATGAGAAAGTTACTCATAGGAGCCTTTATGTAGTTGAACGACCTCTTAGGATTAACACCTAAATTTCCCTCAAATAAAATCACCTTAGAAAAAGAGTACTACTGTTTGGGAAAGAAAAAAAAACACATGGTTAAGGATGGATTCCCTTTGGTCTTATGTCTAATGGATGAGGTCTATGATCAGAGATATTCTATCTGTGATTAGCTTAAACAGTGTATCTAAGGACTAAATTATCCACTGTATTAATCAGTTGACCTGTGGCTTAACAGCAAGAACATCAAACACAACTATCCTATATTGGCATAAATAACAATTACGTCTTATGGTTTTACTTATCTAGCACTTCCATTTCTATATTTCTAATGAAAAATACTGCCTATGATTTTCAAATAATTTTGAAAATAAGAAATTGGAGGGATTTAGCAATATAACTTTCTGATTTATCTGGTATTTGGAACAAACGCAAGTTAACTAAATTTCTCACAAATTTGTGTCATAAACAAGTGGATTGGAGTCAAAATGTTTAAAATAAAAATAAAGGACTGCTTCTAGTGTTTTATGTGGATGAAGGGTAATTTGCACATAGACAGTAATCCCTGAAGCTTAAAGACAATCGAGAGAAGAAAAAATTTGAAGATTATGCAAATGATTAACCTAATAATATTCAATACTCCTTTCATTACCAGGAAGTTAAGTAGAATTAGTAACGTGGCGAGAGCTTGTGTTACCCTCACACAATGCATCCACTACTGCACACAATGAATATATATATATATATATATATATATATATATATATATATAGCAACGAGTAGGACCCCGACGGCTGAGCTCAAGCCGTTTCGACGGCTAATTCTGGACTAAATGAACATTTTTATCCTGGTATATGAATAGCCGAGCTTCTCAGGAGGTAATTCCATATATGGTAAAAGTGATTGTCACAAGGATTGGTCAAAAGTTTGTTGTTGAGACACATAATTCTATCATGGCAATTTGTGGAAGGAAGGGGTAGCTGAACCTGCCAGTATTTAATTGTTTTTTTTAACATTCTCGGTATTTTTCTATATATTTACCCCATATTGTTTTACTTATTGTTTCGACTTCCTCCCCTCCCCCTCCCTAGTTTACTTCCTTGACCTCCTGCCCTGCTGTAGTTGGCACTATCAATGCACGACTGGGTTTCCTCCACCCCTCTCCCTCTTTCTTCTACTGGCAGGTTCAGCTACCCCTTCCTTCCACAAATTACCATGATAGAATTATGTGTCTCAACAACAAACTTTTGACCAATCCTTGTGACAATCATTTTTACCATATATGGAATTACCCCCTGAGAAGCTCGGCTATTCATATACCAGGATAAAAATTTTCATTTAGTCCAGAATTAGCCGTCGAAACGGCTTGAGCTCAGCCGTCGGGGTCCTACTCGTTCCTATTACCCACTCTACTACCCTAAGTATTGAGTACTTTGGTGCGTTATGGTCCACCTGGTTCCTTACCACATTTCCTTCGTTATATATATATATATATATATATATATATATATATATATATATATTTATTGACATATAGTATCTGTTTATGTGGTTTTATACGTATAGATATGTTTGTGTGTGGGCATATAATTATATAATGTATATTTTTTAAAGTGTAACCGTGAACATAATATTACAAATAAAAAGAGAAAAAAAGAAAAAAAAGGGAAAGGAAAAAAGAAAGAGAAAAAAAAGACGCAAGCAGGTAATACATACATCTAGGACCACATACAACAAAAGACAGGTGAAAGGGGTGGACAAACGAACTACTGCCAGAACAAAAGATAACGATATCGCGAGGAGCACTGGATAACCTCTCTAATAATTTTTTAGGTAAGCCAGCACGCTCGCAGCGTTATCTCGGGTGATGGCGAGGCTGATGCGCTGGCACAACCAAGCGCCTTAACGAGCATCACCAGTTACCTCGGTTAAGTGAACTGCCAGTGAACATAAGGACCTCGCAACGCCTCGAACGTCACAGACTGGAAAATGTAGTTAACCGAAAGATGACAGCATTTCAGGATTTTGTTCCGTTCGGCTACGAAAGCTGTAGCTCTCGCCCTAACCGCAGCATCCAAGATGTGGGAAAAAGCAAAAGAGTCACTAACTGTGACGTCTCAGATAAGGCACCTGCCCCTTCACAAGGGGCACAGGGTAGAATCGTCAGTTCTTTTCCCATCAATTCTGGACAACCCAGACGGTTCCAAAGCTCACTTGGCATTCAGGCGGCAAGATAGACTGTGCTTACGTGTAAGTTTTCCTACAGCAGCTTACCTTTCAAGATGCCGAGATTTGTAATACCGAGTGAGTCCACTGGTTGACCTACATAGTTGGTTACAGACACTGCAAGAAAGATCAACCTGATGTCACATTGGTAGACTGTGTTGTTTCTAAGATGCCATTTGTGTCTAATTAGGCCTGACTTGGAAAAGCAAACTCGGCCACGTTCGTCACACGAAACAGATTCTTTCGTTCCCTACTCAGGAAGAAGGGATGGGGGTGGGGTTAACGTCTTCCATATACTTACCAGCTCGTTTCAACTCAGCATATTCAATTTGGGTGTTTTCGAATTTTATAGCACTAGTTACAATCAGTTTTCTCCACTCCACTCTATCTTTCCATGTGCTAGTATCGATATTGAACTTTTTAATTGTGCCTTTTAGGCAGTTCTTATACGGTTTTCGTGGCTTGCATACATACATATATAGATATAATTTATCTTCTTCATTGTTGTTTAATTACTTGTCTTACAGCAAAAGGGGTGTGTTTTTTCGAGGCAAAATCGAATTTTCTTTGTCTTCTGAAACGTGCGTAAAACAGTAGAATATTTAATTACTACACCTTGTCTAATTTTTCTCATTGTTCAGCATTATATATCTACTAACTGGCCCGTCCGACTGGCGCCCGGCTGCCATTGGTGTGTTCTACGGCATCCATATATATATATACCTGACGTACATAGCTTCGCCTGGATAAACAGACGATAAGCCGTCTGTGTATTATAGTATGACTGTTGAATACATATAGTATAGTATAGTATAGTATTACTGTTGAAAATATATAGTATAGTATTACTGTTGGAAATATATAGTATAGTATAGTATTACCGTTGAAAATATATAGTATAGTATTACTGTTGAAAATATATAGTATAGTACTAGCAGTTTAGCCCGGGGTTGCTCGGGTTTGTTCATTTGCTATGAAAAGTTACATACAGTAAACGTGGCTTGAAAGCGAATAAGCTTATCAATTAAGTGCATAAAGCAGTTGAACCGGTTATTAAAAGTTACGAACCAATTAGCATTTTGGACAATCAATGATGTGTTAATAATCTTCCAATAGCGAATTTAGCAGACCAAAGTTGCAAGATGGTGGCCCTGATGCCGCTGGGTGTCAAATCTGTCCGCCATGGGTGACCCTACCAGGAAATAGTTTTCCAGACGGCATAGCTCCAACACCTCCAACACCTGCACCAACATCTATAGCACCTCTTTGTAGACGATATTGGATGTCATCCCTTGAGGAGTGTAAGCAAAAAGTCCATTCCTGCTCCCTACGCGGGAACAGGCAACATAAAGTTGGCCATGGGAGAAGCATGGCTCCCCCAAATGGATGCCCGCCACCGACAATGTTTTCCCTTGTGACTTGTTAATGGACATGGCAAAACATGGTCTCACCGGGAATTGGGATCGCCGGAAATCGAACGGGATATCTGACGCTGAGGGGAAAAGGTTCATCCTTGGCAGTGTATTCGGCAGAATTGCCAGAAGTACAACACTATGGGTGTTGTCATATTAATATTTAACCAATTAAAGTCGTAAAAAATAAATAATTTAAACATTCCGATTCATATGTCTATAGCATTAATCTGTTATATGAAGTGTTATTTTGCGGGTCGTTATTTGCAATAAGCTGATTTAAAATACCCCAGAAAAGCCGTATGTCAATACGGAACTCCAATTACTCCCCTAGCAGTTAAATTATAGAGAGGGGGAATAATCTACTATAGAGAGAGGGAAGAGCGACGGAGAGAGTAAAGCTAAGAAACTATAAGGAGGTGTATAAAACAGTGTTGTCATATAGAGATTACAGAACGACAGAGAGAGTAAAGCAGTTAAATTATAGAGAAGGGGAATGATCTATTATAGAGAGAGGGAAGAGCGACGGAGAGAGTAAAACTAAGAAATTATAGGGACGTGTGTTAAACCTCAAAGCATGAAGAGAGTAAAGCAGTTAAATTATAGAGAGGGTGAATAATCTATTATAGAGAGAGGGAAGAGCGACGGAGAGAGTAAAGCTATGTTTGTTGTTGTATAAATTGATGTGTTGCTTAGTTTTCAAAGTTTATGTCGCTTTCCTGAACGAAGTTTTGTCACTGTTGTAAACAGTAATGGTGATAGGGTAGTAGAGGGAGGCATTAATCTTTTAAAGAGAGTTGCAGAGGAGATTGAGAAGGGAGTAGAGGGAGGGATGAACCTTTTAAAGAGAGTTGCAACATGTATGTAGTTTCATAGATTGTTGAGGGTAGTAGAGAGAGGAATTAAGCGTGTAAGAGAGAGGGTTACAGCATGTATTTAGTTTTATCGATTTTTTTCATAGAAGCAGGAAACTTTTGGCAAAGTTTATTACGCGTTGACCATCGTTGGTATATTTGGAGCACATTGGGAAAAAATCATCAAAATCGGTAGAGAAATGTGGAAATACATAAAAATCATACACACACAGGCATCTTCCGTTTTATATATATATATATAGATATAGATTACTGTTGAAAATATATAGTATAGTATTACTGTTGAAAATATATAGTATAGTACAGTATTACTGTTGAAAATATATAGTACGGTATTACTGTTGAAAATATATAGTATAGTATAGTATTACTGTTGAAAATATATAGTACGGTATTACTATTGAAAATATATAGTATAGTACAGTATTACTGTTGAAAATGTATAGTATAGTATTACTGTTGAAAATATATAGTATAATATTATTGTTGAAAACATATAGTATAGTATTACTGTTAAAAATATATGGTATAGTATTACTGTTGAAAATATATAGTATAGTACAGTATTACTGTTGAAAATATATAGTACGGTATTACTGCTGAAAATATATAATATAGTATAGTATTACTGTTGAAAATGTATAGTATAGTATTACTGTTGAAAATATATAGTATAGTATTACTGTTGAAAATATATAGTATAGTATTACTGTTGAAAATATATAGTATAGTACAGTATTACTGTTGAAAATATATAGTATAGTATCACTGTTGAAAATATATAGTATAGTATTACTGTTGAAAATATATAGTATAGTATCACTGTTGAAAATATATAGTATAGTACAGTATTACTGTTGAAAATATATAGTATAGTACAGTATTACTGTTGAAAATATATAGTATAGTATCACTGTTGAAAATATATAGTATAGTATTACTGTTGAAAATATATAGTATAGTATCACTGTTGAAAATATATAGTATAGTACAGTATTACTGTTGAAAATATATAGTATAGTATTACTGTTGAAAATATATAGTATAGTATTACTGTTTAAAATATATAGTACAGTATTACTGTTGAAAATATATAGTATAGTATTACTGTTGAAAATATATAGTATAGTACAGTATTACTGTTGAAAATATATAGTAGAGTATTACTGTTGAAAATATATAGTATAGTATTACTGTTGAAAATATATAGTATAGTATTACTGTTGAAAATATATAGTACAGTATTACTGTTGAAAATATATAGTATAAATATATAGTACAGTATTAATGTTGCAAATATATAGTACAGTATTACTGTTGAAAATATATAGTACAGTACAGTATTACTGTTGAAAATATATAGTACAGTACAGTATCACTGTTGAAAATATATAGTATAGTATTACTGTTGAAAATATATATCTATAATTTATAATATATCAAAATTTGAAAGATTTGAAAAATATTTCAAATCTTTTAAATTTTGATATTTTACTTATTTGGCATCCCCCACTACGTGAAATGGTGGCAGGATAGATACCAGCCTACAACATAAATTCTTCAGAAGATAGCAGCAGCAAACTAAAGCTAACCTGCCAGCTGACCCCTTAACACCACTACCACTATCAACACAATGGAGGGGGCCAACTGTACTTAAACATTCGGACAAAACAACTATAACAGATTGACTTGCCTCAGAAAAATTTCTATAGACTTTTGACTGAGGAATGTTCTCACAACTGACCAATGGGGTGCGAGCGTGTCCTATCACGCCGAAATTCGTTTGTTCTAATTCATATGATTCCAGTTCTTCAGAGGAATAACAACACAACCAGGAGTTGGACATATCGATGTATTGACGGAGTAAAATACACTTCAACATGTGTATCTGTCTTTTCCACACCAATTCGGACTGCCCGAAGAGGTCACAGCCAATGATGGCTGTCACCGAAATATATATAGCAGTATATCGAAATTTATAATAAACGAAGCCAAATTTTACATATTTGACTTAATTATTTTACATTACTCCGGGGTAAACAAACCAACCTGCGTACTTCGTCGAGTGCTCCAATCTGCATACTAAGGTGTCGGTAAACAACCAACATATACTCAAAATTTATATATATATATATATTAGGGTGTTCCAGAATCCCACATTTTACACAAAAGTGTTTTTTTCTTAGCTCCCTATGCATTTTCTCATGCCATTTTGTATATTATCAATTTATAATGTAATTTTGATTATTTCAGACTAATTTAAGCCTTGCCTAATAGTTACAAATTGGCAGAATAATGGCGGAAACCAGTGGGACCAGTTGTAGCTACTCGCTCCGTTGTGATGATCAAGAAATATGGCTCCTGGGGCAATATGTTACATCCTTTTCACCAAACAAAATACCAACAAAGGGGGATGTTCTAAGATATTTCTTCTACCTGAAAGATGGTCCTATGAAACACGAAAAGCATGTGAGCTTCAATGGTGCTATTGCGGATAGGCTTGTGATGGAAGTAGTTAGTCAGTGGGAAAAAGCTGGTGTGGCGACTCAATGAAAAGACAAAGTGAAACTGAAAATTATGAACATGTACAATGAATACAGAAATTTACAAAAAACAAAGGTTCTAAGTCAAACAAAGAAAAGGAAGCACTATTTATTTCTGAATTGGATTCGTATTTCTACATTGCACATACTGATGCTGAAAAGATAATTTTGCAAGACCGTCTTCGTAATAATGAACAGAAAATGGAATATGCTACATTTATCGAAGCCCTGCGTTGCCAGAAAAAAGTATCTCTGGGTGCTGAAGACAAGGGTTACCAGAAAAGGGGATCTTCAAAGTTTAAGCGTGATCAGGTTTCTGTGGCTCGTCGAGAGTCAGAGAACCATAGAAAGCGTTTGTCAGGATCTGTAGCAGCACAACTTCCATGTAATGAACTGAGTCATTCAAGTTCAACCAATGATGAAACTGAAGATGAACAGGATCCTGAATTTCAGGCCTCAAACCCACCCAGACACAGCTCAAAGTCAGACAAGAAACGAAAAATCCAGCTGGAACTCCCAAAGAATCCATTTCAAAGTCCAAATATTTCTCTAATGGCTGATCGTTTAAACCTGACACTGGGCCAGAGAACAGCATTTATGGCATCGATTGTTTCTGCGGGTGGGACTGACATAGACGCCACAACTCTCTCCAAGAATAGTAGCAGACGTGCAGCTAAGAAGATCAGAACTGTGGGGGCTGAACACACAAAGGAACAATTTACTGTACCAGACTTTGCTACCTTGCATTGGGATGGCAAAATAATTCCTGGTGACCACGAGAGGCTAGGTGTGCTAGTTGCTGGAACTCCGGACTTCAGAGAAGGTAAACTCCTCGGTGTTCCTATAATTCCTGATGGCACTGGAACCACCCAAGCCAAAACATCATTTGATCTTGTTAAAGATTGGAATGTTGATGGGTCTGTGGTGGGCTTGGTCTTCGACACAACTGCTTCGAATTCTGGATGGAAAAATGGTGCCTGTGTGAAACTAGAAGAGATGCTCAACAAAAAGGTGTTTTATTTTGCTTGTCGGCACCATGTCATAGAGCGTATCTTGTGTGCAGTGTGGCAGCAACTATTCGGAGCAATGTCCAGTCCAGACGCCCCAGAGTTCAAGGAGTTCAAAAAAGATTGGGTGTCACTCACAGACAAGATCAACTTTAAAACATTGAACATTGTCGACCGGAGACTCAGGCGTCTGTGTTCTGAGAACATCAAGTTCCTCCAAGATTTGCTGACATCCGACGTTGGGAAAATGAGTTTTCTTCCACAGGACGACTACCGAGAATGTGCGGAGTTGATGTTGATCTTGCTTGGTGTCACCCCTCCTCGTAGAATTCATTGGATGCTGCCTGGTGCACATCATAACGCTCGGTGGATGTCAACAATCATCTATAGTGCAAAGATGTATGCATTTGGTGAGCGACTCAATTACGATCAAGCTAAAATGGAAAAGTTACGCCGGGTCTGTATGTTCAATGCTCTGTTCTACGTGCGATACTGGCTGACAGCAGTCAAGTGTGCTGATGCACCATCCAATGACCTTCAATTCTACGTGGAGTTGACACAGTACAGTAAGGTTGATAGAGATCTCTCGCAGGCAACCACTACTGCTCTGAGCAGGCATCTTTGGTACCTGACGGAGGAAGCCATTTCGCTAGCGCTGTTTTCAAGTCGGGTCCAAGAGTCCGAGAAGAAACAAATAGCCCAACGTCTTGTCAAAACGAAAACGTCTGGGCCTCTCGACCGTGGTGCTCCAGTATTTCCCGAGTTGAAGTCGTCCACGAAGCTGCCTCATCTAGTTGGGAAGAAATCAAGGCTTCTGTTCGATCTCCTTGGTCTCGACGATACTTGGCTTGAGCTGTCACCTGCAACTTGGTCATCACAAGCGTCATATCAAAATGCCTGTGCTGTTGTTCACAATATCAAGGTAGTCAACGATCTGGCGGAGAGAGCAGTCAAGTTGATAATTGATTTTGTTGCCATCACCAAGAATGAGGAGGAGAAGCAGTGTGTTCTTCAAGTAGTCGAAGCTCATCGTCGCAAGGTCCCGGATTTCAAAAAAGAAACTCTGAAAAAAATATGACTGGAGTTAACTTAACTGAACTTGTTTCTTTCTTGTACACCTTTATATTCAAAGCTGGTTTACTAAATATAATGGATTAATAAAATAAACGATTATTGTATGGTCATATTTGGTTTCACATTTTCATGTAACATAATCACACTTTCCACTATAATCACCATGATATAGGCAAGACTCAAAATAATTTATTTAATACAAAATATGTTTTATTTTACCAATTGGAGCATGGGAAAACACACAGTGAGCGTTAGTATTGTGACCTTGCTTTTTATGGCACACTCTAATATATATATATATATATATATATATATATATATATGGAAAGTTATATTTAAATTGTTGTGTTACAACTAGTAAATATTTATAACTGATATAAAAGCACTCGACAAATATCTATCTATCGTCCGAAACGGCATAGCATATTGTTAATATGTTATCCCTGAAATATATATAATGAAATAAATATGGTTTTATAAATATAGTTTCCATTTATTTAATATTGTATATATATATATATATTTATTAAAATAACAGATTAAAGTTTAAGCAAAGAATCGCTGCTTTCACCCTTAACGGGATCTTCTGAAACTAACAAAGTCAATCTGTAAACGCAGAAGTGGATATTTAAAAAAAACGTTGCAACCGGAGGAAGATAGGAAGACGATACTTTGGTTCGTGGAAACGTTCGCTGGCAAAGAACGGGGAAAAAAAACGAATATAATACGTCATTAATAGGAGCGGTGAAAAACAATTACGCGCAAAGACAGAACCACGTTTATGGTATAAAAGAGGTCGTAGACTAATGTTCTCTTAGGTGGTTCATAGAGACGTTCTCTGGCAATGAACGAAAAAAACGAAGATAATACGTCATATGTGGAGAGTGGAGAACAATTGCACGCAAAGACAAAACCACGTAAATGGTATAGCAGAAGTCGTAGACTAAAATTCTAACTAGGAGACCGAATGAATCTCCGCTTCAGAGTTAAGAATAAAGTAAATAAATACAATACAGAGGTAATAGAAATTAAATAGATACATACACGCATACAAATACGCATATACACAAGCATACGCGAAAACACTTACCATAGGTATACAAAACCACGCACATATAAATATGTGTGTGTGTGTGTGTGTGTGTGTGCGTGTATACAAATAAATAAATAATTAAATGAACGTATATAAATAAATAAATACGTATATAACAAAGGCACACACATTCCTACATGTAAATACACAAATGTTCGGAGACGTAAGTCAACCAAAACATGAAGTACACATATACACACACCCTACATACGTACGAACCTGCATACTCACACAGACGCAAAACTCTAATTTCAGGTATAATTCTATCAAGAATCGTTTTACTAAGTCTACCTAAATCGGACTTCGTAGGGTTAATAAGCCGAATAGAGGGGTTGTTCTGAAAATTGGATTTGTGATCCTTCAGGGTAAAGTGGGGAGAAATAGGGTCCAGAGGTTCGGTCCGGTCCAGGATGTTGAGATCAGATGTGGTTTTAAACCCAGCATCGTTGATTTCATTGATGACGCACCGATTAGCTTACGGTAATCCTTAGTTACAGCATTATGTAGTAGTTGATTCGGTTATACCATTTACGTGGTTTTGTCTTTGCGTGCAATTGTTCTCTACGCTCCACATTTGACGTATTATCTTCGTTTTTTCCGTTCATTGCCAGAGAACGTCTCTATGAACCACCTAATAGAATATTAGTCTACGACTTCTTTTACTCCATAAGCGTGGTTTTGTCTTTGCGTGTAATTGTTTTTCACCGCTCCTATTAATGACGTATTATATTCGTTTTTTCCCGTTCTTTGCCAGGGAACGTTTCCATGACCCAAAGTATCGCCTTCCTGTATTCCTTCGGTTGCAACGTTTTTTGAAATATTCACTTCTGCGTTCACAATTGACTTTGTTAGTTTCAGAAGATCCCGTTAAGGGTGAAAGCAGCGATTCTTTGCTTAAACTTTAATCTGTTATTTTAATAAATATTTGCTCTACGGTTTTTATATATTTGATATATATTTATCCTTATCGAGCCCTCTTTGGATTTTAGTCTTCAAATTTATTATTATTACTATTTGTCCCCCTCGGTTGAGCACTCTATTGACTTATATTCATCATGCAGAAACAACATCTGAATATTTCTACAAAGAACATACCTGTACCAAGCAGGAAAACATACCTAAAATTCCTGATACAGAAAACAGACGCGTTCATTAAAAGGTTGCGTTGGCGTGCCTTTTATTTCGATAATCAGGAAAAAGCTGACAACAAACAGGATAAATTTGGGTTTAAAACCTATAATAACCCTCCGAGTAATTCAGCATTGCTACCCTTCGAAAATGATGTCTTGGAACTCATACGGAGTATCAATTTTAGAATAGGAGGAATTCCTTCCAACAGGACCTGTAGAATAGAATTCGCTCTATTAAGGATTCTAATGCCGTGCACGTCCATTCCGACAAAACAGGAATCTATATCAAGTGGAGCGCAGTACTTACCATCAACTGCTACATAATGCTGTAACTAAGGATTACCGTAAAACTTATCGGAGCGTCATTAATGAAATCAACGATGCTGGGTTTAAAATCACCCCTGATCTCAACATCCTGGACTGGACTGAACCTCTGGACCCTATTTCTTCCCACTTTATCCTGAAGGATCACAAATCCAATTTTCTGAACAACCCCTCTATTCGGCTTATTAACCCTACGAAGTCCGATTTAGGTAGACTTAGTAAAACGATTCTTGATAGAATTATACCTGAAATTAGAAGTTTGGCCCCTCTTGCACTGTGGAACAATTCTTTCGCGGTGATTGATTGGTTCAACGGCATATGCAACAAGGAACATTGCCGTTTTATCCAATTCGACATCAATAATTACTACTCCTCCATCACTTTACCACTTCTCCTTAGAGCTATCTATTTCGCTAAAACACTCACAGTGGTTAATGATTTCGAAGTTGATGTCATCCTTAATGCCCGTAACTCGGTGATTAATTTCGACGACTCTATTTGGATTAAAAAATCTAATAGTACCCCTTTCGACGTGAGTATGGGCGCCAGCGATTCTGCGGAGGTTACTGATCTTATCGGCCTTTTCCTTCTTTTCTCTATCAAGGAAGTATTCCCCAACGTGGGCGGTGGTTTGTACCGTGATGATGGTTTTTTGACCATAACTAATTGCGGCCCACGTGTCTGCGACAGGTTCAGAAAAGAACTCACAGCCTTCTTTAAAGGCTTCAACCTCTCCATACAGGTTGAGACCAACCTCTCGGTCGTTAATTACCTCGACGTTACCCTCAATTTATCCGTATAGAAAGCCGAATGATACGCTTAATTACATAAGTAAGCATTCTAACCATCCTGCCAGCGTAATCAAGAACCTGGTAAGAAAAGTTTCTTTGAGGCTTTCCCGTCTATCTACTAACGAGCATATTTTAAACGACCATTCCACATATTACAATGAAGCTCTTGCTCGGAGTGGATTTGTCGATAAGGTAGCATATACAGAGTACGAGAATAGACCTAGAAGAAATAGATCCCGACGCATTATATGGTATAACCCACCATATAATATGGAGATGGCCACACCATTAGCTAAGATCTTTCTCTCCCCTATTATGAAGCATATTCCCCCTACACATAAATATAGTAACATTTTTAATAGAAATACTATTAAAATTCCTTACTCTACGACTCCTAACCTGCACATAACATAACAGCTTCAAATTTAGCTAAACTACCTAGCCGTAGGAACACGTGCAACCCTGTAGTTAGTACTAACTGTAATTGTAGGAATCGGGTTGACTGCCCCCTATCCGGGAAATGCCTCTCTAGTAACATTGTCTACAAACGTAAGATTGAAACACCCACTTCCCGTAGGGCCTACATAGGGTTAACCGCCAATAGATTCAAGCAGCGTCTTTACATGCATACCCATTCTTTTCGTAACCCTTTAAGAAGGAATATGACATCACTTTCAGTTTATATCTGGAGTCTAAAGGCAACCACGCCCAATATAAGTTACATTGGGAGATCCTAGCTAGGGCTAGAACGTATATCGGAAATAAAAGAACGTATATCGGAAATAAAAGACCATGTGACCCCTGCGCCGCTGAGGTCCTGGAAATACTCTACGCCAAAGACCACATCTTAAACAAAAAATCTGAGGCAATTTCGGCTTGTAAACATAAATTGCACAAAACTTTCCTGTATTACAGCCCCACATTATACCCTAACGGATAGTACGAACTATTCGTGGATATTTTACGTCTTGATGTGGTAGCTAAGTATATGTTATGTTTATACCATTACTTATTTGTATAGGTAAGTATATATTACCTGTATGTTTCGTGAAGGTACGTATACTTTCACGTACGTATATTTGATTGTATATGTTATGGCGTATATATTATATATTTTATTACATATGTTTTTGGTTATGTGTATAAGTGAGTTTTCCGTCTGTGTGAGTATGCGGGTTCGTACGTATGTAGGGTGTGTGTATATGTGTACTTGTGTTTTGGTTGATGTACGTCTCCGAACATATGTGTATTTACATGTAGGTATGTGTGTGCGCTTGTTATATACGTATTTATTTATTTATATACGTTTATTTAATTATATGTACACACGCGCACACACACACACACACACACACACACACACACACACACACACACACACACACACACATATATATATATATATATATATATTTTATATATATATTTTTGTGTTTTTGGTGTATACATTCGTATGCGTGCGGATACAGGCGTTGCGTGGGTTCTGTATGTGCGTGCGGTTTTTTTTTCGTTTTTTTTTTCGTGTACGTGCGTGTATTTGTATACCTATGGCGAGTGTTTTCGCGTATGCTTGTGTATGTACGTATATGGAGGGCGTGTATGTATTTGTTTAATTTCAATTACTTTGTATTTTATTTACTTTATTCTTAACTCTGAAGCCGAGAATCATTCGGTCTCCTAGTTAGAATTTTAGTCTACGACTTCGGTTATACCATTTACGTGGTTTTGTCTTAGCGTGCAATTGTTCTCCACGCTCCACATATGACGTATTATCTTCGTTTTTTCCGTTCATTGCAAGAGAACGTCTCTATGAACCACCTAATAGAATATTAGTCTACGACTTCTTTTATACCATAAACGTGGTTCTGTCTTTGCGTGTAATTGTTTTTCACCGTTCCAAATAATGACGTATTATATTCGTTTTTTTCCCGTTATTTGCCAGGGAACGTTTCCACGAACCAAAGTATCGTCTTCCTGTCTTCCTCCGGTTGCAACGTTTTTTAAATATTCACTTCTGCGTTCACAGATTGACTTTGTTAGTTTCAGAAAATCCCGTTAAGGGTGAAAGCAGCGATTCTTTGCTTAAACTTTAATGTTATTTTAATAAATATTTGCTCTACGGTTCTTATATATTTGATATATATTTATCCTTATCGAGCCCTCTTTGGATTTTAGTCTTCAAATTTATTATTATTACTATATATATATATATATATATATATATATATATATATATATATATATATATATATATATATATATATATATAATATCAAGGTCTAGCAAATAGAGAAAAAGTTTTAAAATAAATTTTAAAAGGTTCGCTGTACTTACTATATGTGCCTTTACCGCGCGGTTTCAAATCCCCAAATAAACAGATAATCCAAGCGGATTTATATTGAGAAGGGGATTATCGTCAGAAGGCTCTTCTCGCTCGGAGAATATAAAATTCCCGAGTTCAAATCACAAACTGGCGCCATACAAAACTGTTCCCGAATGAGAGTGAGTGAAGAAAGAAACAATTTTGTCTAATGCCATGTGTAAAGACAAAAGGCAGGGCGGACAGGTCAATGTCCTGCTACTAGAAACAGCAGCAGTTCAAACGACCGAAGGTTATCTTAACAATACCCTTCTCAATGGAAATCCGCTTGGATTATCTGTTTATTTGGGGATTTGGAACCGCGCGGTAAAGGCACATATAGTAAGTACAGCGAACCTTTTAAAATTTATTTTAAGACTTTTTCTCTATTTGCTAGACCTTGATTTTATATGTTCTGGCTTGTTAATTTATTAACCTGCCATAGAACCACATTGGCATACGGTTGGATAATACTTGTATCCCTATGTGTATTTTTTACGCGTAGGAACACATACTTTATTATATATATATATATATATATATATATATATATATATATATATATATATATATATATATATATATATATATATACACAGAGGTATCCACTGTAAGTTGTGGGGTCTATTCTGCATGAAGAACTCAATGTAATCCATATGTTGAAAATGTTGTAGGTTAAGATAAATCTCGGAAAACAATAAAACATTAAAAGGAAAACAATGAAATGAAAAATGAAATAAAAAAAAAATGAAATAAAAAATTATATATATATATATATATATATATATATATATATATATATATATATATATATATATATATATATATATATATATATATATAGGAACCAGTAAGACCCCGACAGCTGAGCTCAAGCCGTTTCGACGGCTAATTCTGGACTTTAGTTCCTATTACCCACTCTACTACCTCAAGTATTGAGTACTTTGGTGCGTTATGGTCCACCTGGTTCCTTACCACATTTCCTTCGTTATATATATATATATATATATATATATATATATATATATATATATATATATATATATATATATATATATATATATACCGTTGCTGGTGTTTGTGTATGTTTTCTTTTGTGGGGAATGTCTTGCAATTGTGTCAGTGTTGTTGATGATGGTTGTTTTTTCGACGGCGTTGGTGTTGTTTTAGGTGTGTCTGTGTTTGCTGTGAGTGTCCTTTGTGTGCTTGTTGGTGTATAAGACGATGATTTTTTTTTTCTTTTTGTTTTCTTTTTGCTTTTTCGCCTTTGGGGGTTTCCCCCTCATACATTCACTTGAAGATGAGGGGGGACTGGTGTCTGGGGACTCTATGTCAGAGTAGAGTGAGAGTGTGTGTGTTTGAAAGAGGGAGAGCTTATTTGGGGTGACTCCCTGGGTGGTTTTAATGGTCCTTGTTTGTGTTGCTGCTGCTGTTATTGCTGATGGTGCTGTTTCTTTTACTGGTGTTGGTGCTGGTGTTGTTTTTTGACCTAGCACCGGTCTTGGCATCAACGGGGGTTTGTGGTTTCCTGCAGTTTTCAGTTGAGGACAAAAGGCTCGCAGGTGTGTGGCTTCACCATAAACGAAACAGTACGGTCGTTTGCCTTCCGTGGCTACCTGGATTTCGTTTCTGGGTCTGATTTGGAGGAGAATCTCCAAACCAATCCCGGACCACCTCTCCCTCTTTTGTAAATTTGACGTCGAGGAGGGTGTCAGAGTCCTCTTCCACCACGTATCCCAGGAGCCACCATAAATCCAGTTCCGGCGGAATGTTGGGATCACGGAGCTTTACTGTCCTCCTCCCCATGTCGGACGGGTACATAATTATTTGGTCCGTTTTGCAGGGAACTTCAGAATGCTTTATAGCAAGGGCCTCAGTTTTGAAGAGCACCAAGATGATCCCAAATTGCTTGGTCCTTGCTATATTCTGTCATTATTGATGCATTTCAGCGCAGCCTCTACATGTCCTTCAGAGGCTGTCTCGGCTTTTTGCTGCTGTTGTCGGTGTTGTCGTTATTGTTGTTGTTGTCGGTGGTGTTGTTACTACCGTTGTTGTTGTTGTCGATGGTGTTGTCGTTACTGCTGCTGTTGGTGGTGTTGTCGTTATTGTTGTTGTCGGTGTTGTTGTCGTTATTGCTGCTGTTGGCGGTGTTGTTGTTATTGTCGTTGTTTTTGTTGTTGGTGTTGTTGTCGCTATTGTTGTTGTTGTCGGTGTTGTTATTGTCGTTGTTTTTGTTGGTGGTGTTGATGTCGCTATTGTTGTTGTCGGTGTTTTTACTGTCGTTGTTATTGTTGATGCTGCTGTTGGTGATACTGGCCTATGTGGTGTTTGCAATGGTTTAAGTCGCTGTCATTTGACAGCGACTTAACGAGAGCGGGGTGTCTCTTCCATGTTTTTATTTTTTAGGAAAGGAAATAAAAAAAAAAAATAATGCTCAAATATTTGGGCCCAAAGGCCCAAATATTAAGGGGTCGCCTTTACACAGGACAAAGACGGGTGCTACTACAATACGAAATTGTTTTCAAGTGTTTGTATTTGGCTAAAATTCTCCCATTATTATTTTATGCAAGAAACTTTGTTAAGTTGTGTTCCAAACACCAGCTTAATAACAAGAAAGTTACTGTATTTTTGTATTTGTTTTGCAAGATTCTCAGTCTGAAAACGTGTGTTGAAACAGATATTGCTATACTTTGGGAGGGCCATGCGGCCAATAAAAACATTCGCACCAGTTGAGTTTCACTTCAGTTTATTATTAGTTGAGTTACTAATCCATTCATCAGTTAGTTTAGTAACTGGGTGGTTGTTTAACTGTCAATGGTCAAAGCTCTTTCGTCACACATCATGTGATCTTCTCGATGACTATTCTTGCTCCCCTGGGTCACATCTTTGTTCTCATCTTGTTCTATTTACTCCATCATGTCTTTTTGAGATGTATATGTCGTCTTCGCATGAGTGAACATTTGTGTCTATATTAGCTGTATCTATACATATACGTGTATAAAACTGAAATTGTCTGTGTTGTGTGTGTGTGTCCTAATTTTTGAAAAGTCTATACAAATCCACATTTCTACTCCGATTGATTCCAAACTTGCATTTATATATTCCTTGTGGTCTAAAGATATTAACTGCAGCTTTTATTTTTCAATTTTCTGTTGTTAAAGGGGTGTTAGGCGCCGGTTATCGATCTCTCTGTCTTTCTTAGTAGATACATAGCTATAACGTCGTGCCCTTATAATATCTGTATGTCTGGTTGTCTGCATTACGACATTATGACAAACATTGTTCTCATTGATGACGTATTTTCTTCGCTATTTTCCGTTCATTGCCAGGGAACGTCTTCACGAACCAAACTATCGTCTTCCTGTTTTCCTTCGGTTGCAACGTTTTTCGAAATATTTACTTCACAGATTGATTTTTTAGTTTCAGAAGATCCCGTTAAGGGTGTAAGCAATGTCAATGTTACTGCTGCTACATAGGACTTCCATTACCACTGAACTTTCACCTTTGCGTTCTGCATTTCCATCCGAAAGACAACATGGAATGGTCTTCATAGTAGTCAGTTTTTTTAGGAAGAAACAGAAGGGTCTCGAATTTGCCGTCCAAAAAACCCATTGACAATAACGAAAACCGCTAACATCAACGCAGAATGATACATTGTAGGTTGCTTTAACCCGTCTTTTATTAATCAAAAAACTTCTTGCCAATAAACATTAACCCTTTGTGGGCCATTCATCTAACTGTAGACCAACAAATACCAACTAAACGGAGCGTTGACAAGAACGATGGCGAATGAATCTTCGAGGTAAGCAGTTTCCTCTCGAGCTGTTAGTTCACGCGGGATTCTCTGCTACACCTTTTCATAATAATTGTTTCTACTTTTGGCACAAGGCCAGCAATTATCCCAGTGCATTACTGGTACTTTATTTTATAGACCCCCGTAAGGATGAAAGGCAAAGTTAACCTCGGCGGGATTTGAACTCAGAATGGCAAGGGCCGTAACTCTATGCGTCAAAGCATGGCGTCTGACCCTCTACCGATACTGCCAATTCACGAATACCGAACAACGTACTGCTGGTCACTCCTTCCTCCAAAAGCCGTAGAGAGCGGTCATGTGCATCGGGAAGATGGATCGGGTGCAAATCTACACCAGGCCTACGCGAGAAATTCGCAAGGGATTGCACCGAGAGGGATAGAGAGAAAGAGTAACTTAGTGGAAAGAGTGCGAATGAACTTTTGAGGTAAGTAGCCTACGCCATAACTGCTATGACACTGGAACCTTCTGCCAACTTAACCTGTGACTTTCTCTTTCACATTTACTCCAATGGGCCAAAACAGAGTGGAAACGCCGAGGGACAACTGTCACAGAAGGCGTATGAAAAGAAGGGGCTCAACAATATTTCTATGAACAATGTACGTAGACAGCTAAACTGTACTTTCAACTTCTTAATTTTCTCCAAATAACAACTTTCCTTTCAGTATATTTTCGTCCGTTTTTAACAGGCACTCACAAATAAACGTTTCTCATTGGAGGTGCTATTACCAATGTTCTTAGCCGTGCAACGCCGGGATACACTGCTAGTTATTGTGAAAATTAGTCATATTATACAATCTCTCCAAATTATTGATTGTTTTCAAAATTATTTGAAAATCGTAGGCAGTGTGGTTTATTTGAAATATTATAACTATAAACGGCCGCAGCTCCTTTGAACTAACTAGTCGTATTTTACTTCCACCTTCACCCACCTTACACGCTCGTCAGTCATCCTCTCTACAACGTTATCCTAGTAAAACATACTTTAAACATTTGAATTTACGGGCTCGTGTCAAGATATTTTCTACAAAATCATTACAGCGAATTAGATATACCGTAAATGCTAGGTTGTCAATTGTAGTGGAGTGAAAGATGGAAGTGCTAGAGAGGCACGAAATACCTGAAAGCCCAGGGGCCCAGCCCTAAGTTAATACGGCTAAGGTCTCCACTAGAAATTGAAACCATGACATAGTTTAGCTGTTTGGGAGATTTGTAGACGGATGTAAATTAGAGATGTAATTGGTTGCCTGGAATACCAATGACATTATTGAGATCATTCAAGCATGACCACACCTACACAAATATGACGATAGGTTAAAGAATGTCACAACAATGAATGTCTTACTTGTATAAAACATGCATCCTCCTCCTTCGCATTCATTCATTCTTAAATACATACATACATACATACATACATACACGCATACACACACACACACATACGCGCGCGCGCGCGCAACTACGGGTCGTCAAGTATGAAATTTGTAGAAATTTGTTTTCTTTTTTTCTACATTTCTACAAATTTCATACTTGACGATCCAATATATATATATATATATGTGTGTGTGTGTGTGTGTGTGTGTGTGTGTGTGTGTGTGTGTGTGTGTGTGTGTGGATATATATATATATATATATATGTACGACATATATATGTATATATACAGAGTGGGTAAGGGAGACTGCATCAATGTGTATATATAAATATACACATTTTTAATATATAGACGTGTAAACATGCCAGAAAATACGAATTTCCCTGTAAATTGAAAAAATTATAAACACCATTAATCAATTTTCGGACCTAGTTGTGTTCTCATCAGAAGGCGTGTATACCATCCAAACAACCCGAAACACGCATTTGATGGGGTTATATACCTATTCGCTCTTAGTAGTATTCTGAGATGGCTGTACTCTTTTGCAGTTACCTCTGTTATGCGAGCCGCCAGTGAAGATAGGAATCTCGCAGTCAGTAGCCCGACTCCCCAAATGTCTCGAACGCCACAGGCTGGAAAATGTAGTTAGCCGATAGATCACGGTATTTTAGGATTTTGTTCCGTTCAGTTGCGGAAGCTGTGGATCCCGCCCTAACCGCAGCATCCAGGATGTGGGAAGAAGAAAAAGAGTCACTAACAATGACATCCCAGATAAGGCATCTGCCTCCCGATCAGGGGCACAGGTCTTTTCACATCACTTCTGGACAGCCCAGATGGTTACAAGATTGAGTGGATATTTGCCCAGGCCAAAGCTCTCTTGAGAATAAGGTTTAGCTCCATGTGATGCGTGAAGCGACCGGTATTGAGGCGGCAAGAAAGACCATGGAAGCCTGTGGAATCGAGGAGCATGCCACATCGACACCTCAGACCTGTACAGACATCGGCTCCCACTCTGAGGGCAATGGAGATTCGAAGTTCGTCCAATCTGAGTAGACCACCAACGTTAGCCACGGGTAGGACATCAACCCAGTCAGTATTTGGCGCTGGCAGATAGTAAGCGGCACCTTGAAAACTGATCCGACTGGTCGAAGAGGGATTCAAATTTATGCTGCCATAAGCTCTCTGACATCGTCTGTCCTCCACCTTGTCAAGAACAGACAAGCCCAACTCACTCCATCTTTGGAGAGCTTCATCCAACTTCCTGTTGGAACTAGTCCATGTTGTAGAGGAGAGGATGCTGCTCACCAAGGTGGAGCAAGCGTGGGTGGAGGAAAGGTAGCAAGGGAGAGAAGGGGACAAATATTTACGAAGACCAAGACGCCGAATCGCTTGGGCAACGCAGCCTGATCGCGGGACTCTGGAGAGAGTCTGACATTGACCAAGCTCTCGAGTCTCTCGAAGATTAGGCCGTCGAAGCGTTGGAGGCATGACGGAAATATGTGAGAAAGGTTGACCCTGAGCATATATAGAAGCTTAGGAATCGAAAGGTAGTTTCTGAGTATGAAAAACGTTGATGGGGTTCGATTACTTCAATATTCTTCAGCAGTTGCTCAAGGCAAACCATCTTCGATTGGAAGATTGACTCGAAGGCAAGGTTTGTAATTGAGGCTCCTAAGGAGCACCAAACCGATGGGGTAGGGACCGAAATGGAAGGGAAGGACTCTGTAAACAGGTCAATTGTCTGTTGATGTTGAGAAGCTAGGTGGAGGATCTAGAGCTCACATTTGGAGCTATTGACCTGGAGACGCCGACGGCCAAGCTCTTCAATCATTTTGTTAGCAGTCGCAAGAATCTTATCCGGAGGTCCCCCCAAACAAGCGTCGTCGAGATACCATATTGGTGATGTCATCAATGCCCAGTACAAACAGAGCAGGCTCGAGTGGGTCACCCTATTAGACTCCTGAGGCAGAGGTGATGATTTGCTCACCAAAAGAGAGGTAGGAGGGCTCTCGATAAGCCTGCCAAGCAAAGTGGTAGAGTTGTGGGACCTCCTTTCTTACTGAGCTGAGGACGTCATCGCGGCTGACGGAGTTGAATGCGTTCTTGAGGTCAATTTTGAGGATGACTCAGAATATAATGTATGAAATGGATACAACCTGACTGATCATATTTCTAGAGGTCAGAAAACCGACTTGGCTACCTGACGACACTGACTGAGGAGCGGTAGGAGCGTGTTTTTACTGTTCACTTAATGCGCATTCCATTTTCGTTTCAATCTTTGTCCAGCGGTGTGAGATTTTTTTCAGCTGCTTAAATTTTTTTTGGGTACCTAGTCTAATGTCACTAACTTCAGCACATGCCTGTGTAAACAGTCTACCGACAGAACCTGACATGACCCAGGAACTGGAGTCAGTCCTGGCTGATTGAACCGACGAAGCCCTTGCCGTCCCCCAGTGTACCAATGTCCAACGTAACTGGGACAACGTTAAGTGTGTGTCTACCTTCAGCGGATCGAGTCTTCCTCGGACCAACACCGTTTCGCCTGTCTACTCTCCGCCTCATAACCAAATAGTGGCGCTTGGCTCCATTCGGTTCCTTCCTCACCAACCCGTACCCTTCTTGATGGAGTATGCACCCGCATTGGTGTGACACAGGGCCTTGGATTCCTCCGCGTGTGTGAGCCACACAGATGTCGCTGTACAGCAATGGTCGACGAGTTCGGTCTGCATCTGTTATCTTGCTACGTTTTTGCAGGTCAGTTCCCCTGTCACACTGCTCTCAACGATATCAGAAAGGGCCTTAACACAGCCGGTTTCCCTTCACAATTGGGACCGGCTGGCTTCGACCGTCGCGATAGCAAGCGCCCCGACGGATCAACCTTCTACCCTTTCGAGGGGTCAAATCCTTAATTTGGGACGCGACATGCAGCGATGGATTTTCCACATCCAGACTTGTCGCTTCGGCCACAAACCAGGGCCCTTCTGCTCACAACGCGGAGGAGATGATGATAGTCAACTACCGGGGTCTGACCAACCACTCCCTCTTTGCACCGGTCACCGTCGAGACCTCTAGCGTCCTTTGTCCGCAAACTGCTGTTTTCCTTCATAAAGTCGGAAAAACGATGACCCGCTTGAGGCGGGAGCCCCCGTGGCTGCTGTAGCGGGTGTATCTGGCCATTTTCCCCGGTAAAGCTTTTGCTGGGTTCTTACCGCGGCGCTCAGCTGAGGCACCGCTCAGTCTGGGGTCTAGTGACTGTCCCTCCCCTTTCCATTTTCTTTTTTCTTCTTTTCCTGTTTTCTTTAATAATGTGTTTTGTTTTTATTAGATACTGCTTAATTATTTTTATATAATGTCAATGGCCTTTCATGTGAGACCAGTCTGCTTCTGATTTGGTTATGACAATATCAACGCATCTGAACAAACGGTTGGTAACCCCCCCCCCCCCAAAAAAAAAAAATTCTTGTCTGTGGTTGTGTCCAACAGCTAAATAACAAAACTGTGTTGTTAGATTGAGCGTCGCTATTTTTTCAAGGGTAAAGGCAATATATTAGTGTCAATCGTGCACAAAAAAAATCGACAATATTTTGTTGAAAGGTACTAAAAACGCTTCTTCTTCTTCTTCTTCTTCTTCTTCTTCTTCTTCTTCTTCTTCTTCTTCTTCTTCTTCTTCTTCTTCTTCTTCTTCTTCTTCTTCTTCTTCTTCTTCTTCTTCTTCTTCTTCTTCTTCTTCAGAGGGTCGTGGGGGCAGAGTCCTCAAACACTCTTTTCAACGGGTCCTGTCAGTAGCAACCGTCTCCAACTGATCCGGTTGGATCCCCAAGCGTGACCAGCCAAGCTCATGAATGTTATCCAACCATCTTGCTCGGAGTCCACCGCTGGGTCTTTGCCGGCTGGTTTTGCCCGTAAAATCTGTCCAGCGATTTTTCCTGTAACATTCTAACCACACGCCTATAGTATAGTATCGGAGTTGTGGTCTCCCAATTCGCAGAAGTAGCGACTCTGCCTGGAGTTTCGCACTTTATCGAGTAATGTTACTCCAAAGACCCAGAGGAATCCCATTTCAGCCGCTTGTATTCACGATCGTATTCATTCGGTCATTATCCAAAATTCATGACCATAGGTGAAGGTTGGCACGTGAACACGGCCCCGAGATATTTCAACTTCTCTATCTGCTTCAGTGGAACTCCATTCACATGTATAGTGCACAGCGCAGGCTTCCTTGAGAGGACGAATGTCTTAGTTTTTGCAGCACTAGTTTTCATTCCAGTCATGCAGCACTCGGCATCAAACCTATCGAGTGCAAGTCGAAGATCATCATCTGCCGAGTTAAGTGTCACCATGGCATCTGCAAATTCCAGCCGACTGATTTTATACCCGCCAGTCAAGCCACCACTTCAAACCCAGCTGCGCATGTCAATCCTGTTCATGTAAATAAAACAGGAGAGGTGACAGTACGCCCCTTGGTGGAGTCCAACTCTCACATTGAATTGTTTCGATTTAGCGCCATTAACCGAACACAAATACTCGGACAAATATAGAGACAGCAGGGCAACAAGAATCCCATACTCCTGCACAACATTCCACAGCAGGTCCTGAAAAACGCGGTCATATGCCTTTTTAATGTCTATAAAACAAGAATATACCTCTTGATAATACTTCCATGATTTTTTGAATACCTGCCGCAGTGTGAATATTTGGTCGGCTGAGCTGCCTCCGGGGCGAAAATCACGCTGTTCATCAGTTAGCTTGGACTTGACAATCTCCCTGCATCTCTTTACCAGACACTTAGCATAGACTTTACTGGGGATGCTTAACAAGGAGATCCCTCTGTAATTGGATCGATCTCTCTTGTTTCTCTTTTTGAAAATTGGAATTATGACTCCCGATTGCCAATGATTATTTGCCTTTCCAGAGATCCAGGCCTCCTGGCACATACAAATCAACCAGAGAATACCTTCCCTATTTAATGGATGCACTCTCTGAGTAGAAGAGAACCCCCAGACGCACTCTTGATAACAGGTGTGGAGGAGGGCTTCTTATTACGATATCGGTGGATGGTCTGCCAGAACACTTTATTTGCTGATCAGAAGTCGGTTTCCAGCTTAACCCCGAAGTCCTCCCTTGACTAAACTTCGGACGCTTTTACTGTCTCTGCAGCGATTTTTCGTGCCTGCATGTACCGCAAGTGCAAGAAGGAGGACTTATTTCCAAGCCAAGCTTTGTAAGCCTCCTTTTTAGCTCGGATGGCATCTTTGACTTCTTGATTGAACCAAGGAGTCTTCTTGCCATCCAGCGCCACACAAAGCTTCTTTCGCCCGCAGCATTTAACAGTTGAAGCAGAAACTGCTGCGCTGAACAATCTCCACTCTGTCTCAATGTCGTCAGTTTCCTCAGGGAGTTCTCTGAATTTGGATGCAATAGTATCCACATACCAGCAGAGAATCAAAGAGATCAGAGACAATAACAAAATCAATTACCCTTATACTATGTATATCTATGGATGTCTCTGTGCTGGAAAAAGGTGTTCATAATAGAGAGTCCATGGTTAGAACAGAAGTCTAGTAGGACCTCTCCATTCGTATTTAGATCGGGGTCGTCAATACTCCCAATCACTCCTTTCCATGTCAAGTGATCAGTGCCAACATGTGCATTGAAGTCGCCCATCAGGGTTTATGATTCAGTCTTAACTACATTTAACGCTGCAGTGACTTCAAGGAAGGACCTGTATTCGGACTCATTGTTTGGTGCATAAACTTGCACCACCCACAGAGACCTATATTTCAGCCTAAACTTCAAGAGGCAAATCCTCCCTCTTAATGGGATCAAGTCCATAACACATTATGACAGCCGGAGTATCCCCAATCCCGCCTGTGCAGTCATTTCTGACGCAGCACCTGAATAGTGGAGTTTCCATCCTCCATCCAAATCTACAGTATCAGAGCCACGGAACTTTGTTAAGGAAACCCCGACTATATCTAGTCGGTAGCATCTAGCCTCCTCCAGTAGTTCCTGCTCCTTACCTGTAAGAGTTGTGATGCTCCAGGTTCCCACTGTCAATGTTTGCTCCCTTCCGGACCCTCTTTGGGGTCTCGGGATACGCAACCTTTGTGCGTCCATCCCACGCTTCCCAGGACTGGTCGCAGGCCCATCACTATTTTTTGTGGCATGAAATGGTAACTGCAATATATTTTTCGAACAGGTCCCTCTACCTAATGCCTGGACATGTCCCTTGTTAACCCGCGCGAAAGATGGCTTTTATTTGTTTTCCTCATCATATTTCAGATTCAGTTTCAGTGGTCTTATTCGCGCCAGTCATCAATCTGGTACTTTGTCAAACCCACGACGACAAGGCTTATTAAGAGGAGGCCTTTACTCATCTCGTCATACATACGTTATTGGGTTGTGAGGGTTGAGAGAGCCGCAGGTGTCACCCATTGCCCCATCTCACCTAGTAATAATAATAATTAAATTCCAGTAATAATAATAATCAAACATACAGTATATTGCCAAATATACTATACATACATTCATGTATACATCTCTATTTCAGAGGACCAATACTAATATCTAATTTTTGCTGGACCGGCAATCGCTCTGTTTAATCAGCCCCTGATTATTACTGGAATTCTATAAGAATCCAGCCTCTATAATTCTCAGCAAAGGCAACTGAGTGTGTGGTCTTGATAAACGCTCACAAGCGAGAAACAGACTGTCTGTCGGCCGCTCTCTGTTGTTTTTGCCGAGAATAAGTAAGTGACATAGTCACTACTTTAAAACTCATAGCGAATGGTTTTCTAAATGTTTTTAATTAAACATACAGTATATTGCCAAATATACTATACATACATTCATGTATACATCGCTATTTCAGAGCACCAATGCTAATACCATATATATATATATATATTACCTTAAACAATACCTTTATACATAATATGCTTATTTTTCAATTTTCACCATTGCTCCTTGTAATTGTGTTTTCTGAAGCATAACATTCTTTTATAACTGCCGATTTTCTATATGATGTCTATGACACTGACAACAGTTATGTATCTACCTAAATGTTCTGAAGACTAGGATTTTAATCACCTGTTTAAACATTCCCTATGCTCCGATGAATCCAGACATCCCTCTGGAAGAAACAATTGTCAGCAAATAAATGTATTAAACTAAGATTTGATTGTTTTAATATTTTGTATATATATATATATATATATATATATATATATATATATATATATATATATATATATATATATATATATATTGTTATGCTTTGGGAGGGTCATGTTGCCAATAAAAACCACACGCACCAGTTGCTTTCACTCCAATTTATTATAAATTAAATTTATAAATTTAAGAATTTATAAATTTCCGGTTGGTTGGTTGGTTCCATAACCGGACGGTTGTTCATATATTGTCAACGTTCTTTCGTCACACATTCTGTGACCTCTTCAGTGACTGGGGTTTCTTTTCTTTGTTTTTGTGCCTCTCCTTTGTTCTGTCCTACACCATCTTGTTGTTGTGTGTGTTGCGGGCTTAGTTTGCGCATGTTACATCCGGGTGTCTGTGTGTGTTTATATTTTTTTATTTATTTGTTTATTTACATGTTACTGGTTGGTTGTTTGTTCTATGTGTGAGTGTGTTTTCATTTTGTCCTTAATTGTAAGTTGTGATGTTGCTATTCCATTCATGTTTTCTATTTAATTTTGGTTGGAGTTCATTTATGTTTATTGCCTCTGTAATTTGTCTAAACATTGCGTCTTTTCTGTGTGTAGATTCTATTTTTATTTCTATGTTCTCTAATTTGCCCTTATGTTCTATTTTAGCATGTTGGTGGAGCATTGATGATCCCCCCACCCCCACCCTGAAGCTCTCGCCAGTGCTCATCCAACCGCTCTCCCACACCACGAGCCGTCCCACCCACGAACACCACACTCCCATCCCCACACCGCCCCCCAGCACATCCCACGCCATATATTACATCTCCACTCCCACAGTCAATACGGGGGCCCAGTCCACAGACCACACATTCCCCATCCACACAGGGAGGTCCCCGAAAAGGGCATGCATCGCCAATAAGTCCCTCCATGGAGGCACCTGGTCTCTCCACCACCCTAACACCAAGTCTATGTCCATCTAGGGCCCCTCCAAACCCGCAAGCCAATCCACCTTCAGAAATTCAGAAACGAAATATATATATATATATATATATATATATATATATATATATATATATATATATATATATATATATATATAATATATATATATGTATATATGTGTGTGCGTGTGTGTGCAACAGTAAGTATACAAATGCTAAGTAGATTTCGTTGCTTGCATTTCCATTTCAGTTTTATATTTTCTGTCTTCGAATTTTAGCTTTGTTCATATGGCAGTGGCGATGTTGGGGAATAAACAAAAAGATGGATAAGAATATATATTTTATTACAATATCATAATTTTTTTTTTAATAAGTAGAAATAGTTTTTATGAAAAAAATATTAACAACAAAAAGAATATATATTTTGAAAGAAGTTTCTGCTAGAGTGTCTTTTTTCTTTTACCAGAGTGTCTTCTTTTTCCAGCCACTAGCCTTTTCTCCGAATTGAAAGCATAATTTTTTAGGATAACGTCCAGTGTCACGGATTTTCGTAAAATATCCCACACTTCTGCTGAACCTACATGATAAGAAAAGCATCAGGTCTGAAGCAAATAAGACAAACTAGCTGACCCAGTGGAAATTCCATGGTTTATTTACAAAGAGCCACCAAATATTTAAGATCAATATGAAATTTTAAATGTTTTATTATAACTTATATGAATTTCGTTTGGTTATTAATAAGTTGGGAATGTTTTGGGTATGATTCTGAAGGGCGGGACTGGTTTTACTTATGTCTAGTGTAGTATGTATCTAGTGGGTAAGGTTGAATGTAAGTTTGTGGATAGAGTTGGTTTGGTACCGGTTTGTTTGCGTTTCTGTTTGGGCAATTAACAGTCATAGTTATATAATAATAATAATAATAATAATAATAATGATTTCATTTATTAGCCACAAGGGCCGACATGTAGGGGACAATACAAAGACAGGGACAGTGGGGGTTTACAATAAGGTCGAGTAAAAGTGCACAATGGCAAGACTAATTTAACAATGAAGATATCAAAAATATAAAATAAACTATGCATAAATATAACAAACTAAATTCCCCGATAGGGGGTGGACGACCCTGAGGTGACTCGGGTACCCCACCAATCCTGAACCACCCTGCGCTTATAGGGCACCCAGGGAGAGCACCCCTCTCCTCAAGTTAGCTAGCCTATAGGCATATGGTCAGAGTAGGCCCATTCACACGGGCCATTCTTGCCACATTCATCCACCTTTTAACAAATGTACTGGGGGGAAGCACTTCTTTCTCCACCCTCACCTTCCTTTCCAGGTGAAACTTGAAGAAGTTGATGAGGGATTGGCCGAAGAGAAAAGTGTCTGTCTTCAGTCCTTTTGATCTGGTCCACCAGATAACCTCTTTCGCAACTGCCACCAGACAGAGGAAAATTTCCTGCTCTTCCTGACCTAAGGAAGGCGGCGGGTGGATCTTCACTATGGACTCGGCCGAGAGCCGGGTTCGTTCCACACGCGACAGTAGCTGTTCGACATAACTCCACAAGTGCGTTCAGAACGGTTTCGTCGTTCTGTGCGCATCTTGGGCAGGTCCGCCTGACAACACTTCCGTGCCTGTAGAGTTTATCCCGAACCAGCAGTGCCTCCCGGTATCACTGCCAAGCGAGGGATTTCTGGAAATTGTCCATCGTCCCCGGCTCGAAAGTCCTCCGGTACAGACTGGTCAGTTCGACTTCGTCGAGGCCCAAAGCTTCTTCGAGTGCGTCATCGCACTTGCCCACCACTAATCCTCTATAGAACTCGAGAGTGGAAGTTCCACTGATCGTATTGCCCGCTTGGTAGAGGGCAGTGAGTGCCTGGCAACATTCCAGGTGCCAGTCACCCAGTCTCGGTCTCTTCTTGACCCAGGACTGCAGCTCAGTCAAAGAAATGAGATGCGGAAAGGCCCGTCTGATAAACGGCGACCACACCTGTTCACCGTTTAGGCAGAATATCTGGAGATGTCGCAGCTTCAACGCATGTCTGCGCATCATTAGCCACGGCATGCCCAGCCCTCCGCGTAGAGGGTGCTGGCAGAAGATGGACCGCCTCACCAACGGAACTTGTCCCCTCCACAAGAATTTGAAGAGGAGCCGTTCCAACTTGACGAGGCACGACGGTCAGGCGGTAGTAGATGACGGACGCGATGTACGCATTCGCCACCTCCGCGCGACCTTTCAGTGATAGCTTCCTCCCAGCCCATTTTTGGGTGAGACTGGCTACTCTGCTCGTTACCTCGTCCCAATTCTTTTCCACCTGGAGGTCTGGTCCGAACCAAATCCCGAGCAACTTTACCGGTCCGTCCGTCCAGCGCCACACGACGCTGTTGGACGGCATGGGCCTGCCTCTCCAGGTTCCGAGCTGCAAGCCCACTGACTTTTTCGGGTTAAGTTTGGCTCCTGTCAACCTTTCATATTCCTTCAATAAGGTGCCGACCACCTCGATTTCTGAGGTGTTCGCCACCATCACGGTGATGTCGTCCGCATAAGCCGACACCGCCTTTCCACGTCTCGGTTCGAGTGGGATGCCCTGCAACAGCTCCAGCTTCCGCAGTAAAGGCCCGAGAGTCAATACGTACAGAAGGGAAGAGAGAGGGCACCCTTGACGGACCGATCGGGAGAGCCGAATAATAATAATAATAACAGTTGAACAGTTGCGCTTGGCTCTAAGAAAAAACAGCTCTAAGAAAAACCAGCAAATGGAAATCCCCAGGAAAAGACAAAATACAAAACTTTTGGATAAATGCCTTCACAGAGTCTCATGAGCTGTTAGCCCAACTTTACAATGAAATAGTTAAGGAGCCAGAAAAGATACCATCATGGCTAGTTAACGGCATTACATTCCTGCTTCCGAAGAATGATGAGACAAACAATCCCAAAAATTACAGACCGATAACTTGCTTGACCACAATGTATAAAATTTTAACATCAGTCCTAACTGAATACACATATGACCACCTGATAACAAATGACCTATTTCCCATTGAGCAGAAAGGGTGTAAACGAGGCTCATATGGCTTTAAGGATCAGCTTTTGGTTAACAAAATGATACTGGAAGATTGTCATAATAGACACAAAAATCTATCGATTGCTTGGATAGATTATAAAAAAGCATTCAATAGTTGGATTGAAAAATGTTTAGAGATTTTCAAAATATCCCCCCGTTGTCAGGAGGTTTTTGTCATTCAGTATGAAGACATGGAAAACGACACTCCTTTTGAATAGTGAAACAAAATCACTGGAAGCTGGAGAAGTTAATATTAATTGTGGAATTTTTCAGGGTGAAATCGGAGACTGAAATCGGAGACTGAAATCGGAGACTGAAGGACTGATTATATCAGCACAAGATCAGTGTCTGCCAACAAAAAATTACCAAGCCAACATAATAAAAAATGGATGCAGCCCATTATGCCGTGTATGCAAAAAACAACCAGAGACCATTGACCATATAATTTCAATGTGCAGTCCTATAGCTCCAACAGAATACCTAAACAGGCATGACAGAGCTGCACAATACATACATTGGATAATGTGTAAGCATTTTGACCTGCCCCATCAAAAGAATTGGTGGGAGCATCAACCACCTCCCATACTTGAAAAATATCACATCTCAATCTTGTGGAACTTTAGCATCCAAACAGACCGAAAAATAGATGCAAATAGACCTGATATAATATTGAAGGACTTTAAAAAGAGGGTATGCCTGCTAATTGATATGTCTGTTCCAATAGACAAGAATGTATCTATAAAAACATTTGAAAAATTGAGCAAGTATAAAGACCTGGAGATAGAAATTGGAAAAATGTGGAAATTGAGAACTAAAACAATACCAGTGGTTGTAGGCGTTCTGGGAATGATACCTAAGGGGTCTAATGATTACTTATCGCAAATCCCAGGAAACCCGCGTATAGGAGAAATACAAAAGATAGTACTAATGGGAACTGCCCATATACTAAGGAAGATTCTGTCAATATAAGTACATCACAAGTCTAAACACTAAAGATGCATGTGTGTGTGAGTATGTATGTTCTTTCTTGAACATGGCGGACCTTGTTGTCTCTTGAGGTCACTGGTTGTGACTTGGTGATAACTCATATGAACATAAAGCAAGATAAATGCAACTGTAATAATAATAATAATGATTTCTTTATTAACAACAAGGGTTTACATAAAGTAGACATTAAGGACAGTGCAGGACAATACAGGACGGTACAAATGGGCATTTCTGCGTGTAAAAAACTAAAACAGAGGATGTAGCAACAAAAATAACAATGACAAATTCCCCAATAGGGGGAGACTTCGGAGGGACATTTGTGGAGAAAGCCAAGTAAAAGGCCACAGTGACCCTGACCACCAAGGAAAGTGCCCTCTCCCAGTTTTCCACCTTTAATTTACAGATATATACTCAGAGTAGGCCCATTCACTCGGACCATTCTTGCTTCTCTCACCCATCTTTCAACAAAATGCTGGGAAGAGAGCACTTCCCTCTCTACTCTGATTTTCCTTTTCAAATGAAATTTGAAAAAGTCAATCAGAGCATCACCGAAGAGGTAAGTGCTCGTCTTCAGCCCTTTCAAACGTGTCCACCATACTATCTCTTTCGCCATGGCCACCAGACAGATAAAAACTGCCTGCCCTTCCCGGCTAAAGGAGGAGGGCGGGGCAATCCTCACGATGGACTCAGATGATAGCCGGATCCGTCCTACACGCGACAGCAGGTGTTCGACATAAACCCACAAGTCAGCAATTTTCGGACACTGGACGAGTGCGTGCAGGACGGTTTTGTCGCCCTGCGCGCATCTCGGACATGCCCGGCTGACGGCACCTCCATGCCCGTAGAGTTTATCCCGAACTGGCAAGGCTCCTCGGTAGCACTGCCAGGCCAGAGATTTCTGGAAGTTGTCCCTAGGCCCTGGCCCGAAAGTTCTTCCGAAGAGATTGGCTAGTTGATTTTCGTCGACGCCTAGAGTTTCCCCAAGTACGTCGTCGCTCTTCCCCTTCACTAATCCTCTATAGAACGCCGAGGTGGAGTTTCCACCGATCACATTGCCCGATTGGTCGAGGGCTGTGAGCGCCTGAAGACATTCCAGTCTCCAAGCGCTCCCTCTCGATCTTCGCTTGACCCAGGACTGCAGTTCCGTCAAGGAAACGAGCTGGGGAAATACGTGTCTAGCAAACGGCGACCACACCTGATCACCGTCGAGGAGGAGGTGGAGATGTCGTAGCCTGAGCGCGTGCCTGCGCATCATCAGCCACGGCATGCCCAGCCCTTCACGTAGCGGGTGTTGACAACAGATGGACCGCCTGACCACCGGAGCGCGTCCCTTCCACGAAAAGCGAAAGAGCAAACGCTCCAGCGCAGTGTGGCGAGGCTTAGGACAAGGTACGACGGTCAGGCGGTAGCAGATGATAGACGCGATGTACGCGTTAGCCACCTCCGCTCGACCTTTCAGGGATAGCTTCCTCTCCGCCCATTTCTGGGTGAGAGAAGCCACCCTGCTCGTCACCTCGTCCCAGTTTTTGTCCGTCTGGAGGTCCGGACCGAACCAGACCCCTAGCAATTTAACCGGTCCGTCCAGTGTCAGACGACGCTGTTGGACGGCATGGACCTGCCTCTCCAGGTGCCGAGCTGCAGGCTCACTGACTTTTCCTGGTTGATCATTGCTCCTGTCACCGCTTCGTATTCTCTTAGTGTAGTGCCGATCGCCTCGATGTGTTTGGCGTTCGACACCACTACGGTGACATCGTCCGCATATGCTGACACGGATCTTCCGCATCCTAGTTCGTGCGGGACGCCCCTCAACGTCTCCAGTTTGTGCAGTAATGGCTCGAGAGTCAATACATACAAGAGGGACGAGAGGGGACATCCTTGGCGGACCGAGCGCATGATGTTGAACGGTTCCGACAGGTGGCCGTTCACTCTCACCACAGAGCAGATGTCGCTGTGCATGGCAGCGATCCAGCCTCTGAAGACAGTCCCAAAGCCAGCCGCCCTTAGGACTGCCGCTAGGTAACGATGGTTGACCCTATCGAAAGCTTTCGACTGATCTAAATTGATCAAGGACCCACCTGTGCCAGGTTCCCTAGCTACCCTCTCTACGATGTATCGCATGAGGTGGAGGTTGTCGTGGATGGATCTGTCGGGAATGGCGCATGTCTGCGCCTCTCCCACCAGACCACCAACGAAAGCGCCAACCTCTTTGCTAGCACCTTGGCCAAAATCTTGAACTCTGTGTTTAGCAGAGTTATGGGGCGGAAATTATCTATGTTATCCCCCTTGTTCGGATCCTTTCTCAGCAGTGCCACCGCTCCTCGGCTCACAGAACTGGGAATTCTCCCGTTCTGTTGCCAGTTGCAGTAGACGTCCGCCAAGAGGCCTCCGAACAAGTCTGGCATCTGTACGTAAAGTTCATAGGGCAGACCATCCAAACCAGGCGATTTACCCCTTGTGCAGCCAGTCATTGCCTCCCTTACTTCAGCGGCTGTTATCGGCTTTTCGCAACACTTCGCCTCAGTGGCCGAGAGCCGCGGCAGTCTGTCGAGGTAGACACTAAAGTCCATCCCTCGACCCGGCCCACCGCTGCCCCCGAACAGCTGAGCGAAGTGTCGCTGAAAAGCTTCACACATTTGCCCGGGATCGAGTAGCATGAGCCCGTCGTGGTCCACCAAAGACCGGATCGTGGCTTTGTTGCCACGACACGCCTCCGCCACTCGGGCCCATTGAACGGCTTTCGTCCCCTCGTGTCTGAGAGCACGCACCCTAGCTCTGACAACGCAGCCTTCGTGCTTTGCATTGAAGAATTGGTCAAGGGCCAATTTCGCCGCAAGCACGTCGGTCGCAATGCCTTTGCTAAGCGCCTCGTCTAATTTTCTAACTAGTTCTCCCTCTGCTCTATTTTTCTCTATTGCTAAAGCCTTACTAAACCTAATCAATTCTATTCTAATCGCTCTTTTCAGAGCAAACCACCACTTGTTGTTGACGATGGCCCCCGTCAACGCGCGCTTAACTAGTTCGCTAATCCGGTCTCTGTAGGGCTTGCGCGCTGGTAAGGACGCGTTTAGCTTCCAGTAGCCGGGTTCTCGTCTATGAAGCCTATCTAAGTCAAGCACACAGATCACGAATTTGTGGTCCGTGTAGCTGACTATCTTGAATTGTGGACAGCCTATGCTAGACCTATTTGTTTCCCTACAAAATACTCTATCTAGATATGATCTGGATGACCCTATGCGATTTGTCCAAGTCCACATTGGCACATTCGGGAAATCCAATCGGTACCTGTCAGACAGTTCAAAACGCCTGAGCAGGTTGGTGAGGCTCTTGCACCCTCTACCCCTATCCGCTAATCCCACACAGCATAGACGGCCACTAGCCTGAAAGCTTGCCCGTCTCCGCTGGTCACGTCCAGCACCACCAACTTACCCTCTGGGTCCAGGAAGATGGCCCGTATGGCGAGATCCAAACCTCTCCGAAAAAGCACAGCAACTCCTCCCCCCGATCCCGGACGGCTGGGAGATGCGTACACATCGTAGCCGCCGAAGATCGGTGCGAAGGCCCGTGCTTCGGAGATTCTGGTCTCGCTGATGGCCACTACATCTATGTTTAGTTACCTGAGGTCGTTGAGCAGGTGGCCCTGCTTCCATGAGGACCCCAAGCCACGCGCATTTATGCTGCCTATTCTGAGTGAGGTCATGTTGAAATGGAGTGGAAAAGATGGGAAAGACCACTTACCTTACTTCTCGTAGAGGAAGGATGGTTTGTCCATCCTTTTCACTGCTTGTGGCCTCCTCCGGAAGGATGTCCTTATAAATCCTCCTGGAGAGTGTTTGTCGGAAGTCTCCGATGTCTTTGGGGAATTTTTGTTTTAGTGTCGTGTACGTTTTCTGTGTGATGCGAGTGATTTGTATGTGTGGAGGTGGTGTGAACTTTTGGGTTGTTGTGTAGTCTTTTTCTGTGATGCTGGTGTTGTGTTGGATGTAGTGTAATAATTGGTTGTTGTTCAAATTTAATGCTGTGTAGTGTGTATCGTTTTGGTTGTTTTGTTTTGTTTGTGCTTGTCGTGGGTTTGTTTCTGTTTCGCTTTTTGGTGACTTTTGTGGTGTTGGTGATGGTGGTGTTGGGGTTAATGATGGTGATGGTGTTGGTGTTTGTGGTGATGGGGTTGGTGATGCTGGTGTGGATGGTGGCATATCTGTCCTAACTTTTTTGTTTGATAGTTTATTTGTTTCCCTCTGTATTTTGTTTTTGGAGGGGGAGGGAAGAGAATTTTTTCTTTTTTGGTTTCTTTTTTTCTTTTTTCCTGATACCGTTTCCCACTCCTCGTCGTCACAATCTGTCTCCAGTTGTGATAGGCCGGGGAGTGGAAAATCCTCCACAGGCGTTGGTTTTGGTTGTGGCGTGGTGGATGATGTAGGCGCTGGTGTTAGTTCTGGCGCGTTGGGTGGTGGTGGTGGTGTTGGTTTTGCTACTGTTGCTGGGGTTGTTGCTGTTACAGTTGCTTCTGTTGTTGCTGCTACAGTTGTTGCTGCCATCTCTGCTGCTGGTGGTGTTGATGGTTGAGTCACTGGGGTGGGTAGGAGAGGTGGCCTCAACCTTTTAGCCTCAGGGCAGAAAGCCCTTAGGTGGGTTCCTTCACCACAAACGACACACATAGGCCTTCTGCCCTCGACAATTACGGTGAGGTGGCTGCTGTCAGTGAGGTCTATTACCTCTGGGATCTCCTCAATGCTTTTTTGGTCCGCTTGGATCAGGAGCTCCATCCCAGATCCGGACCAGTTCTCCTGTTTTTCTTTCGCTATTTCGATTATCTTGGTGTTGGCTTCTTATGCCGGCGAGGACGGCAGCTATTAGCCAGGGAATTTCGATGGCCGGTGGAACGTGGGTGATCTTGATCTTCACGAGTCTCTGGCCACAATAGCTTGGGACGAGTGTGAAGTCGTCACTTCTTAATGGGGCCATGGAGTGTTCTCTGGCCTGCTGTGGTGTTTTAAAGAACACGTCCACGGTTCCATATTTCTGCCCACGTCTGATGTGGTCTTTTTTTGCCCACACATGTCCCAAAGCTTTTGAGATTTGGGACTCGGATTCCCGTTCCACTCGTCGCGATTTTATGTTAATTGTCCGAAAAGACGCGGTGCATAGGCGACGATGCTCCATTTTATTATGGGGGGGGGGGAGGAGACCATGTACCCATCTTTCTTTACCATTCTTTTGGCTTCTTCTAATTCCTCCTGAGTTACCTGGATCGCTCCGCACTGTTTTGCTACTCTGACAAAACTCAGGGTAGTTTTCTTAATTTCATTGTTGTTGTTATCGTTATTTTTGTTATTGTTAATTTTATTTTCAGTTGTGGTGGTGGTGGCGTCAGTGGTGTTCGGTGTGGAAGAGTTCATTTTGGTTGAATTCATTTCGATATCACGAGTTAATTTATTTTTTTTTCTTTTGTTTCTGTTGTCGCTGTGGTGGTAGTGGTGGGGGTGGCGGCTTTAACACCTGCAGTCATTGGTAATGGCGGGAAATGAATGTCTGCCTGAGACAAATTTAAAATATTGCTACTGTTTATATTTTTATAAACAGTTCAGCAAAGTGCTGCTGAAAAGCTTCACACATCCGCTCGGGTTCGAGCATCACGCACCCGTTTTGGTCAGACAAAGACCGAATTGTGGCTTTGTTGCCACGTCGCGCCTCTGCCACCCGGGCCCATTGGACGGCTTTTGTCCCCTCGTGTTTCAGAGCACGCGCTCTAGCTCTGACAACGCAGCCTTCGTGTTTTGCGTTGAAGAATTGGTCGAGTGCCAATCTCGCCGCAAGCACGTCGGTTGCGATGCCTGTCCTAAAAGCCTCTTCTGGCTTTCTGACTAGCTCTCCCTCTACTCTATTTTCCTCTATCACTACTCCTTTGCTAAACCTAATCGACTCTACTTTAATTGCCCTTTTCAGGGCGAACCACCACCTGTTGTTGACGATCGCTCCCGTCAACGCCCGCTTAACTAATACGCTAATCCGGTCTCTGTAGGCTTTGCGCGCCGGGAAAGACGCGTTCAGCTTCCAGTAACCAGGTCCTTGTCTATCAAGTCTGTCTATGTCGATCTCACAGATCACAGATTTGTGGTCTGTGTAGTCGACTATTTTAAATTGTGGACAACTTATACTAGCCTTATTCTCTGCAGAATACCCTATCGAGATACGATCTGGATGACCAGATGCGGTTTGTTCATGTCCACATTGGCACATTCGCGTGATCCAGTCGATACCTGTCAGACAATCCAAAACGTCTGAGCAGGTTGGTGAGGCTCTTACACCCTCCTCCCCTATCCACTAGCCCCACACGATCCCAGCGTGCATCCAAGATACCGTTCCAGTCACCCACTAACACTAAAGAGCGGGACGTTCCAAGAAAGGTCTCTAGACGTCTGAAGAAATCTGGCCGTCCTGCCCCTGTTGGAGCGTAGACGGCTACTAGCCTGAAAGCATTGCCTTCGCTGCCGGTCACGTCCAGCCCCACTGACTTACCTTCTGGGTCTAGGAAGATGGCCCGTATCGCGAGATCCAGGCTTCTCCGAAAAAGGACGGCAACCCCTCCCCCCGATCCTGGACGGCTGGGAGGTGCGTATACATCGTAGCCGCCGAAGATCGGTGCAAAGGCTTGTGCTTCGGAGATTCTGGTTTCACTGATGGCCACCACATCTATGTTTAGTGATCTGATGTCGTTGAGCAGGTGACCCTGCTTCCAAGATGACCCCAGGCCACGTGCATTTATACTGCCTATTCCGAGTACGGCCATGTTGGATGAGAAACGGGGCAAGTGAGAAAGGGTCACTTATCTTGTTGGTGTGGTGAAGGGACAGTAGAACCGTCCCTTTCGCTGGTCATGGGTGTTTCCAAGAGGATGATAGTGTATATCCTCTTGGTAACCGACCCTCTGAAGTCTCCAACTACGTTGGGGTTTTTTGTTTTAAAAGTTTGTACTGTTCTGTTGAGATTTCGATGATGCTTATGTTTCTCGGGAGAGTTCTTGATGTTGGTGGGGTGTAGTAGTTTTTTTCTGTGATGTCTGTGTGCTGCTTTATATATTGTATGAGTTCTTTTTTTGCCATGTTTATGGCTGTGTACTTTTTGGTGGGAGGGTTGATTTTGTTGCTGTTTTCTTCTTGTTGCTGTTTGGTGTATGTGTCTTGTTGTGTTTGCGTTGTTGGTGTTTTGGGTGATGCTGGTGGTGGTGTGGTTGTTGTTGTCAGTGGTGTTTGTGGTGGTGATGGTGGTGGTGTTGCTGCAAGTTTCCTTGCTGCCTTTACCCCTCTTTGTATGCCTTCGCTTTTGGAGGGTGAATCTAAGGGTTTTTTTCTTTTTTCTTTTTTGTGGCAGACCGTTTGCCACTTCACTCCCGCCTCAAACTCCATGTCGGATTCTGTAGCGTCTGGGAGGGGTATGTGCTCCACAGCTGTTGGTGGTGGTAGTGGAGCCCTCTTCGGCAATTTTGTTGCTGGTGTAGCTACTTCAAATGTAGCTATTGTTGTTGCCGCCACTGATGATGCTGCTTTAGTTATCCGTGGCCTTGGTACGGGTGCTACGGACGTTGCCCTCCTACTCACCGTGGAAGGGGCTTCTTTGTTTGTTGCCTGCCCTGCTCTTGGTAGCAGCGGACCAGGTATTGGAAGGAGAGGGGCCTTCTTCGCTGTCTTCTGCGGGAAAAAGGCCCTGAGGTGACCCTTCGACCCACAAAGATAACATTTTGGCCGTCTTCCTTCTACACTTATAGGGAGCTGGAGTCCTTCCTCGATGTCTATGATATCGGGGATAGCGTCGATACATTCCTGGTCAGTTTGTATAAGCATTTGCATGCCTATACCTGACCAGTTCTCTCTCCCTATTTTTTCTACTTGCAGCATGGTCGTCCTGTTCTCGATTCCAGCAAGGACAGACGCGGCCAGCCAAGGTATGGGCACGTCGGGTGAGTTAACATCGGCTGGAGAATCCTTGGGAGGCGTGAAGATCAAGAGAGGTATCTTCCAGGGAGATAGTCTGTCCCCTCTGTTGTTTGTCCTTGCCCTGATGCCCCTGACCATTATACTGCGAAAAGTGAGAGCAGGATACAAGTTGGGAAAGGGAGAGCTTACCATCAATCACCTCCTCTTCATGGACGATCTTAAGCTCTTCGGGAAGAGTGAGAAGGAGTTCGATGTGCTTGTTGACACTGTCCGTATTTTCAGCAATGATATATGTATGCAATTTGATATTAGTAAGTGTGGAGTCCTTGTGATGAAGAGGGGTAAATTGAGCAGAAGCAACGGAATCCAGGTACCAACAGGTGAGATGATAAAGGAAATTGACACTGAAGAAGGATACAAATATTTAGGTGTTCTGGAGGCTGATGACATCAAGAACAAAAAAATGAAGGAATTGATAAGATCTGAATACATTCGGAGAGTAAGGAGCGTATTAAAATCACATATGAACAGTAGGAATGCCATAAGTGCAGTAAATTCCCGAGCTGTGTCTATTATTAGGTACAGTGCGGGAATTCTGAGATGGAATGTTGCTGAACAAAAAGAAATGGATAGGAAGACTAGGAAGCTATTGACTATCTACAACATGTTCCACAAGAGGAGTGATATCGATAGACTCTACTTAAGGAGATCTGAAGGTGGAAGAGGTTTTATCAGCATAGATGACTGTGTTCAGATGGAGAAAAACAACCTACACAAATACGTGACTGATAGTAGGGAGCCAATGCTCAGAATTGTACTGAAGGAGAGGACAATAGACCAGGGGATGTCCAAGGAGGAAATAATAACAAGGAGAAAGAGCAACCTTCATGAAAAATCCCTTCATAGTACCTTCTTTGAGAAAACTGAATTCAGAGATCCACAGACATGGAACTGGTTGAAAAGAGGAGACCTTAAAAAGGCTACAGAAGGAATGCTAATGGCTGCGCAAGAGCAGGCCCTCAAAACGAAGTGGCTACAACACCATATTTACAAGGAGGAGGCTAGCCCACTGTGTAGGATCTGTGGAGAGAGAGAGAGAGGAGACTGTGGCTCACATTGTATCCGAGTGTAAACACCTAGCCCAGACTCACTATAAAGGCTGGAGACATGATGTGATGGGCAGGGTGATCCACTGGCAGCTATGCAAAGTAAACAATTTACCATATTCTGAGAAGTGGTATGAGCATAAGCCAGAGTCGGCGATAGAAAACGATCAGGTGAAGGTGCTGTGGGATTTTAGGATACAGACGGACAAGAAACTGGAACACAATAGACCTGACCTGGTGGTTTTGGACAAGGAAAAAAGATCGTGCCTAATTTTGGATGTAGCCTGCCCATTCGACACAAGAGTGCAAGAGAAGGAGAAGGAGAAAATTAACCGATATCAGGACTTAAAGTGGGAGGTAAAAAGGATTTGGAACTGCCATGAAGTCAAAGTGGTCCCGATTGTCATAGGCGCACTAGGTACTATCTCAAAGAGTTTCCAAGGATGGTTAAAGAAAATTGGTCCCGCCCCGCTTTTTGGAACACTTCAAAAGGCATGCTTGCTGGGAACAGCAAGAACCCTCCGATACGTCCTGAATATCTGAGGCTGCAGGTAGTGGCTTGATATTCATTTCAACAAACTTTCCAGTTAAATAACATCAATGACTGAGACTCAAAGAACAATAATAATAATAATAATTGTTTCTACTTTTGGCACAAGGCCAACAATTACTCAGTGCATTACTGGTACTTTATTTTATCGACCCCGTAAGGATGAAAAGCAAAGTTAACCTCGGCGGGATTTGAACTCAGACTGGCAAGGGCCGTAACTCTATACGTCAAAGCATGGCGCCCGACCCTCTACCGATACTGCCAATCCACCGCCCTTAATAATAATGCTTTCTTTATTAACCACAAGGGTTGACACAAAGTATAACATTAAGGACAACACAGGACAATACATGGGCATTTCTGCGTGTAAAAAACAAAAACAGAGTATGTGATAAAAAAATAAACAATGAAAAATTCCCCAATGGGGGGGGGGGGGGGGAGACTTCTGAGGGTCGCTCGTAGGGAAAGCCCACAAAAAAGCCACGGTTACCCTGACCGCTAGAGTAAGTGCACTCTTCCAGTTTTCCTCCCACGATGCTACAGGCACACGCTCATGGAATTTTAACTGTATATATATTATATATACATATATATAAACATAATTTAAAGGCGATTGACACATATATATATAAAATAAACACATCAAACAATTACAGGGGATAATTTGTAAAGAGTGTAAACACACATGGTTACGGAGGTGACATTAAATGTTAACAAGAACCTTGAATATTGATACCTTGCAATAATTGTTTCTACTTTTGGCACAAGGCCATCAATTATCCCAGTGCATTACTGGTACTTTATTTTATCGACCTCGTAAGGATGAAAGGCAAAGTCAACCTCGGCGGGATTTGAACTCAGATCGTAAAGGGACGTAACTATGCTGGAAAGCATGGTGTCTGACCCTCTACCGATACTGCCAATCCACTTGCAATAATGATTAATCTCCTTCCATTGAAGAAATATATTTCACAATTAATCGGTAATCATAGATTTCAAATCTTGGATCATCGACAAAGGAGAAGATTTAACTTTCTATGATTACACGCTAAAAGCAAGTCAGGAAATAACGACGAAAAGCACATGTGGTTTTAAAAAACACATCACCCGCCGTCAAGCCAGTGGCGTGAATAGGGTTATCGACAGCTAGAAATAGCAGCCGAGTCCTTTCAACTAACAGGCGGTTGTATCCTTGGCAGTGGAGACTTCTGGTGTCCTCGGCCCTAGGGCTACCTCCCTACTCACCACCATAGGCGCTGAGCTGGCCAGCCGCAGGTGTGAGCCCCCGAGTTGGAGTGGCTCTTCTAGCGCGTCTCCCTTGCCGTCTTCCGGGGAAACGCCTTCGCTATTCTGTCCGCCGGGGCTGTGGGGAGACAAGCCGATTATATTACGAATTCTGTTGAATAGTCTTAAATATAACAGAATACTTAGGAGCCGTAAATACTACCCAAATTAAATTAAAGATGTCATATCTGAGAATATCAGAAACATACGCCATATCACCCGTGGGAGAAGCTCAAAGATTACAAGCAATAAATCTGAGCGTTTATTAGCATAAAAATCAACATATTCTCAGACATGGCATCTTTAATTTAATTTTGGTAGTTATATATACTGAAATACTCACACACACTTTGATGCCATACACTACAACATACACTACAACATTATATATATATATATATATATATATATATATATATATATATATATATATATATATATATATATATATATATATATATATATATATAGAAAGAGAGAGAGAGAGAGAGAGAGAGAGAGAGAGAGAGAGATGCTTTGTACGGCTTTTGGAGGAAGGAGTGACAAGCAGTACGTTGCTCGGTATTATTACGAAAAGGTGTAGCAGAGAATCCCGCGTGAACTAACAGCTCGGGAGGAAACTGCTTACCTCGAAGATTCATTCGCCATCGTTCTTGTCAACTTGGTATTTGTTGGTCTACAGTTAGATGAATGGCGCACAAAGGGTTAATGTTTATTGGCAAGAAGTTTTTTGAATAATAAAAGACGGGTTAAAGCGACCTACAATGTATCTGTATATATATATATATATATATATATATATATATATATATATATATATATATATATATATATATATACACACACACACAGATACATATATATATATATATGTGTATATGTATGCATATATATATATATGTGTGTATGTATGTATGTATGTATGTATGTATGTATGTATGTATATATATATGTGTGGGTGTGTGTGTGTATATATACATATATTTTTGTGTATATTTATATATATATATATATATATATATATATATATATATATATATTTATTAAAATAACAGATTAAAGTTTAAGCAATGAATCGCTGTTTATATATTTGATATATATTTATCCTTATCGAGCCCTCTTTGGATTTTAGTCTTCAAATTTATTATTATTACTATATATATATATATATAATTGAAAAAGTGGTGAATAACTTGGTCAACAGTACAAAAAAGGGTGAATTATTTGCAGTCTAACAATTGTTTCACTGATAGAGTTGTCTAAAAATTGCTGAACACTAAAAGCAGTGCCACTCAATTTTAAATACGATCTTAACTCTATTAGATCTTCGGAAACAGTTTCCAAAGATCTAATAGAGTATTTAAAATTGAGTGGCACTGTTTTTAGTGTTCAGCAATTTTTAGACAACTCTATCAGTGAAACAATTATTAGACTGCAAATAAATCCTCCTTTTTTGTACTGTTGACCATGATATTCTCCACTTTTTCAATTTCATTACTCCAAGATAAACTTACATAGGAATACAAGTGAAATCATAAACTCGTCATCTACGTAAACCTCTTGTTGAGTCAAGCAACGCCGTATGCTAAAACTATCCATAATAAGAAGTATTCACAACCTCTAACTGGATTACCTATAACGATATTTTGTTATCCTTTTTCTATTTGGATTAAAAAATCCAATAGTACTCCATTCGACGTGAGTATGGGCGCCAGTGACTCTGCGGAGGTTACTGATCTTATTGGCCTTTTCCTTCTTTTCTCTATCAAGGACGAATTCCCCAACGCGGGCGGTGGTTTGTACCGTGACGATGGCCTTTTGACCATGACTAAGTGCGGACCTCGTGCTTGTGACAGATTCAGAAAAGAACTCACAGCCTTCTTTAAAGGCTTCAACCTCTCTATACAGGTTGAGGCCAATCTCTCGGTAGTTAATTACCTCGACGTTACCCTCAATTTATTGAATGGGTTGCATTACCCGTATAGAAAGCCGAATGATACGCTTAATTACATAAGTAAGCATTCCAACCATCCTGCCAGCATAACCAAGAACCTGGTAAAAAACGTTTCGTTGAGGCTTTCCCGTCTTTCCACCAACGAGCGCATTTTCAACGACCATTCCACTTATTACAATGAAGCTCTTGCTCGAAGTGGATTTGTCGATAAGGTAGCATATACAGAGTACGAGTATAGACCTAGAAGAAATAGATCCCGTCGCATTTGTTGGTTTAACCCACCATATAATATGGAGGTGGCCACACCATTAGCTAAGATCTTTCTTTCCCTTATTACGAAGCATTTTCCCCCTACACATAAATATAGTAACATTTTTAATAGAAACACTATTAAAATTTCTTACTCAACGACTCCTAACCTTGCACATAACATCACAGCTTCAAATTTAGCTAAAATACCTAGCCGTAGGAACACGTGCAACCCTGTAGTTAGTACTAACTGTAATTGTAGGAATCGGGCTGATTGTCCCCTATCCGGGAAATGCCTCTCTAGTAACATTGTCTACAAATGTAAGGTTGTAACACCCACGTCCCGTAGGGCCTACATAGGGTTAACCGCCAATAGTTTCAAGCAGCGTCTTTACATGCATACCCATTCTTTTCGTTACCCTCTAAGAAGGAATATGACGTCACTTTCAGCTTATATCTGGAGTCTAAAAGACAACCACACCCAATATAAGTTACACTGGGAGATCCTAGCTAGGGCTAGATCGTATAACGGAAATAAAAGACCACGTGACCTATGCGCCGCTGAGGCCCTGGAAATACTCTACGCCACAGACCACATCTTAAACAAAAAATCTGAGGCAATTTCGGCTTGTAAACATAAATTGCACAAAACTTTCCTGTATTACAGCCCTACGTTATACCCTAACGGATAGCACGATCTATACGTGGATATTTACGTCTTGATGTGGGAGCTAAGTATATGTTTTGTTTATTCCTTTACTTATTTGCATAGGTAAGTATATATTACCCGTATGTTTTGTGAAGGTATGTATACCTTCTCGTACGTATATTTGACTGTTTTGGCGTATAATTTTTACATATTCTGGTATTTAGGGCTTTGTTATGTGTATATGGGAGTTTTGCGTCTGCGTGAGTATGCAGGCTCGTACGTATGGTGGGTGGGTGTATATGTGTACTTCTTGTTTTAGTTGACTTACGTCTCCGAACCTTCATGTATTTATTTGTAGGTATGTGTGTGCGCTTGTTATATACGTATTTATTTACTTATATACGTTTATATAATTATTTATTTATTTGTACACAAGCATACACACATTTATATGTGCGTGGTTTTGTATACCTATGGTAAGGTTTTGCGTATGCTTGTGTATGTACGTATCTGTTTGCGTGTATGTATTTATTTGTTCCTATTACTTCGGTATTGTATTTATTTACTTTGTTCTTAACTCTGTAGCGGAGATTCATTCGGTCTCCTAGTTAGAATTGTAGTCTACGACTTCTGCTATACCATTTACGTGGATTTGTCTTTGCACGCTATTGTTCTCCACGCTCCACATATGACTTATTATCTTCGTTTTTTCGTTCATTGCCAGAGAACGTCTCTATGCACCACTTAGAGAACATTAGTCTACGACCTCTTTTATACCATAAACGTGGTTCTGTCCTTGCACGTAATTGTTTTTCACCGCTCCTATTAATGACGTATTATTCGTTTTTTCCCGTTCTTTGCCAGCGAACGTCACCATGAACCAAAGTATCGTCTTCCTGTCTTCCTCCGGTTGCAACGTTTTTTGAAATATCCAGTTCTGCGTTTACAGATTGACTTTGTTAGTTTCAGAAGATCCCGTTAAGGGTGAAAGCAGCGATTCTTTGCTTAAACTTTAATCTGTTATTTTAATAAATATATATATATATATATAAATCAGGAAAGAAGGTTTACATGGTTTGCTATACAAAAAAGTTTTTAATCACATAGCTTACATTTGTTTCACTGAACTGGTATGTCTAGAGATCGCTATCCGCCTAATTTTGCGTCACTCGATCGCCAATACAGAATTATAACCAGTCAGATCTTCGGAGCATGCGAGAATGAAGAAAATACACAGGCAAGAAAATAAAAGAAAATGTAAACCTTCTTTCCTGATTTATTATTACTCCAAGTGTTTACAACATAGGAATTACAGCATACCCGCAGCATCACTATGAAAACGCCTTGTTGAGTCAAACCAAGCCAAGCGTTAATATCATCCACTACCTGGAATACCATAACTGGACTTCACCTAAGTGGACTGCATTTAACTATTATTTGTTAATCCGTATATATATATATATATATATATATATATATATATATATATATATGTGTGTGTGTATATATGTGTGTGTGTATATATGTGTGTGTATATGTATATATGTGTGTGTATATGTATATATGTGTGTGTATATGTATATATGTGTATATATATATATATGTATATATAAGTATATATGTATGTGTGTGTGTGTGTGTGTGTGTGTGTGTGTGTGTGTGTGTGTGTGTGTGTGTGTGTGTGTGTGTGTGTGTGTGTGTGTGGATGTAGCGAAGATACGTCAGCAATGACGTGTTCGTCAGAATGTCGTTATGCAGACAGGCAGACATACAGACAGATATTATAAGGGCTCGACGGAGATCGATAACCGGCGCCTAACACCCCTTTAACAACAGAAAATTGAAAAATAAAAGCTGCAGTTAGTATCTTTAGACCGCAAGGAATATATAAAAGCAAGTTTGAAGTCAATCGGAGTAGAAATGTGGATTTGTGTAGACTTTGCAAAAATGAGGACACACACACTCACACAAACAACAACAGTTTTATATATATAGATAGATAGATTTTCCATTTCAGGTAGACGCGCTCCATCATCCACTTTTCTAAAAAAATAAATCATACACAAAACGGCAGCACCACAGTTTTCCACGAGATGTCAACATGAATGGAACTGTTATTTTTATCTAAAGACATTTTTTCCAATTCCAACCCACCCGTCCCCTCAATCTATCTTATTTCTCATTCTTTGTTCTGATGAAGGATTAACGTTCGAAACGTTAAGACCCTCTTCCTTCTACTTCAAGAGTTAACCTAATATATTCCTTCTATATACTGTGCATACATATGAGTTCCTTGATGGGTTTGCCAGCCGTCGTGTTTGCTAGAAAAAGCTATCAACGAAAAAAGACGAAAAGAACGAAGAACTGAGTGCAGCCAAAACCCAGTAGACACTTGAAGCAATAAATGGAGCTCTGAGGGGTGTGGGGTATATATTTTGTTGACAGCCACCTATAGACAACAACAACAACAGCAACGACAGCTACAACAACAACAACAACAACAACAACAACAACAACAACAAACCGCCGACCAATCTTGTATATCCCTTAAGAGGACAATCCTCCGCCTCTTCTGTCGTCTCCAGACGGATCCGTCCACCTTTCTCATTCTCCCCTTCCACCTCCTCCTTCTTTTAAACGTGCATGCATCAATTAAGAACCTTCTCGTCCGCAGTTCCCTCCCTCCTTCCAACTCCTCTCCAGGATCCCTTCCTTGCCCCCGACCCCGCTGTCACATACAACCTTATTATCCACACCATCACCCTCATATTAGGGACTCTTTTAGTTGCACTTTTAATCGTTTCGTATATGCTCTCCGGTACACGCTATGCGGTGCCATTTACATTGGTCAGACTGACCATCGACTGGCCGACAGATTCGCTGAACATCTGCGGGACATCTATGAAAAGTGGATTTTCTTTTTTTTTTTTCTACATCAGCATCTTGGGTGCGAAGTGGGAATTGGCCATGCAGAGGTTTTTGTTGCCATCTATCTCTAAATGTTTGTAGACCTAGTTTTGACATGCTTTCTGTGGAGTTTTTGCGGCTTTAGTTAGAATTAGTTCAAATTCTGTCGAGGTTAGCTTTGCCTTTCATCCTTATGGGTCGATAAAATAAAGTCACGCACTGGGGTCGATTTAATCGACTATCTCCACCCCCTCACACACACAAAAAAGAATTGCTGGCCTTGTACCTATAGTAGAAATCATCATTATTATTATTATTGTACAACACAGTTATGTCCCTTTACGTTCTGAGTTCAAATCCCGTCATGTTGACACGACACCTCCCTGACCGTATTATTCAAAATAATTTGCCTTTCATCCTTATGGGGTCGATAAAATAAAGTACCAGTCACGCACTGGGTCGATTTAATCGACTTTCCCCTCCTCCAAAATTGCTGGCCTTGTGTCTATATAAAAAAACCGCGGTGAATTGGCAGTATCGGTAGAGGGTTGGACGCCATGTTTTCTAGCATAGTTACGTCTCTTTACAGTCTGAGTTCAAATCCCGCGGAGGTTAACTTTGCCTTTCATCCTTACGAGGTCGATAAAATAAAGTACCCGTAATGTACTGGTGAATTGCTGGCCTTGTGCCTAAAGTAGAACCAATTATTAAAAAGTAGATAAAATAAAGTACCAGTAATGCACTGGGTAATTGTTGGCCTTGTGCCTAAAGTAGAAATAATTATTAAAAAGTAGAAATCATTATTATTATTGACTCCTGAGGTAGAAGCCAGGTTTCACATCAGCTCGTGTAAATTTTCATTATTTGTTTACTTTTCGACCGGCATTAACGTTTTGTTCGAGATTTGACAAACGTTTAGAAAAACTGACCTGTTTTGGCATAGGCATGTAGGTCGTGTTGACACAACACCTCCCTGGCCGTATTATTCAAAATACTTTGCCTTTCATGCTTACGAGGTCGATAAAATAAAGTACCGGTAATGCACTAGGATAATTGATGGCCTTGTGCCAAAAGTAGAAACAATTATTTAAAATAATATGACAAATAATGAATAACAGCAATAACAACAGCAACAACAACAAAATCAAAAACAATAAAAACAACAATAATAAAAGTGAAAACTAGAACAAAAACAACTGATAAAATCGAAAAAGACAGTAACAATGAAACAACGACAACAGCAGCAGCAGCAGCGGCGGCGAGAAAACAACCACCAAACCAACAAATAATTATTTCTACTTTGGGCACAAGGCCGGCAATTATCCCAGTGCATTACTGCATCCCGTAAGGATGAAAGGCAAAGTTAACCTCGGCGGGATTTGAACTCAGAATGGCAAGGGCCGTAACTCTATGCGTCAAGCATGGCGTCCGACCCTCTACCGATACTGCTAATGCCAGCACTACCAAATCTCTTTTTTTTCGAAGATCACTTTCTCCGAAAAAGAAGTAGAACAAGCAAGTGGATTGGTAGAAAGAGACGGCCTCATCATAAACATAAACACTCCTAGCAAAACGATACAAAATACGATAGGTCGGACAGTAACGTATCATATAACTGGATTAAAAACTTGAAAAATAGAGAAAGCCATAGACCTGCTTAGACTGCCAACTGTCTGACAAATACCGACTGGATTTTCTGAATGCGCCAATGTGAACATGGACTAACCGTATCGGGTCATCCAGATCGTATCTAGATAGGGTGTTCTGTAGAGAAGTAGACAAGGATAACATAGGTTGTACACAATTTGAAATAGTCGAATACACACCACACATTTGTGACATGTGTAGTAGATATAGATAGGCTCCATAGGCAAGGACTCGGTTACTAGAAATTGAACGTCTCATTCCCAATGCACAAAGCCTACCAGAGACTGGCGTAATGAATTAGGTAAGCGGGCGTTGACGGGAATAATCATCAATGGCAGGTAGTGGTATGCCGTGAAAAGGGCGATTAGGTAGACTAGAGAAAACTAGAGTTGAGGGATAGCTAGTTAAAAAAACTAGAAGAGGCAATTAGCAAAGCATCGCAAACGACGTTATTGCAGCGAGATTGGCCCTAGACCAATTCTTCACTGCTAAGCACGAAGGCTGCGTGTTCAGAGCTAAGGCGCGTGCTCTTAGACAGGAGGGGACGAAAGCCATTCGTTCAATGGGCCCAAGTGGCGCAGGCGCGGCGTGGCAACAAAGCTACAATCTGATCTTTGGAGCAGCACGACGAGCGATCCCAAGCAGTAGTGCGTGGCTTTTCAGCAACACTTTGCCCAACTGTTCGGCAGCAGCAGCGGGCCGGATCGCGAGATAGACTTCACTGCCTGTCTCGATGGCCTGCGGTGGCTATCGGCGATGGAGGCGGAGTGTTGCAAAAAGACAATAACAGCCGCTGAAATGACCGGCTGCACAAGGGGTAAATCGTCCGGTTTGGATGGTCTGCCCTACGAGTTTTACGTTCACATGCCAGACTTGTTCGGCGATATCTTGACAGATGTCTACTGCAACTGGCAGCAGAACGGAAGAATTCCCAGTTCTATGAGCCGAGGAGCGGTGGCACTGCTGAGAAAGGACCCGAACAAAGGGAATTTTATCGACAATTTTAGGCTCATAAGTCTACTAAATGCAGAGTTCAAAATTTTGACCAAGGTGTTAGCCACGGGGTTGGTTTTTGTCGTCGGTGGTCTGGTAGGTGAGGCACAGACATGTGCCATTCCAAGTGATCCATCTACGGCAACCTCCACATATGCGATACATCATAGAGAGGGTTGTGGTGTTTGCGGTGGTGCTTGTATTGACACATTGTAAGAGGGGGAGTATGAGGCTCTGGTGTGAGAGCATCTATGTAGGCCCGCTTTAGTCTGTCAATAGAGACTGTGTCTTTATGTCCATTGAAGTCAATGGTGAAATGCTTATCTGTACGTGCAAGTACACGATAGGGTCCAGAATAAGGTGGAGTGAGAGGACTTCTCACTGCGTCATTCCTGACAAAAACATGGGTCTACGAGGCAATGTCCCTCGGAACCGAAGATTTAATGGTTTGTTGCCTAGTGTTCATAGGAGGCAGGACTTGAAAATACGCACGCAAACGGGTCACATATAGTGTAGGGTCCTGAGTAGCAAGGTCAATTGGGGCAAGCATCTGCCCTGGCAGAGATAATATAGTGCCGTACAAAAGCTCGGCTGGAGAGAATCCAAGGTCTTCTTTCATTGAAGTGCGGGTACCGAGTAATACTATGGGGAGGTAGTCGCTCCAATGTAGAGTACCCGGATAAGCACGCAATGCGGCCTTTAACTGGCGATGAAAACGCTCTACCATTCCATTAGATGCAGGGTGGTAACTGGTAGTCCTGATGCGTTGAGCGCCGATGATATTCGTTAGATCCCTGAAAAGTTGGGATTCAAAGTGCCTGCCACGATCTGTAGTAATAGTGATAAGAACCCCATAGCGCGATATCCATCCTGAAACCAGGGCTCGCGTTACAGATTCAGCAGTAATGTCACAATATTATCTATATCCTTTTACAATTGCATGTTATCAGTCTTCGAAGGATTTTATTTATAAGCGATATAATTGAAATACCTTAATCGAAGAGTTGGTAGCTTCTCATCGGTAGTAAATGCTTCTGGCCTCCAGGATATAAATAAATAGCTCTTTAATGCTCAATCCTCTATAAATATAATTTTATTTTTCGAAAGGAATGAAGGAGTCATTTTACAATAAATCTTCGCGCGTCTGTATCATCTCCTGGTCAGCTCGGTCTGTGTGGTATCTCGAGTGCTGTCTGAGGTGTTTTACCAGAGAGCGAGAGGGAGATTGACCATGTATTCATACGCAACTTCCCATTGATCAGTTTGACCTTATTGCGTATGAAAATGTTGCTATTGCGAGGTGCGACGTAGTTCCACTACACTTTCATACATTCTAGTTTTGGGCTGGTTTCAACAACTGGATGCCTTTCCTATCACCAACCAGTTTACAAAGTGTATTGGTTGTATTTTATCGTGACACAAGCACTAGTGGGGTTATCATGTCCTTAACTCAACGGAAGAGTCTTTTAGATCCTTTTATTTGACATGTTTTCTCTCGCTTGATGCCCTTCCTGGTGCCAGCCTGCTTAAATTACTCACAGTGAGACTATTATTACATTTACACATATTGTTTATGAGTCCACATACAGCTTTATTCTGAATCATGCTGTGTTAGTTCAATCGCTAATCAATACCAGTCAAGTTTGTACTATATGTAAATATGCTTTTAACAAGAATAATTCGTTTACAAAATCCTCTCATCTCAACGTAAGTAATAAACCGCCAATGATGAGTAACAACTCTGATATACATGCATACAGTACTCCCAAATCGATACCGAAGTATCTGTGCTGACCACAACTTAAAATAATCACAGCAAGACCAAATGCATGTCTACCATACACAAACATATCGTATATGTTTCCATATACGCCTTTATTATTATTAATTATTTATGGGTACGGACGTTACTTAACATAGCTACGAGATTTTTCCAAGTTTTACTGGATTAGATTTTTTATGTGTGTGGTGGTGGGTGGTGGGCGTTATTTTGCAATCGATCCCAATATTTGGTGCAAACGTAAAGTCTGTTTTTCGGACAACATTTCTTGAGAGTGCTTACGGTAACAACCTGACATATTTATGCGAGGTGACGTGAGAAGTATAAACATGAAAAATGACACGCTGAATAATAATAAAAAACCACAATGATGCTATATAGAAATACAGAAATGAGTTTACAAAAAGACAATTGTTTAAATTATTATTCACACATGTAATTTTCACAATGAACTGTCCCCCAGTAAAGATACTATACACAAACGTGTTTATTAAAATCTTAAATCTTTATAGGATATTATGAGGACACACTGGCCAACGTTGTTCTAGACATTCAAAAATACGAGATGGACATGCTTGGAAAACCTTTAAACACATGTCTTTTCTTTAAGGACTTACCTGGAATTAATGAACACATATCTACACACACGATACGCGCATTCTCCGTTACTATAGAAATGTAAATCTGTTGAATTAGGCTTACCTCATGGCACGGGATAGTTTCTCATAGGTCATACATTTATTTTGTTTTCTCTCTCCCCACAGTTCTGCCACCTTGTCAGTAACAACAAATCGGAACACACCACTATCGGGATCTTCCCATTTGATGTATTTTGGATTGTATTGGTCATCGTGCAATAGGTCACGTATAAACTCCCAGAGGTGAGTGCCTATAGTACAGCGGATGAGAATTATAGAAGATGAGAGAGGGAGAGAGAAAAGTGTTAAACATAACAATACTAATAATTGTTTCTACTTTTGGCACATGGCCAGCAATTAACCTCGGCGGGATTTGAACTCAGATCGTAAAGGGGCGTAACTCTGTGCTGCAAAGCATGGCGTCCGACCTTGGCACAAGGCCAACAATTTGTGGGGAGGGAAAAGTCAATTAAATCGACCCTAGTACGTTACTGGTACTTTATTTTATCGACCCCATAAGGATGAAAGGCAAAGCTAACCTCGGCAAAATTTGAACACAGAAAGTAAACAGCCGGAGCAAGTATTACATTTCCTCCGACGTTCTACCAGTTCTATCAATCTACCACCAAATAATAACAATAATGGTTTCTAACTTTGGCACAAGGCCAGCAATTTGAAGAGGAGGAGAAAGTCAATGCTTAATTGATTGGTACTTTATTTTATCGATCTCGGAGGGATGAAATACAAAGTTGACCTTGTGAGGATTTGGAATTATCGATGTGACCCTCCTTGTTCAGGTCTTTTCTCAATAGCGACACCACTATTCGGCTCACAGAAACGGGTATTTTCCAGTTTTTCCTCCAGTTGCAGTAAACATCTGGTAAGATGTAGAACAGACCATCTAACCAGGCATTTAACCACTCATGCCACCTGCCATCGCCTCCCGTATTTCAGTGGTTGCTATCACCTTTTCGCAACACTCCGCCTCATTTGCCAAGAGTCAAAGTTGACAGTCGAGGTAGGAACTGAAGTCCATCTTGCGATCCGGTCCTTCACTTGTCTCGAATAATTCAGCAAAGTGCCGCTGAAAAGCCCCACACATCTATTTGGACTCGAATAGCACACGCTCATCGTCATCCGCCAAAGATCGAATCGTGACTTTGTTGTCACGCTGTGCTTTTGCTAACTGGGCCCATTGAACAGCTTTCGATCCTTCGTCTCTTAGTTCTTACAACGCAGCCTTCGTGTTTGCCATTGAAGAATTGGTTGAAAGATAATCTCACCGCAAGCACATCGGTCGTGATGTCTTTCCTAAAAGTCCTTTCTATGTTTCTAACCAACGCTCCTCTAATTTAATTTTCTCTATTGCTACTTCCTTACCAAACTTTATCGATTCTATTCTAACCACCCTTTTCTGGGCGAAATACCATAAGTTGAGGACGATTACCCCTGTCAACGCCTGCTTAACAAGTTCGCTAAATCGGTCTCTGTAAGTTTTGTGCGTCGGGAACGCCGCGTCCAGCTTCCAGTAACCTACCTAGATCGACCGTATAGATTACAAATCCAGTCGGTATCTGTCAAACATTTGGAAACATCCTTTAACGTCTGTTCTCCCTGCTAGCAACATTTGGACTGTAAATAAGGTTCCCTATTATTTTATACCAACCAGCCCGGCTCTTTTTAGTATTCTGCTCTTTCAAGTTACACTTGATCCGTGAAGATACTTCTTTGCAATCCGCTGGTCTGCTGGAATGTTTCGGCACCTTTTCTTTAATTTCTTTGGAAGATTTTGAACAATGAGAAATTTGTAAGTTGTTCTCATTTTTCACTGTAGTTGTGCTGCCAGTTGGGGAATCAGGTCTCGAATCATAGTTTCTGTAGTCTGTTAATGTAACAAATTGTGATTTCTGATAATGATCTGAAAAAAAAATGTAGTTTATTATTGAGAATGTATAAGGGTGGGGGCGATCGTCAGAGCAGACTAAGGAGATTATGTTTCCATTGGAATTTCAATTGTTAATACTATCTGCAGGTCACAACTCCTGGCAGTAGAATGGAGCCAATCGTCTGATTGGATCAAGGAAACTATGTTTTTATTGGTTTTCGCATTTTTCACACTATCTGCCGAGTGCAAATCTGGCACAGAGCGGGATTAGACACTGCAAAGCATCACATCCGACTCTTTAACAATTCCACCAATTCACCAACCCTCAACTGGTACTTTATTTATCGACCCCGTATGGATGAACGCCAACGTTAACCTCGTCGGGATTTGAATTCAAAGCGGAGACAGCCAGATCAAATACCGAAGCATTTTTATCCAGCATTCTAACAACTCTGCTAATTCACCGCCTTTTATTAACGAGAGGAAAAATCAAACGTTATTACGTTAGTTTACGAAAACGGAATGATTTAAAACGAGAATAAAACGTAGTTATCGGCGAGAGTCAGCATGACACATTGTGATAAGGCTGGCTCTTTGAATTGCAGGTACAATCAATCTTATGGACACCCGAACCATTTCTGTCTACCCAATTTCACTTACAAAGTTTGGGTTGACCCGAGATTCTTAGGTTTGTCCAACAGTGAGATCGAATCTGGGACATAATGACTGCTAAGTGAACTTCTTAAATATTCGGCAGGCTGCGTCCACGTACATGCACGTTGTTGTTAGACCTCTGTCGGATTCAACGAGTGTTCCAGTTACTGCGATCAATGAAACAGTTTGCTCGTGAAATTAACATGCAAGTGGCTGAGCATTCCACAGACACTTATATCCTTAACAAACTTCTCAGGGAGATCCAGTGTAAGAATTACAAGTACAACTATGTTTTTCCAGCTGAGCGGACTAGAACAACAGGAATAAAGTGTCTTGCTCAAGGACACAACGCACTGCTCAGTTAGGGAATCTAACTCATCACTCTATGGTTGTGAGCCGAGCGCCAGGCTATGCGCCCTCACATACATGCACATAACTCATACGCTCAGTAAATGAAGATGGCAGACGCAAGTATTGCAACTCACCCGTTATTTCGGCGGTCTCCGATTGATCGTCTTGCTGTGGATAAGTAAGTGGAATTTGGCTGATGAAGTCTGATTCATCAATGTTAGTCGGTAGGGTAAAGTCAGAACATTGGTTGTCTTCCATAGGAATGTTACGATATTCTGTTTCGTTATGGTTAATTGTGTAATAAGGTATATCTGTGCCATCTTCTGCTGGTAATATTTTCCTTATTGCTGTGAAAATGTTTGATTCAAGCTCAATGTCACCGGATTCAATGCCTTCATATTCAGATTCATCTACCAATATAAACAGTAAGAAAAAGTTTAAAGAAAATAATTGTCCGTACATGCTTCTATATCTATGAGTTTGTCTATCAGAATGCGTATGTGTGTGTATGTGCATGTATGTATGTATATGTATATGTATGTATGTTTGTATGTATGTATGTATGTATGTATGTATGTATGTATGTATGTATGTATGTATGTATGTATATGTATATGTATATGTATATGTATGTATATGTATTTGTGTGTGTGTATACTTCTGTTGGATATCACACGGCGGCTAAGTCTGTAATCTCCAAAACTATAATAAATTTCAGATGAAAAACACAGTTTGAGAATAGAATAATGACAAAACTTACGAGCTCATAAATGAACGTCTCTGTACTTCAACAACTAATAATTGTTTCTACTTTTGGCACAAGGCCAGCAATTACTCAGTACATTACTGGTACTTTATTTTATCGACCCCGTAAAGATGAAAGGCAAAGTTAACCTCGGCGGGATTTGAACTCAGATCGTAAAGGGACGTAACTATGCTACAAAGTGCCCTCTCCCAGTCTTTCTACTCTAATCTACAGGCGTATGCTCAAGGCAGACCTATTCACACGGACCATGCTCGCCATTCTCACCTACCTTTCAACAAACTGGTTGGAAGGCAGCACTTCCCTTACCACCCTGATTTTCTTCTTCAAGTGAAATCTGAAAAAGTTAATCAGGGCTTCGCCATAGAGGAAGATGGCTGTCTTCAACCCTTTCAAACGCGTCCATCACACGACCTCTTTCACCATGGCCACCAGGCAGATAAAAACTGCCTGTCCTTCTCCTCTGAAGATGGGGCGATCTTCACAATGGACTTAGTTGATCGACATAAACCCACAGGTCAGTAATACTCGGGCACTCGACAAGTGCGTGCAGAATGGTTTCGTTGCCCTGCGCGCACCTCGGACAGAACCGACTGACGGCACTTCCATGCTTGTAGAGTTTATCCTCAACTGGCAAAGCTCCTCGGTAGCACTGCCAGGTCAGGGATTTCTGGAAGTTGTCCATGGCCCCTGGCCCGAAAGTTCTCTCGAAGGCATTGGCTAGTTGATTTTCATCGACACACAGAGTCTCCCCAAAGACATTGTCGCTCTTTCCCTCCACTAACCCTCTATAGAAAGCCAAGGTGGAGTTTCCACCGATCACAGCGCTCGACTGGTGGAGGGCTGTGAGCGCATGAAGACATTACAGTCTCCAAGCGCTTCCTCTCGGTCTTCGCTTGACCCAGGATTGCAGCTCCGTCAAGAAGACGAGCTGGGGAAAATGTGTCTAGCAAACACTGACCACACCTGTTCACCGTCAAGGAAGAGATGGAGATGCCGTAGCCTCAGCGCATGTCTGTGCATCATCAACCACGGCATCCCCAGCCCGCCACGTAGCAGGTGTTGACAGCAGATGGATCGCCTGACCATCGAAGTGCGTCCCTTCCACAACAAGCGAAAGAGCAAACGCTCCAGTGCAATCAGGCGAGGTTTAGGACAAGGCACGAAGGTAAGGCGGTAGTAGATGACGGATGCGATGTACGTGTTCGTCACCTCTGCCTGGCCTTTCAAGGATAATTTCCTCTCGGCCCATTTTTGTGTGAGAGAAGCCACCTTGGAGGTTACCTCGTCCCAGTTTTGGTCCATCTGGAGGTCCAGTTCAAACCAGACGTCGAGTAATTCAACAAGTTCGTCTGTCCAGCGCCCGACGACGCTGTTGGACGGCATGGACATGCCTGTCCGGGTGCCGAGCTGCAGCCTCACCGACTTTTACTGGTTGATTTTTGCTCCATTTACCGCTTCGTGCTCCCTGAGAGTGGTGCCAATCATCTCAATGTGTTTGGTGTTCGACACCTCTACGGCGACGTCGTCGGCATATGCCGACACGAATCTTTGCACGGGATACCTGTCAAGAGTCAACACAGAAGGGATGAGAGGGGACCGAGTGCATGATGTTGAATGGTTCAGTATAGTCAAACTAGTAATACAAATAAATAAATAAAAGACTCACCCGGTATTTTTTCATTCGTGTTAGTCTGTATGTAGTTTTCACTCGTCGTTGGTTTATTGACACAACAATCATTGTAATAAGAGTAGTTGTCGTTCACTGCAAAAATAAAAAAATAGAAAAATAAAAAACATAAAAGATATAAAAGCCGTGAAAAGTGTTGGAAAATGGGAAGACAGCAGAAATGGTTCCACCTGCAGTAGTGGCAGAAGGGCCACGGAAAATGGATTACTACCGATGTGTATCTCTGTGGAGCCGGCGCCCCGAAGCAGCATTGGTCATTCAAGTGAAGAAGGATATCTATCTATCTATCTATCTATCTATCTATCTATCTATCTATCTATCTATCTATCTATCTATCTATCTATCTATCTATCTATCTATCTATCTATCTCTCTACCAGGCGTGTGTAACTTCGCGGAGAAGTTTCCGTTATTTTATGTAAGAAAAAAAACGTGAGTTTTCAGTTAAATTTTATATTATTGTGTAACTTGACCCCCCGACTGGACTTTCAGGTGGTGGGTCAACTCATTTTCGCCCCTACAGGGGTGAAATATTCGTTTGGAAAATTTTTTCTCCATCGAATTTTGGAAAAAATATCGTAAGAAGTTTGATTACGTTATGAACGCTGCGTTCAACGATAATGGTGGTGGAGAGTCGGTAAGACTACATAGCTCGCAGTCAACATCGTCTTCTTCCCTAGATACTATGGAGATGGAAAGACGAAATGAAATTGTAAAAACAAATTCATATCCAAACAACACAAATGACACCAAACAGTTCATTGACAACAAAAATAACAACAACAACAATAATGATGATAAAAACAACAATGACAACAACAACAAAGAAAAAAATAAAGACAACACCAATAACACCAGCATCAAAGACAACAACAACACCAACACCAAGGAAAATACGAATAATATCAACATCAGTGACAACAAGAATAACAACAACAATAACAACAATAACCAACACGGATAATTCCACAAAGAAACCAAAAATCTCCTTTGCACAGACAGTTCAAAAACAGGAGGAACTGACATATCTCGACATAACAAATGCCGAACAACTTTTAAAGGACGCTAGGAGATATGTCACTTTCGAAAAAAATGGTGCTTTCAGCCTCAATTCTCCGGTAGAAATTCGCAAGGAAACTGCTCTCAAAACGATAGTTTTTAGGACAGTTTCCAATTCTACCCGAAAACCAGTCCAATTGTCACAGAAAGAAATTGAACTGGTTTTCAAAAATTCAATGAATGATATTGCATTCATTCAAAGAAGCAAACTATTTGGGAGTATTTCGGTACTCATGAAGGATCAATTGACGGCCCAAAATTACTCTGTGTCGCCAATTGTATCCAACCTTTTTCCCTACATACATGAGAAAAAGGACACAAAAGATTAAAATCACGAGTGTCACACCAAAGGTGAACATATGGTGGATACTGTGCGGCTTCATCAATTTTGATGAAGACAGAATACTGTCAGTAGGAAAGTCTCCCAGAGATGTATTCAATGGGACTAGCGTTGAAGTTCTGGTGCAAATGAGCCCAGAGCGAATAGCTATGATCCCACAACGTGTACTCCTGGACGGACTCACCTACATAAACTTTTCGGTTGAGGGTAGGCGGCCTTCATGTTACCATTTCTTTAGCAGGGGTCACCTGAGGGCTTCCTGTCCTAAATTAATGAGTCAAAAAAAGGCTCTTCTGCCGACACCCATCAAAACAACACAACCACCAACACCACCACCAACACACAAAAATAACCACAACAAACACAGTCCCATCCAACCCCATTCAACCTAAAACCACTGCAAAATCATATACAGACACAACAACTCCCCAAGACATACCCCTCCCCAATCACACAGACGATAACAACAGATGAGGCTATCTCGCCATCACCCAGTGAAGACGGGGGAGAACCCCATCGCTCGAAAAGAAAGAAAAGACATCACAAAAGCAAAAAACCAGCAAACACTACCACAAACATACAACCACCAACACCAACAACAAAAACATCACAAACAAAACCCCCACCTCCTGAAAACAAAATACCTACAACAAAACGAAAGCACACACAAGAACTACAGACAAAAACAAACACAACACAAGAAAATTACACTTACATTTACATAAACACTGAAAACAAAACACTAATGGAGACCATCACGAACGACCCTTCGGTGAAAAGCGAAGGGAAACTTTCGCCCACTCTATTAAAAATAACAAAAAACTGAACCTAAAACTGATTAGGGTCCTTATACAAACTGATAGGTCCCTAAAAGAAACATTTGAAAAGGATGTGGGGAATTCCTGCGTGAAACCACTTAACCGCGTCCTTCTCAAATGTCTCCCCAACCCAGACACCCCCATCCCACCAGACCCCACCCCACCAAACATCTCCGTCCCCACCCCGCCGGAAACCACCACCCACCCAGACAACCCCTCCAACACCCCCATGGAAATCGTGCAGCCTGGTTCCCAGGAGACGAAGGGTGAGTGATCTCTTTTCCTCTTTTAATTTTTCAGCACCAACATGGCCAATATAAGAGTTGGATGTGTGAACGTACGCGGCCGGGGGATGCCCTGGAAACAGGGCAAACTCTTAAACGACCTCAGGTCGCACAGTATGGATGTGGTAGCCATTTGCGAGTCCAGGATCCACAGCGAGCGACAGCTGGCCCCCATCTTCGATGACTTTGAGATCTATGCATCTCTCTGTCAACCTGGGGGTGGAGACGGAGTTGCCGTTTTGCTGCGGAAACACCTGGGCCTCGTAACACAGACGGTACATCTGGACCCGGAGGGTCGACTGGTGGTCCTAGACGTTGACGGTAGTGAAGGTGGAGCCTTCAGGCTGGTGGTTGCATATGCCCCGTCCGGGACACCACGGCCAGACTTCTTCAAACGTCTAGAGACTTTTCTGGGAACGTCCCGCTCCTTGCTTTTAGTGGGGGGACTGGAATGGAATCCTAGATGCACGTTGGGACTATGTGGGAGCATGTCCCGATAAAGGGGGGTGTAACAGCCTCAAACAGTTAATCGACCGATTTGACCTGGCCGAGAGATATCGACTAGATTTTCCGACTGTGCCACTGTGGACGTGGACTAACCTTAGCGGAACATCTAGATCGTACCTAGATAGGGTTCTAGTTAGAAATAAGGATAGGGACATGTTAAGCTGTCCACAAATGTTCATGGTTGCCTATTCAGATCACAAACTAGTGATCTGCATGGCCAACCTTGATAGAACCCATAGACAAGGACCCGGCTACTGGAAGCTGAACTTGTCGTTACCGACAAGCAAAGCCTACAGTAGACGGATTAGCACTTTAGTTAAACAGCACTTGACATGGGCCATTGTCAAAAACAGATGGTGGTACTCTCTCAAGAGGGCAGTTAGATTAGACTCGTTAGATTTTAGTAAAGAATTAGCGTTAGAAAAAAATAGAACCGAGAGGGAACTGGTAGATAAAGTAGAAGAGGCAATTAGAAGTGGCAACGTAGCCAGCGTGCTAGCAACGAGAACGACCTTGGACCAGTTCTTCGACGCAAAGCACGAGGGCTGCGTTGTCAGAAGAAAAATACGTGCTCTGGGAAACGAGGGAGCCAAAGCTGTTAGCTGGGCCCGAGTGACGGAGGCAAAAAGTGGCAACAAGTCCACGATTCGGTCTTTGAAGGACCAAAACGGACGCGTGATACGTGAGCCGAAGCAGATGTGTGCGGCTTTTCAGCGGCACTTTGCTCGGCTGTTCGGGGGGAGCGGCGCGCCGGAGAGGCTATGGATTTCGGTCCATACCTCGACGGCCTACCGCGACTCTCGGACAGCGAGGCAAAGTTCTGCGAAAAGCTGATTTCAGCCGCTGAGATAGGGGACGCGCTGAGCCAATGCGGCAAACGCAAATCTCCAGGTCTCGACGGTCTACCCTACGAATTTTACGTAGCAATGCCGGACTTATTCTCCGGTCTCCTGGAAGCGGTCTACTGCAACTGGCAACAGAACGGGAGAATTCTCAGTTCTGTAACCGGGGGCGTGGTCGTACTAATCAGGAAAGACGAGAATAAGGGGGATGACATAGGCAACTTCCGGCCCATAACTCTGCTAAACACAGAGTTACAGATTTTGGCCAAGGTGTTGGCAAAGAGGCTGGCGCTTGTCGTCGAGAACCTGGTGGGAGAAGCGCAGACATGCGCAATCCCGACCAGGTCCATATACGACAACCTCCACCTCATGCGATACATCATAGAGAGGATAGGGTGTAAACCCGGCTTCGGTGGGGCCCTGATCAACTTGGATCAGTCTAAGGCTTTCGATAGGGTTGACCATCGTTACCTGGATGCGGTGCTCGAGGCGGCAGGCTTCGGACCCGTGTTCAGGGGCTGGATTGCTGCAATGCACAACAGCAACATCTGCTCAAGGGTCAAGGTGAACGGCTACCTCTCGGAGCCGTTCCATATTACGCGATCCATTCGACAGGGATGCCCTCTCTCCTCCCTTCTGTACGTACTGACTCTCGAGCCACTACTGCGGAAGTTGGAGCTATTGCAGGGCATCCCTCTGGAACCGGGACTGCGGAAAGCGGCGTCGGCCTACGCCGACGACATGACAGTAATGGTGTCGACCGCCTCGCAAATCGAGGAAGTCGGCACCTTACTGAAGGAATACGAAAGTTTCACAGGAGCGAAGCTGAACCGGGACAAGTCCATCGGTTTGCAACTCGGATCGTGGAGAGGCAAACCGATGCCTTCCGATGGCGTCGTCGGACGATGGACAGAATACCGGTAAAGCTGCTCGGGGTCTGGTTTGGTCCGGACCTCCAGGTGGAGAAGAACTGGAACGAAGTGACGGCCAAGGTGTTTGCATTCACCCAGAAGTGGGCCGAGTGCAAACTATCCTTGAAAGGTCGAGCGGAGGTGGCGAACACTTTTATAGCGTCCGCCATCTACTACTGCTTGACCGCTGTGCCTTGTCCAGCCAAAACGATGCGCAAACACGCGCTCAGGCTGCGGCATCTCTACGTATTCCTCACCGGATAACCGGTGTGGGCCCCGTTCGTGAGCAGAGCCTTCCCACGACTCGTCTCGCTGACCGAGCTTCAGTCCTGGGTCAAGCAAAGACCGAGGAAAATGGGCGACTGGCACATCGAATGTGCTCAGGCGCTCACAGCCCTCTGGCAGGCGGACCCGGCGATCAGTGGAGACTCCACTTCGTCATTCCATAGAGGGTTGATCCGCAGCAAGTGCGACGACGCGCTCGGTGAAACTCTAGGCGTAGAGGAAGATGAACTGGCCAGTCTGTTCGGTAGGACCTTCCGCCCAGGACCGATGGACAACTTCCAAAAGTCCCTGGCCTGGCAGTGCTACCGAGGAGCTCTACCAGTCCGAGACAAGCTCTACAGAGATGGGCGCCCGGGAAGGGACCCTGCAAAAAAGATCTGTCCGAGGTGCGTGCGTAACGAAGAAACCGTCGCGCACGCATTAATACACTGCCCGGGCGTCACTGACCTGTGGGGCTATGTAGAACGACTATTGTCGCGGGTGGGACCAATCCGGTTGACCACCGAGTCCATTGTCATAATCAAACCGCCACACTCCTTTTCCGTTTGGGGATTTCGATTGTTAATTTTTTAATACATAGTTTATTGTTATTTATTAATGTTAAAGTTTATACGATTTCATGTAAACCCCCGCCGTCACGTCTTGTAATGTCCCATTTCTTGTACGCCCCTGTGGCAAATAATGAAAGATATCTATCTATCTACATATCTCTCTATATATCTACAAACATACCTCTCTATCTACCTTTCTGTCTACCTGACTGTCAATCCATAGTTATGTATTTATATATATATTTATCGTTATACTTTGGGAGGGTCATGTTGCCAATAAGAAACACACTTTCACTTCAATTTATTATAATAAATTTATAAATTTTGGAATTTATAAATTTCTGGTTGGTTGGTTGGTTCCACAACCAGATAGTTGTTTATATATTGTCAAAGTTCTTTCGTCACACATTCTGTGACCTCTTCAGTGACTGGGGATTCTTTTCTTTGTTTTTGCGCCTCTCCTTTGTTCTGTCCTACGCCGTTTTGTTTCTGTGTGTGTGTTGTGTGCTCAGTCTGCGCATGCGCCGCATCCGGGTGTCTGTGTGTGTTTATATTCGTTTATTTATTTGTTTATTTACATGTTACCGGTTGGTTGTTTGTTCTATGTGCGTGTGTGTTTTCATTTTGTCCTTAATTGTAAGTTGTGATGTTGCTGTTCCACTCATATTTTCTATTTAATTTTTGTTGTAATTCTTTTATGTTTATTGCCTCTGTGATTTGTCTAAACATTGCGTCTTTTCTGTGTGTAGATTCTATTTTTATTTCTATGTTCTCTAATTTACCCTTATGTTCTATTTTAGCATGTTGGTAGAGTACAGATGATTCTTTACTATCTTGAAGGTCTCGCCAGTGTAGGGGAACGGATAAATGAACACTGGCGAGACCTTCAAGATAGTAAATCCCTACCCGGGCGCCCGTGTCTGTAGAGGTACCCGAACGGGCAGAGCCCCTCGGTAGCACTGCCAGGCCAAGGACTTCTGGAAGTTGTCCATAGGTCCCGGGCCGAAAGTCCTACCGAATAGACTGGCCAGTTCGTCCTCCTCCATGCCTAGGGTTTCTCACAGGGCGTCGTCGCACCTGCTAACCACCAGCCCTCTATAGAATGACGAGGTGGAGTCTCCATCGATAACCGGGTCCGCCTGCCAGAGGAGCCGTGAGCGCCTGGGCACACTCGGTGTGCCAGTCGCCTAGTTTTCTCGGTCTTTGCTTCACCCAGGACTGCAGCTCGGTGAGCGAGACGAGCCTCGGGAAGGCTCGCCTCACAAACGGGGCCCACACCGGTTGACCGGTAAGGAATACCTGGAGGTGCCTTAGCCTCAATGCGTGTTTACGCATTTTTAGCCACGGCATCCCCAGCCCTCCTTTCAAAGGGTGTTGACAGCAGATGGATCTCCTCACCAGAGGAGGCCTCTTCTTCCAAAGGAAATAAAAGAGGGCGCGCTCCATTTTGGCGAGGATCTCACTCGGGCAAGGCACGACAGTCAAGCGGTAATAGATGATGGACGCTATGTAAGCGTTCGCCACCTCCGCCCGACCTTTCAGGGATAGTTTGCACTCGGCCCACTTCTGGGTCAGTGCAAACACCCTATTCGTCACCTCACCCCAGTTTTTCTCCACCTGGAGGTCCGGTCCGAACCAGACCCCAAGCAACTTCACCGGGCCCTCCGTCCACCGTCCGACGATACCGTCGGACGACATCGCTTTGCCCCTCCACTCGCCGAGTTGCAAAGCGCCTGACTTGTCCCGGTTCAGCTTAGCCCCTGTCAACCTTCGTACTCCTCCAGTAAGGTGCCGATTGTCTCGATTTCCGCGGTGGTCGACACCATTACTGTTACGTCATCGGCGTAGGCCGAAACCGCTTTGCGCAATCCCGGTTCCAAAAGGATGCCCTGCAACAACTCCAACTTCCGCAGTAGTGGCTCGAGAGCCAATACATACAGAAGGGAGGAGAGAGGGCACCCCTGTCGGATGGAGCGGGTGATTTCGAACGGCTCCGAGAGGTAGCCGTTCACCTTGACTCTAGAGCAGATGCGGCTGCTGTGCATGGCAGTGATCCAGCCCCTGAAAACAGGTCCGAACCCAGCCGCCGCTAGCACCGCATCCAGGTAACCATGGTCCACCCTATCGAACGCTTTAGACTGACTAAATTTATCAGGGCCCCACCAAAGCCGGGTTCGTTCCCAACCCTCTCTATGATGTATCGCATGAGGTGGAGGTTGTTGTGGATGGACCTGGACGGGATAGCGCATGTCTGCGCATCTCCCACCAGCCCCCCCCCCCCCCACGACAAGCGCCCAGCTCTTCGCTAACACCTTGGCCAAAATCTTTAACTCTGCATTTAGCAGAGTTATGGGCCTAAAATTACTAATGTCAGCCCCGTTGTTCTCGTCCTTCCTCACTAGCGAGACTACGCCCTTGGTCACAGAGCAGGGAATTCTCCCGTTCTGTTGCCAGTTGCAGTAGACCGCCTCGAGGATCGGGGAACAAGTCCGGCATATTAATATATAGTTCGTAGGGCAGACCATCGAGCCCTGGAGATTTGCGTTTGCCGCATAGGCTCAGTACGTCCCCTATTTCAGCAGCTGAGATCGGCCCGTCGCAGGACCTCGCCTCCTTGTCCGAAAGACGCGGCAGGCCGTCGAGGTATGGACCGAAATCCACATCTCCAACCGGCCCCCCGCCCCTCCCGAACAATCGGGCAAAGTGCCTTTGAAAGGCCTCGCACATTTGCTTAGGTTCAAGGATCACCCGTCCATCCTGGTCTCGCAAAGACCGGATAGTGGATCTAATCCCACTTTTCGCTTCTGTCACGCTGGCCCAGCTAACAGCTTTGGTCCCCTCGTTTCCCAGAGCACGTATTTTGCTTCGGACAACGCAGCCTTCGTGTTTCGCGTCGAAGAACTGGCTCAAGACCATTCTCGACGCTTGCACTCTGGCCACGTTGCCGCTTCTCATTGCCTCTTCAACATTAACTACCAACTCCCTTTCCTTCCGATTTCTATCTGAGGCTAACTCCTTACTAACTCCTATTGAAACTACTCTAATCTCTCTTTTTAGAGAGCCCCACCACCTGCTGTTGACAATGGCGCCCGTCAACCGCTGCTTAACTAAGGTTCTAATCCGGTCCCTGTAAGCTCTACTTGCCGGTAAGGACAAGTTGAGCTTCCAGTAACCGGGTCCCTGCCTATGCGTTCTATCAAGGTGGACTACGCAGGTCACTAACTTGTGGTCTGAATAGCCCACCATGAGCATTTCTGGACAACTTATAAAGTCCCTATCCTTAATTCTAACTAAGAACCTATCTAGGTACGATCTAGATTGACCGCTATGATTTGTCCAAGTCCAGGTTGGCACAGTCGGAAAATCTAGTCGATATCTATCGGCCAGGTCAAATCGGCCTATTAACCCCTTGAGGTTGTTACACCCCTCTCTATCGGGACATGCCCCTTCATAGTCCCAACGTGCATCTAGGATACCATTCCAGTCCCCCACTAAAAGCAAGGAGCGGGACGTCCCTAGAAAAGTCTCCAGACGATGGAAGAAGTCCGACCGCATTGCCCCAAAAGGGGCGTAAACGGCGACAAGCCTAAAAGCTTCACCTTCACCACTGCCAAGGTCCAGAACCACGAGTCGACCCTCCGGATCCAAGCGTACCGTCTGTGTAGCGAGACCCAGATGTTTTTGCAGCAGAACGACAACCCCACCCCCACCTCCGGGCTGACAGAGAGATGCGTGTATCTCAAAGTCATCAAAGGTGGGGGCTAGTTGTCGCACGCTGCTGATCCGGGCCTCGCAAATAACCATCACATTTATACATCGCGACCTGAGGTCATTTAGAAATTTAGCTTGCTTCCAAGTTGAGCCCAGGCCACGCGCATTTAGACAACCTACTCTTAACAGCCGTGTTGGTAGTAAAGAAAGAGGCACTTAACTCTCTGCGTCCCGGGGTCCGGGCTGTTCAGTTTCCATGGGGGTGGTGGAGGGGTTGTTGGGTGGGGTGGTGGTTTGTGGTGGGGTGGGGGTATTAGTGTGTGGAGGGGTTGGGGTGTTTGGAATTGTGTGGGTGTTTGAGGAGGGGAGGGGAAAACCTTTCAGGAGGACGCGGTTGAGTGGCCTGGTGCAGGGTGGCCCCACGTCCTCAAGGTAAATGTTTTTCAATGTTTTGAAAATGTCAAGTGGGACTTTCACCATTTTCAGGTTAGGGAGTCCCGTTGCTATTGCAAAATTAGACCCTTCGGTTTGTACCGAAGGGTTGTTGTTTATTTTTTCTGTTAAGTTTTTATTGTTTTTGTATGTGTAGAGTTTTTGTGTTGTTGTGTTTGTTTTTGCTTGTTGTTCTTGAGTGAGCTTGCGTTTTGTTGTCTGTGTTGTGTTGTCAGGTGGGGTTATTTTTGTTTGTGTGGTGTGTGTACGTTTTTTCCTTTTGACTTTTTGGAAGGGCGCCCCCTCGTCTTCCGAGGATATGAGCTCCTCTTCCGTATTGGAGGGGAGGGGTATATTGCCAGGTTGTGTTTGCACTGCGTGTGTGTTTGTATTTGTGTTCTGTGGGGAGAGGCTGGGTGGGACCGTGTTTTGGGTTGATTTCTTGAGCTGTTGTTGTTGATGTTGTTGTGTTTGTAGCAGTGGTTTTTTTGTTGTTAGTAGAGGGCAGGCAGTCCTCAGGTGAACTCTGCCAGCGCAGTGGTAACATGAGGGCCTCCTGCCTTCCACCGTAATATTAATAAAGGTTCGACCATCCAGTAGTACTCGGTCGGGTATTCCGGCGATTCTCTCTGGTGTCATCTGTAAGAGAACCTCCAGACTCCCCCCCGAACAGTCCACTGGTGGACTCACCTGCTGATATTAGGATGTCCTTTTCTAGGTCCGTGAATCCTGTCAGGACGGACTAGATGTTTACTTCTGGCGTTGAGCTCCACATTCTTAGTCTTTGTGTTTTTCTTCCTTTATATGTGGGGAAGAGGGTGTATTGTGGTGACACTATAGGTGCCACCGAGCATTTTTGAGCCAGCATTTCGTCCTTCATTCGGACCATAATGCTGGCATACAGCTTTCCTCTTTCAATAAAGAGTATGTCTTTTTTTATGTCTTTCAGAACCAGCTCAATTTGACTTTCTGTCAATTGAGCTGGCTTTCTTGTTGCGTTGGATATAGTCCTGAAGGTTATGGTATTCCTATATACCTGTTGACGAACTTCTTCTGGGGAGTTGATCGTAAAAGAACCATCCTCCCCAAAAGATGAGTATTTTCTGGCATTTAGCAAGTTCTGCTTAGCGTTAGTAATCTCTATGGGCTTGTATTCGGTCGCTTTCCTGACCGTTTGGGCAAAAGAAACTTTGCTGTCTTTGTTGCTTTCGCTTCGTTCATTGTTGCTTGTTGTTGCAATGTTGTTGGTTCCATCTTTTGTGGTATTCTTTTCCCTTTAATCTTTTTCTAAATTTGGGTTTTCACTCGAATTAACAGTCTTTTTTTCATTCGAGAGGAGGAGTTGTTCAACAGTTTGAATTGTTGTTCCCCCTTTCTCGTTTTTTTTGGTGGACGTGGCGTTAGCTTGCAATATGGCTTCCTCGTTTTTAACGATATCGATAAACATTTTAAAATTAAAGATTTTCACCCCAAAAGGGGCGAAAATATATTTACCCTACGTCTACAGTCCCAGACGAGGGGTTAGAGTCAACAGTAGTAACACAATTTAAATAATACACTCACAAATAACCAAGTAATGATTCAAAATCGAAGAGCCGATGTGAAAGACGTCTACTATCAACGACAGACAGACTGACAGACTGACTGACAGTCTAACAGACAGATACAGAGATAGATAGATATCTTTCTTTATTTGCCACAGGGGCTACAAAAATGGGACATGACAAGATGTAACGGCGGGGATTTTTTAAATAAAATCAGATAGATAGATAGATAGAACAAAGTCATCGTAATTTAGTGTATATATATATACTTGATAATGGTTAATGGAAATATGGAAGAAAATTCGGGTTAAGATATAACCTCATATCGAATGGAGAGTGGGAGAGAAAGGAACAAAGAGAGTCTAAAGCATGAGATGAGAAATGAGAGGGTTATAGAGAGAAGGAGTAAAGGAGAGGAGAGGAGAGGAGAGGAGAAAAGCGCGAACGAGATCGATGGAACAGGACTTATGGAGAATTACGAAAAAGGATGAGGCCTCGGTGACATTTATTACTTTGCCCTTCATATATCTATAGGCTGATGTTTGGTTTCGGCTGAATCTTTTATTAATTATGTTTCTTTCAGCCTCCCTCTTCTGGTATCGAAGTTTCTCGCTGACAGCTCTCAATTCTTGTTTGAGGGCGATCAGCTTATATTTAACAGTTTTGGTTGTACTGTCTCCAAACATCGTTTCTATTTTATCTTTCTCTCTTTGTTGGTGAGGAGTATAGTTTTTTTGGGTTTTTTTTTGCATGTAAGGAGCATTGTCACATATCCTATAATTTTCCGTAGGTCATGTATGTATGTATGTATGTATGTATGTATGTATGTATGTATGTATGTATGTATGTACGTATGTATGTATGTATGTATGTATGTATGTATGTATGTATGTACGTATGTATGTATGTATGTATGTATGTATGTATGTATGTATGTATGTATGTATGTATGTATGTACGTATGTATGTATGTATGTATGTATGTATGTATGTATGTATGTATGTATGTATGCATGCATGTATATGTGTGTGTAGATGTATGTGTTTGCGTTTGTGTGTATGCATATATTAATGACCACTTCAGTCATGAGTGAAGATGGGTTTACACCTGGAAAGTTCCTTTCCATGGCGAAAGCCTGAGCAAGGTGTTTTGTGGAAGACCAGCAATCGCCTGTGCATGTCAGTCTCCCCTCTCAACGTCACCAATGTTGTCCAAAAGAAAAAGAAAAGGTCGATGCAGCTTATCATCAGTGACATCACAACTCATTTCTACAGCTGAGTGAACTGGATCAACAAGATACAAAATGCCCTGCTCAAGGATATGACGTGCCGGCCGATCAAGGAATCGAACGTACAACCTTATTATCGTAAATTGATGTATCTTTACAATGTATTTTAACTCAAAATCGTTTACTGATGTATTTCTCTGACTACCTATCTCACTACAAGAAAACAGTGATGTGTATAATGTATATGGATGCAGCATGGTCAAGATGTTCGCTTCGCAATAATTAGGTCCCTCGTTCAACCTCACTGTGTGGCATCATGAGTAAGGATCAGTTACCATGCTTTGTGAGTGAAATTCGGTAGAGGGGAAACAGGTGAGAAAACCGTCGAATAGACTTTAATACACAAGACCCACTATGTCACGTGGAATCTCCTTGAGAATTACGCTTAGGCTACATGTGTTTGTGGAATGTATAGCCACTTAGTCTTTAATTGTATGAACAGGCTGTTGGGTTGATCGACCAGCTTGAATACACATCGTAGGAACCGATGGAGGCCTATTCTACATTATTCGACATTATCCAAAAGAGTCCACCAGCGTAATTCACAGATCGTAATTCCAATATTGTGACGCACCAAATATAAACAAAGACAGCTAATGATTCGACAGACAGGTAAGTGATATCCATTGCTTTTACTCATCTAACTATAGAAAAAGGTGATATTTGCGATGTATTTGTATTCAAAAGAGTTCAATAGTGTATTTATCTGTTTTTACCAGTCTAACTATAAGAAATCGTGATATTTCCCAAGTATTTTTCCAAAAATGTTCAATGGCGTAATTCCACGAATCCATGTCGGCTAATGACATACCCCCCACCCCACCTTCCAGAAGGCCTTCGTGTATATCTCTGTGGCTGGCAATCGTGGTTTCCATGATAATTTTTAATGTGACGCTGTCATAGTGCCGTTTTGTATTTATCAAGGACACCTTGCTAATGCAGCTTTATGTAGTACAGGGTGTTAAGATTGAATGATTCAAAAGCCAGTTAAGTATTAGTGCTCAGGAAATTTTGTTTTATGAATCGATGAATTTCTAATTAAGGGTGTTATAAGCAGGTTATAGAATAATAAACAGATTATAGTGTTATAAGCAGGATGCTTATAACATTTTCTTTTTTAAACATACGTTTTTGAATATTAACGCATGTGAATATCAATTTTCCATAGCGTTCATATTTGTCAAAATCTTGGCTTCTCATTGAGATAAGGTCTTTGCCTGTCAAATCCTGGAACGATTCAACTGAGAATGTCTCGAAGTTTATGTTATTTTCTTGACCGATGTAGAATAGCCAGTCGAGCACTTCCCCGGAACTCCAGAGTTGAAGAGGTATCCTTTTCCAGCTGTGATTTATCTCCATTTCCATTAGAGCTGTAAGGGTATATGATATTGTAAGTATATATGGTTTTAGAATGTAAAACACAACAGCAGCATCAACAACAAAAGTGACAACAAAAGCTTCATTAACAGCAACAACAATAACAAAAGAAGAAGACTAAAAGTGTAATTCCATCCCAGAGTGGCTACGATCTCAATAGTGGAGATCAAACGAGAGGTTATGGTAACCATTTGAACACACAGGTACCATTTGTTTGACCAACGGAACAGCCTGCTCATGAAATTAACATGTAAGTGGCTGAGCATTCTACAGACACTCGTGTCCATAACGTAATTCTCAGGAGGATTCAGTGAGACCAATTGGGTGTAGAGTCATCCGCTCTGACGATTCTGTTAAATCACTACCCAATATTTCTAATTTAGGCACAAGACCAACAATTTTTGGGAGGAGACGATTACATTGACCCCTGGGCTTTATTTTATCGATCCCGGAAGGATGAAAGGAAAAAAACTGACCTCGGCGAGATTTGAACTCAGAATATAGAAAATCATAACTAAATGTCGCAAAGCATTGTGTCCAATGTCGGATTTAGGACAAATGAACCCCTTTCTTGGGCCCTGAAGGTGGTTAAACATTTTTTTGCAGGAAGATGGACCCTTCCTGGCCAACGGGGCCCTGTGTTTAAGCACACCTAAGCACAATGGTAAATCCAGCACTGATTCTGTCCGACGATCTACCGATAATGCCAATTCACAGCTCTTACCTCAGGGTAATAATTGTTCTACTTTTGGCACAAGGCCAACAATCTGAAGGGAAGGGAAAAGTCGATTAAATCGATCCCAGTGTGTTACTGGTGCATTATTTTATGAACCCCATTAAAGATAAAAGGTAAGGCTAATCTCAGAGGGATTTGTACCAGCAGTATTAAAATGAAACATACTTTTAATTGTTCTTACCAGATTTATAGGTACGAAAAAGTTTATTTGTAAAATTGCCATTGGAGTAAGTGACGCTCCTTTCTATACATTCGCTGTTATTGTCAGTCACTTCATTTTTCTGTATGAAAAGAAACAAATCAAATGTATTATTGAATCAAAACTGTTTTTTTTTTGCCTACCCTTCTCTCTCTCTCTGATTTTTTTGTCTGTGTCGCCCCTCTCGACACATACCACACACACACACACACACACACACACACACACACACACACACACACACACACACACACACACACACACACACATATATATATATGTATATATATATATATATATACATATACATATATGTATACATATATATGTAAATCTTTATATTTGATAATCTCCCATAAGGTTGAGATGCAATTTGGGCAATATTGGGCTGCGCTTTCTAGCAACCAGCCCACTCGCCATAGGCACCAATCACATTCTTTCTGACTTGACCACTGCCACGTCACAGTTCTTAGCTATTTTGAATTCGTTTCTGGCGGGGATCATTTAGGAAAATTCTTTGTCCAAGTGAGTTTGTTTCCTGACGAGTTCGAAGCTGGAGAATTTATCCTTGATAGGATATTTCCGAAAGCGAACGAAACCCTAAGGATAGAAACGTAATCCTGGTATGTGTATATGCATTTTTTCTTCTAACTTTAATTTTATACCTAATTGTGTATGGTTGACGGTATATTTAATCGATTTCCACGTGCTATTGAAATGTTGGGTAAATATTCTATAGCGGTTGACCGCGAATAGATGGCTGTCGTTTATTTATCCACTATTTCTTCATATGTGCCTTTTAATCTTATAGCCTGGTTTAATTGTTATTTTTGTGTGGTTGATTATGCTAATTGGGAGAGGAAATGGTGTATATATATTCTCAAAGGATTCTATGGACATAATATATATATATATATATATATATATATATATATATATATATATATATATATATATATATATATATATGTATATACTATATTATATTTAGAGTTATAAACTCAAACAGTCCTTTACAATTAATTAGCTCAAAGAAAGAAGCATTTCTGAGCCGTGAAATACAAGTTAATATAAATTAATATATGATAAACACATAAGTGTTTGTATTGTAAATTACCAAGTTAGCTAGATTGAAAAATACTAATTAAATTAATACAGTTTGCCTGTCTCGATTTAAAATAATAAATCAATAAAAACAAACCCATATTGGCAATAACCGTGATACCTGGACAAATTTAAATTTCAAAATCCAAACCTGTTCCGCAGACAAATTTAAATTTTAAAACCCAAATAAGTTTCGCAATGATAATTTTAAAAAGTGAAAGATTCCAATTTCTGTGGTCATCGGCAGGTATCCAGAAAATTAGCATGTTTCACCTCGAAATATTTAGGAGGACTGGTATTCAAGTGTTAACGCACGTGGTTTTCCAGTTCCTAGCTATCCCCATACTCATGGTGCTAGAAATAACAGCCGTTTATATGGGATTAAAATTTAGCTCAACGAAAGGAGCCGTAATACTATATTATATTTAGAGTTATAAACTCAAACAATCCTTTACAATTAATTAGCTCAAAGAAAGAAGCATTTCTGAGCCGTGAAATACAAGTTAATATAAATTAATATATGATAAACACATAAGTGTTTGTATTGTAAATGACCAAGTTAGCTAGATTGAAAAATACTAATTAAATTAATACAGTTTGCCTGTCTCTTATTTGGGTTTTGAAATTTAAATTTGTCTGCGGAACAGGTTTGGATTTTGAAATTTAAATTTGTCCAGGTATCACGGTTATTGCCAATATGGGTTTGTTTTTATTGATTTATTATTTTAAATCGAGACAGGCAAACTGTATTAATTTAATTAGTATTTTTCAATCTAGCTAACTTGGTCATTTACAATACAAACACTTATGTATTTATCATATATTAATTTATATTAACTTGTATATATATATATATATATATATAACGAAGGAAATGTGGTAAGGAACCAGGTGGACCATAACGCACCAAAGTACTCAATACTTGAGGTAGTAGAGTGGGTAATAGGAACCAGTAAGACCCCGACAGCTGAGCTCAAGCCGTTTCGACGGCTAATTCTGCAGAATTAGCCGTCGAAACGGCTTGAGCTCAGCTGTCGGGGTCTTACTGGTTCCTATATATATATATATATATATATATATATATATATATATATATATATATATATATATAGGAAAATGTATGACCCCCGACGGCAGAGCTCAAGCCGTTTCGACGGCTATCTCTGGACAAATGAGTCCAGAAATAGCCGTCGAAACGGCTTGAGCTCTGCCGTCGGGGTCATACATTTTCCTATTACCCACTCTACTACCCTAAGTATTGAGTACGCTGGTGCGTTATGGTCCATCTGGTTCCTTACCACAACTCCTTCGTCATATATATATATATAATTAAGAAATAATTTTATCATTTCACATGGCTGAATTCAAGAAATGTAAATCTGAGTTTTTCGAATATTAATAAGAACTAGCTGAATAACCCGGCGTTGAGAGAGATAACCCCCCCCTCTATATATATTATAACACCCCTCTCTCTCTATATATATATATCTAACTCCCTCTCTCTAAATATATTATAACCACCCTCTCTCTATATTATAACCCCCTCTCTCTAAATACATTAAAAATCCCCTCTCATAAACCCATCCCTTTCTCTATATATTAAAACCACCCTCTCTATATATATTATAACACCCCTCTCTCTCTCTCTATATATATATATTTAACCCCTCTCTCTTTATTATAACCCACTTCTCTCTATTTATTATAACCCATCCCTTTCTCTATATTATAAACCCCTCTCTTTAATATAGTATAACCCCCTCTATCTATATATATTATAACCCCCTTCTCTCTATATATAATAACCCATAATAACAGTTAATTACAGAAACTGAGCAAGATGGATGTAAGGACTCATTAGCTGCTCAGTTTTACTGGAAACTTCAACATCAATAGTGATGTGGATAGACTATACTTCTCACGAAAGGAAGGTGGCCGAGACCTAAAATCCATATTAACATCATGCAATACCCGGATAATAACACTGAAGCAATAACTTCAACAGAAGAAAATGGTCAGCAGTTATCTCGCCCAGGTTTATGAGCATGAAAATAATATTGCTAGGATAGCCACTGATCTAGAAGAGGGACAGGAAATAAAACCTAATACAAATCTCTCTTCCATGAACATTAGAAGACTCTACTAAATGCTCGAACAAAATAAAAAACAGACCAATTAACTGAGAAGGTTGTACATGAGTACTTGAGACGAAAAACACAGACCATAGAGGGAATAAAGCATACTAAAAGCCTGACATGGAGTTCCAACAAGTTCATAGCATCCCACCTTGAAGGATATCTGTAATCTAGGAGCAAGAAAACTCCACTAAGTACCCACTCCACAATAGAGGTAAGTCATCAGTTGACAATTAGTGTTGGTTGTGCAAAAGAAGATTAATGATGTTAGCCATATTATTGCCAACTGTGAAAGAATATCTTCTCGTTATTACCTCGTCGTGTGTGTGTGTGTCTGTGTGTGTGTGTGCGTGTCCCCACCCCACCCCACCCCACCCCCCGAATAGCGGAATATTTTTACAAAGCAGCATCAACCAGATCAATCTTTCAACACAGAAAAAGAAAGAAAAAACAGGTCTTGGCAAGACAACACAGACGCTGTAAAGCTCTGAACTGCAGAGGCACACTTCATTAGAAAACAGAACCTACTCTGAATCCCAGAAGAACATTGGACACTTGCAAATACATATTTAGTATCTCCAGGCTGTGAAGATATGTTGTTCTGCGTTTCTGCATCATCTCAACCCTTTTCACATGGTTTCTACAGTTGGATGCCCGCTCCATCGCCAACCACCACCGCCTTACAAGAATTTACTCGACTGAACAGCATACTCGGCCCTCTTCCTTCCATTCTTTCTCATTATCACTTTCTTTTTCTTGTTTCTCTAGAAGAAATCGGTTATGATCCGACATGGAGATAGGTTGGCTTCGCTAAGTTTAAAACACGCAAGGAAGGCCATGTATTAGAACAGTACCCCTATGATTGCATTAGAAGTAAAGGACTCTTTCCTTTATTTATTACAAACAACATGTAACATTTGGTATCCAACAGTCCATCTACTCCTAAACTGTAATTGGACATCTTACTCGATTGCAGATAGAGGGTTACACAGTGAGGAGCTCTGACTAGAATTGGAACCTCTTTTATGGTAAAATAATAAGTCATGTGAACAATTTTGATTGGTCGTTTAACACTGACATAAGTACCTATAACAATGGAAATTGATAACAACAAACGCGGTACAATTTATTGATTATTAAATGTATTTATTTTATATATATCCATTTGTTGATGTATATTTCAGCCTCTCTGGAAGCGACTTTTCATGTCGGAAGTTACGAATATACAGAAAGGTCTTAAAAAAAATTCTTGGGGTGGGAGGTGAAAGTCTTTGAAGGAAACGTTAAAGAGAGAAGGGGTGAAATGAGTGTAGTTATATATAACGAATAAATAACTGCAAAGGAAAACTAAAAATTATTGTAAGATTACTAACGGAGGTTTGTTGGTCGGAAACCAATTCCATTGCTGGTTTGTTGAAACAACAGAAGTTAATACTGAAAAAAAAAAAAAAAATATCAGTGCATCAGTGATATCAATTAAACGCTTCTAATGTGTTAGGTAACAAATTATAGACATCACTGATTGGTGAGCTTGAAAACACAATCGTGTCCGCTTGAAAAGACAATCGCGCGCGGTGAATAATCTTCTGGTTTTCTGCCCACAATGTCTGTGTAACCATATTGGAGTTTTGCACCAAAAACTGAACAGACTTTGTGTTCAGAGAGGGCCGTGCTAAATCTTTTATCTTTTCTTTTAAACGAGTGGCGATGGTTATACCACCTTTCTTTAAATTTAGTTGCACCAATATAACTATAAGACTTATCATTCGTTTTAACTATGCATTTATGAACTAATTTACGATCAAGGCAGTTATTATTAAGTGAAGAAAGATTACGGTTTTTACAATTATTTACGTTACTATTTAAAGTTCCCACTCTGTCCATAAGTCGGTAGATTTCCCTCGTCTATGTTAATGGAATTATGACTGTTATTTGAGATGTTAATTCCATTAGCGATTCTATGATTATTATTGTGAGTTATTTCCCTATATTTAATTCCAAGATTTCTATTGTTAATTTTAGCTATATTTTGGGCAATATTTTTTAGTATTCGAGTAGGAAAGTTTGAACTAAATTATTAATCCGGTATCCAGATACCCTAGCCAGTTTGAAAATAACAACGCCAATTGTTAAATATTTTCTTCCACTCATATAATATCTACTAAAATAAAATAGTATACTAAACTATTAAAATTGTTTCGTTATTATATAGTTACATTACGGGGTCGGTAAAATAAAGTACCAGTAATGTACTGGCCTTGTGCCAATAGTAGAAACAAGTATTACATTAGCATCTTCGAATATATTTTTTGGTATAGTATCTAATTTAATCTAACATAAATTATAAATAAATAGACTAACGGTCAATATTTGTTTTTGTTATTTTTTTTTTACCAATCCGGTATCATCATACTATCGTCAGTTCAAAAACGTCAATACCAACTGTAATATTTCTCCCACTCATATAATATCTTCTGTGTTGAGGTTTTTTTCCAAGGCCACGGATCTGAACAGCTCGTGGATTTTATCTGAAGAGAGCATGTTTTGGCTTATGTTATACATAAGCCTTGCATCTTCGAAATACGTATAACAAAATAAATTGGGATGGACTAAAGTAACTGTCTTTCGTTTATTATTATTATTATAAAACTCCTGATAAACATATACCGTTGAGTGTTTTACATCTCTTATATATAAGTCAGCTGATTCTAAATCAACTAACACTTTTTCATTGAACAAAAAATATATACATACATGTATATCTATCTATCTCTCTCTCTCTCTTTATATATATATATATATATATATATATATATATATATATATATATATATATATATATATATGTGTGTGTGTGTGTGTGTGTGTGTGTGTGTGTGTGTGTGTGTGTGTGTGTGTGTGTGTGTGTGTGTGTGTGTATACTAACATTTTTGTATCAGCTGTGCTAGAGCGAGAAATACAATTCTAATATTATTTTTAACTTTCAACAAGGCCAGCCGTAACTCGCTTGGTATGCAAATGAGGCTACTCAGCCGATGTATACTTCAGAAAATACTATATATTTTCAACCGTTCAACAGATTGGCAGAAAGGTAAATAACCAATAAATATGTTGATTGTTCCTCAATACCAGTGTTGAACAAACGGATGACGATTGGTCATCGGCACGGCACAACTATAATCGGGCCGTTTGTTTACAAACGAATCAAATATTATTATGAATGTTCGATATAACCCATACGCAGTGGCGGACTGGCCAGGTTGCCCAATGGCAGGGCCCACTGTAGTATTTTAGGGGCCAATGCTTTGCTTTCAAAAAATACCTGAAATCTAAGAGAAAGAATAACATTTTTTTTTAATAAATAAAACAATTAAACAAAGCATTTGGTCAACCAATTCCCCAGAAACCAATTACTAGAAACCAAAATATACGATAGTGCAAATAGCTGGAATCAGTGGTTGTACATTCTACTAAATCTAAAGCTTAGTGTATTCATTCATACATGCAAACATACATATATAGACGCAGACACACAAGCATATATATATAAAGGATCGATCGACTTTCGTCAAATCGGACCGAGGAAATAATGTTTCTATTGGTCTTTCCATTTCCTAATACTATCTATCGGTCGCAACTCCAGGTAGAAGGAGAACGTGAAATAAAGTGTCTTGCTCAAGGACATAACGCATCGCCGGGTCCGGGAATCGAACTCACAGCTTCAAGATTGTGACTCCAATTCTCTAAACACTCAACCACACGCCTTCATGTTCCTCGTGGTCTGCACGCTATACGTGGTATGAGTAGTTATGCTAGAAATAATAGCCTTATCCCACCCAGTTTATAAGCTCACCCATTCAAGGAACCGAAATACAAATAAAATATAGAGTTATTAACTCGTATAGTTACCCTGAAATTAAAACAAGCTCAAAGTATAAATACCGAGCATTATATAGTAATATATATGTATAAATAAACACAGTAAATTCCGTGTCTAAAATTACGAGGATATAAGATACCACTAATGTTTTAAAAAATTAATCTTAACCATACAACATATCTTTAGTCCTCAAATTGCTGTTAGAGGTGTTTTGATTCATTTGATCTATCTCTCGCTGATGACAGCCTACAGATTATCTGTTACAAACACTATCTATCTATCTGGGATGGACACACGCGTGAAACTTGCTGAGTAAGTTCTGCTTAAATTTCTATAGAAATTCTTGACTGTAAACTTTCATTTTTGTACCATTTTGTAGAGGGACTGCCAGGTCGAATTTTGATCTGGTCAGTCTCTCAAAATATTCTACGCCTTTAGGCGAAATAGTTAACAAGAGGTTTTTTTTTTAAAAGCTAACATTTTTTTTAAATGGCTAAAGCTTCTTCACCAACATTCGAAGGAGGAAAGGGGAAGATATGCTTACAGCTTCCCCCTGCCACTGTCATAGTAGCAGATGTCAAAGACAAAGGTCAGCCAGAGGAAGGATTTTCTCTACCCGCTGACCGACAACTTGACGTTGCCATGGCAACAAACCAAAAGTGTGAAACAATGAACAAAACCAACACAACCAGCGGCACCAGAAACAACAACAACAACAATGCTACGAACGAAAACAACACCAACAACAATAACAATAACAACAACAAGACCAATAACTGTGATAACAACAACACCACCAACTACAACAGCAACACAAACAAGGAAAAGGTCTCCTTCGCCCAGACGGCAAGGAAAACCCTCGACTATCTGCCAGTAGATATAAGCAAAGCGAAAGAGCTACTGGCAGATGCCAAAAAATACATAGTGTACGGGGAAAATGGATCATTTTCGATCCACTCCTCTCCGGAACTAAAAAGCCAGAGACTCCTAAACACTGTCATGTTTAGGACAGTCTCAAACAAAAGCAAAAAACCAGCTCAACCATCACAGAGTGAGATAGAGCTGGTTTTAAAAGATGTCATGAAATACATCATATTCATTCAGAAGGATAGACTCTATGGGAGTCTATCCATTCTCATGAAGGACAGGGACACAGCAGTAAAACTGTCCATAAAACCAATCACATCCACCGCATACACCTTCTACCCTACGTACATGGGTAGAAGGACACAAAAAATAAAAATTCACACCATCCTTCCGATTATGGACATATGGTAGGTATTGACAGGTTTCCTAGACCTAGACGATGACACACTAATATCCATGGGAAAGGCATCGGGTGACGCGTTCAGTGGAACGGGCCTCGAACTTGTAGTTCAAATGAGACCCGAAAGGATCGCCCAGATCTCTGAACGCGTCATACTGGATGATCAAACTTTTATCAACATTACCGTTGAGGGTAGGCGGCCCTCGTGTTACCTCTGTGGAGCCATAGGTCACCTGAGGGCTGTCTGTCCTCAACTTAATAAGTAAACCCCAATCCTTCCTACACCACCAACAACTGCACAACCAACACAATCACCACAACCACCACTACAAAAACAACAACCACAGCTCAAACCAAAACAAAACAATGTCCAACCCATCCCCCCCACTCAAAAAAAAAAAATTTCCAAAACACCCACACCGCAAACACAACCCGAAAATCTACCCCTCCCCTCCAACGCGGAAGATGACCCTCGTTCGTCGTCAGACGAGGAGGAGCACTTCCACACAATCAAAAGAAAAAAAAGAAAACACACCTCAGACACACAAATGAAAACAACCCCTCCCCCAAAACATAACACAGACACCAACGCAAAAGAGCACACAACAACAGCAAACAAAAAACACCGCACAAAAACAAAAACATGCATACACATACATAAACACAAGAAATAAAAAACTGCTAAACATTGTGTACAACAATTTAGTAAAAACCCAAAGGCCTAACTTCACCCAGGCAGGGGATTTCCCCCACCTCAAAATGATTAAGGCCCCAGAGGACACATATAAAACACTAAAAAACAACTTTAAAGAGGACGTGCCCCCCCCCCCCCCCCTGCGTCGGGCCCATTAACCGCGTCCTCCTAAAAAACTTCCCCATCCCCTCCCCAAACACCCACACAACTCCAAACACCCCAACCACACAACACACTGATGCCCCTACACTTCCACAAACCACCACCCCACCCAACAACCCATCCCCCACCATCATGGAAATTGTGCAGTCCGATACCCGGGACGCAGAAAGGTAAGTGCCTTTTCTCTTCACCACCAACATGGCTATACTAAGAGTAGGCTGTCTAAATGCGCGTGGCCGGGGCTCAATTTGGAAGCAAGCAATGCTTCTAAATGACCTCAGGTCACAACGTATAGATATGATGGTTATTTGCGAGGCCCGGATCAGCAACGTGAGTCAGCTGGCCCCCACCTTTGATGACTTTGAGATGCACGCATCTCTCTGTCAGCCCGGAGGTGGGGGTGGGTTGTCGTTCTGCTGCAAAAACATCTAGGTCTCGCAACACAGACCTAGAGGGTCGACTAGTAGTTCTGGACCTTGACAGTGGTGAAGGCGGAGAGTTTAGGTTGGTAGCCGTCTACCGGGTTAATGCGGCCGGACTTCTTCCATCGTCTGGAGACTTTTCTAGGGACGTCCCGCTCCTTGCTATTAGTGGGGGACTGGAATGGTATCCTAGATGCACGTTCGGACTACGTAGAGGCCTGTCCCGATAGAGAGGGGTGTAATAGCCTCAAAGGGTTAATCGGTCGATTTGACCTGGCCGATAGATATCGACTAGATTTTCCGACTGCGCCAACCTGGACTTGGGCAAACCGCAGCGGATCATCTAGGTCGTATCTAGATAGGTTCTTAGTTAGAAATAAGGATAAGGACTTTTTAAGTTGTCCAAAAATGCGCATGGTTGGCTATTCAGACCACAAGTTAGTGACCTGCATGGTCAACCTTGACAGAACTCATAGACAGGGACCCGGTTACTGGAAGCTGAACTTGTCCTTACCGGCAAGTAAGGCTTACAGGGACCGGATTAGCACTTTAGTTAAGGAGCGGTTGACGGGCGCCATCGTCAACAGCAGGGGGTGGGGATCTCTCAAAAGAGAGATTAGAGTAGTCTCTATAGAATTTAGTAAGGAGTTAGCCTCAAATAGAAATAGGAAGGAAAGGGAGTTGGTAGATAGTGTAGAAGAGGCAATTAGAAGCGGCGACGTGGCCAGAGTGCTAGCGTCGAGAACGGCCCTGGGCCAGTTCTTCGACGCGAAACACGAAGGCTGCATCGTCCGAAGCAAAATACGTGCTCTGGAAAAAGAGCGGACCAGGATGGACGGGTTTTCCTTGAACCTAAGCAGATGTGCGAGGCATTTCAAAAGCACTTTGCCAGATTGTTCGGAAGGGGCGGGGAGCCGGTTGGGGAAGTGGACTTCGGTCCATACCTCGACGGCCTGCCGCATCTCTCGGACAGGGAGGCGAAGTCCTGCGAGGAGCCGATTTCAGCCGCTGAGATAGAGGACGTGCTGAGCCAATGCGGCAAACGCAAATTCCCGGGTCTCGATGGTCTTCAATACGAACTATATCTAGCTATGCCGGACTTGTTCCCCGATCTCCTCGAGGCGGTCTACTGCAACTGGCAACAGAACGAGAGAATTCCCTGTGCTATGACCAAGCGCATAGTCACGCTAGTGAGGAAGGACGAGAACAAGGGGGACGATATAAATAATTTCAGGCCCATAACTCTGCTAAATACAGAGTTACAGATTTTGGCCAAGGTGCTAGCAAAGAGGTTGGGGCTTGTCGTGGGCAACCTGGTGGGAGATGCGCAGACATGTGCTATCCCGTCCAGGTCTATCCACGACAACCTCCACCTCATGCGATACATCATAGAGAGGGTTGGGAACGAACCCGGCTTTGGTGGGGCGCTGATCAACTTGGATCAATCTAAGGCGTTTGATAGGGTCGACCATGGTTACCTGGATGCGGTGCTAGCGGCGGCAGGCTTCGGACCCGTTTTCAGGGGCTGGATCAATGCCATGCACAGCAGCCGCATCTGCTCTAGGGTCAAGGTGAACGGCTACCTCTCGGAGCCGTTCGAAATCGCGCGCTCCATCCGACAAGGGTGCCCTCTCTCCTCCCTTCTGTATGTAGTGACTCTAGAGCCACTGCTCCGGAAGTTGGAGTTGTTGCAGAGCATCCCGCTGGAACCGGGATTGCGGAAAGCGGTGTTGGACTACGCCGATGACGTAACAGTAATGGTGTCGACGGCCTCGGAAATCGGGGCGATCGGCACCTTACTGGAGGAGTACGAAAGGTTTACAGGGGCTAAGCTGAACCGAGACAAGTCGATCAGTCTGCAACTCGGCACGTGGAGGGGAAAATCAATGCCCTCCGATGGTGTCGTCGGGCGCTGGACGGAGGGCCCGGTGAAGTTGCTCGGGGTCTGGTTCGGACCAGACCTCCAGGTGGAGAAGAACTGGGGTGAGGTAACGAACAGGGTGTTTGCACTGACCCAGAAGTGGGCTGAGTGCAAACTGTCCCTGAAAGGTCGGGCGGAGGTGGCGAACACTTATATAGCGTCTGTCATCTACTACCGCCTGACCGTCGTGCCTTGCCCAAGGGAAACGCTCGCCAAAATGGAGCGCGCACTCTTCCAATTCCTTTAGAAGAAGTGGGCTCCTATGGTGAGGAGATCCATCTGCTGTCAACACCCTTCGAAAGGAGGGCTGGGGATGCCGTGGCTAATGATGCGTAAACACGCATTAAGGCTACGGCACCTCCAGGTATTCCTCACCGGTCAACCGGTGTGGGCCCCGTTTGTGAGGCGAGCCTTTCCCAGACTCGTCTCACTCACCGAGCTGCAATCCTGGGTGAAGCAAAGACCGAGAAAACTGGGCGCCTGGCACACCGAGTGTGCCCAGGCGCTCACGGCTCTCTGGCAGGCGGACCCGGCTGTCAGTGGAGAATCCACCTCGTCATTCTATAGAGGGCTGGTGGTTAGCAGGTGCGACGACGCCCTCAGAGAAGCCCTACGCATGGAGGAAGACGAACTGGCCAACCTGTTCGGTGGGACATTCAGCCCGGGACCCATGGATAACTTCCAGAGGTCCCTGGCCTGGCAGTGCTACCGAGGGGCTCTACCCGTTCGAGAAAGGCTCTACAGACACGGACGCCCGGGTAGGGACCCCTCGAAAAAGATCTGTCCCAGATGCGTGTGCGACCAGGAAACCGTTGCACACGCATTGGTACACTGCTCGGGCATTACCGATCTGTGGGGCTATGTCAAACAACTGCTGTCAAGGGTGGGACCGATCCGGTTGACCACCGAGTCTATTGTAACGATCAAGTCGCCTCCCCTCTTCAAAAACGAAGAAGAGGTGGTGTTTCTGTGCGTAATAGCCATAGCGAAAGAGGTTGTATGGTGGACGCGTCTGAAAGGACTGAGGTCTGACACCTTTCTCTCTGGTCAACAACTGGTCCGTTTCTTCCGATATCATTTCGGAAGAAGGATCAGGATGGAGAGAGAGGTGCTGCACCCCAGCCGTTTTTATGAAAGATGGGTGAAAGTGGCGAGAATGGCCCGTGTGAATGGGCCTTCACTCAACATCAGACTATAGGTGAGGAAGATGAAAGATCAAGGGAGCACCCCCTTTCTGTGCTCCTGAGGAGAAGGGTTGCACACTTTTTTCGGGTGTGTGCGCGACCCCCCAAGGCGCCTCCTCCCTATCGAGGATTTTGTTATTAAATTTATTTTTGTTATATTTTATATATTATTTTTATATTTTGTTATTGCCTCCTCCTTATTGAGGACGCCTTTTTATGTAAACTCCCCCATTGTACTTGTCCCACTTTTTGATGCCCTGGTGGCAAATAAAAAGAAAGTTATCTGTTACAAACACAATTTTTCATGGCGAAACAGATTGAGTCTAAAATCTGTCCGAGAGATGAAATGTTTTTGATACGGTCAGTATAAAATTAATATATCATACTGTATGGTAAAGATTAAATTTTTAAAACATTAGTGGTATCTTATACCCTTGTAATTTTAGACACGAAATTTGTTGTTTATTTATACATATATATTACTATATAATGCTCGGTATTTATACTTTGAGCTTGTTTTAATTGCAGGGTAACTATATGAGTTAATAACTCTATATTTTATTTGTATGTATATATATATATATATATATTTATATACTTACACACGAACTACTGACAAAGTAATATCCAGAAATAGCCGTCGAAACGGCTTGAGCTCTGCCGTCGGGATCCTGAACATTTTACTATTACCCACTCTACTACCCAAAGTATCGAGTACTCTGGTGCGTTATGGTCCACCTGGTTCCTTACCACACTTCCCTCGTTATATATATATATATATATAATGCCAATCATTGTAAGTTTGAATCTGACATGCAAAAACATATATATAGGAATAAGGTAAGCCCAAATCATAGTAGATTATCAGAGAGAGAGAGGGGGGGATGAGGTGCAACAGAAATGAAACATGAATTACAGGTTAAAATGTAGTCTAGATAGATGTGAAACAAAACGAGGATATAGTTTATGGAACACGTAAATGATTTAGAAGTCGACCTTAAGTAGGAGCAATAATATTAAGAAAGACATAAACGACACCACAACACTGTTTTGAAAATTTTGGAAGTAGGTTTATAAATATGAATTTTCATAAGATTTTTGTAGTTGTCTCTGTGGCTTATCAGTAGGTACTAGAGACGGTGGAGATCCTGGCCTTAGGTTCAATCCTGGTCAAGAGGTACATGTAACCTTTTTTCAGTTTTTATTTTACAACCAATAGAAAAAAACTGTAAGGATTACCTGGAACCCTACTCCCGACCAGAATAGAACTTCAGACCAGGATCACCACCGTCTATGATTCCTCCAACTAGGCCACCGAGACAGCTATAAAAGTATGATGAAATTGATAATTATAAACCTACTTTCAAAATCAAAGTTTAAAAAATGTGGTGTCGTTCATGGCTTTCCTAGAGCTATTAGTAATATTTAGGGTCGACTTCTGGTCATTATTGAAAGTCTCTGGATTTCGCAAAATACTTAATATTTTTTATTGGAGAAGGTAAGATATTTTCCCACAAAAATTTGATTGCACTGTTTTGTTTCCACTTATGTATTTTTTGAAAATGTTAATTATTCATTATAAAAATTAAATGAAAGCATTCTATATGTAGGAGAGCTTCCTTCATCTCTTGGCAGCCAATATTTTTAGACCCTGTCCGCCACTGCCCTTACCTACATATGTATATGTGTGAATATATATATATATATATATATATATATATATATATATATATATACGTGTATGTATATATATATATATATATATATATATATATATATATATATATATATATATATATATATATATACACATACATATGTACGTATATGTGTGTGTGTGTACGTATGCATACTTACATTTAAAGAATGTTAAGAGTTATAGACAACTGGTGAAAGTAACAGACATGTTTTGATTTTGTCTGACTTTCTACTTGTCTACTAATAGCATTCTTTTATTCTATTATTATTTTACTGGCAGTGGATTGGCAGTATCGGTAGGGCATCAGACACCATGCTTTGCGGCATAAAGTTATGGCCCTTTACGTTCAAATCCCGCCGAGGTTAGCTTTGCCTTTCATCCTTACGGGGCGATAAAAATAAAGCACCAGTAATGCACTGAGGTAATTGCTGGCTTTGTGCCAAAAGTAGAAAGAATTATTATTTTATTGGTTTCAGTTATTAGACCGCGGCCACGCTGAGGCACTGCTTTAAGTGGATTTTAATTGACCATATCAATCAGTACTTATTTTTATCAACCTCTTTTGTCAAATTGCTAAGTTATGGAACATAAACACACACATACACATACACTCACACACTCACACACACACAAATACACACAGACACACACATACATAATTACATGATGGCTGACCCCTCGTTATCAAGTATGGCCATTGCACGATATATCATTAATAGTAATTATTAATTAATTCCATCGTGCAATGCCTGTGCGCAAAAATGTTTTTAAAGTGAAGAAAGACTGTGCACTGAGCCAATCCCACTCTCTGAGCGACAGTAGCTATAACCCCAAAAGAAGAAAAGATCAACATCATCGGTAACTACTGAGCCGCGGGTTTTATGTCGGAGTTATCCCAATTTCCTGTGTTGCCTTCTCCTAGAAGAATACCCTAATAAAAGCTAGGGGTCCTTCACTCCCAGTGGTTTAACCGCGCGATCGGGTATCCAGCCCAACTATTTCTATGTCCCCGCGCATATACATACACATACATATGTACATGTGTGTATACATATTTACACATTTTTGGATGACTCTTATGAGTTCTTCCGCCATATGCATACATACATACATGATGATGGCTGCCCCCTCGTTATCTAGTATGGCCATTGCATGCTATACCATTATTAATAATTATTAATTAATTCTATCGTGCAATGCCTGTGCGTGAAGATATTTTTTAAGGTGAGGAAAGACTGTGCACTGAGCCAATCCCACTCTCTGAGCGACAGTAGCTATAACCCGAAAAGAAGAAAAGATCAACATCATCAGTAACTACTGAGCCGCAGATTTTATATCGGAGTTATCCCAGTTTCCTTTATTGCCTTCTCCTAGAAGAATGCCCAGACAAAGGCTATGGGTCCTTCACTCCCAGTGGTTTAACCGTGCGGTACATGTGTATATACATATTTACACACTTTTGGATGGCCGTTGACTCTTATGAGTTCTTCCGCTCTTTGTCAGGTTTTTTTTTGTCCTGCAGGGTGTCCAAAATCACCCTCATCACCAAGTAAACTTAGTGGGGTTGCCGGTTAAGTCGCCGACGACTCGACCATGCGACAGGTTGTACTGGGTTACATGTTACCAGTAGCACTCAAGAGTGACCCGACATACATACATACATCATACATACATACATACATACATACAAACATACATACATACATACATACATACATACATACATACATACATACATACATACATACATACATACATGGTGGCTGCCAACTCGTTTTCGAGTACGGCCACTACTTTATATCCATGTAGGAGAACCCCTACCGAAGCGCTGAACGAGTGTGACTTTTTAGTCCAGCCAGCGACTTGAAAACTCTGGTACAAACACTACACTTGTGACAATTATTGACACATAGTGCTGGGGCCATGGTACCATGTGAGGACAAGTGCAGAGAGATCTCCAGATATAAAGCAATGCCTGTGCCGTGAAGCTTTTATAGTGAGCAAAGGCACTGCACAAAGCCAGTCCCACTCTCTTAACCAAGATGATATTTACCAAAAAGAAGAACAAGTCAACATCATTGGATACCATCAGGGTTGCAGGTGTTATATCAGAGTTTTCCTTCTCCTAGAATTCTGCCTTGACAAAGACTAAGGGGTCATCTCTCCCGGTGATTTTGGATGGCCATTGACTCTTAAGAGTTCCTTTGCCCTTTGACAGGTTTTGTTTTTAGTCCTGCAGGATGTCCAAAGTCACCCTTCTCACCAAGAAACCTTGGTAGGGTTGCCAGTTTAGTCGCCAACGACCCGACCATGGGACAGGTTGTACTGGGATACATGTTACCATTAGCACCAACTGGTGACCTGACATACATACTTACATGCATACATACATATATGCATACATACATACATACATACATACATACATACATACATACATACATACATACATACATACATACATACATACATACATACATACATGGGATGATAATGGACAGGGAAAAGAAGACATGCACAGTAGTGGAAGTTAGCTGCCCAGCAGATACCAATATAATATCAAAGATTAGTGAAAAGGAGAATATCTATGCAGAACTGATGAGAAATCTACAGATACTCCACTCTGACTATACCTTCAGATTTATGCCTGTGATTATTGGGGCACTGGAGTATGTTAGTAACTGCCTCGATACAAATCTTGAGAAGCTGGGCTTCACAGAAATAGAAAGAACACAACTAGTTAGGAAATTACAAGTACAATCCATTAATGGAACAGTAAAAATATGTAAAATATTCCCAAAATTCTGCATCTAATAATTGCATATACACTTGTACATATACAAAGCATAGGCACATGCACACATTAAACTCAAAACATACACATCTACAGATACAATAATATCCATACCTGCACACGTATGCATGCATACATGCATACATATCTACCAAGTTGATGTGTAAGTTCCAATGAAAGAGTCTTGTTAGGAACCGACTCTCACTCTATTGGTAAAAATTTGTGAAATTATAAAACCAGAACATACATACATACATACATACATAGTCAACACGATCAGTCGCATATTTTGGCGTGGGAGACTATTTATTAAATTTAAGATGAATACTATCTCCGACAGTAATGCCACAACTACAGTCATGTTGAATAACTGGATATTCTTCTAACTATATCTACTGAAGACACCTTGTATTCGTAGAGATATCCGACTAAATGCATAATTCATTTTACAAGGATTTGCTACAAACAGCATGGCTGAACACAACATCAACAACAACAACATTAAGGAAATACCGAAGAAAAACAACGAGAAAGGTAAACAAAATTTATTCAGTTGTAGCTACAGAAGAAACCGAAATTATAAATCGCATTTCTCTTGGAGTTGCGAACTTAATAATGATTTATTTAATTGTTATAAAATGACAAAAAACAATCCCTCCATTGGCTATATGAACAGAATGAAGCTACACTGGGACGAAATACACCCAGAACTAAATCACTTCACAGCGAAAGAATTAGGCCAACAAGCGGCGTTTGTTGAACGTAAATATAAGATAAATATTATTAATTGTAAGTCCCCCTCAACAAACATGGGATCAACAACACGTGCTACAGGTCGCCATACTACTAGACTTCCTAGCAGCCAGGTCGAACAGTGCCTTGAAACAACTATGCCTGTAAGAAACTTGACACCACGTGTACCATCTAAGTCTACCTCGAATGCTGGGGAAAACACTATCGATAATAATAAAAATCGAAGAAATAATAATAATACTCGAAGAAATTTGACACCATGTGTACCATCCGAGTCTACCTCGACTACTGTGGAAAATACTATCGATAATGATAATAATCAAAAGTATAAACAATTGAAAATTTCTCTCAACGAAATCTTCCAGAGAGAAATTAATTCATGTATAAATATCTCTCTTGCTGAATGTATTGAAACAACAATATTTAATAATAAAAAAAAAACAAATAATGAAATATTACGTGTTATTGACGAAATAGGGGATGAATATTTACAACGGATAAAAACCTCAACATTTTGGCAAATCAACGCCTGTTTATATGCCTTAGCAACGACAGTGAAGCATTATCTTGGTGATAGCAGAGATATTAACAAGAACAAAACACCACCAAAAATACCATCATATATAACTAAAATAGAAAAAAAGATGCTGACCTACGAAAAAACATAGGATATGTGACAATGCTCCTTACATGCAAACAAACACAAAAAAACCTCACTCCTCACCAACAAAGAGTGAAAAATAAAATAGGGACGATGTTTGGTAACAGTAGAACCATAACTCTTCAATATAAGCTGATCACCCTCAAACAAGAATTGAGAGCTGTTAGCAAAAAACGCCGATACCTGAAGAAGGTAGATGAGAGAAAAGTGCTTAATAAAAGATTCAGACGAAACCAAACATCAGTCTATAGAGATATGAAGGGCAAAATAATAAGTGTCACTGAGGCCCCATCCCAGAAAGACATAGATTCCTTTTGGAGAAAAATATGGGGTGAAAAGAAGAATTTCAACCAAGATGCAATGTGGGTAAAAGAAATCCAACAGAACTATTGCAAATACGAAAGAACTTACAACAAAAACATACGAAATAAGTGAGGGTACCCTTGAGACTGTGATAGGAAAACTCCAAGAAAAGAAAACACCAGGAAGAGACATGATTGTCGGCTACTGGTACAAAAAACTGATATTCTATCGGAGGTATCTTACTGACCTCTACCAACAAGTTCTTAAGGGAGATACACTTATACCAGAATGGTTGACATTAGCACAAACATTACTGGTCCCCAAGAACAAAGACACTCACTTGGAAAAAAACTACCGACCCATTGCATGCCAGAACCTGATGTATAAGATGTATATAGCCTGCCTGAACCTATTCCTCCAAGATCACTGTGAAAATAATAACATCATCACAGATGAACAAACAGCTGGAAAGAAAGGGGTTTGGGGAATGTGCTGAACAACTAATCAACAAAACTGCGATGTCGGAGGTGCGACAACTTAGGAGGAATATGGCTACAGTCTGGCTGGACTACAGGAAAGCTTTCGATTCTGTTTCCCACTCTTGGATGATAGAGGTCCTCCAACTTGCTAAAGTCCCAGACATTATTGTCAAAGCCATAGAGAAGCTGTCTTCTTGGGCTACTATCCTAAGGTTAAAGACAGGGAAGGAGGACTCTATTTTCACTGATAAAATAAAATATCGCAGGGGTATATTTCAGCGAGACAGTCTCTCTGTGATATTATTCATCCTGTCATTAAACCCCTTTCCCTTTCTGCTCAAGAAATGTGAAGGATACATCATTGGCTCACAGGAGGACAGAAATACGAACCTAACCCATAATTTCTTTGTGGATGATCTGAAACTCTATGCCAAGAACTTGCTGGTTACAACGTTCTCAAAGGATATAGGAATGGAGTTTGGCCAAGATAAATGCTCATACATGACTGTAAAGCGGGAAAAAATAACAACCCAATCTAGCAACATTGTCATCAATGGCCTAACTGTTTCACCGATATCTGATGAAAACTGCTACAGATACCTGGGGATAGATGAGAACATATCCTATAATGGTATCTGTAATAAGGAACGCGTAACCAGGGAATACTACACGCGATTAAGAAAGGTTTGGTCATCGGAACTCTCTGCGCAAAACAAAACAGCAGCTCACAATGTGTTTGCTGTGCCTGTTCTAACACCAACGTTTGGAATACTCAATTGGACGATAGACGAAATCCGAGCAGTTGATGTTAGAACTCGAAAAATACTAAACAACACCGGCAACTTCCACAGCAACAGTGACATAGACCACCTTTACTTGAAACGTAAGCAGGGAGGCAGAGGCCTAACATCAGTCCAGACAACATTTGAATGTCGCATCATATCTCTCCTACAACATCTACGAACCTCGAAGCGTAGGAGCTCATCTCTTGAGCAAGTCTATCTGCATGAAACAGATAAGATCATGAGAGTTGGGAAGGAACTCCTCGAGAGATATTCCCTGTGTGATAATCAAAAACTCACACCCAGGAAAGTCGCTCAGCAGTATCGCAGTGGATCCATGGATGAAAAACTGCATGCTTATCAGCAAAAAATCATGCATGGATATGTTGCCAGGAAGCTCCAGAGTGAGAGTAATATAGATAAGGAAAGTAGTCTATCTTGGACCAACAACCGCTATATTGGCTCCCACTTTGAAGGATACGCTTTTGCAATCTAAGAACAGGAAATTAACACGAAATACCTGATTCACAAAAGCGATAGGGATGCAGGCAAAACATCTAGATGTGATAACAAGTGCAGACTCTGCAGAATTAACATCGAAGATGTCACTCATGTCATCAGCAGCTGTCCAAAGATGTCATCGCGGTACTATCTACCTATGAGGCATGATGTAGTGGCTAAAATACTGTACAATGCAATCCGTAAAAAGATAGCCCCGATAATAAACATATTAAAAGCTACAGCAATGTGGAAGACATCCATATACATAATATGAAAGAGTACTGGTGGAATGTTCCAGTAAAAACCCCAATAAAATGCAGGCATAACAGACCAGATATTATGATATGGGACAGGGAAAAGAAAGCATGCTCAGCAGATGCCAATATAATATCAAAGATTAGCGAAAAGGAGAATATTTATGCAGAACTGATGAGAAATCTACAGATACTCCACCCTGATTACACCTTCAGATTTATGCCTGTGATTATTGGGGCACTGGTGTATGCTAGTAACTGCCTCAATACAAATCTTGAGAAGCTGGGCTTCACAGGAACAGAAAGAACACAACTAGTTAGGAAATTACAAGTAGAATCCATTAATGGAACAGTAAAAATATATAAAACATTCCAAACATTTTGCATCTAATAACTGCATATACACATGTACAGATACAAAGCATATACACATGCACACATACAACTCAAAACATCCACATCCACACATACAATAACATCCATATCTACACATGCATGCATGCAGGCATGCATACATAACCTACCTAGTTGATGTTGTGTAAATTCCAATGAGAGAGTCTTGTGTCTATGTTAGAAACCGACTCTCTCTCTATTGATAAAAATTTGTGAAATTATAAAACCAGAAGAACATACATACATACATACATACATACATACATACGTACATACATATACATACATATCTACCTAGTTGATGTTGTGTAAATTCCAATGAGAGAGTCTTGTGTCTATGTTAGAAACCGACTCTCTATTGATAAAAATTTGTGAAATTATAAAACCAGAAGAACATACATACATACATACATACATACATACATACATACATACATACATACATACATATCTACCTAGTTGTTGATGTGTAAATTCCAATGAGAGAGTCTTGTGTCTATGTTAGAAACCGACTCTCTCTATTGATAAAAATTTGTGACATTATAAAACCAGAAGAACATACATACATACATACATACATACATACATACATACATACATACATACATACATACATGGTGGCTGCCAACTCGTTTTCGAGTACGGCCACTACTTTATATCCATGTAGGAGAACCCCTACTGATGCGCTGAACGAGTGTGACTTTTAAGTCCAGCCAGCGACTTGAAAACTCTGGTACAAACACTACACTTATGACAATTATTGACACATAGTGCTGGGCCCATGGTACCATGTGACGACAAGTGCAGAGAGATCTCCAGATACAAAGCAATGCCTGTGCCGTGAAGCTTTTATAGTGAGCAAAGGCAATGCACAAAGCCAGTCCCACTCTCTTAACCAAGATGATATTTACCAAAAAGAAGAACAAGTTAACATCATTGGATACCATCAGGGCTGCAGGTGTTATATCAGAGTTTTCCTTCTCCTCGAATTCTGCCTTGACAAAGGCTAAGGGATCATCTCTCCCGGACATACATACATACATACATACATACATACATACATACATACATACATACATACATACATACATATACATACATATCTACCTAGTTGTTGATGTGTAAATTCCAATGAGAGAGTCTTGTGTCTATGTTAGAAACCGACTCTCTCTCTATTGATAACAATTTGTGAAATTATAAAACCAGAAGAACATACAGTACATACATGATGGCTGCAAACTCTGCTAAGAATATTGCAATCGCTTGTCAGATTACAGGGTTTGGTGCATTTTTTTAGGCTACGGCCAGCCACACGAACCTGTAACATATCCTGAACAAGCAATTACCGTGTCTGGAAGGTTTTTTTAAGTGGGGAAAGGCCTTGCCCTTCCCACTCTCTGAACATCGAAAACACTACCCGAAAAGGAGAACTGGTCAACATCATCGGATGCTTCCGAAGCCGCAGGTTTTTATTTCAGAGTTTCCCTCTCCTAGAAAGGTGTTGTGACAACAACTGGGGGCCTTTCACTCCCAGGTAAAAAAAAAAAGTACTATTTGGATGGCCGTTGACTCTGCTGAGTTCCTCCGCCCTTTGCCAGGTCTTTTATTTCATCCCGTAGGGTGTCCAAATATCACCCTCCTCACCAAGCAAGATTGGTGGGGTTACCGGTTTAGTTACCGACGACCCGACCATACATACATACATACATATATACATGATGATACTTACATATATACATGATGATACATATATACATGATACTTGATACTTAAGCATGAACATCGGACGTGGCTTCCTAGAGCTTCTAGGACCCACCTATGGCCAGCAATGCCATGCATCGTAAAAAGAAATGTCACATATCAAGCGATGTCTGTGCTTGAAGCTTTTTAAAGTTAAGAAAGGCTTTGCATGGAGCCAATTCCACTCTCTGAACATCGAATGCATATACCCCAAAAGAACTAGTCTACGTCATTGGATGCAAACGAAATCGCAGGTTTTATATCAGAGTGACCTTCTCCTAGAGAGATGTCTTAATGAAGGAGAGTGTCAGAGAGGGGAAGTGAAAAAGAGGAAAAATCGATTCTACTACTGGACGGTACTTTCTTCTATTGACGTCGAGAAGATGTAAAGCTAATTGACCTCGACGGGATTTGAGCTCACAAAGCGCAGAGCCGAAAAGCATTCTGTCCGATGGTCTAACGACTCGGCCATTTCGATCCCCCAACCATATGTAATGCATTGTTTTTCATTATTATAATCAACACAATGTCAGAAACCATAATTATAATCAACACACCTATATCGCACTCCTCTGCACAAATAGACACCTAATTTTCCTCGTCTGGGATTCCACTTGCACCGACATTTTCTGCAGCCGCAACCTGGTGCAGTCTGCGACTGACCCAGGTTCTGCTGCACGTCGGGCTGAGGAGGCTAAGCTTCTCAAATACCGGTCGCTCTCCGACAGGTTTGCGGTTGTACCACTGGCAGTGGAGACTTCTGGTGTCCTTGGCCCTAGTGCCACCTTCCTACTCACCACCATAGGCGCTGAGCTGGCCAGCCGCAGGTGTGAGCCCCGCGAGTTGGAGTGACTCTACCAGCGCGTCTCCCTTGCCGTCCTCCGGAGAAACGCCTTCTTCATTCTAACCGCCGGGGCTGTGTGTGTGTGTGGGGGGGGGGGGGCATTGCGTATCATTCCATATTTAATTATGGTCGGTATGTGTATGTTTATGTTTTGGATATTTATTTAGATATTTTTTCCTCTCAGTGAAGTTATTTTCACATTATTTTTATCTTGATGAAATAAAAAATTTCTTACACAAACCTGTTTTCTTTTTTCCTCTTTTCTTTCTGCGGTTTGTTTTCCCTTTGTAATCCATAAAGGTTCCATTTCATACAATTGGGGTTTCATAAATATTTAATTCAGAAAACTAGAACAGTTTTGTTGTTGTTGTTGTTGTTAGTGGTGGTGTTGTGTTGCTGTTGTTATTGGTGGTGGTCGTCGTGGTGTGTGTGTGTTGTTGTTGATAGTGGTGGTGGTAGCAACAATGCGTATGGGTTGTTTCACGTGATATGTCGTCTGCTATTTCGTTTCTATTTTTTTTTTTTTTTTTTTGTAGTTATGAATATGAGAATGTATAATAAATAGTCGAGATATATGTGTTTGATGTCGTAGATATGAGCAACCTACACGATAGCTACCCCAATAATATACTGTGTGGGAGATCACCTTAAGGCTTTAACCCGGAAGATAACGTGAAAAGCACGTTAAAATTGTTATTCCAGCTTGTTGGCCAACTTCTGTCTGGTAACTGTGAGTTCAGAGGAGGTTCGAGGACCAACCACGCCGCGTTGTTGCTGTGACTGCTGCTGTTAAGGTTGTACTCCTGCTATTATTGTTGATATTTTGTTATTCTAATTTAAATACTGAAATTTCGTAGTATTTTGTATGTGTATGTGTATGTGTGAGTTTGCGTATATTGTGTAAATGTACATGTATGGGTATTGTGTGAATGTGAGTGTGTGCCTGTGTACTGCAGCACTATCTAGTCATTTCTATCTATCTCCATTTAGCCCTCTCTCCCTCCCTCCCTGTCTCTCTCTGTATCTATCTATCTTTATCTATCCTATCTCTATCTCTATCTCTCTTTTTCACTCACCCATACACACACATACTTATAGAGGGGCTGCACAATATTTGAAAGGCTTCAAATTAATTTTTTGGTTACCATAAATAATGTGCAAGAAATCTAATGAAATTTTCAGACAGGAACCTCATGCAAGCTTAGAATGGGGAGAGAAAAGGCGGTAGTTATCTTCAAACTGAAAATATGTTCCCAACGCTTACCAAATAGTGATATTTACTAAACTAAAGATATCCTAGAACCAGTTAGAGCTGTTAAACCGCTCAACAACTCAGAATGTATATAGATGGTCTAAATATCGTTCTAATCCAAGGCTTTCAAACTCAAGGACTTAAAAGGGCCATTCCGCCATGAGTGAGAGGCATAGCAGGCCAAAAGGGAGATGAAGCGGGGTATCTACCAGTCTCTAATACACCTGATAGACTGCTTTTTATTTTATTTTTTATCAAAATGAATTCGCATCTATCTATAATATTATAAAGCTGAGTGTCGTGTGTATGTATGTATGTATGTATGTATGTATGTATGTATGTATGTATGTATCCTATATATGTCAGGTCACCAGTTGGTGCTACTGGTAACATGTATCCCAGTACACCCTGTCTCATGGTCGGGTCGTTGGCGACTAAACTGGCAACCCTACTATAAAAGCTTCACAGCACAAGCATTGCTTTATATCTGGAGATCTCTCTGCACTTGTCATCACATGGTACCACGGGCCCAGCACTATGTGTCAATAATTGTCACAAGTGTAGTGTTTGTACCAGAGTTTTCAAGTCGTTGGCTGGACTAAAAGTCACACTCGTTCAGCGCATCGGTAGGGGTTCTCCTACATGGATATAAAGTAGTGGCCGTACTCGAAAACGAGTTGGCAGCCACCATATATGTATGTATATATGTATGTAAGTATTTGTGTATGTGTGTATGTATGTATATATGTATGTAGAGATGTATGTATGTATGTATGTATGTACGTATGTATATGTGTATGAATGTATATGCATGTATATGTATGTATATATGTATGTATGTGTATGTATGTATATGTATGTATGTGTATGTATATGTATGTATATATATGCATGTATATGTATATGTATGTATGTGTATGTATATGTATGTATATATATGCATGTATATGTGTATGTATATATATGTATGTATGTATATATGTATATGTATATACAAACACACATACACAAACACACACACACATCTATACTTTCTATGTATGTAAGATCATTCCCCCTCTCTATAATTTAACTGCTTTACTCTCTCTGTCGCTCTTCACTCTCTATATGACAACATTGTTTTAGTTTCCGTATCTCCCTTCAATATATACACATATATATATATATATATATATATATATATATATATAGAGAGAGAGAGAGAGAGAGAGAGAGAGAGAGAGAGATTAGGAAAACTACACACACATCTACAGAGAGAGACAGAAAAACAGAGGGGGGGGGAAGAGAGAGATAGGCGGTTAGACAGAGAGAGATACAATTAAAGTGTTAGTTATTCAGAGAGTGAGAGAGAGAGGGTGTCGGAAGGACAATGTGACACGAGAGGGTGTGTGGTATCTTTGCAGTGGAGTGTTGGGGGCAGGTATACCTAGCCGGGCGGGTCAGCTAGTATGATAATATATGAATTACCGTATATACAATCAAATATAAGTCGATCCGAATATAAGCCGTCTCCTATTTTATGTCTGAGAAATGGGCAAAAGTCCAAACCTTGTGTATAAGTCGAGGCAGCTAATCAACACATTATATTTAGATGCGTGGTTTTGAAATTCGTATATTAGTATAAAAATCAATTATATTTTTATTATACAGAGCATATAAATAAATTTACAGTAGAATGACATAACAAATATGTTTTAAATATATATATATATATAAATAACATTACGAATGCTTAGATAACATTATAAATTGCTCGCGATTCTTTCAGAAAGATATATTCTTTTAATGTTAAAGAAAATTGGTGGATTGGCAGTATCGGTAGAAGGTCGGACGCCATGCTTTGACGCATAGAGTTACAGCCCTTGCCATTCTGAGTTCAAATCCCGCTGAGGTTAACTTTACCTTTCATCCTTACAGGGTCGATAAAATAAAGTACCAGTAATACACTGAGTAATTGCTGGTCTTGTGCCAAAAGTAGAAACAATATTAAAGAAAATGTAAAAGAAGGGGTGAACAACTGAGCCAACACCAGAGCAAAAGACAGTAACGTCGCGAGGAGTACCGGGCAACCTCTCTAACCAAGCGCCCTCGCGAGATTCGCCAATTACCACTATTAAGCGAACCGCCATTGAAGAGAGGAACCTGTCAGTATGCTTTAAATGTTTGACCGTTCCACACTCAAAAACAAACGTTCTCTCTCTCACTCTCTCTTCTTTCTTCGGCGTTCCTAAAGGAAGTTTGTAAGTTTAAGCGTATATAAGAATAAGTTGCAGCATGTATGTAGTTTTATCGAATTTTAAGGGGAGTAGAGAGGGGTAAAGCATCATGTATTTAGTTTTATCGATTATTTCCATAATTGTGGGTGAGTTTGAAATAAATAAATAGTCGTTGACCTAAGTTAGACCATTTACAACATTCTTACAGACTTTGGGTCGAATCGGTTTGAAATTGTGCAAATGTATAAACATGGAACATGCACACACACACACTACAACAACAATCTGCCTTTTATAGATAATTGTTTCTACTTTAGGCACAAGGCCAGCAATTACCCAGTACATTACTGGTACTTTATTTTACCGACCCCGTAAGGATGAAAGGCAAAGTTAACCTCGGCGGGATTTGAACTCAGAATGTAAAGGGACGAAACTATGCTAGAAAGCATGGCGTCCAACCCTCTACCGATACTGCCAATTCACCGCCCTCATGCCTTTTATAGATAATGATTATGATACATATAGGGCGGTGGAGTGGCAGTATCGGTAGATGGTCGAACACCATGCTTTGCAGCATAGAGTTACGGCCCTTTATGATCTGAGTTCAAATCCCGTAGAGGTTAACTTTGCCTTTCATTCTTTTGGGGTTGATAAAATAAAGTACCAGTCACGCACTGGGTCGATTTAATCGACTTTTCCCTCCACCAAAATGGCTGGCCTTGTGCCTATATAAGAAACCATTTAATATACATATCAAATGAAATGCGTGCCTTTAAAAAAACTTGGAAACAATATGTACAAGTATTAAAGCTTTAGGTAGATTTTTACAATTACACACGTCTCGCCTTTTCGATCAGTTAACTAAAAGATTCAATATTTAACACTAATGTAATTTTTTTTTAATCTTTATTATTTCATTAGTATACTCAGTTCGATTTTTTGGGGGGTTAACATTTCTTTTTTAAACCATCCAGGTTATAACTTGAAAATCCCTAAAATTCGATCTACTATTAGCAGTGCCATATTTGCCATTGTGCTTAGGTGTGCTGAAGCACATAACCTCGTTGGCCGGGGAAGGGGGTGCATCTTTCTGCCAATTTTTTTTTTTACCTCCTTCAGGGCCCAAGTAAGGGGCCTCATAACTTAACTAGCACAGGGCCTTATGTGTCTTAAATCCTGCACTGACTCTTAGACTACCCTTTTACCACATAGAAACATATTTTGAGTTCAAGATATTATTTTTTTAAATGCATGGTATGCAACCTCCTCAACTCCGAGTCACTCAGCTGATACACTGCAGCTATCCTCTGGCATTTCCAGCCAGGCTTTCTTCTTCACCCTGGTTAGGATATCCACCTTATTTCTTTCCAAGGGCACAAAGAGCACGCTCAATTTCAGGCCAAACAGCAGCTAGCTCTCCCGGAGTTCCCAAGCGGCGCTTTATTAGGATCTCTACCGCCCTTTTCATGTGCATGCTCTTCTTGCTGGTAAGCACTGGTCTCACCCATCCGAGTACAGTGGCTGAATCAGTACAAATCTCTATAGTGTGCAGCCCCCATCTAATTGCGAGATTCACCCCCTTTAACACAGCGCCCAATTCAACCAAGCTGATGTGGTTGCAGTCCTCCTTCATCCTTTTCCTCAAACTCATTCCTAATGTCCCCTTTCAGGGTATGCTGGTAACAGCTCACTCTGTTCTTCAAAGTTGAGGGCTCTCCTTTCCAGTACCACTCAACTATCCACCACTGATTGTTGAACACAGCTGAGAAATACTTGTCTTGAATAGTATGAACAGCATATTTTTCTTCATGGCTCTCCTCATTCCCGTTGCACATTCACCGTTCATGATGTTCCCACATTATCAAACGTTACTCCGTCCTCACTCACTGTAATGCTTCCTAAGCAGCTAATCGCATCCATGCCTATTACCACATCAATTCTATCTACCACGTTGTCGATCATGATTCACAGCCTTATTTTTATTCATTGTACCGCCATGTCCACCTCACGGCTACCTTAGCATCTAATCTCTCTGCTCCACTTTTTAACCATTTTCGAGGTCACTAGGGTTGTTGTGCAGCCCATTTCCACAAGGACTCTTGACAGCTCCTCACCACCATAACCTCTATTACAGTTGGTGACTGCAACAGTGCCTCTACTCATTTCCAGAAATAGCTACCAACGCAGTAATTGCCCTTTGGCCGTTTCCTTGGTTGCAATTCCTGGTGATGTGTCCTGCCTGCTTACACCGTTAGCAAATTATTTCAGGTTTCAGCTCCTTGCAATCACCTAAAGCACTGGTCTTTGAATCCCCACCCCTGAGCTTTTATTGGGGCTTTTCTCCCCTCATCGTTCGTGTTACCACTCAGAGAAGCCATTCGTGAATGCCACCCGCATGGTCCATTCTCGTTTGTAAATTCAGCTAGTGTAACCAACCTCCCGGTTTCTGCTGCAAACACGTCCATCTGCTCTCCTGTCCGTCTAACCTTTTCTAGTTTGGCGAAAACAGCATAGGATCCTACAGTGAATGCTTCCGTGAGCCGTTGCTCGATCTTCTCCGCATTCAATTGGTCTGCCTGATCTGTTTTGAAGTACAGTACCAGTGCGTTCCCCTCCAGGTACAGAGCATGAAGACTGCCACATTTTCGATCCCTTGTAACGTAGCGACCAATTTTATCTTCCAAAGCTGGGCAATAAAGTCTCCCCCACCACGGAAGGTTCTGATTGTGTGGCTATTGATCCTTAGCTTTGTCACCATATCTTCTGCAAGTTGAAAAAAGTAAATGAAAATAAAAAAACTTGTCACAAGAAGCAAAGAGACCTACCTTTGTGTCTCCACTTATGTCTGGACTGATTCTCCCTCTGCAATGCTCAACTGTTTTGTATCTAGCCAGAGAACATAGCAAAACTCTCACACTCATTTGCATAAGTCATCACAAGTGGCTACACGAACCAAGAGAGAGACACAGCCTGCAATTCTGATGTGACATCACTGGCCCTTGTTTCCAGCAAGACTGCCCCTGAACTTCCAGCCCCAGAATTATGAAGACATATTAAGCCTGGTGTTAGTTGTTTGTCATCTCAAGTACACCCTCTATGCCAAATGAGTTATCAAATCTACCCTTTTTTCACATTATGACCCCCCACCCACCCCCACCCCCCACCCCAAAAAAAGAAAAAAGAAGAAATCCTCATGTTCTGTTGTGTGAGTTAGTTTTCTATAATCTCAGTCACCTTTCCACCACAATAGGTCTTTGAAACAAATCTCAGCCACCCTTCAACCACAATAAGTTTTTGAAACAAACCAATATAGATTTTAAGAACATTCTTATTAAGACTTTTTTTTAAAATGTATATAAAATTGGATATATATTTCTACTTTTCAGTTTTGGTCTTGAAGTGAAAGTGAATGAAATATTAAAGTGCACTCTACCCTTTCCTTGGAAGAAACATGGTCAGACACTGGCTGATCTTAAAATTGATTACTTGTTTTCATTAGGTTGGCAGGTCAAGCTTAATACTGTTGCAAGAGGATGGAAGAGGCAAGGGATAAATTACCAAGTTTTAGGAAAATATTAACCAGGAAAATTGTTCTGTCACAAGCTTTAGAAATGTAGTTTGCAGGTCGCATGTTTGCGACCCTTGCTCTACCCAGAGCCAGTGCCTGGATATTTAGTGCCCTAGGTTTAGTAATTTTCACAGTGTTGTCAGAACATGTGGGCTTTGATAGGCTTCTTTGGTATAAAAAGCAGCCAATCTGACAAAAAAAACAAAACTATATTTCTATTGGTTTTTCCATTGCTGATACTAACTGGCTATAGGAGGCTAGGTTTGAATTCAGAATGTATAGAGCTAGATCAGATAGTGCAAAGCATCCTGTCCTATTCTTACCAATTCTGCCAATTCACCTCTTCTGAACTGATACTTTATTTAATAACCCGAAAGGTGAAAAGCAAAGTTGACCATGATAAGATTTGAAAACAAAGCACAGGATGCCAGAGCAAGTAATTTAATTAGACTCTAATGACAATGCTAATTTGCTGCCTTTGACTATAAATACTTTAGTGGTGTCTCAACAATCCATTAAGTTATGGGTCATACATAAAAAGGACTTTTCCAAGCTATGTTTACATAATCATATATACTTCTTCACATCTAAGATAGAAAACAACAAAAGAAAGCAAAAAAACAATAAAAAAAGAGAGCAGAAAACATATAGTATATTAGTCATTTTAATTACTAAAAAAATGCATGGATATTTATAAATTACATACATTCACTATTGGATGTGCAAATATATAAGTTAAGTATATTCTTTTATTTATTCCTTACTTTATAAGTATGTATTCTTTATTTAATAAGTTATAATAAAAACAAAGACTAATTTTGGTGAAAGGTCTTTTTACTTTATTCCCCAACAGATTTGTTAAATATATACCATGTATACTTATGTAAAAATCGACTTCCTATTTTCTACAAAAAAAAAAGGATATTTCCAAATATCCCATGTAAAAGTAGACCCTAGTTCTTTGGGGGAAAACAAATCAACATTTGTGTATCAAGGTTTTATCCTGAACATTGATGTTATGAGGAGGAAATTAATGTCTACACTATTATGTCCTGATGTACACAAGTGGAAATAATTATAAAAGCAACACAGCCTTATGTGTTTTGGTAATATGTTTTGATGCATGGAAACATCAGTATTATTATATTTTACTTTTACATCTATTTGGGCTTCTACTTATTGATACATTATTTTGGATTGCAGTGGGATTTTCAGCCCCTAGAAAGTAGTATCTATGTACTACTCAGCCCCATAAATTTAAGTTAAAAAATTCGTAAAAAAAAAAAAAAAAAAATCAATTTTCACATGAGTATATATGGTAATTTATTACTATCTGCAGCTTCAGTGAAACAAATTTTCTCTCCTTCTTGTCAGACTTGTACATGTTATGATGTCTAAGTCGTCATGCTGCTTTCCTAGACATTTTTATCTCATATATATTTCTTTGTAATTGTGTGCATTTGTATTAATCGTTGTTCGTTCCCTCCCACACAGATCCGTCTGCTTCATGATATATATAATAACTAACAACTAGTTATTTATATATATATATCATGGCCAAGATGGAGGAGCATCCTGAATCAACACCTCAAATCAGGAGAGGAGAGGTTGATGACTGTAACAGCGGACAGGAGGGCACAGTGAAAGGAGTGCCATAAATCCAACAGACCAGAGACCACATACAGATGTGTTCAATGTGACAGAGGCTGTCACATACGAATCGGTCTGCTTAGCCACCAGAGATGCTGCTCCAGCCGAGATAACAACAGGATACTACCCATGCTCAGCCTTGACCGAAGGAGGCCTTAGTATATATATGTGTGTGTGTGTGTAGGTCAGACAATGTAGAGTAGAGAGAGATGTACAGTCCAGATAAAATAGGAGAAAGAGAGATTTTTAATCTAGATAAAATAGGGTAGAGAAAGCTCTTTAATCTAGATAATGTTAGGTAGAGAGAGCTCTTTTGTCTAGATTATGTCGAGTAGAGAGATCTCAATGCAAAATAAGATAGGAGATCATTTACTCTAGATAAGGTAAGGGAAAGATAACTCTTTAGTTAGTGGTCTAGATAAGCTAGTGTAGAGAGATCTCACTAGTTGTTAATGCCATATTGAAATGCACTTAGTACACTGTTAAGTAATTGGTGTTATAAGCATCTAACCATAGAAATCATACCAAAAATTGGAACATTGAAGTGATATGTTGTCCTCCAACTCAGAAAACAACTCATCTGAATAAGAACTAACTTGATTATAACATCCCATCCAACCCATGCCAGCATGGAAAGTGAATGTAAACTGATGATAAGGATAATGAGGAATATACAAAACATTTAGTGTTATACTCTGTGCAAAGTGAAATGTGTCTCTTTTCTTTAACTTTCAAGATAGCGAGAGAGTAAAATTGAAATCTAATGGTACTACAGCCATCACTCACAATTGAGTGCCTAGGTAGTATGTACCAAGCTTTTGTTAAGAGTTGTAGGCACCCATGCAATCACGAGTAGATAAATACACCCTCTCGACCCTCTCTCACTTGATCCAGTGGAACATCCAAGATGTGACAGCTGGAAAGAGAGAGAGAAAGCCGTACCAGCACTTGACTGGTACTTAATCGACCTCGAAATATGAAAGGCAAAGTGGACCTCAGCAGGATTTGAACTCAGAACACAGAGACCTAGAACAAATATCCAAATCTCTAATGATTCTGACAAATCTTAACAGTAATATAGTAGAAAGAAGGAAAGGCATAATAAAAGTACCTTCTTATGAATATGGATGGAAAATTATTTGTAAAAACATTTTTATAAAAAATATAGAACATTATTTAAGTAAAATATGTATAAAAATAATCATACAAAATTTGTAATTTAAAAATAAAATAAAAAACTATTAACAGAAAACCTCCCAGCATATATTGATTTTAGTTCACATAATTAATGATAAAGTTGACTATAAGTAACCCTTTTTATTCTATGAAACAAACCACAATTTTCCAACATAATTTTGTATAAGAACCATGTTAAATTACTATTTTAGTAATGAAATAATTAATAATTTTAGTAAATCCCTCAAAATTCATCATTATTTAATTGAAATAGTGTATTTCATTAGAAATAAGATCATGAAAGGGTTAATATATTCACTCAATGCATGTGTCATTATTTGCATTATTCAAGAATTTAATATATCTTAAAGAAAGAAGTAAAAATGTAAATGTTCTGGCAAATATAAATACATATTCCAATAAACTGGAAAGCAGCCTCCACGCAGTCACTTGACCTGCAAGAAATAACAGCCAAATGTTTCTTAAATACAACACCCACCCTATAAATATCTAAACACATACACAACATCCCAGAGCACAATTACAATGCAATTCTAAAAACACTATCTCTCCTGTGCCATTAAGACAACTGTAATGAACACGTACATACAGAAAGGGCTGTAACATTAATATTTCAATGGCCCCCAAACATTATGCTGGGGTGCATATCAATAAATACAGAGGAACAGGAATAATTGAGATCTAATCAAGTCTACCTTGCCCACCTCTGCTGTGGCCACTATGGGTATACAAGAATGGACCTCTGTCAATTTTGGCAAGGAGTGTTACAGTTGTTCAATCAACAGAGCAGCCTGGATATGAAATTAAGATCGCTGAGCATTCCAGACATGTGTACCTTCAATGTAATTCTGGGGCCCAAGTTTGTCGACCTACTTGCAGTGGGCCCTGGAATAACTGATTATTGATCTCGATCAGGAAAACAACAACAACCTGAAACCAACTCATACACACAAAGAAGAACATAGTTCTCAGGGGGATTCAGTGTGACAGAGTATGTGTCAAGGCTGGCCCTTTGGACTACAAATATAGTCTATCCAATAGGCTTCCATTCAGTTTACACCTACTTAAGTTCACTCACCAAGCGTGGACCAACTCAAGGCTTTGGTAAATGACATTTGCTCAATATTTCATGCAGTGGGATCGAATCTGAGACCTAATGACTGTGAAGCAAACTTCTTAACCATTCGGCCATGCTGCATCCACAATGGGCATACAAGAATAGACTGGACAGTGGAGAGAGTGCAATATTTCTGAACTGCCATGCTGTGTCTCATATGATTCATCACAATGTGTCTGGTAGTAATGTATGATCCTCAGATAATTAGAAACATGAATTAATGGACTAACTAGATATGGACCTGTGTGTCACATTTCTTCATTTGGCTGACTATCTGCATGGTATAGGTCTGCTCAATCAGAGCTGACCTGAGGCTAAACAACAAGATAAAATAAATATCCTTAAAAATAGGATATTAACCCAATTATTTTCTTCAATGACCTTCCTTTTTGGAGGGAAATTATACAAATCATACACATACACATATACTTACATATGTATATTTTATATATATATATATATATATATATATATATACACACACATATATGTATGTAACACAATAAAGTCATAACTTGACTTGTTTTATGCATGGCTGTCAAATTCTAAGCATTATTTAAAAACTGTATATCTTGATGAAGATTATGTAGCAGAGCTTTCAAATTTGTGTCAACATCGCAAGATTCATTTTCGCTGTCATACTCAAAGCACATTGGTTCAAAATTACTTGTGTCAGAATCTAAACTTTTGAAGTCAGATAAACCCGTGTAATGTTCAAGCCACTCATCATTGTTGGAACCTGAAGTTTTGCAATCATACAAGAAATCATCCTCAATGAAGTCAACATTCTGTGGAATTTCAAGGCAGTTATTTGGGGGTGACAATTCGGGTAGAAATATGTCAGAATTCAAACACATTGGTTTTAGACTAAAATCTAAATTGACTGACATTTGCAAGTCATTAAATGACAAAGAGCTATTGCTATCTGAAACTGAAGGAACAGAAAAATGTTCCATGTTAGGCATGTCATTATTGGAGCAGTACAAAATTTCACCTGTGCTATCTACACATGATATTGAATCTGTTGCTTCAGAGATTTTATTGTCGTTGTGACATATATCAAACTTGATCAATTCTTCACCAGTGAGAACTACAGGAGCATGAAACACACCCTCATTATTTGAAACATAATTACTGAAAGTCAAAGGGCTGTTGTTTGTGCTGTTTGTGGTTTCTATCTCTTTAGATGCGTATTTGCATGCAGGTTGATGAGAACTTCTTGACTTCATATATTGATTTTCTTTAAAATCAGTGATAAACTTATAGATATGCCTGTCAACTTTCAACAACTTGCGTTTATCTATGATATACCTGTAAAAGAAAATTCTGTATATAGTCTTGCATGTTTAATTATTAAATAAAAAAAGAAAGACTATACTTCAAGGATCAAATTCTCATAAAATATGTGCATAGGGAGACAACCAAATCAATTGTGAGTCAACAAGGGGGTTCTGAGAAATAGCAACCAAATCTTCTTCGAATTACACCCTACTACCTTTAAAAAAATGAAGGACACATTAGGTTACATCCTAGATATATTATGTCTAAAAAATAAAAATAAAAGAAGGCAACCTCTGGGGAATTCTTTATCTTATGTCATTATTTTATGTTGCTTTACCAAAGATTGTGTGTTTTTTTTTGTTTTTTTTTCTACTTTAAAGGTATATGTTTTTACAAACATTCTAAGGTTTGGTAAGTACGAATAAGACTATACCTTGCTGTGGTCTAAAATGACTGAAACGTGTCTGGAGTTGTCACTGTATTTACCAGAGATCTAATTTTTCACTGCATGCCTCAATTTAATGATTAGTGAATTTGAATTAAGTTTTGTCTCCCTTGCATTTCACAAGAATTATTATAAAAAATATTTTTTCTTTTCATTATGGGCATAATTTTAATTGATTAGCCTTTTCTTTATCATATTTCTAATGAAAGGTATTGCCTATGATTTTCTAATCATTTTCAAAATAATTAAGAATTGGTAATTTAGTAATATAATTAACTTTCTCATTATTAAGTATTTTAGCTGACATTCTAAGGGCTCTGCCATTCATTGCCTTTAACAATTTAGCATTTACATTACTCTATATATATTATTATTATATTTTCACAGTAAAGGCTTTACCTGACATAATTATCTCACATAATATCGAATCTACGAGATTTTGATGATATCTATTTTGATAACAATACTGTAACATAAGTATGAGCGACAGGTTACAGCCAGTTTGAGCAGAAAGAGGTGAGAGAATTCTGGCCAGATATGGTGGCCAGTTTAAATTCTAAAGGGTTAAACTAACAAATAATAAGATTAGATGCCAGTAGAAGGAAGCTGTAGTAGAGGAAGACTGGGGGAAACCTGACCAGAGGTGATTAGTGGCAATCTCAAAACATTGGACCTCACAGAGGAGATGACAAAGGCACACAATGAGTTAAGTAAGGCTGCAGTAGGGGAATGTAACTAGTAGAGGGAGACTGTGGTGAGAAAATGTCAAATCTATACAAGCATGGAAATGTGGATGATGATGATGATGTTAAGAAGGAGCTGTAACAACTCACCTCAATGCCCTTCTTAGTTTGTTATGATCCATACTACTGTTGTTTTTCTCTTTGCCCCAAAGTACAGCAAGATTGCTTAGTGAACAGATACGAAACAAGCCCTCGCTGCGGTCCTCCCATCTGATTATCGCATTACTGTTGTCTTTGTTGTTCTCCAGGAGGTGTAGAAGAAAGGGATACAGTCGCTTACCATGACCAGATCCACCTGAAACAGATGTTTATATACTTGACATCTTACCAATAGTGTATGTATGTATGCATGTGCCTATGTCTGTGTCTGTCTGTGTATGTGTTTGGTGTGTGTATCTGTGTGTCTGTGTATGTCAGTGTATATCTATGTGTGTGTATGTGTGTCTGTATGCATGTGTATGTGTGTCTGAATGCATAGCTGTGTGCATATATTTGTGTGTAACAAGGTTCGTGCTTTGAATTGTATGTGCAACTGATTTTTTCCAGCTGAGTGGATGGTAGCAACATGAACATCCACACCCGGTATATTGTATGTTCAAAACTCATTGGGTTCTGATATAAAAAAATTAGAAATATTGATTGATCCAACAAAATTATTTAATAATCCCTTCACACCACTACATTTCCAATGTACCCACCCAGTTAATATTGTACATTTAACCCTTTAGTATTTACATTACTCTATATTTACTATTGTATTTTCATGGTAAAGACTTTATCTTTCTTACATAATTATCTTACATAATATCAAAGCTACGAGATTTTAATGTTATTTATTCTGAGAACAATACCTTAATGTAAGTATTAGTGGCTGGTTAAAGCCGGTTTGAATAGAAAGAGGTGAGAAAATTCTGGCTGGATATGGCCGGTTTAAATGCTAAAGAGTTAATAGAGTTCACTCAAACACTCATAATGTTCTTTCCATCTCATCACATACTTTATCATTTACCATCACCTTTGTCTTTTAGATATACACCTTCATATAGTTGTCCTCCATGCATTCCTTCTACCTATTTACCTTCCCTGTCTGTTCACTTACACTCTCAGCTATTAACACCAGATCACTTGTAGTTTGTTGTATTGATCTTACACACAGGGCCGGTGCCAGACTATCTGGCACCCTAAGCAAGGTTAGATTCATGCCAAACAACCCAAAACTGGCTTTGGCTCTATGAATCAAAACCACCTTCTTGAAAAAGTTCCTATTTAAATTGAATCTTCCGATATAATTTTATATAAGCTATATGTTAAGTTACTGCCTTAGAAATAGAATAATTAATAATTTTAGTAAATCCATCAAAATACTTCATTAATTAATTGAAATAGAGCGTATTCCATTGGAATTACAGTGACAGAATGGTTAATAATAATAACGAGATAACTCACTAGTTTCATATTCAGAAAAGACAGAGGAAGTGAGGTCATTATTCTGGTTGGTGTCAGTCTCGAACAAAAGAGAAAATTCAGGAATACCTTCAGCACACTTGAAATTTTCTTCATTCTGTTCTACCTGCTTTTGTTGAACATCAGCTTTAAAGACAAAAGATCAATAATGATTCTTATAGAAAACCTTTGTATATTTGATGGAAATTAAGGAGAATAAAGGAAAGTTTATGGTATCATTGATTTTCCAAAAGGACTATTTTTTAATATGACTTATTATTAGATTTTATTGCATTAGTGGAAGTGAGAAAAATAGAGAAAGAAAAAAAAAGGGAAGAAATGAAAATTTAGATAATTTAAAGGGGGGAAAACTCTATACCCTTTTCTGGGGAAAGTATATTTCAATTGTGCCCTGCAAAAGCATTTCTGGGTTCCTTCATCAGGTGAGATGTAATCCTCCCAATTTTGCAGAGAGAGACAGCAGTCCAAGAACCAAGGACACTGAAAGTCTTGATGGATACCAACATGAAAAGGAAGCGGTCAGTCAAATCCATTATTTGGTTATTTTCTACTTCTTTGCTTTACAGGCAGCAATGTTCAAGTGTAACTAAAGTGATGAGGTTTGCATCAGAGAACATGTTGCAGCATGTGGCCTCCCACATAAGCGATTTACTTCCACCAATCCCCACCCCTCAACAGGAAAAGGGTTATCCCACTTGAGCTTTTGGAACATGAACATAACTATTCAGGTTCTTCATGCGTATTAGAAATAAGATCCTACTTTCAACATTAGTTACAGGGCATGTAATTATGTAGAACTAAAGTAACTGAAGGTTAAGGCATGTGGCTTTGCGTTTAGACTGTTTGGCTCACAATCAGGTTTTGAGTTCAATTCTCAGACAGGGCAGTGTGTTGTCTCCTTGAGCAAGACACCTTATTTAATGTTGCTTTAGTCTGCTCAACTGGATAAAATGAGTTGCAATAACACTGGTGCCTTGCTGCATCAGCCTTTATCTTTCCCTTGAGCAACATTGGTAACATAGCGAGGAGGGACTGACATGCATGACTGACTGCTGGTCTTCCACAAAATGCTTTTCCCAGATTTGTGTCTTGGAGTGGACTTTCTTGGTGCAAACCTATGGTCAGTCATGATAGAAGGGTGCTTTAAAAAGTAAGAAAAGTAACTGAAAACATTTTGGAAATAAATTGACCAAAACATAGAAATAGAAACTAACTTTCAGGGAGAGAAAAGAAGAAACCCTAGAAGTTGCAGATGAAGCCCTTGTATTTTCAACAAGATTGAACATGTGTCAAAATGGCAAATTGGCAGAGATGTTAGAACATCAGACAGACTGTTTCATGGTATTCATTCTGGCTGACTGCAGTCTGAATTTAAATCCCACCAAGTTCAATAAAGTACATGTCCATTGGGGAGGTCAATTCTTCCTCTATATTCCTCTCACTCTTACTAGAATAAATTGACTTTGAGCAGACCAGGTTTAAAACTGTACCCCTACAACTCCATCAGGACTTCAGGGCCCCATGGACCCTGCATGACTTTGTATTCCTTCTCATAGTTCTATCGTGTAAAGGGTCCTTAGCTCCTGATAGAGTCGTACAGGCACCTTCCTGACACACAGTGTCTTCGGAATTTTTAACCTGGTGGAGCCCACCCCTCACACTGAACTGGCACAATATTTATTAAAACACTGATAACCCTGTTGTGTTGATTAGTCAGGTACTGAGCTCACTGAAAATTAAACACAAACATGAAAATTTAGTATTTTGAAAGATTAACCCTTTCCTGGCAATATTTCTAATGAATTACACTCTATTTCAATTAAATGATAAAGAATTGTGAGGGATTTACTAAAATCATATATTATTTCATAACTAAAATAGTAACTTAACACATAGTTCTTATATAAAATTATGTTGGAAGATTTAATCTAACCTTTTTGTGACATATTTCTAATGAAATACACTGATTCAATTAATTAATGAAGAATTGTGAGGGATTTACTAAAATTATTTCATTATTAAGATAATACATATGTTTTTATATAAAATTATGTTAGAAGATATTAAATTAAACAGGAACCCTTGAAAATGGGTGGTTTTGTTTCATTAAGCCAGAGTCAGTTTTGGCCATGTGGTATCAAAAAGGTTAAAGCAATAATTCTTAATTGGGGTTAAGGATGAAGTGTGATCTTACGTTATTTTTTTCAGTGCTCATGAAAATACCTGAAGCTTTTCAAATGGAAGTGATAGGATATCCATGCTTTGAATCTATAAAGGAGAGTTGGTACAGCAGTAGTCTTGTTCATAATCATTTCTCGTGGCATTTCTGATATCTCAGTTCTTGAAGCAGGAAGATGGTCTTAAAATGCTTGTTGTATATATTGACAATCTCATCGAGACACTTGTACCTAATCCTGTAGGTCCAAGTATCTGGAGAGAAAATATTGCTAGGAAACTTAATGGGTTTTGTTAAAAACCAGTGTTGGTGATGTGTTCAGCACATTTGATAAATAGGGTTCAGTTTGCATTGCAATTTATAATTCTGTTTTTTTAATGTTTCCTTCCAGAGCCTATTGTCCGTGAAGTGTAAGCTGTAAATTTCATTTTTCATCTTCTGTTGTTTCTACTCTTGCATTGTAGTGTGGAAGTGTCAATGCACACCAAGTCTTTGACAATTCCTCAAACTGGTCACAACGGCAAGGAGATCCATGATAATTAGGATTACAATATGCTGCAGCCTTCATCTGTCTTCATAGATATTGAGTGATGATACCTTCTTCTTCTTCCACTTGCTCCACCACTGAAATCTTCTGTGGTTGATCGCACTTAGTCTGGAACCTCTCACACAACCTTTCCACCATGGGTGACCCTACCGGGAGTACATAACTCCTGATGGCATAGCTTGTGAGATCATTGGAACACACAAGCACTCTCACCACTACAAGGTGGCAATCTGAGGAGGAACGATGTACTATCTAACTACTGAACCTAAAATATAAGATATTCACATTGAAATAAATAGTATTTAATAATTTTGAAGATATTTGGGAATATGTATGAATTCAGAACCACATCATGGACTCATATCACAAAGAACACAGCTCATATACAACATCATACACACATATTCACTGCATCACACACTCATATTCACTGCATCACACACTCATATTCGCTGCATCACGCACACACATATTCACTGTACAACACACAGATATTTACTTACCAGGACTATCCCAGATATCATCAAAATCCATTATGATATTGTCTAAAGCAGACCTGTTGACAGATGAATAAAGACAAAATAATAATGAAAATATTAAGAAATAATTTTATTGATTCAAAATTTCATATTCAACTGTATATATTTACAAACAGAATTTTTTTTTTTAAATTAAAAAAAGTGGATGGAGATATAATTTTCAATGACAATGATAATGAGTTCCTTGGTTTTTCCATAATATTTTATAAGCAGCTATGCTATTGCCATTTTAGTTTCCATGTTTTTGGACTGGTCTGTTACTCACTTCACCTAGGCTTACCTCATTTTTTTCCCTGACCTTCCTATTCACAGCAATGTATTGCTGCCTTGCCTCCTGACCTGTTAACTTGGTCTTCTTCAGGTCCCAACTTAAATCACATACATCCAGGTTATCATTAGTAACATACGGTTTCTCTTTCGTTTATTGAACACACACATATATAGACATACACATACAAAGTATTTATCATTTATTTCTTGGTATCAAAATTTTCATAGCACTGTCTGAAACCTGGCCACTGACACAGTTCCACTGCAACTGACACAAATTTTGATACTAAACAAAGGAAAATTAACAGTTTTTTGGTGTTTTATATGTAGCTAAAATGACTCTTCCATACAATAGTTGTTTTAGTTTCAACACAGTCTTCAATCAAATCACTTGCTAGACAAGTATAACTCTGAAATAGACACAAAGTTTTCTGGGGGTCATTTTCAAGTACAATTTTAAATGATTTATATGTTACAAACCAAAAAAGATATGGTTTTTTTGGGTTCCATACATGACTGGAATGATTACAATGATTACAGGCACATATTTTGTATCATCCATGTGTTCTGCTAACATTCATGTTGATAGGACTCCACATAATTCTTCTCTTTGTTAGAACATGGTACTAGGTAGTGTTCAGTACTCTGCAGTGGCTTTTGGTAGATCTGATCTAATTTCCCCCGAATGTGTAATTAATTTCATAGGCAGCATTATTCTTCAAGAAAAGTGAATGAGTGTCATTTGGCTCTTAGTGGGCAACATCTGAGGTAGTATGTTGCCTGTGTATTTTTATTGTGTGACAGGCACTGACTGCCCTAACATTTTTGATACCAATGTAGGTGAAATTGGCCTTGGTTTGTTGATACAAAGTTGTTTATTTTGTCTAAAAAATCATCTAAGAACTTTATTTATGTTCCAACTATTAGATTAACATTTTTTTTTTAATTAGGTATTTAACTAAATCTCTCCGAATTCTTGGTTATTTTCGAAATTAACTGAAAATCATAGGCAATGACATTTACAAAAAATATAATGACAAAAGGGTCAATGTTTAGTCATCCCTCCTAGATTAAACTGACAGATCTGATTTCTTGATACAATTTCTTAAATGCTTTTTCATTTGTTCCCTCTGGTATGATAGACCAATATATTATGTATCTCTCTCTCTATCTATCTATAAATACATACAAACATATATATATATATATAAGCAGAAGGGATATTCAATTTGTTGGTAATTCAACAAATATAAATGTTTATAGCTGATTTAGAGCACTCAACAGTTTAGGGATAACTTGAACCGTTAAGGTATATTATCCTTGGTTACGTCAAATATTTATAAAACATTTTGTATTTTATCAGATGATAGCGTACCAAAATTTTGGTACCCTTGAAATATATATATAATAGAATATGGTTTTATAAATATAGTTTCCATTTATTTAATATCATTGTATATATATATCATCATCATCGTTTAACGTCCATCTTCCACGCTTGCATGGGTTTGGACGGGAGTTTTCCCACTTGAGGCAAGAGTGGTTGTCTTGCTCGCATAGGACTGTCTGGCGGGTTTTCTACGGCTGGATGCCCTTCCTAACACCGACCGCGTTTACAGTGTGGACTGGGAGGTTTTTACTGTGTTATCTACACGGCCACATTACAGCGTGGACTGTGTGTGTTTTTTGTCGTGACACCTACACGACCTCATTTGTTTCGGACTGGATGTTGTGGTACCAACATAACTTTACATTGAAAGGGGTGGTGTGGATGGGGTGGAGTAGTGGGATGGGGGTGTATTTTTGTTAGAGGTGCCTACTGACTGTGGTTGGTTTCACTTTGTACTTAGGTAAGGCGGGTCTTCTGTATTACTGTGTAGCGCCAAAGATCTCGGTCCAGTGACATTGTCTTGGAGAGGTGTAAGTGTGTGAGGTCGGAATTTATCAAGTCGTCCCAGGTTTTTCTGGGTCTGCCTACTCCGTGGCTACCGTCTATTTTTATAGCCCTTCACTTTTTTATACAGCTGTCGTCTTTCATGCGCATCACGTGACCACACCAACGTAGTCTTCTCTCGAGTAAACAACATCTGATCCCTCTTATTTCTAATTTTTCCCTTAGTTTGTTTATGCTTTGCCGTTCACGTATATTACTATTACACATCCAGCGGAGCATGCAAGCTTCGTTCCTCTCCAGTCTGCGTATATCCTCTGCACACAATGCCAAGGTCTCACTGCCATGTAACATTGCTGTTCGTATGCAGGCATCATACAGCCTGCCTTTCATTTTTAGAGAGAACCCTTTAGCGTCTAATAGTGGTATAAGCTCTCTGAACTTTTTCCATCCAGTTCTGACTCTAGCTACTGTACTTCCAGAGCACCCTCCACCACTGCTGATTTTGTCACCCAAGTAACGGAAGGTGTCCACTATTTCTCTAGAACCATCTGTGCAATGGAATGAGCTAGTATTCTGTGGGCACTTGCTGCTACTTATTGCACCAGAGCACCGGCCACATATAAAATCTATATTCTTAGTTAGCTTACCTGTGATCCCACTACATCTTTTATGCACCCATACTTTGTATTTGGGACATAAAATGGAGTTTCTACCTACTCCTTTCCTACACACTGAGCATAGCCATTTCCCGGATGGGACTGGTGCCCTATTTTCCTTCCTACAAACTAGAACTTTAGTCTTAGACAGGTTAATTTTAAGGCCTTTTGATTCTAGGCCATGCTTCCATGTTTGGAATTTCTTCTCTAGTTCAGCCATTGATTCAGCTATGAGCGTTAGATCATCTGCATATAGGAGTTCCCATGAGCAGCCGGTCTTGAACTCCACTGTTATAGCCTGAAGGGCAATAATAAATAGTATGGGGCTAAGAACGGAGCCCTGATGAACACCAACTTTTACGCTAAACTCTTCACTATATTCCTTGTTAATTCTAACCTTGCTGACTGTTTCTTTATACATGGCTTGTATAGCTCTCACAAGCCATTCATCAACAGCTAATTTTCTAAGAGCCCACCAGATAATGGAACGGGGGACTCTGTCAAAGGCTTTCTCCAAGTCGACAAAAGCTAAGTATAGGAGTTTACTTTTAGCTAGGTACTTCTCCTGTAGTTGTCGTACAATGAAAAGAGCGTCTGTGCTACTTTTACCTGACACAAACCCGAACTGCATTTCATCTAGATCAATTCGCTCTCTGATTAGTTGTGCTATTACTTTTTCTGTGACCTTCATGACCTGGTCGATTAATTTAATGCCTCTATAGTTACCCCTATCTAGGGCATCTCCTTTACCTTTGTAGCAGTTAATGATGATGCTGCTATGCCAGTCCTTCGGAACAACCCCATTCTGTATGACTTGGTTTACTATCCGGGTGACCATAGTGTGTCCCACCGTTCCAGAAGCTTTCAGCATTTCAGCAACTATTTCCGAAGGCCCAGCCGCCTTACCCGTCTTCCTATCTTTGATTGCCTTACTTATTATACTACCTTCGACTAACACTGCTGGTCCCTCTATTGGATCGATGTGGGGGAGACTGTCTTTCTCCCATTTATTCTCATTTAGTAGCCTTTCGTAGTGACACTTCCAAGCTACCTTCTTATCAGCGTCAGTGATGGCAAGTACACCATCAACATTAAGGACACACTTCTCCCCGACAATATCACGGTTTTCCTTGACACATTGCCTAGCAATCCTGAACACCTCACGTTTTTGGTCCTCGCGTTGTAGAACATGCTTGAACTTTCTTTCCTCTGCTTCTCTTCTTGCGAAGTACACTCGTCTCCTAGCTTCCCTCCTGGCCACTTGATAGTCTTCTCTACTTCCCCCATCCCGCCATACTTTCCAAGCCTGCTTTTTGGCCTTAATTGACTCCTCCACCTTACTGTTCCACCACCACGTTACTCTCCTCCTGCCTATAGGCCTGCTCCAGCCACAGACTTCATTTGCCGCCATCAGCAGGTTTGCTTTCAGGAATTCCCACTGTTCCTCTATATTGTACGACTCTAATTGCTCTTCCTTACTGTCGAAAGCATCAAGTAATATGCTTTTAAATTTATTACTGGCTGTGGGGTCCTTTAGCTTCCATATTTTTCTCCTGAGGATAATCCTCTTCTGTTGTCGAGTACGTCTCGTTCTGACTATGAGGTCGCTAATTATGAGAACCAAATATCTCACATAGTACTTTCCATCATAACAAAAAGCACCCAGCACACACCGTAAATGTGGTTGGCGTTAGGAAGGGCATCCAGCCATAGAAACCAAGCCAAAATCAGTTCTGTGTGTGCGAAACACGGTTCTCTGACCTGATCTCTCACAAAGGGACAGCCTGATCTACACATGCTAGCATGGAAAATGGATAGATGTTAAATGATGATGATGATGATATATATATATATATATATATATATATATATATATATATATATATTTATATATAATATATAGAGTTATAAATTCAAAATAGTCTTTTACAATTAAATAGCTCAAAGAAGGGAATATTTCCGAGCCGTGTTATACAAATGAATATATGAGAGGGATAAACACTGATACAAGTCTACATGTGTTCGTATTGCAAATGACCAAGTTAGCTAGATTGAAAAATACTATTTAAAATAATACGGTTTGCATGTCTCGATTTAAAATAATAAATCAATAAAAACAAACCTATATTGGCAATGGCCGTGATACCCGGACAAATTCTAAATTTGTTTCGCAACAATTAAGTGAAAGTTACTATTCCTGTGCTCTTCTGCGGGTATTTAGAAATTGGTAGGTTTCATTTCAAAATACTTAAGAAGACTGAGAGAATGTCTTGTTGAACGCACAATTTCTAAATACCCGCAGAAGAGCACAGGAATAGTAACTTTCACTTAATTGTTGCGAAACAAATTTAGAATTTGTCCGGGTATCACGGCCATTGCCAATATAGGTTTGTTTTTATTGATTTATTATTTTAAATCGAGACAGGCAAACCGTATTATTTTAAAATGTATACACACTTTGATTACCAGTACAGGCAATATTTATTAGAATGCTGTTAAAGTGAGTATACATCAGGATTTTACCAGTTTTAAACTAGTAAGATGATTATTCAGCAGAGTACTCAATACTTGGGATAGTAGAGTGTATATTAGAGAGAGTCGGGCCCGACGGCTGAGCCCTTTCCATTTTAAAGCTAATTCAAGACTATATATTTATATGCTGTAGAGTAGTTGACATTAGGAAAGACATCCAGTCACAGAAATCAATCCAAAATGAAACATATAAGCATGCCGTTATCATTTGACCTATCAAATATCAGAATATGACAACCTGTCTAAACCATGCAAGCATGGAAAATATATGCAAAATGGTGATGATGATGATAAACATTTGGGTTATGTCCCAAACACCAGGTTAGAATTAAGAAAATTAGTTACATTACTAAAACCTTCAAAATTAATTGAAAATTTTAGGTAGTGACTTTTATTAGATATATTGTAACAAATGTTGCTGCAATTGCCTGACAAATAAATTACCAACATGTCTCTTACAAAACTGCTTCTCAGAGTTATTAGTATTTTCCCAGGTAAGAATGTATAACAATAGTACTTACATAATAAGGCTAGCCTGGAGGAAGTTTATGTGACAATGCTTCGCTGAACACACAGATGAGTTGGTGGTTGGCTGTATAAGAAAACTTGCGTCTCGCTTCAGTCCCACTGCTTTTCATTAGTTTTAAGCTAGTGATCATCTAGTAAGCTATATAATGTAATATAACAAATATGACACAATATAATGTGTAATGTAAAATATGTGTATCCGTATACATACATATATATACACACACATATATATACACACATATATATATATATATACACACACACACCTATATATAAATACATATATAAGTTTAACGAGATATCGTTTAAGGTAATCCAGCTAGAGGTTATGAGTACTCTGTGTCGAGGATAGTTTTAACATTCGGCGTTGTTTGACTCAACAAGAAGTTTCCTTAGTCGGGTGGCCGATTTAAAAAAGTTCCTACATAAGCGGTTCTTGGAGTAATAATAGCAAAAGAGTGAAGAATAACATGGTCGGCTGTACAATAGGGTTTATTTACAGTATTAACAATTGCTTCATTAGTCCAGTGTGTCTAAAAATAGCTGTTCATAAGATGCTACGTCACACTGGACTAATGAAATAATTGACCACGTTATTCTTCACTCATTTACTATATATATATATATATATATATATATATATATATATATATATATATAAGTTATCCCGGGTTGAATCGGAGGTAACCACAGTAAGTAAAGTACTCAATACATTGCAGAGTATAAAAGTTTTAATATAGAAGAGCTTCTACAGGACTAGAACTGTTTCATTCATGAGAAATCATCAGGAAGCTGACTATATATGAGTATATATATATGTATATATATATGTATATATAACAGTCTTTCCTCTCTCTCTGTTTGGTTGAGCACACTTCGAGTGGTTTTTGGGCTGCCCTCTCTAGCAGCTTGTCCCTCAGACACCACTGGTTCACTGCCCTAGATTCTCTTAGAATTGTCTGGAATATATAGTCTTGCACACGCTGATGAACCATAGGCTATTCCATTTCAGTCAACTACCTCCTGGCGAAACAGATCTCTTTGGATTTGTACGCGTGTGTTATATAGTTATAGAGGTGCATATATACATTTTAATTTATATTTTTAATTATTATGTGTCTACCCTGCCTTCCATAGAGTATAGATTCCATACACTGGTGGTTTTCCCTGTTTTATTGATATATATATATGTATATATGTATGTATATGTGTGTGTGTATATGTATATATATATATCTGTGTGTGTGTGTGTGAATGTGCTTGTAGACACCTGAAATATAGCTTAAGTGAAACTTGACAGTAAGGAGAGGCACCCCAAATTTGAACTTGTTTATAGAATTCTTTCTGCCTTTGTCACTCTAAGTAAAGCTTTAAAGAATTAGCTTTTAAAGAATTCCCCTTTCTTTAAACCCACCAACCATGACTGACCTCCACCCATCTTGTAGACACCTGAAATATAGGCATTGTTAGCTTAAGAGAGACTTAAAAGTAAGGAGTGGCACTCCAATTTGAACTTGTTTATAAAATTCTTTCTGCCTTTGTCACTCTAAATATAAATTATAGCCTTAAAGAATTAGCTTTTAAAGAATTCCCTACTCTTTCAACCAATGACCTCCACCCATCTCACTCCCCACCCTCTCCTACCACCAGAAAAAATATAAATACCACCAAATTTACTTGGACAGTCAGCTTCCTGATGATTTCTCATGAATGAAACAGTTCTAGTCCTGTAGAAGCTCTTCTATATTAAAACTATATATATATATATATATATATATATATATATATACATAGACGTAGAGAACCAGCGGCCAATAACATACACGCGAAGAGGATAAAGTTTTTGACGCTAACACCCCAGTGAAAGAATTTGCTCCGAAATCATTAGACGTGTCCGTCGAACCTGCGGATCCAGAATCAGACAGATCCACACAATGATCGTGTCTCGAGCTGTCCACCGGCGAAACAATTGTAACACACAATAAATTGAGTTCAGATGCATCACTGATTTTTCGTTTTATATTATATACATATATATATATATACATATATATATATGCATATATATATTTATTTAATTATGTCTCATATAAAATAATACAACCAGCTATCCACTAAATACTGAGTAGTTAGCACCCCAAACAGTAAATTGGGAGAATACTTAGGTATATCCTAATGTTTGTTGAGTCAGATGGAGTTGGTCAGAGTATCGCTTAAGGCTTTCTCTGTTAATGTATTAAATATATACTCTTGGTGGCCAGATATGATTTCCAGATATAAGGTATGACTCTCTTTATTATTATTATTATTTTTTATATATGAAATACTGATTGATCTTCCTTGTATCCCATGTCTGATCTTTTAGCCTTAGAGAATAACTATGTGTGTATATAGGTGATCCATACATGTATTTATTATATTTTAATATATCTATGTGTGCATTGATCGTGTATACATATAGTTATTCTTTTAATATCCAATTGAGTTCTTAAACACGTGGTTAATACCTAACAGGTTTAAATGACCAGCGTGTATATTGTTTTATATTTTAAGATGACCTCCCCTTACCCTCTTGGGGGCAGCGTGTATCTTATCTTTATAAGGACTGCTGGCCTTTCGAATCTAGCAGTCTCTTTAGTGCTGAAGGAGACCATCACTAATTTATTAATGTGAATGTAATTTTTATATCGATATTATTTGGACATCCACTGATGAGTTTATAAGTGCCCGCTTGTGTATAAGACTACGGATTATATACAAGTTTCTACATAACCACCTGGACATTATTTATCTCAAATTGTAGAAATCTTATAACGAAACGATCGTCTGGAAGGAAAGAGATATTTATTTAATTATGTCCCATATAA
>OZ024742.1:41512341-41552341 GCA_964016885.1 Eledone cirrhosa | reverse complement strand
AAATTGAAAAAAGTGGAAGGATATGTTACAAGGGATCGCTGGAGCTCTAATGATTTTCGCGGCAAACCAACACACAGCATTGCCGTAAGAAAAGATAATATGGGACTTGTTGGAGTTAGAATTCCAAATGTAAAGATAAGTAACTAAATTACCTGAATGTATTAAGACCACAGCTCGGTGTCGATTCTCTAAACAGTTATATCCTTTTGTCAATGTTAACAATCATGTTTTATAAGAGAATAAAAACAGCGACCTGTACTCTTTCCATGATCTTTGTGACTCGTGGGAAGAAGGGAAAAAAACGCTATTCTCAGAACTGAGACCTAGTCTCAAAGGTTCAAAAGGCCCAAAAGGCCAGGTAATGATCTTAAAGAGGACGACGGATTAAATCAACTCATCAAGAATAGAAACAGTCTCTTCTACGGGCTTCCACGCAATTTGTGCCTACTAAATTTCACCCACATAGCTTTAGTCAATCCGATCTTATGAATGAAAGACACTTGTTCAGTGACGTGCCGTGTGATCAAATCTTAAAACAGCCTAGTTGTAAACCACGCTAACAAAGTGTATAAAGTCGATTGAATTACAAATTAGAAATATACTGTTATCTACTCTGGTTGGAATAAAAAACAAAGTTGAAATAAACTTACGTATAAATGATAAATGTTTACAACGTCGTGGCAGAAGAAACAGTTACTGTCAACTAATACTCTTTTATCATTCTCACACAGTTAACAAAGAGGCAAACTGGTTATACAAGTTACAAATCATACTATGTATTTATTTTTAGACTACACTTGATTCAGGAAGTTAAAGGCGGTGCATATTTCGGCTAAGTTTAATGAAAAATATATGATATTGAAATTGATACTCGAGTCAGACTTGAAGTGGCTACTCAATACGCTAAAAATAGCAGCTTTATTTCCTTTCAATAATACATACACTACCAAAAAAAAAAAAAAAAAAAAATACGACAGGGTATACAATGACTGAAAAAAAAATACGACGAAATAGTCACAGCTGAAACGCCTTTAATTTTAGTTCTGCTCGATCAGGACTGACGTAAGGGTAAAGAACAACTTCCAGCGAATTTCGCGTCCCTTTGACTCGCTGCCACACCATGTAGTGCCTGAAAGACGTAAAATAGAACATTTTTTTTCATTGTTCAGTATGGTAGTATTCTGATATAAGTCGTACTAAACATGTACAAAAAGTATAGAACACTAATAGCAGTGCCCGAATGGGTTAGTGCGGCGCCTGTAGCATTTACTATAAAAGGGCCCTTTTTTTAAAGTGACATATAGTACTATATAGCATAAAGCACTTAACGTGGGTCCCCCGATTATATTATCCTTTCGAGGTCTTTTTATCTTGAAAGAAGCGGTCATTAATGGCGATCTTTCCATATGGATCCCGGTTTATTTAAAGAGAATTTTAGAACTGCCCAAATCTTGATATTCTCTGAGTTTGTGAAACATTTAAAACATTTTATGGTTTTAAATCTCTCTTAACCATCACTTACCATGTAAGCAGGGCCTCCAAGAGAAATTTTGCAAGGCGGTACATGACCCTTTGGGGGCACGAAGCAGACACAGATTTTTCTCAAAATGGATGTTGCATGGTTGCTGTGGAGCCTTCTTAGCTCTTGGGCCCGGAACAAAGTACCGGCTGGATCCCCCTTTCATAGGCCCTGCATGTAAGCGCATGTGGTATTCAACACACAGTATAAACTTACTGTACTAAATTAGATTTAGAACTACACAAGCAGGGGACAAATGTGTGTTAAAATAATCACTGATATAGACAGAGCCATATTTAGACCTTTGGGAGCTCGAGGCAGTTCCGGCTTGGAGGAACCAGGGCTGTTCCTAGAGGGGTCTGTTTGACAAGGCGTGCTCCGGACATTCATCCCTTCCGCCGCCGTTAAATCCGGCCCTCGAAATAGGTATATAAAATGACCAATAACGAAGTGGAAGAGAAGAAACCGAAATAAAATGTTAATTGACAAAAAAAGTGAGATAATAAAATGAAACAGAAAGAAATTAATTGTTTTCATAATACTATTTAATTGTCAATGATCCGTTGGCCATAAATCCAAGATTACTCTATGCCTAGTTCTCCAAACTCATTTCCATCACTGTGCAGCAAGCTATTTTCCTTTGGCGCATTGATACGCTGTCCGTTAAGTTAAGTTAAGTTAATCTAATCGCTATCCGCGCACGGATATGTATTTTCAACTTCCGCCCAGAGCGAGAATTTCCCGCTTCTTTTAATAAATTCGATCTCTTGCAGCTTGACTGTGGTAAGCTAAAATCCAATTCTTATTTTGCTCCGCAAACATAACCAACATGTAACTTCAGCAGTGTAACCACGGTCTGGCTGATACTTCAGCCAGTGGACCGTGCCTTCTCTTGCAGTCTTGATTGGTTTGTTTCATTTGTTTGGGCATGCCAGCTTAATCCAGCTCTTAACCTTTGTTAATAAATTATGTAAACACATGCCAAAATATTGTGATGCTATTTACCACAGCCATTGCCTTTAAATGTGATATGGAAAGATTCTTTCCAGAGTTATATTTACAGCAGCCAACAGAACCTGGGACTTACAGCCCGAAACCTCAATTCAACTTACATGTATTGATATAACAAATTACATGTATTGATATATCAATTACAAACAAATACATTGTTGTTACATATTCTCGTTGACATTACCCGCTGCTAAAAATATTACTTGCTGCTAGCTTGGTGAACTTTGTTGATACATACATAATACAAACACAAATACAAATATAATTATTCTCGTTAATCGCGTATAAATACTTCTAAAACTGCAAATAAGTTATTATCAATGTGGAGTGAATTGCTAAAAGGTGTTTTCCAATGAAACTTTCAAGATGAAAAGGGCATTTCAAAAACTTCAAGCTGGCAAAACAATTTCAAAGCTCTTTCGAATCTATTTTATAAACAGTTGACGTTGTTGAATATGATTTTATCTGCATCAGTGCCTCTTACTTGACTAACAAATCCAGAGAACCACATACTGTTGGCGAATAATTGATTCTACTATTGACTGACATAATTGTTTTTACTTTTGGCACAAGGGCACAAACTTGTAGGGGGATCGATTTAATCGACCCCAGTGCGTTACTCGTACTTTATTTATCGACCCCATAAGGATGAAAGACAATGCTCACCTCGACGAGATTTAAACTCAGACCGGGCGACGCGATGTTGATTGTGTAAAATACTTTATTGCACGTGGCTCCTTCTGTCAGGAGTTATGACCGGCAGATAGAAACAACAAGACAAATGGAAACATTATTTCTTTGACCCATCAGATGATCAGCTCCTTTCCTTTTTTTTTTTTTTTTTTGTCATAGTTAGTTCAACGTAGTCAAAAATAAAATGAAGTTTAACAATTTTTTCTTAATTTAAGCATTTGTTGTACAACCAAATATATAACCACATCTGAAAAAAAAATTATTTATTAACCACCAGAGGTATACAATAATGGTTTCTTATATAGGCACAAGGCCAGCAATTTTAGGGGCGGGGAAAGTCGATTAAATCGACCCCAGTGCGTGCCTGGTACTTTATTTATCAACCCCGTAAGGATGAAAGGCAAAGTTAACCTCGGCAGGATTTGAAATCAGATCATAAAGGGCCGTAACTCTTTGCTGCAAAGCAAGGCGTCCGACCCTCTACCGATACTGCCAATCCACTGCCTTAGAGGTATACAATAATGAAAGTATGTTTAAAACGAGATTGAAATAATCAACAAGAAGAATAAGGGCGAGAAGAAAATTTTAATAATGAAAAATGGCAAAGGGAGATGGCGGGGGAACAAACTCTACACACTTGACTGGGCGGTATATTTCTGTACAAAAGTATCTAAAATTACTAGAGTTTGAAGTGAATTTTTTAACCATTTGGCTACGCTTCCGTCCACTGTGAATTAAGCAGCCCCTTAAATTTGTAGTCAGTTATACCTTTTATTCAATTACTGGTTTTAGTCATTAAATTCCGGCCATGCTGAGGTATCGCTCTGAAGGGATTTAGTCAGTCATATTGATCCCAGTGCTTATATTTTTTATCTCTTTTTGTCGAACCGCTAAGTTACGGGACAGGAACAGAGACAAACGTGAACATAGACATTATATATATATATATATATATATATATGTGTGTGTGTGTATGTGTGTGTGTGTGTGTGTAGAGGCTGCATTGAAATACATCAAGGACGAGATAGAAGCACTCCGTGGCCTCCTACAGATCGGACCGCATAATTATGTACCTGTCCTACAAGGCAAAAAAACCAGTCATGGTCTACATTCCCAGGATCCCACTGAGACTGAACCTATGGTGGCTCCTGGGGTGCATGGTGGGGAGGAGAGTACCGACAGTACCCTCATAGATGTCAAAAAGACTGAAAGAGGACTGGTCCGGGATAGATTTGGAGATTCTTCTCCAAATCAAACCGGAACAGCTAAACAACATCCGTGGTCATGTCCGCCATCAGGATGTGTCAACAATAGAGTTGTTTACTGAGAACAGAAGGCTACATTGCTTCGTCAGCGGCGAAGCAACACATCTGTGAGCCTTCTGTCCTCAGCTCAAAAATGTAGGGGGCCGCAAGCCTCCTTTGCTGCCAACGCCAGTGCCGGGACGGTAAGCTCCAGCAACACCGACACCAGCAGCCCCACCAATAGCAGCAACAACAGTTGAACCCTCACCAGCACAACAACAAGCCCAGGGGAAAAACACAACAAGCCCAGGGGAAAAACGAGAGAAGCCCCCCCCCCCCTCCTAAGAAATATATATATATATATATATATATATATATATATATATATACATGGACAAAAACCCAACCCCCCCTAAAACAAAAAAAAACCATCAAAACACTCAAAGAAAAAACTCCACACAGTACAAAAACACCCACAACAAAAAATACAGACACCACCCACTCAAACACCTCCCCATCAATACCAATACCACCACCATCATCACCCCAATCCCCCAAACGCAAACAACAAAAGCTGACATAAGAACAAACAAATGCATAGACATCTGAAAACGCAGACACCGCACCCACAACAAACACGGATACACTCAAAACAATACCAACAAAACCATCAACACCACAGTCACCCAAATGCAAAACATACAAAACATACAAAAACATGCAAAACATGCAACAAAACATACAAAACATGCAACAAAACATACAAAACTTCGTGCTTATCAGAAAGGCCAACAAGAAATTGATGGCCCTCACAGTACGAAGAAATTCAGAAAGCGGGGGAGATTTTTTAATCGGGGACATTTTGCTTGCCAGAAGATTTGTTTCTGGTACGAACGACGCTCGATTCCTACAAAGGAATTAGAGAGAGCTTTTCTCGGGACGTGGCGATCCTAAGAGTGGTATGTATAAATGTCTGTGACCTGGGGTCACCTGCTCAACAACCTCAGGTCTTTAGATATGGATGTGATTGCCTTCAGCGAAACCAGGATTTTGGCCAATAATAGGTTGGCGCTTGTCGAAGATTTGGTATGGGAGGCACAAACTTCCTCAATCCCGACCAGATCCTTACACGACAACCTCCACCTAAAGGGATATATCATAGAGAGGGTAGGGTATAAACCTGGCTTTGGTGGGGCTCTGATCAATTTATATCAATCGAAAGCTTTCATTAGGGTTGACCATCGATACATGGAGCTGCTGTCATGGGTCAAGAAGAGATCGAGACTGGGCGCCTAGCATATGGAATGTTGTCAGGTGCTCCCTGCCCTCTACCAGGCGGGCAATGTGGTCAGTGGAATTTCCACTCTCGAGTTATATAGAGAATTAGTGGTAGGCAAGTGCGACGACGCACTCAGAGAGGCTCTAGGCGTCGACGAAGTCGAACTGACCAGTCTATTAGGAGGACTTTCGAACCGGGGACTATGGATAACGTCCAGAAATCCCTCACTTGGCAGTGCTACCGTGGAGTACTGCGGATTCGAGATAAGCTCTACAGGTACAGAAGTGCTGTCAGACGGACCTGCTCGAGATGCGCGCAGAGCGACGAAAGCGTTCTGCACGCACTCGTCCAGTGTCCGTGCATTACTAACTTGTGGAGTTATGTCGACCAAATGTTGTCGCGTGCAGGACGGATCCGGCAATCGGTCAAGTGCATAGTGAAGATCGCCCCGCCGCTTTTTTTGGCCAGGAAGGGCCGGCAATTTTCCTCTGTCTGGTGGCGGTAGCGAAAGAGGTTGTGTGGTGGACCAGGTTGAAAGGACTGAAGATTGACACTTTTCTCTTCGGCCAATCCCTCATCAAATTTTTCAAGTTTCGCTTGAAAAGGAAGGTGAAGGTGGAGAGAGAAGTGCTGTCCCCCAGTACATTTGCTAAAAGGTTGGCGAATATGGCGAGAATGGCCCATGTGAATGGACCTATTCTAAGCATATGCCTAGAGGCTGGCTGATTTAGAGAGGAGAGGGGCGCCTTCCTAGGATGCTCTTCGAGCGTCGGGTGGTTTAGGATTTGTGGGGTTCCTAAGTCACCGCTGGGTGGTCATCCCTTCTATTTCCAAATAATTGTTGCTGATCCAATTAAACAACGTTTTCGCATCATATCCACTTCCAGATTTAGGTTTAACATTCTAAGGTTTAATTTTAAATACTTTGAGACTGTTCCCAATATTCCAATGACAATTAGCAAGACCATGCACTTGTTAGCTTCTTTTTTCTTTTTTTCAGCACTTAAGGATTTTATAATTCATATCAGTGTAATGTTTTGCCTTTTCTTTCTCTTTTTTAATTTTTTATTCTTGTATCAAATTGACATGCTGCGTCAATTACTCAGGTAAATTTTCTTCTTTAATCAACCTCTATAATATCCGGCTTGTGCTGTATTTTCCTTTCGGTTTGAATGTAAAAGTTCCATAAGTCTCATTGAGTTGTTTTCTGGAACTTTCATATCCTTTCCCATAAACTGACCAGAATTATTTTCTGTGCATGCAAAGCCGTATCTGTCGTAGAACTTCCAGTTGAGTATTGCAGCTATTTTATCGTGTCTATACTTTTGTTCTCATTTTAAACTAAATATGAACATTCTAAAATTACGATTCATCGGTTTAGCTGCATATTTACTTATCTCTATCATTGCCCTGATCCAATTTAACCGTGGAGTCTGTTCTTGTACTGCTAGGACCAATCCCTCAGTCTCTTCTTTATTTAACCAATGCCAGCATGACATATTGTGTGACAAGGCTGGCCCTTTAAATTACAGGTATAACTTTTCTTTTTTCCAACTGAGCTGTCTGGAGCAACAGGAAATAAAATATATTGCTCAAGGACACAACGCGTCGCCGTAAATCGAACTCGCGTCTTTACGATCGTGAACAAACACTTTAACCATCGAAAGAAATGAAGAAGCAGAGTAGACGGGATTTGAACTTAGAGAGCCGGAATGAACATGGCAAAGGATTGTAACCGACATTCCTAGTATGATTGACCTGCTAATTCGGCATCCTATTAACAGCGAGTGAAAGACTGTTTTAAACATGTAAGAGAATTGTTTACAGAAAGGAAGGGTGAGAACGCCTCATTCAGTTTATTTACTGAGACGCTCGACCACGTTTACTTCACAGTGTCGTCAGAGCATTGAACAAAAGGCCTTCCAGCTTGTGTTTGAACTCTTTACCTTCTAAATGCAAATTCAAGGTTAAGTTCACTTTTCTGTGGAAAAGTGGTAAGGGTGTTGGACTTACAATCGTCGTGGGTTCGATTCCTGGGTTGCGTGTTGTGTTCTTGAACAAAACACTTCATTTCATGTTGCTCCAGTATACTCAGCTGAAAATGAGTACCAGCAATAGCTGGGGGTTTAACCCTGCGATGGACTGGCGTCCTGTCCAGGGGGGAGTCTTCTACGCCATGAAATCGGGATAAGCTCCGGCCAAATGAGCCTTCTGGCTTAAGACAGACTTCATTTTTCTAGGAACTTCGCTTTTTTAGGAACAATTTACTCTATTGTGCCGCTTGTGTCTATTTAAAAACTACTACTACTACTATCACCACCACTGCCACTACCCACCACCACCACCAAAAAGACACCCCCACACCACCACTACTACTACTACTACTACTACTACTACTACTACACTTACGTGGTGCAACTTTCGAGACAACACCATGAGTTGTCACCCGTTCGTGTGGTTTATAGTGAGAGATTATTTAGAAATCTTATCTCCTGGAAATAAAGTTGCTTTTTCCGCATATTTGTTTTTATCATTCCCAAGGCACATATTATAAGGATTGTTTCTTTTTTTCTGAAACCAGATTCGAGTTACCAAGAAAGGCTTTCTCTCTCCAATATCGGTCGCTCTCCGACAGGTTTGCTGTCGAGCCCCTAGCAGTGGAAACTTCTGGTGTCCTTGGTCCTAGGGTCACCTCCCTACTCACCACCATAGGCGCTGAGCTGGCTAACCGCAGGTGTGAGCCTCGCGATATGGAATGGCTCTTCTAGCTCATCTTCTTCACCATCCTCCGGGGAAACGCCTTCTCCATTCTGTCCGCCGGGCCGTGGGGCGGCCAGCGCGTGGGACCCTATTTACCCAAACTAAATTGGCCAAATTAGGCGTCTCGCCCACTTCAGAATACTTCCACTGCCCCTGGTAGATATACATCAGAAAAGGTGTCAGAGACTAACAAAGTGACCATATTCTGGAATATGCCATATGCCAATACATATAGATAAGGAGATCAGTGCTAATCGACTAGATGTTGTTGTCAATAAATACTAAGAAATGCCTCCTAACTCATGTATCAGTCATGATACATAAATCAAACACAAGCCTTTCTTTCAATTCAAATAAGATTTTTATGCAAACTACTATGTTTGTAAAAGCCTTTGTTATGTGGGGTCGTTAGTGTAAAAATACACACACATGTACACCAGGTCCGAACACAGAGGAGTCAAACTCCCACTGTCATCACCCCCGTCTCTCTCGCCCTCCCCATCTCGTTTGGCCAATTTAGTTGTAGTGATTAGTTTAGTTCTTTGCACTCTAAAATGGTCAGAAAATGTAATTTGAGTCCAATCAGGTCATATTTCACTTGCAGCTTTCAATAATTATAAAGTGATTATAGTAAAATGACCTCTGAAATCTGTCTCTGAATACACATCTAGTAATTAGCAAATAGTGATATGTAGAGAAAAAGTTATGACAAAAAAATTTGCTATGAATGTTAACATAATATATTACATTGTTATTATGAAATATCAACCAAGATATAAAACACTTCGATATCCGATAAACATAACATGTACATAAACTGTAGCACATATACAAATAGATGTGTGTTTTGGTAGCTTAGGGAGAAAAATATCGTTATTGGGGGACCCCCCCCCCCCCCCCCCAGCAGTTCCACCACCTCTGCCTACAGAACCTCTTCTCTGTTGGTATTTCGTAATGCTAGGATAAATCCCAGTTTAAATTGATTCTAATTCTGTCATGTCTGTGGATATATTCTTTCTTGGCTGAGATTAGGTAGTAAGAGACAATGTGGTTGTTTCTTCCCTGTTGCCACTTACTCTACAGATAATATCTTCATTGGGTACTTTTAGGGGTTTCTGGTGGAGAGGCTTTAATCCTGTGCCGTAATTAAGAATTCTCCAGTTTCAGCTTTGAGTCCTTCACTTCACAGTCAGTGTTGTGAATTTTCCTTCCTCTTTGTTCAGTTTTGTGGGGCTATTCAGACCTGCCAACCCCTAAAAATCCAAACGAGGAGTGCCATGAAAAAAAGTGCCCCAAAACGAGGAGAAATGGGGCAAAATTGGAAGATTTTTACATAATTGTTTCTACTTTTGGCACAAGGCCAGCAATTATCCTAGTGTATTACTGGTAATTTATTTTATCGACTCCGTAACGAGGAAAGGCAAAGTTAACTTCGGCGGGATTTGAACTCAGACCATAAAGGGCCGTAACTCTTTGCTCTACCGATACTGCCAATCCACGAAAGGTATATCCATTTTCACAAGAGAAGACATCTCTCACCCACCCTAAACTGGGTGGGATCTCCTCGCCGGGCGGGGAGAGTTGACAGGTTTGGTTATTGGTCATATAACAGGGGCGGTGAAACTGGGAGGAGAAGCATGCTCCCCTCCCCCAACAATTATATTTTCTCCCCAAACTACCAAAATACACATCTATTTGTATATGCGCTACAATTTATGTACATGTTATGTTTATCGCATATTGTAATTTTTTATATCTTGGTTGATATTTCATAATAAAAGCTAAACTAATAACTACAACTAAATTAACCAAATCCCCCCCTCATTCAGAAATGCTTCTACCGCCCCTGTATAAGGGTTTTTCTTGACATCATTATATCATATTCTATAGCCCTGTTTTAGCCTTTTCGCAATTTTTATTATTGTTTCTCCTTTATTTTTCCGACTATTTGTTCTCGCCTTCATTTAAAAAAAAATGGTTTTTAAGCAAGAAAACCCTTTCAATTTGTTCTGTACGTGTTTCTCAGCTCATGTTAACTCTCCAGGACACCATGCTTTGACGCATAGAGTTACGTCCCTTTATGATCTGAGTTCAAATCCCGCCGAGGTTAACTTTACCTTTTTTCCTTACGGGTTCGATAAAATAAAGTACCAGTAATGTACTGGGTAATTGCTGACCTTGTGCCAAAAGTAGAAACAATTATTCTTCACTAGATATTTATATAGTTCTACAGTGGAAATTTTATAATGGTTTTCTAATTGCATAAGACCCTTATCAGTTTGTCTTCATGGTAAAAATAATCTATCTATAGCAGATTTGGAGAAACTATATCCTTAATACTGTAATTCCTTTTCTTTTTCTTTTCTATCTAGTTTTGCTAATTAATTTAGCGTTCAATTAAGACCTTTGTACTTATAACTTATTACTTGAACAGCTACAATATTGATGTCTATTACTATATTTTTGACATTTAGCTCTGCTTTAAATATTTATCTAATGTTCCTATAGTGTTCTTTCATATTTTTTTCATTCATTTGGGATGTGATGTACAACTATCTAGTTCATTAATTTTTTATTTTTTTAATGTCTATTTTAGATCTAATTCTCTTATCTCAGTTTCTTCATCTAATATAGCATCAATGCTTTTAATTACTTTTCCACTCTTCAAGGTTGCATTTTCTTAATATCTCTGGTGGAGCCATGTACTATCAACAGTAGTGTTTCTTGTCGTCTATCATCTGCAGCGTACAACTTGAGGTCGTCCATATACAAAAGGTGGCTGGTTGGCTTACCATATAATTTCTATCCAAATTCACTTATGTTTAACATGTCAGCTAAAGGTAACAGAGCCACACAAAAATAAGTGGGCATTTCTTGGAATATTCTTCTTCATATTGAGATGGGTTTAGTTTTTATAATTCTCTCTTTTGTCTGTATCTGCAAAATTGTTTGCCACTTACTCAAGTCATGTTTCGTGTATATTCTTATAACTGGGGATATCTTACTCGTGGTTAGTATTTCCAGGATTCACTATTGGGGAATACAGCCAGGAGCTTTCTGATAGTCAGTTCTTTCCATGTTCAAGCCTTTCTTTCTCCTTTTGTATTCGGTTATAACCCTGTTGATCAGTAATTGATCTTTACAACCATATGAGTAATAGATCTCAGTTGATCAGTGACTGATTTTTTACAGCCATATAAGTAACTGATCTTTGACGATCAGTGGCTGGTCTTTACTGTCATATGAATAGCTCATCTCTAATGATAAGTAACTGATCTTCCCAGCCATATGAGTAACTGATCTCTGTTGATCAGTAGCTGATCTTCCCAGCCATATGAGTAACTGATCTCTGTTGATCAGTAACTGATCTTCACAGCTATATGAGTAACTGATCTCTGTTGATCAGTAACTGATCTTCACAGCTATATGAGTAACTGATCTCTGTTGATCAGTAGCTGATCTTCACAGCTATATGAGTAACTGATCTCTGTTGATCAGTAGCTGATCTTCACAGCTATATGAGTAACTGATCTCTGTTGATCAGTAACTGATCTTCACAGCTATATGAGTAACTGATCTCTGTTGATCAGTAGCTGATCTTCACAGCTATATGAGTAACTGATCTCTGTTGATCAGTAGCTGATCTTCACAGCTATATGAGTAACTGATCTCTGTTGATCAGTAACTGATCTTCACAGCTATATGAGTAACTGATCTCTGTTGATCAGTAACTGATCTTCACAGCCATATGAGTAACTGATCTCTGTTGATCAGTAATTAATCTTCACAGCCATATGAGCCTTAGCTACATTCCTTCTGTCGATTTTCTTTCTAAGTGTTTATTTAATCCCTAAAGGCTTTGAAGGCTGTAGAAAGGCCGAATATATATTTGTAGCGCTTTAGAATTTACATGCCAGGCTAAATTTCACTGATAACTAACTACAAGAAGGATCACTATCTGTGAAATGTTCAGCCATTATTTGAACATTAATTTCCTGAGCAGGCTGTTGCTTAGTTCAAACTAGTGTAACACTCGTTGCAACCAGCAAGAGCCCAACAGTAACATACACAAATAACAACAATAACACACACAAAGAACAACATAACTAAAAATAGCTATAGCATCTGTTTAACTTGAAAAGCAGGTATATATACATATTATATATATTAAAAACAGAAAATTCAGCAACTCTATACCTGCTTTTCAAGTTAAACAAATGCTATTGCTATTTTTAGTTATATTGTGTATGTGTCTATATATATATGTATGTATATATATATATATATATATATATGTTGTGTATATATATATATATATATATATATATATATATATATATATATATATATATATATATATATATACAACATATATATATATACATATATATATATAAATAGTATTTCGCTTCAAGCATAGCTTTATACAAATATGTATAGAAATTTCGTATTTCTAAAGAAACACAGGTTTATGCAAACACCGGGGCTAACGCCACACACACACACACACACACACACACACACACACACACACACACACACACACACACACACACACACACACACACACATACATACATGGTGGCTGCCAACTCGTTTTCGAGTACGGCCACTACTTTATATCCATGTAGGAGAACCCCTACCGATGCGCTGAACAAGTGTGACTTTTTAGTCCAGCCAGCGACTTGAAAACTCTGGTACAAACACTACACCTGTGACAATTATTGACACATAGTGCTGGGCCCATGGTACCATGTGACGACAAGTGCAGAGAGATCTCCAGATATAAAGCAATGCCTGTGCCGTGAAGCTTTTATAGTGAGCAAAGGCACTGCACAAAGCCAGTCCCACTCTCTTAACCAAGATGATATTTACCAAAAAGAAGAACAAGTCAACATCATTGGATACTATCAGGGTTGCAGGTGTTATATCAGAGTATTCCTTCTCCTAGAATTCTGCCTTGACAAAGGCTAAGGGGTTATAGCGAGAATACTGGGTTGTATGAATGTAACAAAACGAGACATGGTTTGTGTGTATAATATTTAATTAACAATGGTAGATAGTATAGTTGACATGTCAAAGATGAGGATGGTAGAATGAAGCAAAGTTAGTAGTTACCGTTTTGATTGCCAGGCAAACGCGGCTGGCAGAGGACGCCTGGCTAAGGCCAGGCGCCTGTTGGCCAAATGAATGGCAGATCCAAATGAGAGGCTCTTGACCTGGTGCCGAAAAGGCAATGAGAGAGAGTTTAAAGTTGTTAGTTTTATAGGGCTCTGACCGGAAGTTGCAGAAAGGGTTCTACTTCCCGTCTAGATCCCAATCAAAACAAGGGAGACAACCGCTACATAACCTCCCGCCAGAATTTTAGTGTATAAAAATCGAAATGAAAATATGTAGCAAGTTGGCGAGAATGTTGTAACAGACATGAAAATTACGACAAAAGAATGTCTTGAAAAATCAATGATAGATATCAAGGTAGCCAACCGCTCTTGGCCAGAGAACGACTGGACATCCATCTATCCATCACCCAAAGATACAATGTAATAAAGTAAAAGTAATAGAAGAGCTCAAAGTTCAAATGTACAAAATATAGTTCACAGGTGTGCAATCACATGACAGCAGGAAAGAAAGTGTGTTCCAGAGAATGAATGCAGGTGGTCTCTGTTCTGTGGTATATCGTGAAATTTCCAACCTCCGAATGGATTTTCTCACAGGAAGAGTGCTGCAAAAATAAATTCTCTGGCTTTGGTGAAGCTGTGTTGATGTATTGCTGTTGCTGTTATATTGCTGTTGCTGCTGCTGTTGTCTCGCTGAGTGAGCGTATTCGGTGTTTAAATTCACAGTAAAAAAAAAAAAATTTTTTTTTTTTTTTTTTTTTTTAGAAAAAATGAGTTGCGCAAAGTGCTAGAAATAGCAGCCGAAGTTGATGGTCGATGTTGAGAATGCGTTGACCTGGAAGGGTCAAGAGGCCAGCGACCAGAGAAATAAGCATTCTTAATAAATGCGCGGTTATCAACGGTAAATTTACATCGTAAATTTATAAACCGGCAAATAGAAGAATATAGCTTAAGGCTGAAGAATCCTTGGCGAGAAATGTTATCTCTGGCATGCGGCTATGTCTGTGAGTAGAGACATCTCTGTGAATCGAGAATTTGTGCTGCCTACACGTGCCAATACAAGGTTGAAAAAAATAATATTTCTAACGCGCGAGAAAATGATAGTGCAATTTTGAAAGTGACAATGATGAAAAAGAAAGGCTTCACTCAGCATAATTATTGGTGTGAACTTTGGGAAAAAAAAAAAACTTGAACGATGAAGAAAACGATGAACAAAAAGGCAATGGTTCATCGAAAATAAATGTTCCTGTTGAAATGTTTTTTAAAGAATATCAAATTTCTTTTTTTTTTTGTGTGTGTTTTGAAAGAGTTCGTTGTAAGAAACGAGAAACATGTATATATATCGTGAAATGCGACAGTTAGTTGATGCGTGAGAGAAAAAGTCTGTCTGTGCGAATTCCACATGTGCGTGTGTGCGTGTCCTTGAGTATTTTCATAGTTTGTCGCTAAATTTGCTGTGTATTCGTAATGTTACTCACAAAACCAGATGTGCTATTTTTTTCTTTTTTTGGGGGGTGACCACTTATAGCGATGAACGGCTGCGTGTTCGTATCACGTCAGGGTTACCAATATAGCGAGAATACTGGGTTGTATGAATGTAACAAAACGAGACATGGTTTGTGTGTATAATATTTAATTAACAATGGTAGATAGTATAGTTGACATGTCAAAGATGAGGATGGTAGAATGAAGCAAAGTTAGTAGTTACCGTTTTGATTGCCAGGCAAACGCGGCTGGCAGAGGACGCCTGGCTAAAGCCAGGCGCCTGTTGGCCAAATGAATGGCAGAGCCAAATGAATGGCAGAGCCAAATGAGAGGCTCTTGACCTGGTGCCGAAAAGGCAATGAGAGAGAGAGAGCTTAAAGTTGTTAGTTTTATAGGGCTCTGACCGGAAGTTGCAGAAAGGGTTCTACTTCCCGTCTAGATCCCAATCAAAACAAGGGAGACAACCGCTACAGGGTCATCTCTCCCAGTGATTTTGGATGGCCATTGACTCTTAAGAGCTCCTTTGCCCTTTGACAGGTTTTGTTTTTAGTCCTGCAGGATGTCCAAAGTCACCCTCCTCACCAAGAAACCTTGGTGGGGTTGCCAGTTTAGTCGCCAACGACCCGACCATGGGACAGGTTGTACTGGGATACATGTTACCAGTAGCACCAACTGGTGACCTGACACATACATACATACATACATACATACATACATACATACATACATACATACATACATACATACATACATACATACATACATACATATATATATATATATATATATATATATATATATATATATATATATATATATATATTACTCTTTTACTCTTTTACCTGTTTCAGCCATCCGGCTGAGGCCATGCTGGGGCACCGCCCTATATATATATATATAATGTCATTTATATATATATATATATATATATATAATGTCATTTATATATATATATATATATAATGTCATTTAATGGTATATGTCTTGCTCAAAGCCAGCATAATCTTTTTTTTTAACATTGCTCAGTGTCTGACATGTTTTAAGTGTTGTCAAATAAAACTGATTGACTTTGTGATGATGTAATGGAATTTTTTTGTTTCCCCTTTTAAGTGTTTAATCGTTACTTTCAACGATTGCAGTTGTTCTACCCATGGAGGAAGCTAAGTATCAGGCTGTATTATTTTGAATTTAAACCGAACTTTTAGCAGTTTACGTTTTCTAGACTCTTCTATCAACAGGTGAGTAGAGGCTAACTCTGCTTCTTGAAAAATAGCTATCTTGGGAGTAGATCTTAGACACCCCAATATAGTTTTGCCAATATGGGTAGGAGATCTATCGATAGCTTGAAGATAGCTAGTGCTTATGACCCCAGAAACTCAGCTCCCATACAAAATTTGAGCGTTGATGGTTCCCGTGTTATACAATTTCAAGTGTTTATATTTTAGGCAATGGAATTTCTTTGTAATAACTTTAATTACATGCCATGTTGAGGTTGGTTTTTTTTTCAGTGAGTGATTGATATGACATTGTAATCAAATACCACGTGACATTGTAACCAAATACCAAGAATCTTTATTGATTTTTGTGGTATCAACAGTTGCTTCATTAAGTATATTTCATAACATTGATAATTGATAGGTCCTGGGTTGTGGAAGGAATAAATTGTTTTCAATGGATCAAATTGTTGACCATTTTTGTTTAAACCATTATTTCGTACTGGTCTCGGGACTCTGAATTATTATTTCGTGGTAGTTTCTTTAGTATTTTGGCCCCCCACTTGTTGACCCGTCACCGTAAGATATATTCGGTTGTTTACTTATACCTCTTAAAAGGGTCTCATTATAATTCCGTCCCACCTAGTAAACCATTCTTTAGTCTAGCAGTACCAGTGAGAGACTTGATAGCTGTCCTTAGGTTATAGTAACCAGAAATGGGGTTTTTTTTTTACATTTAATTGTTTTTTAACACTCTCGGTATTTACCCCATATCGTTTTACTTATTGTTTCGACCCCCCCCCCCCCCCCCTAGTATCTTCTTTGACCTCATGCCCAGCTGTAGTTGGCACTATCAACGCACGACTGGGTTTCCTCCAGCCCCTCTCCCTCTTTCTTCTACTGGCAGGTTCAGCTACCCCTTCCCTCCACAAATTGCCATGATAGAATTATTATGTCTCGACAACAAACTTTTGACCAATCCTTGTGACAATCACTTTTACCATATATGGAATTACCCCTTGAGAAGCTCGGCTATTCAAATACCAGGATAAAAATCTTTATTTAGTCCAGAATTAGCCGTCGAAACGGCTTGAGCTCAGTCGTCGGGGTCCTACTCGTTCCTATTACCCACTCTACTACCCTAAGTATTGAGTACTTTGGTGCGTTATGGTCCACCTGGTTCCTTACCACATTTCCTTCGTTATATATATATATATATATATAACGAAGGAAATGTATATATATATATATATCACTCTGCTCTGTAAGAACATAGAGTGCTTAACTGGCATACCGTCTATGGAAGCATCATAGCTACCATTAAACACACACACACACACACACACACACACACACACACACACACACACACACACACACACACACACACACACACACACACACACACACACACACACACACACACACATATATATATATATATATATATATATATATATGTAGAAGGTGAGTAATATTGTAGAACAATAAAACTATGCATATATCAGATAAGTACCACTCAACAGTCGGTAGAACTGGAGGATATATTAAAGAAGAAATTAAAAGATGGTTAAAAAAGTTCCATATATTTTATGATACGCATTTCGAAAACAACATCATCCTGGGACAAAAATTGTGTTCTCATCAGATAAAATAAGGTAACATGATATGAGGCCTAAAAACACTTGTCAACAAGAAAGTGTCCAGTCTACATATGACAAAAATATAGGAGTAAGAGAAAAAAATAGGAAAAATGAAGAAAAGGAAGGAAGAAGGAAAAAGGAAAAAGAAATAGAAGAGAGGAAGAAAGGAAAAAAAGAAAGAAGGAAGAGAGAGAAAGAGAAAGAGAGAGAGAGAGAAAGACTTTTGATCCGGAACGCTGTCAAAAGAAAAACAGCTGTAAATAACGGCTAAAAAATAAATTGATGAGGTGTATGTGCGAATATTATAGATGGTATTCAAATATTAGAGGTCTAAAATATAGAAACTGGATATATTATTTTATATTGGGTTAAAATACTAAAACTTTGATTAAGAGAAGTGTAAAAATGTATTAATAAAATAGTAAATAATAAAATAAAATTAAATTAAATTAAAATAATTATAAAAAAGTTTTAAAAAAAAAGATTTTTAAAATAAAATAAAATAAAATAAGATAGAATAAATAAATAAAAATAAGAATAGTCTATCTATATCAAAATTAAAAATTTCTATTAAAAATCTTTTTTTTTTTCATATATATATAATATATATATATATATATATATATACAATGATATTCAATAAATGGAATCTATATTTATAAAACCATATTTATTTTATTATATATATTTCAAGGGTACCATATACTTATATGCTGCCAATAAAAATGCACGTGCCTGTTGAATTTCACTTCAATTTATTATAAACTAGCTGAGGTACCCAGCTTCACCCGAGAGAACAGTTAAGAGAAGTCGGATAAAAGAGAAAACGACTGTATTGGATATGTTGTCTGATATGAGGTGAGACCGTAATGTGTGTGTGGGGGTGGGAGTGGGGGAGTGTGTGTGTGTGAGAGAGATATAAATAAACAATCATAAAACTTCCGTATTAGGCTGGGGGATTAAACGGCCTTGGATTTTAAATGTTGTGAAATAACCATAGTCAGTATGAACTTTTTCAGCTCCAAAGCACGTCATCTGAAACAGCAATATACCGCATAACATTGCTTGTGAAGTGTTTAGCTTCGTTAGTATGGACTGTAAGTAGTATATGGATAAAAGCTGGGTAAATTAATTTCAAATAGTATCAATTTTTCTTTGTTCTGTAAAATCAAAGACTGTGAAACGAATTTATAAAAGCTAACGCAATATTATTAAACCTTAAGCCATTTCGAGACTTTAGTGGGACGTTATTCTTTCTCTCTCTGAATATCTAACACTTTAATTGTATCTCTCTCTCTCTTTGTATAACGGCCTACCTTTCTCTTTCTGCCTCTCCCTCTGTGTGTCTCTCTTTGGATGTGTGTATGTATTTGTGTGTGTGTGTGTGTGTGTGTGTGTGTGTGTGTGTGTGTGTGTGTGTGTGTGTGTGTGTGTGTGTGTGTATGTGTGTGTGTGTGTGTGTGTGTGTGTGTGTGTGTGTGTGTGTGTGTGTGTGTGTGTGTGTAGTTTTCGTGTGATTCAACCTACCAACTAGCCAACCAACCAATAAACATCTTTCTTTTATATTATATATAGATTTCCGGTTGGTTGGTTGGTTGGTTCGATAACCGGATGGTTGTTTATATATTGTCAAAACTCTTTCGTCACACATTCTGTGACTTCCTCAGTGACTGTGACTGGGTTTTTATTTTGTGTCTCTCCTTTGTTCTGTCCTACACCATGACCCTCCCAAAGTATAACAATATCTGTTTCAACACACCTTTTCAGATAAGAGATCTTGCTAAACAAATTCAAAAATGTATTTATATAGTTTACACAAATTGTATTGTTATATTAAAGTCAATGGATATATATATATGTCGTTTCTGAATTTGTTTAGCAAGATTTCTTATCTGAAAAGGTGTGTTGAAACAGATATTGTTATAACAGGTATTGTTATTGGCAACATGACCCTCCCAAAGTATAACGATATATATATGTATATATAGATATATGTAAATGAATGTATATCTATATGTATGTATATATATTGATAGTTATCATACTCGGTTCATATACCTTAATTTATCCTTTTGAGTTCTGTGAACTGTATTATCTTTAGTTAATATATTCTTCACCCTGGCGGTTTTGTATCCCTTATGATTTGAAGACACACACACACACACACACACACACACACACACACACACACACACACACACACACACACACACACACACACACACACACACACACACACACACACACACACACACACATGTTTACACACATAAATTGTTATATTAAAAGTCCTTATGGATATGTTTCGGCGATCATAATAAAACAAAAATCATAAATAGAAAATAGTACATAAAAGTTAACCTAGATTTAATAATAGTCTATTGTAACTTTAAAGATGCCTTTTAAGACTAACACAAAATGAATTGAACCGGACCTAGTGCGACCAATGAGAAACAGACCTTCCGTGAGTAGGTGTTGATTTCTTTCTGACATAGCACATTACGTATATGTCTATCTATCTATCTAACTATCTATTGATTCCCTTCTTTAAGTATCACTTTAGAAGGAGAATCAGGGTGGAGAGAGAGGCACTGCACCCCAGTAAATTTACTGAAAGGTGGGTGAATGAAGCGAAAATGGCCCGAGTGATTGGGCCTTTTCTGTTTATAAGCCTGTAGGTTGAGGAAGAGAGCAAAAGGAAGAAAGGGGCACTTGCACAACACGCTCCTCGAGTTGAGGGTTGTTCTATCGACGGGGTATTAAACAACCCATTTGTGGCGCTCCCCCCCTATTGGGGATTTCGATTGTTGAAATTGTTTGTTTTTATATTTTTTACACGACTGTATGTAAAATCCCCGGCATGTCTTTGTATTGTCCCCTTTCTTGTTGCGCCCTTGTGGCTAATAAAGAAATCTATCTAACTATCTATTTATTTGTATTTGTCCCCTTCTTGTGTGCCCCTGTGGCTAATAAAGAAACATATCTATAAAGAAACATGTCTGTCTATCTATCGCTGAAGTGTCTAGTTGTGTTGGAGGTGATTGTGTTGTTGTCGTTTGTGACGTCATATTTATGTCGGTGTTGGCCGTGTGCGTGTTTTCTGTGGATGTTTATGTTTTTGTATTGTTTATGTATCTTTCTTTCTTGGGTTTCTGGGCCTCCTCTTCATCCTTACTTGATGTTATAGAGGTTCCCGTGTCTGAGACTTCTGAATCAGGGGCATCTATCTAGAAATTTTCGTTTGAAAAAATTTCAGTCATGGACGCTTCGTTCAGTACTAGAAGTGGTGGAGAAGCGGTAAGAGTGTTAAGCTCGCAGTCACCTCCTCTCACCACCTCATTGAAAGACATCGAAAATGTCGTCAGTTTTGAAAACACGATGTCGGACGTTGATTGTAACACTAACACAAACACCAATAACATGCAAAATATAAACAACACCAACCAGAACAACAACAAAACAACAACAACAATAATCACAACAATAACGACAACAGCAACAATGATAACAACAACACCACCAACAACAACAGCAACACGAACAACTCCACGAACAAGGAAAAGATTTCTTTTGTTCAAAACCGTCCAAAAGACGGAACTGTTCAAATACCTTGACATTTCCAATGCTAGGAAAATGTTAAGCGATGCAAAATAGTATGTAATTTTTGGTGAGAGTGGTGCTTTCAGCATCACTTCTCAACAGTTACGCAGATAAACTGTTCTAAAAATAGTAATTTTTAGGACGGTTTCAAATGTGTCGAACAAACCAGTTCAATTATCCCAAAACGACATTGAAGTGGTTCTGAAGAATTCCATGAAGGATATTACCTTCATCCAAAAAGGAAAACTTTTTGGAAGCATTTCGGTGTTGTTGAAAGACCAATTGACAGCACAAAAATATTCTGTATCGCTGATTGTGTCCTCCCTTTACACCTTTTTCCCCACATATATGGGAAAAAGAACACAAAAGATAAAAATTTCGAACATTGCACCAAATGTAAACGTCTGGTGGATTTTAACTGGCTTCATCGATTTCGACGAAGACACCATCATTTCGGTGGGAAAGTCCTCCAGAGGCACATTCAATGGTACACACATGGAAGTTCTGGTCCAAATGAAGCCAGAACGTATAGCTAAAATACCCCCAACGTGTGCCTGTGGATGGAATTTCACACATAAACATTTCTGTTGAGGGTAGGCAGCCTTCATGTTACCACTGTTTAAGCAGTGGTCACCTGAAGGCTTACTGTCCTCAGTTAACTACAAAAAAAAAGAAGCACTACTGCCAACACCCAAAACAACAACACAACCACCACCACCACAACAACAACACGCAAACATAACCAAAACAAAAACAACAAACATCACTACAAACATACAACCACCAACACAAACTACACAAACATTACAACCCCCCCCCCCCGTCCCGAAAACAAAACCACGATATCACTCCAAACACAAACACCTACAACAAAACGAAAGCTCCCACGAGAACAACAGACAAAAACCACCGCAACACAAGAACATTACACATACATAAACAGTAAAAACAAAACTTTAATGGAGGTCATCTCCAACTTTTTCGAACTGTGTAGACAAACCTAATAAAAAGATGATTAGGATCCCTACGGACACCTATAAGTCTTTAAAGGAAAACTTTCCTAAGGACGTGGGTAATCCTTGTGTTAAACCCATTAACCGCGTCCTTTTAAAAAGTTTCCCCGCCCTCACCCTAGACACACCCACCCCATCAGACACCCCTCCCCACCAAACATCTCCGTCCCCACCCCGCCGGAAACCACCACCCAGACAACCCCTCTAACACTCCCATGAAAATCGTGCGGCCTGATCCCTTTTAACTTTTCGGAACCAACATGGCCAATATAAGAGTTGGATGTGTGAACGTACGCGGCCTGGGGATGCCCTGGAAACAGGGCAAACTCTTAAACGACCTCAGGTCGCACAGTATGGATGTGGTAGCCATTTGCGAGTCCAGAATCCACGGCGAGCGACAGCTGGCCCCCATCTCCGATGACTTTGAGATCTACGCACCTCTCTGTCAACCGGGGGGTGGGGGCGGAGTTGCCGTTTTGCTGCGGAAACACCTGGGCCTCGTAACACAGACGGTACATCTGGACCCGGAGGGTCGACTGGTGGTCCTAGACGTTGACGGTAGTGAAGGTGGAGCCTTCAGGCTGGTGGCCGCATATGCCCCATCCGGGACACCGCAACCAGACTTCTTCAAACGTCTAGAGACTTTTCTGGGAACGTCCCGCTCCTTGCTTTTAGTTGGGGACTGGAATGGAATCCTAGATGCACGTTGGGACTATGTGGGAGCATGTCCCGATAAAGGGGGGTGTAACAGCCTCAAACAGTTAATCGACCGATTTGACCTGGCCGATAGATATCGACTAGATTTTCGGACTGCGCCACCGTGGACGTGGAGTAATCGTAGCGGAACATCTAGATCGTACCTAGATAGGATTCTAGTTAGAAATAAGGATAGGGACATGTTAAGCTGTCCACAAATGTTCATGGTTGCCTATTCAGATCACAAACTAGTGACCTGCATGGCCAACCTTGATAGAACCCATAGACAAGGACCCGGCTACTGGAAGCTGAACTTGTCGTTACCGACAAGCAAAGCCTACAGTAGACGGATTAGCACTTTAGTTAAACAGCACTTGACAGGGGCCATTGTCAACAACAGATGGTGGTACTCTCTCAAGAGGGCAGTTAGATTAGACTCGATAGTTTTTAGTAAAGAATTAGCGTTAGATAGAAATAGAACCGAGAAGGAACTGGTAGATAAAGTAGAAGAGGCAATTAGAAGTGGCAACGTAGCCAGCGTGCTAGCAACGAGAACGGCCTTGGACCAGTTCTTCGACGCAAAGCACGAGGGCTGCGTTGTCAGAAGCAAAATACGTGCTCTGGGAAACGAGGGAGCCAAAGCTGTTAGCTGGGCCCGAGTGACGGAGGCAAAAAGTGGCAACAAGTCCACGATTCGGTCTTTGAAGGACCAAAACGGACGCGTGATACGTGAGCCGAAGCAGATGTGTGCGGCTTTTCAGCGGCACTTTGCTCGGCTGTTCGGGGGGAGCGGCGCGCCGGAGAGGCTATGGATTTCGGTCCATACCTCGACGGCCTACCGCGACTCTCGGACAGCGAGGCAAAGTTCTGCGAAAAGCCGATTTCAGCCACTGAGATAGGGGACGCGCTGAGCCAATGCGGCAAACGCAAATCTCCAGGTCTCGACGGTCTACCCTACGAATTTTACGTAGCAATGCCGGACTTATTCTCCGGTCTCCTGGAAGCGGTCTACTGCAACTGGCAACAGAACGGGAGAATTCCCAGTTCTGTAACCGGGGGCGTGGTCGTACTAATCAGGAAAGACGAGAATAAGGGGGATGACATAGGCAACTTCCGGCCCATAACTCTGCTAAACACAGAGTTACAGATTTTGGCCAAGGTGTTGGCAAAGAGGCTGGCGCTTGTCGTCGAGAACCTGGTGGGAGAAGCGCAGACATGCGCAATCCCGACCAGGTCCATACACGACAACCTCCACCTCATGCGATACATCATAGAGAGGGTAGGGTGTAAACCCGGCTTCGGTGGCGCCCTGATCAACTTGAATCAGTCTAAGGCTTTCGATAGGGTTGACCATCGTTACCTGGATGCGGTGCTCGAGGCGGCAGGCTTCGGACCCGTGTTAAGGGGCTGGATCGCTGCAATGCACAACAGCAACATCTGCTCAAGGGTCAAGGTGAACGGCTACCTCTCGGAGCCGTTCCATATTACGCGATCCATTCGACAGGGATGCCCTCTCTCCTCCCTTCTGTACGTACTGATTCTCGAGCCACTACTGCGGAAGCTGGAGCTATTGCAGGGTATCCCTCTGGAACCGGGACTGCGGAAAGCGGCGTCGGCCTACGCCGACGACGTGACAGTAATGGTGTCGACCACCTCGCAAATCGAGGAAGTCGGCACCTTACTGAAGGAATACGAAAGTCTCACAGGAGCGAAGCTGAACCGGGACAAGTCCATCTGTTTGCAACTCGGATCGTGGAGAGGCAAACCGATGCCTTCCGATGGCGTCGTCGGACGCTGGACGGAAGGACCGGTAAAGCTGCTCGGGGTCTGGTTTGGTCCGGACCTCCAGGTGGAGAAGAACTGGAACGAAGTGACGGCCAAGGTGTTTCCACTCACCCAGAAGTGGGTCGAGTGCAAACTATCCTTGAAAGGTCGAGCGGAGGTGGCGAACACTTTTATAGCGTCCGCCATCTACTACCGATGGACCGTCGTGCCTTGTCCAGCCAAAACGCTCGCCAAAATGGAACGCGCGCTCTTCCAATTCCTTTGGAAGAGGCGGGCTCCTTTGGTGAGAAGATCCATCTGCTGCCAACACCCTTCTAACGGAGGGCTGGGGATGCCGTGATTGACGATGCGCAAACACGCGCTCAGGCTGCGGCATCTCTACGTATTCCTCACCGGACAACCGGTGTGGGCCCCGTTCGTGAGGCGAGCCTTCCCACGACTCGTCTCGCTGACCGAGCTGCAGTCCTGGGTCAAGCAAAGACCGAGGAAAATGGGCGACTGGCACATCGAATGTGCTCAGGCGCTCACAGCCCTCTGGCAGGCGGACCCGGCGATCAGTGGAGACTCCACTTCGTCATTCTATAGAGGGTTGATCCGCAGCAAGTGCGACGACGCGCTCGGTGAATCTCTAGGCGTAGAGGAAGATGAACTGGCCAGTCTGTTCGGTAGGACCTTCCGCCCGGGACCGATGGACAACTTCCAAAAGTCCCTGGCCTGGCAGTGCTACCGAGGAGCTCTACCAGTTCGAGACAAGCTCTACAGACATGGACGCCCGGGCAGGGACACTGCAAAAAAGATCTGTCCGAGGTGCGTGCGAGACGAAGAAACCGTCGCGCACGCATTAATACACTGCCCGGGCGTCACTGACCTGTGGGGCTATGTAGAACGACTATTGTCGCGGGTGGGACCAATCCGGTTGAGTACCGAGTCCATTGTCATGATCAAACCGCCACCCTTTCTCAAAAACGAAGGAGAGGCGGTTTTCCTTTGTGTGATAGCTATGACGAAAGAGGTTGTATGGTGGACAAGGTTGAAAGGGCTGAGGTCAGACACCTTTCTCTCCGGCCAACAACTGATTCTTTTTTTCAAATACCACTTTGGAAGAAGAATCAGGATGGAGAGAGAGGTGCTGTACCCCAGCAAGTTTTATGAAAGGTGGGTGAAAGTGGCGAGAATGACCCGAGTGAATGGGCCTTCTCTCTATATCAGCCTGTAGGTTGAGGAAAAGGAGGAGGAGAGGAAAGGAGTACAAACTCTTCGTACTCCTGGAGATGAGGGTTTGACATTTTTTCGGGGGTATGTGTTACCCATATGAACTGTCTTCGCCCTATTGGGGAAAATCGACTAATTTTTTAAATTGCATTTGTGATAACATTTTACACGTTTTTATTGTATGTAAACTTCCCCCTTTGTATTTGTCCCCTTCTTTTGTGCCCCTGTGGCTAATAAAGAAACATATCTATCTCTATATATATATCCTAAACGGACAGTAGTCCGTTTAGTAATATTGTTGTGGTCGTGTTTTCGTTGGCAATCGTCTGTTTACGACAGTACAGCGCGGCTCTACTTTATTTAACTGAGATAAAACTTATATGAGCATGAACAGTAGATCATTACGCATCTTTTGGCTTAAAAATCTAGAAATTTGGTCCAGCGAGAAAAAGTTTATAATCAAAGTTTGCTGATAAATCTTGTGTTCAAGTGAGTGAGTAGTAAGCGTGACGCTAGGGGAGGTAATCCAAATATGACGTAGCTTTGTCATTAAACCAGTTGCCTCAACTAGATTGCAATTATACTCAAAAGAACTTTAAAATGTCAATCACTTGTCAGTAATTCACCATGATCATTTAATTATTAGATAGTTGTTGCTTGCATTGCCTTAAAAAATAGTAGACCAGATAGAAAAATGCGTACAGCAAAAAAAAGTAATATTGTTGGAATATAAACCTTTAAAAATAGAGGACAAGAAACTAAAATAAAACTTTAAAAGAATAGGACAAGAAACTACGATAAAACTTCAAAAAAATAGGACAAGAAACTAAGATAAAACTTTAAAGAATTGGACAAGAAATAAAAAATTTTACAATAATATTAGTGGCAAAATTTTTTTATTCGTTTCCTGTGCTATGCCCCAGTATCTTCTTGATTAGTGCATAATAATTGTCATGCTCTCATTGTGCGTTGCCCCTGAGCGGTTGGTTCTGGTTGGGGTTGGTTGGCTGAGCAGTTCTGCTCCGTCAGAATGACCATTGCAAGAAGAATTGGCCGATGCAGCTGCAGGTCTCCTCCAAGAATGCGCTTCTGGTCCCGCAACACCAGACGAAGATGGAGAAGACGACCGGGACAAGATGTCGACTCTGACCACCGACTACGGCACCTCTCTCAACCACCGGTCCTCCCTCCCTCTGTCCCGTCATCCCTTCAGTCCTCCTGCTCCTCCTTCCTGTACCAGAAAGCTGTGGCACGCATTCATCTAGACTGCCGGACTTGAACTCAAGGACAAGATGCAAGGAGAAGATGGACGTGTTGGTCAAGATCAAGGATGAGCGGGACGACAAGACCGTCCGCTGCTGCTCAAGGGCCCATGGGTCCATTCACATTATGCATGACACATGAGGCGTGTCGCCGAATGATGAAATAGGGGTATGGTTATGGCCCAATTGGTGTTCAAACCAGGATCAAATGATCCCCCGGTCTGACGACGACCTCTGAATGTGGAACCCAGAGCCTATGAATGTGGACTCGATTTTTACAAATAAAAATTTTGCCACTAATATTATTGTAAAATTTTTTATTTCTTGTCCAATTCTTTAAAGTTTTATCTTAGTTTCTTGTCCTATTCTTTTTAAGTTTTATCTTAGTTTCTTGTCCTATTATTTTAAAGTTTTATTTTAGTTTCTTGTCCTGTATTTTTAAAGGTTTATATTCCAACAATATTACTTTTATTTGCTGTACGCACTTTTCTATCTGGTATATATATATATATATATATATGACGTATTATCTTCGTTTTTTTCGTTCATTGCCAGAGAACGTCTCTATGAACCACCTAAGAGAACATTAGTCTACGACCTCTTTTATACCATAAACGTGGTTCTGTCTTTGCGCGTAATTGTTTTTCACCGCTCCTATTAATGACGTATTATATTCGTTTTTTCCCGTTTTTTGCCAGGGAACGTTTCCACGAACCAAAGTATCGTCTTCCTGTCTTCCTCCGGTTGCAACGTTTTTTGAAATATTCACGTCTGCGTTTACAGATTGACTTTGTTAGTTTCAGAAGATCCCGTTAAGGGTGAAAGCAGCGATTCTTTGCTTAAACTTTAATCTGTTATTTTAATAAATATATATATATATATATATATATATATATATATATATATATATATATATATATATATATGTAGGAGGTGAGTTTTATTGTAGTACAATAAAGCAATGCAGATATCGGATAAGAAGCACTCTACAGTTTGTGGGACTGGAGTATGCATAATATAAGATCAAAAGATGGTTAAAGGAGTTCAATATATTTTATTATGCGCATTTCAAAAACAAACATCATCAAACAATAATATTTGTGTTTTCATCAGATAAAACAGGAGAACATGATATGAAGGCTAAAAAAAAAAAAAAAAAAAAAAAAAAAACACTTGTTGATAGTGCAGTTTTAAATCAACATATGAAAAGTGGTTTTAGATTGATGTGTGATATTGGGAAAAATATTTTATTTAGAGAGGGGGGGAGAGAAAAGGATGAAAAGGGAAGGAGATGAGAGGGAGAGATGGGTGATAGAGAGAAAGAGATAGTTTTTATAACAGAGAGGAGATATATTTTATATAGAGGGGTTGAAAACCGTTGGAAGATACTGTATAAATTAAACATTTTGAAAATTAACGAAGGGAGGATATGTGCGAGGAAAAAATATATTATATTTAGGGAGGGGTGGGGGTGGAAAGGATGAAAAAAAGGGGAGGAGATGAGAGTGAAGGTGGAAAGGGAGAGATGGGTGATAGAGAGAAAGAGATAGTTTTTATAACTGAGAAAAAGATATAATGTTTTAATATAGAGAGGTTGGGAACCGTTGGAAGATAATGTATAAATTAAAGGAATTTGAAAATTAACGAAGGGAAATTATGTATGGAGATAGAGAGAAAAAAATAACGAAGGGAGATTATGTATGGAGATAGAGAGAAAAAAAAAAAAAAAAAAAAATAATTGTGGGTGAATATTCAAAAGGACCTCTATATAAAATATATAAAAACCCCTCTATATAAAATATATCTCCTCTCTGTTATAAAAACTATCTCTTTCTCTCTATCACCCATCTCTCCCTCTCATCTCCTTCCCTTTTCATCCTTTTCTCTCCCCCCCTCTCTAAATAAAATATTTTTCCCAATATCACACATCAATCTAAAACCACTTTTCATATGTTGATTTAAAACTGCACTATCAACAAGTGTTTTTTTTTTTTTTTTTTTTTTTTTTTAGCCTTCATATCATGTTCTCCTGTTTTATCTGATGAAAACACAAATATTATTGTTTGATGATGTTTGTTTTTGAAATGCGCATAATAAAATATATTGAACTCCTTTAACCATCTTTTGATCTTATATTATATATATATATATATATAGAATATATATATATATATATCAATAAGAGGAATTCTAACTTTGTCTGATTTACTCGTTTTATTTACAATCCTTTAAAATTTATAATGGTATTATAATGAAATAGTATGATAGAATATTAAATTCTAAGTGTTAATTGTATGATAGAATTTAATATTCTATCATACTATTTCATTATAATACCATTATAAATTTTAAAGGATTGTAAATAAAACGAGTAAATCAGACAAAGTTGGAATTCCTCATATTAATATAATCTTCTATACACAATCATACACACCCGTGTATATTTATCTATCTCTCTCTCTCTCTCTCTCTCTCTCTCTCTCTCTCTCTCTCTATATATATATATATATATATATATATATATATATATATATATATATATATATATATATATATATATATTTCGTTTCTGAATTTGTTTAGCAAGATTTTCTTTATCTGAAATCGTGTATTGAAACCGATATTGTTATACTTTGGGAGGGTCATGTTGCCAATAAGAAACACACGCACCAGTAGCTTTCACTTCAATTTATTATAATAAATTCATAATAAATTTATAAATTTATAAATTTCTGGTTGGTTGGTTGGTTCCACAACCAGATAGTTCTTTATATATAGTCATAGTTCTTTCGTCACACACTCTGTGACCTCTTCAGTGACTGGGGATTCCTTTCTTTGTTTCTGTGCCTCTCCTTTGTTCTGTCCTACGCCATGGGGGCTTATTTTACAGGTTATACATTTCTTATCTATACATGAGGGTCTTTGAAAAGGGTATGTCTTGCTAATAAGTGTTTTTACGGAGGTACCTGGTCTTTCTACTATCTTAATATTGAGTTTATGTTTATCTAAGGCCCTTCTAAATTTGTAAGCTAATTCACCTCTAGGGGTTGTATCGATGAACATTACACTCTGCTATTTATTGCTATCATGCCATGAGTTTATTCTATTAGCCTTGTTCCTAGTTCTTTCTATTCTATTCCAAAGTTTGCTCCTATACAAGGGGCAGGTCGCATTTATGTCATTATTTACCATTTTTCCCCATTTGGTTTTGGCTCCTCTATACACTCTGATTTTATCTCTCTGATTGTAGCCAGAGAACTGCATACGGTGGATGAAGTGTTGTATGTGTCTCTCTAGTTCTTCGGGGTTGCACATGCGGGACACGTTTCTCATCACCCGTACCAAATCCGCAATCAGTATGTTGATTTTGGTATGGTCCGAAACGGCCGAGTTTCGGTGGATCAGATGTTTGGAAGTCATGGGTTTGGCATAATGGGAATGGAGGATTTGTTTTTTGTTATTAATGGTATCTAACCAGAGCTCTGTGTATAGTACAGGTAATCGATGGTTGGGGTGTTTACTTGGGTAGTCTATAGTAACTCTAATGCTCTGGTGGATGGAGTTAGCTATTTGCTGGATGCTTTCCATTGTGTTTTTCTCTAGTTCCTGACTGTTCTCTAGTGGGGGTGTCTTAACTACGATGTTTATATCATCAACGTAGCGGGAGTACATTATCAGGGTTAAGGGGTCTTCTAATTGTTCTTTAAGTTTAAGTTTAAGTCTACTGTCCCACCATACCATGAATAAGTTAGCTATGTCGCCTGCAATGCTAACACCAATGGCTGCTCCTTCCTCTTGGGCATATGTTTTTCCATTAAATTTGAACATATGTTCCTTAAGGGTTAGTTTTATGCTGGCCCCTACCGCATGTGCAATCATTTTCTTCAGTTCATCGTGGTTTTCGGGTGTCCGTATGGCTCTGGTCCACCCGTTCCATCTATCTGTGTGGGTTTTCTTGGCCATTGAGGTAATGGTAGGTGGTCTGCCTCTTGCTGGTCTTGTAGGGCACAGGCTGCTAAGGTCATATGTGTCTAGGTAATTATTACTATAGGTAAGTTTAAGTAGGAGTCCCAGCTCACTGGTATCAATCCCACGGAACTCAACATTGCTCTCACTGATCATTTCTACGCATTTCTCCACAGCAAAATTCACGTCAATAGATGGATACAGGGACACAACATCCATACTACCTATTATGCAGTTTGTTAGGTCCCTAGATCGGTTACTCTCGCTGATTCTGCTGAGGAGGTCCTCCGTGCTGTCACATACATCTGGGGACATTTCAATGATGGGGCGTATGATCAGGGAGAGGAAGTAGGACAGTCTGTAGTTACTAGCAATGTTAGCTCCACAGACTGGCCGTGTTGGTGGTCCCGCGACAGGGTCACTGCCCGTTTTATGGTCTTTTCGAAGCCCATACAACGCCGGCACGTCATTGTTCCAGGCCTGGAAGTTGTTGGCAGTCCTTTTGTTGGGCTGCATTATATTCGTCCACATCACCATATGGGCATTGAGGGCTTTTTCTCTATCCTTATGCTCCTGTGGTGTTACCTCTCTTGTGTTAGTGATGTGGGGTTGCATTGCCTGAATGTAGTTTGGCAGGCTGTCAACCGACATTCTGCCAGACTTGTCTGTTGGAAAGCATGCTATCTCTCCATTACGCGGGCGCTGCATGAGCTTACGCAAGCCATTTGCAGATTTTTCTCCCAGTTGCTGGGCCTCCGTTCTATTATGCTTCTTGCTATACTGTTCTATAATATTTCTAAGTTCGGATCTAGCTATACTAAATTGTGCTTCTGTTTGTTCATCGACCTGCGACGGCAATTGCGTGCGTTTGTTAAATGGTAAAGTCGTGGCGTGGACTCGTCGCAGGTCGAACGATTTATCGGAGGGATTATAAAAAGTAGAGTTCCAGGCTGCTGCTTTATGTGTACTAGTGCTATTGTTATTGTTAGTTGTGTTGTTTCTATTTCTATTTCCACCAACAGCCTCATGGTTGTTTCTATGTCTCTCATAATTACTCCTGTCTCTTTCCACTGGCTCATTGTTGTTATCTACCCTATTTTGTGTGTCTGTGTGTTCGTCTTGGTTATTTTCTTTGTCCTTAGTCTCCCTTCTCCTTTTAATCCTATTACTTTCCCTTATTTCTGTGATTTCTGTGCTACTGTCATTACTTGTTTTCTGTGTTTTCTGTGTCTGTGTGTTTGTTAAGATTGTGGTGGTGGTGAGAGGCATTGAATGTGTGTGTGTTGTTGTTGTTGATGTGTGCTGTTGTTGATGTGTGTTGTTGTTGTCTCCGTGTGTGTTATTATTGTTGTGTGTGTTGTTATTCTTGTTTGTGTCTGCGTGTCTGTTGTTGTTGTTTCTGGGTATGTTATTATTGTTGTTGTTGGTGGTGGTGGTGGTGTGTGTGTTGTTGTTATTGTTGTTTGTGTCTGTGTGTCTGTTGTTGTTGGGATGTGTGTTGTCTATGTGTGTGCGTATATTGTTACTTTTGTTTTTGTTTTTGTTTTTGAGGCTCCAGCGTAGTTTTGTAAATGATTTTTCTATTTCTGAGAGACAACTAATCATATTTACCTTCTTGAATGTCGCAAATTTCGGTGGTAGACGTAATACAGATAACTCATCGTCTCCTATTACTGTGTTGCCGTATATATTTGTGTTGTTGTTGTTGTTGAACTCATCTGTTAATGAGGTGTCGGCCATATTTATACCGTCAATTTTGTCGGGATATCTATTGGTATTCTCTACAGTATCCTGATTTAGCTTTATCTGCTTAAGCCACTTTAGTTTCTTGTTAAAGTGCTTATCACATTCTTGAGTAATGTACTGTTCTTCAGGACGTATAAGGCTTATAAATATTAGTTTCTCTCTTGGTGTGGTGATCCTAGCTATTCCTTGTATTAGGTTACGCTTATGTTTTTCTTGATGACTTAATTCTCTATAGATCTTCTTTTTTATGTTTAGAATTAGTGTTCGTTTTAGCCTATCTGCTTGTTTTTTTGGTGAGTTGTAATCTTCTTACGTCGGTGTTGATGGTGTTGGTGTAAACTCGGGACGAGGCACATTCTTTTATGAAGTGTAGTTGTCGAGATGTTATGGTTTTTCGTAGACAACAGAACATGGTGGTTTTCAGTATCTTGTTAGCCTGGCTAAGGCTTACGATATTTCGTTTCTAAATTTGTTTAGCAAGATTCTTTATCTGAAATCGTGTGTTGAAACCGATATTGTTATACTTTGGGAGGGTCATGTTGCCAAATAGAAACACACGCACCAGTTGCTTTCACTTCAATTTATTATAATAAATTTATAATAAATTTATAAATTTATAAATTTCTGGTTGGTTGGTTGGTTCCACAACCAGATAGTTGTTTATATATTGTCATATTTCTTTCGTCACACACTCTGTGACCTCTTCAGTGACTGGGGATTCCTTTCTTTGTTTTTGTGCCTCTCCTTTGTTCTGTCCTACGCCATTTTGTTTATGTGTGTGTGTTGTGTGCTCAGTCTGCGCATGCGCCACATCCGGGTGTCTGTGTGTGTTTATGTTCATTTATTTATTTGTTTATTTACATGTTACTGGTTGGTTGTTTGTTCTATGTGTGTGTGTGTATTCATTTTGTCCTTAATTGTAAGTTGTGATGTTGCTGTTTCACTCATATTTTCTATTTAATTTTGGTTGTAATTCTTTTATGTTTATTGCCTCTGTGATTTGTCTAAACATTGCATCTTTTCTGTGTGTAGATTCTATTTTTATTTCTATGTTCTCTAATTTACCCTTGTGTTCTATTTTAGCATGTTGGTAGAGTACAGATGATTCTTTACTATCTTGAAGGTCTCGCCAGTGTTCATTTATCCGTTCCCCTACACTACGAGCTGTCTCACCTATGTACACTATATTTTTGTCTCTACATTGTCCTTCAGTACATCTTATGCTATACACTACATTTCTAGTTTTACAGTTAATATGGGGGCTTATTTTACAGGTTATACATTTCTTATCTATACATGAGGGTCTTTGAAAAGGGTATGTCTTGCTAATAAGTGTTTTTACGGAGGTACCTGGTCTTTCTACTATCTTAATATTGAGTTTATGTTTATCTAGAGCCCTTCTAAATTTGTAAGCTAATTCACTTCTAGGGGTTGTATCGATGAACATTACACTCTGGTATTTATTGCTATCATACCATGAGTTTATTCTATTAGCCTTGTTCCTAGTTCTTTCTATTCTATTCCAAAATTTGCTCCTATACAAGGGGCAGGTCGCATTTATGTCATTATTTACCATTTTTTCCCATTTGGTTCTGGCTCCTCTATACACTCTGATTTTATCTCTCTGATTGTAGCCAGAGAACTGCATACGGTGGATGAAGTGTTGTATGTGTCTCTCTAGTTCTTCGGGGTTGCACATGCGGGACACGTTTCTCATCACCCGTACCAAATCCGCAATCAGTATGTTGATTTTGGTATGGTCCGAAACGGCCGAGTTTCGGTGGATCAGATGTTTGGAAGTCATGGGTTTGGCATAATGGGAATGGAGGATTTGTTTTTTGTTATTAATGGTATCTAACCAGAGCTCTGTGTATAGTACAGGTAATCGATGGTTGGGGTGTTTACTTGGGTAGTCTATAGTAACTCTAATGCTCTGGTGGATGGAGTTAGCTATTTGCTGGATGCTTTCCATTGTGTTTTTCTCTAGTTCCTGACTGTTCTCTAGTGGGGGTGTCTTAACTACGATGTTTATATCATCAACGTAGCGGGAGTACATTATCAGGGTTAAGGGGTCTTCTAATTGTTCTTTAAGTTTAAGTTTAAGTCTACTGTCCCACCATACCATGAATAAGTTAGCTATGTCGCCTGCAATGCTAACACCAATGGCTGCTCCTTCCTCTTGGGCATATGTTTTTCCATTAAATTTGAACATATGTTCCTTAAGGGTTAGTTTTATGCTGGCCCCTACCGCATGTGCAATCGTTTTCTTCAGTTCATCGTGGTTTTCGGGTGTCCGTATGGCTCTGGTCCACCCGTTCCATCTATCTGTGTGGGTTTTCTTGGCCATTGAGGTAATGGTAGGTGGTCTGCCTCTTGCTGGTCTTGTAGGGCACAGGCTGCTAAGGTCATATGTGTCTAGGTAATTATTACTATAGGTAAGTTTAAGTAGGAGTCCCAGCTCACTGGTATCAATCCCACGGAACTCAACATTGCTCTCACTGATCATTTCTACGCATTTCTCCACAGCAAAATTCACGTCAATAGATGGATACAGGGACACAACATCCATACTACCTATTATGCAGTTTGTTAGGTCCCTAGATCGGTTACTCTCGCCGATTCTGCTGAGGAGGTCCTCCGTGCTGTCACATACATCTGGGGACATTTCAATGATGGGGCGTATGATCAAGGAGAGGAAGTAGGACAGTCTGTAGTTACTAGCAATGTTAGCTCCACAGACTGGCCGTGTTGGTGGTCCCGCGACAGGGTCGCTGCCCGTTTTATGGGAAAAAATGGTAAATAATGACATAAATGGGACCTGCCCCTTGTATAGGAGCAAATTTTGGAATAGAATAGAAAGAACTAGGAACAAGGCTAATAGAATAAACTGTGAGGCTATGTAGAACGACTATTGTCGTGGGTGGGACCAATCCGGTTGACCACCGAGTCCATTGTCAGGATCAAACCGCCACCCTCCTTCAAAAACGAAGGAGAGGCGGTTTTCCTTTATGTGATAGCTATGGCGAAAGAGGTTGTATGGTGGACGAGGTTGAAAGGGCTGAGGTCAGACACCTTTCTCTCCGGCCAACAACTGATTCTTTTTTTCAAATACCACTTTGGAAAAAGAGTCAGGATGGAGAGAGAGGTGCTGTACCCCAGCAAATTTTATGAAAGGTGGGTGAAAGGGGCGAGAATGGCCCGTGTGAATGGGCCTTCTCCCTATATCAGCCTGTAGGTTGAGGAAAAAGAGGAAGAGAGGAAAGGGGTACAAACTCTTCGTACTCCTGGAGATGAGGGTTGCACATTTTTTTCGGGGGTATGTGCTACCCATATGAACTGTCTCCCCCTATTGGGGAAAATCGATTAACTTTTAATTTACAATTGTGATAACATTTTACACGTTTTTATTGTATGTAAACTCCCTCCTTTGTAATTGTCCCCTTCTTTTGAGCCCCTGTGGCTAATAAAGAAACATATCTATCTATCTATCTCCGGATGGTATAGACGTTCTTCACATCGGCTCCTCGATTATTGGATATATTACGTGTTAACAGTAAGTGTTTGTCTGTATTCTTGCGTTATTGTGTTAATTAACCCCCTTGCCTGGGTCTTCGGACATTAGGGTTAATTTATTTCACCCCTTTTGGGGTGAAATTTTTCATCCTAAAAATCTTGTGATTGTCTCTACGCTAGTGGTAATGGAAGCCATTACCACAGGTAACGATGACACGCCCACTAAACACACTGAAGGAGAGTGGGTAGCGGAGGCAACAAGCCTCCCTACTGAAAGAATAATGATTATTAGAAACATTGAAAAAATGGAGCCTAACCCTAATGAAAAAAATGTGAAAAAAATTGACTCGGAGAAATTGCCAACATTAATGGATGCCGTTTCGACTTTTCACGGTGCCACGCCCACCAGCAAAGGTGAAAGAGAAGTAGTAGCTGTGACTACAAGTCTCTCGGATACTGAGAATATAAGTGAACATTTTGAAAAAATGGAGTCTAACCCCAACGGGGAAAAAAATGTGAACGCATACACCAACATAAATAACACAAACACAACAAAAAATGAAAATTGTAACAACAAAAAACAAGAAAACAACCACATTTCGACAAATGTAAACAAAGAGGGGGCGAACAAAATGACGTTCGCTCAAACTACCCAAAAAAAACATTGTGTATGAACCTATTGACATTTCGAACATGGCCCAGCAAATGGAAAATGCACGGACGTATATAACTTTGGAGGAGAATGGTTTATTTTCTTTAAATTCTCCCCCAGAGCTAAAAAAGGAAAATAGCTTTAAAACTATTATTTATAGGACAATATCAAACAAAACCCGTAAGCCAGTACAACTCACACAGACAGAGATTGAACTGGCTTTAAAAGATCGTCTGAAAAACATTGTATTCATTCGGAAGGATAGACTCTACGGTAGTCTATCCATCCGAATGAAAGATAAATTGACGGCCGAAAAACATTCCCTGGCCCCAATTGTGTCCCCCTTATTTACCTTCTTCCCCACTTATTTGGGAAGAAGAACGCAAAGATTGACCATACACAGTATCGATCCAGATATTGATTTCTGGGCGGTACTCTGTGGCCTCTTCGACTTGAAAGAGGATGCAGTAATTTCGGTAGGTAAGTCTTCCAGCAACGTGTTCGGTTGAACTAGCCTGCAAGTTCTGGTGCAAATGCATCCAGAACGAATTGCTAGGATCCCCGACCGCATATTGCTGGATGGGCTTGCCTACTTACACATCACAGTGGAAGGAAGACGACCCGCTTGTTACCTCTGTGGTGGCACAGGTCACCTGAGGGCTGTCTGTTCCCAAGCAATAAAAAAAACACCGATTTTGCCCACACCAACAACTACAACGCTACCAACACAACCTCCACCACCACCACAAAAACAACTAACACCACAAGTTAAAACACAACTGAAAACAATCCCCCCCTGCCCCCCACAGAAAACAAATACAATAACACCCACACCACAAACACGAGCCGAAAATGTACCCCTCCCCTCGAATATGGAAGACGACCCCCTTTCGTCGTCAGACGAGGGGGGGGACCACTTTCATAAAGTTAAAAGAAAAAAAAAAAACACACCACAGGAACACAAATACAAACAACCCCTCCCCAATACATAATACAGACATCAACACAAAAATCACACAACAACAACAAACAAAAAATATCACACAAAAAGAAAAATATGCATACACTTACATAAACACAATAAACAAAAAACTGTTAAACGTTATTTATAATAACAATTTAATAAAAACCGAAGGTTCGAATTTCGCACAAGCAACGGGGCTTCCCCATCTAAAAATGATAAAAGCCCAATGGACATTTACAAAACGTTAAAAGACACTTTTAAAGAACGTGGGGCACCCCTGCGTCAGACCCATTAACCGTGTCCTCCTAACAAATCCCCCCCCCCCCAGACACCCACACAAACACCCCAACCCCACCACACACAGATGCCCCTACACTTCCACAAACCACCACCCCACCCAACAACCCATCCCCCACCCCCATGGAAATTGTGCGGCCCGATCCCCGGGACGCAGAGAGTAAAGTGCCTTTTCTCTTTACCATCAACATGGCTGTGTTGAGAGTAGGTTGTCTAAATGCGCGTGGCCTGGGCTCACCTTGGAAGCAAGCAATGCTTCTAAATGCCCTCAGGTCACGATGTATAAATGTGATGGTTATTTGCGAGGCCCGGATCAGCAGCGTACGACAGCTGGCCCCCACCTTTGATGACTTTGAGATGCACGCATCTCTCTGTCAGCCCGGAGATGGGGGTGGGGTTGTCGTTCTGCTGCAAAAACATCTGGGTCTCGCTACACAGCCGGTACACTTGGACCCGGAGGGTTGACTAGTGGTTCTGGACCTTGGCAGTGGTGAAGGCGAAGCTTTTAGGCTGGTCACCGTCTACGACCCTTTTGGGTCAACGCGGTCGGACTTCTTCCATCGTCTGGAGACTTTTCTAGGGACGTCCCGCTCCTTGCTTTTAGTGGGGGACTGGAATGGTATCGTAGATGCACGTTGGGACTATGTAGGGGCATGTCCTGATAGAGGGGTTGTAACAGCCTCAAGGGGTTAATCGGCCGATTCGACCTGGCCGATAGATATCGACTAAATTTTCCGACTGTGCCAACCTGGACTTGGACAAACCACAACGGTCAATCTAGATCGTACCTAGATAGGTTCTTAGTTAGAAATAAGGATAGGGACTTTTTAAGTTGTCCAGAAATGCTCATGGTTGGCTATTCAGACCACAAGTTAGTGACCTCCATGGTCAACCTTGATAGAACGCATAGACAGGGACCCTCAACTTGTCCTTACTGGCAAGTAAAGCTTACAGGGACCGGATTAGTACTTTAGTTAAGGAGCGGTTGACGGGCGCCAACGTCAACAGCAGGAGGTGGGGCTCTCTCAAAAGAGAGATTAGAGTAGTTTCAATAGGAGTTAGTAAGGAGTTAGCCTCAGATAGAAATAGGAAGGAAAGGGAGTTGGTAGATAGTGTAGAAGAGGCAATTAGAAGCGGCGACGTAGCCAGAGTGCTAGCGTCGAGAATGGCCTTGGGCGAGTTCTTCGACGCGAAACACGAAGGCTGCGTTGTCCGAAGCAAAATACGTGCTCTGGGAAACGAGGGGACCAAAGCTGTTAGCTGGGCCCGCGTGATAGAAGCCAAAAATGGGATTAGATCCACTATCCGGTCTTTGCGAGACTAGGATGG